>LR738709.1:24745304-24918892 GCA_902687465.1 Secale cereale
CCTTCGGACGCACGGTAGGTTCTGGAACGCTGATTTTTTATATAATTTTTCTGGATTTTTCCTGGCAGTTCTCGTAATGTGAAAACCTGAAATACAAAACAGCCGAAAACAGAAACTGGCACTAGGGTGCACTGAGTTAATAGGTTAGTCCAAATATGATCAAAAGTGTATGAAAGTGTATGAATATCATAGCAATATCATCCAAAAGAGGCATGGAGCAAGCAAAAATTATAGATACGTTTTGGACGTATCAGTGACCCGGCGGGCGAATCATATGGACGACAAGGCCCAGCAGGCCGGCTCATGTTCTGGTGGGCCGGCTTAAGAGGAAAGGCATGATGAATATTTCCCTTACGAGGAAGCAAGACTCGTACTTGTATCCAGTTTGTAATAGAAGATAGACTAGTCCTAATCCTACTAGGACTCTACATGTAAGGCGCCCCTTGAACTTATATAAGGAGGGCCAGGGCTCCCCAAAGAGGGACAAGGAAGAAGAAACACTCTCTAGGGCTAGACACAACTAGAGGAGAGCCAGCTTATGCGGCAACTTCCTCGTGATCATAATGAGACCTAGCCACAAACATCATGTAGGGCTATTACCGGATGATGTTTCCCGGGACCCGAAGTTGTCTAAATTCTTGTCTTGCGTTGCGTCTCTCGATTCCGCTCAACCCCTCTCAAGCTACCACATAGATGTGTTGGCATCGCGATTAAGTCTTTTTCACTAAGGACATCTGCCGTGACAATTACACGACAGTTGGCGCCGACCGTGGGGCTCGCGCACGGTGGTGTTGAGTTTTTGGAGGGAGCTCTTCAAAGGATCAGGAAGAACCGGCGTGAAAGTACATCGATTACGAGTTCATCAATCAAGATTGAAAGGTTAGCTTCGGTGGCAACCACGACGACGTGAACAAGTTTCGAGTTCAAGGGGATCTAGGGTTTGGTGTTCTTCTGCCTATCACTGATGCCACACGATCCGTCGAATCAGTAGAAGATTAATCTTTTGCTGCTACAATTGCCGGTCGGCCGACATGAATTGAACTGCAGACGCCATACGCCACATCAGATCAATCTGCATCAACACGCGTGTATTAAAGACTCGAGACAAACCCTGAGGCAATGTTATTCCAATACTACTCTGCGGCTACTGTTAGTATAAAAGAATATTTGAGTGCCGACCACGTAAAAACTCGAATTTTATAAGGTGTAATCTGTCCAACAAGCAACTATGTGTTAAGTCGTTGCAGCTTCACGCCGTCGCTAAGTCTCCTGGCCCGCCATATTGAGCCGCCCATGTACGTTGAGCCACCGGTGGTTATATTGAATTGCCGGTCTGCCTAAGCCGCCTCTATCGTATTGAACGTATCGTCCATCATCCGAACAAATCAGGTGATGTTTATCCAAAGCTTTGTTTTATTAGCACATATTATTTTTTGTCAATAAGCAGTTTATCTTTGCTTTGGTCTGCAATATTGTTTATGTAGGGCAATTGTTCACTGCAAGAGCAATGATCGTGTCGTGGATATATTGCTCGCTCCACCATTATAATGCATTGTGCACCGGTGTTCGTCCGTACCATGCTACTTAACAGGCATCCGTGTTAGCCGCCGTCTTCGCGGCCCAGTTTACACTAACATAACGTGGCCGACTCATCTGTTGTTCGGGTGAATCGGGTGATATTCTTCAAAGTATAATTTTGGCACACATTCCTTTTTGTCAAAGAATAGTTACTTTGGTTTGTGATATTTTCACAGGACCATTATTCATTACAAAGGTGTCGCATAAGGGGTGTGCGCCAACATCACTTTTGCATTAGCATTTATTGAGCTGCCGAGGCCGCGTTGAGCCGCCCCTGCTGTGATGAGCCGCCCTGTTGAGCCGCCCGACGCTTCACGCCTCTGCCGTCATATCATCCTTGCGGCCTTCTTGGCCGCCACTACTTCTGAGTCGCCGCAGTTGTTTACTGGCCTTGAGCCGCCCGGTGCCGCATTTTAAGCCGACACCTCTGTCATCGTGGCTGCAACCTCTGCGGCTGATGATTCTTGATAAAACATATCAAGTGAAATCCATCCTGTCAAGATTCAATTAATACATTTTTATTTTCTTCGAGAACAATTACTCTCGTTTGTGCAAATTCTTCTGCAGAAATTCATAATTGCAAAGGAGACCATCAAGCTATAGCCCTAGCCCACATCGGATGGATCAATGGACAGGGTCATTTATAACCCGGCAAAGATTCAACATATTTTAGCAATCCGATGTTCAACTATATGCCGGTTCATATCACGGTCAAGTATGGAGAGTCTCAAGCCAACTCCTCAAGTAGTCTCAAGACTCGGGGGCTACAATGATATGACTCAGCAAGTTTTGCCAGTTTCAGCAAATTCAAGAACCCCAGGACAATGAAGGGAAAAATAACCCGGCCCCGGAGGCAACTGCCCTATTGGTGAAAAATTTCAAAATCGTCAGAAAAATTTCCGACTCAAAATGAAGATTCTGGCTCAATATCCGGTTCCAAATCTCACTCAAGGAAAAACTGCTTCTCACAAAGCACTGAAGCTCAAAATCCGGTTTAAAATCCAGCTCAAGGGAAATATGTCTCCCACAAAAGCTCTGAAGCTCTCAATATCCGGTTTAAAATTCCAGCTCAAGAAGAATATCCATCTCTCGCAAGTTCGAGTTCTCGGGAAAATTACAGGGACCAAAGAGAGTTGGATGCATAGCACAGCTCAAACATAGGTCCCCGACGAGCACAATTCGCAAGTATGTCACTTGGGGGCTTCCTGTTCAAACATAGGCGTATTGGACCAAAGAGAACATAGTGTTACTAGCCTTTTGACCAGGTTATGTTCAAACATAGGCGTATTCGACCAAAGAGGACATAACCTGTGGGTCAACCTACCTGTACCCAGCTGCTTCAACTCCATCAGGTCATCCTGATTGACCCGTCGAACTCTTAGCAATCAATCTTTTACGACGTATTCGACCAAAGCTTTTGAGCTTTCTAAGGTTCAAACGCCGGCTATCACATGAGAGTACGGCTTACAGATAGTCAGGATAGATCCTGGCTGCTAAAGCCACCTTCATTGAAACTTGGTTAAACCTGTCTGTTTGCTTGATGCTACTCCGACCTCATGTACTCTCGACACTGTTCAAGATATCTTCCGATATGCCGATAAATCGGCCGATTTATCGCTTACCGCTGTCTGACCGATAAGATAAATCGGCCGATAAATCCGCCGATATGGCGATAAATCGGCCGATATGCCGATAAACTGGCTGATTTACCCCTTATCATGGGTCGACCGATAAGTTCCCGATAAGCGATATCCCCAACATTGACTCTCGATAGTCATATCTGAACTTATCCAGGTTCAAACATCGATTGGGTCGCCTGAGAGCCGGCTACAGATGCGAGGATACTCCAGTGGCTCAGGCTAGTTTCATTGAAGTATTCTGTTATCGTACGCATACATCATCACACATTGCATCATACGCATACATCATCATATATTGCATCATACATTGCATCATCATTACATCATCATAACATGCATCATATATGCATAGATATACTGATTTATATCGCAGGAACCGGTTTTCAAACCAAGTTATATTATTCAAATCTCTAATAGCCAACATGGCTGGATTTTTATTATGGTTATCAATAACCAGTATTATGATTGAGGTTTTCAAAGTTGCTTTCGCGCAATGGCTATTATCTTATCAATGGATATGATTTATTCTACAATAAAAGGAATAATCCCAAGTCGCTGCAGGCTTACGACCCGGCACTTGGGGGCTACATTATTCAAGTTGAGATTACATCGAATATGCAAGTCCCATGTCACTGCCAGCATGCACCATGAAACTTGGGAGCTAATGCAAAGTCATTTTTTGCTCACCTTATTGAAGACTCGACTCATCACATTGTAATGAGCCAGCGCTTGGAGCTACCAATTTCTCTTGTCAACAATTCAAGGTACACAAATCTTAATCCATTATATTGAAGGGTCCGCTGCTCAGTTGGTAAAGCACACAACTCTTAACCTTGTGGACGTGGGTTCCAGCCCCATGATGGGGGTTACATCATATGATGTTCTTTTCAAAGAAGTATATATAAAGTCCCAGCTCAATATTATCTTACTGAGCCGGCCCTTAGGGGCTACACGTTGCTCTTCAAGTCTACATGATCATATCTGCAAAGTTCCTGCTCATTATTGCATAATGACCCTGCCCTTGGGGGCTACACTGGTTGAAGTTTTTATAAGCATAAGGCAATTACAAGTCCCAGGTTGCTGCAAGCATGACAACCCGGCACTTGGGGGCTACATATGTGGAACATTCAGTTTTGACTAGTGACTGAGATGAACAATCTAGATTTTTTCAAGGTTGTAACATTTATATTGAAGCGAGTCTTAAGCTATCACTATGCTCTCCTCTTAAGACTTTGGGGCTACAGGTAATATGCATATAAAGGAGGAGCATTATCAAATTCTCAGTTTTGATAAAATCAGGAAGATTAATTGTGTGACCCGGCGTTGACAACAATCATGGCCCGGTGTGTATAACAGTCATAACCCGGAATCATCAGTTTTTATAACCCGGTAATTTTTGCAATAATAAACCGGCAAGTTCTACATCGTCAAGCCGACTGAATATCAGAAACCAATATCAGCAAAGTGTTTATGAAGCTGGTCTGTTGACCCGGATTTTTCAGAAGAAGTGCCCGGATTTTTTGCATTGGCAAAAGTTTGAGATCATGGACACGTATCAAGGAGGAAATGACAAGGACTTAAGGATGATTCGGTGCTGGCTTACAAGAATTTTTAACCCGGAGCACAACCTGTCAAATTTGTTCTTGTGTTTATATTGCAGGATCAGTTTAACATGGATAAATTCAAATTAAACTGGGGGCTAATGTCGGGGATATACCCCGCGGTATGACCCGGCCGGAATTATGACCCGACCGGACTTGGCGACTCACCAGAGACCCGGCTGGAGCTTGGCGACTCACTGGCGATCTGCTCGGACCTGGCGGTTTACATGCAACCCGCCTGGACATTGTGACTCCCTGGTGACCCGGCGGGCGGATCAGAAGGACGGCAAGGACCAGCAGGTCGGCTCATGTTCTGGTGGGCCGACTTAAGAGGAAAGGCATGATGAATATTTCCGTCACGAGGAAGCAAGACCCGGACTTGTATCCAGTTTGTAATAGAAGATAGACTAGTTCTTATCCTACTAGGACTCTACATGTAAGCCGCTCCTTGAACTTATATAAGGAGGGGCATGGCTCCCCGAAGAGGGACGAGGAAGAAGAAACAATCTCTAGGGCTAGACACAACTAGAGGAGAGCCGGCTTATGCGGCGACTCCCTCATGATCATAATGAGACCTAGCCACCCTCTCAAAAAAAATGAGACCTAGCCACAAACAGCATGTAGGGCTATTACCGGATGATGTTTCCCGGGGTCCGAAGCTGTCTAAATTCTTGTCTTTTGCGTCTCTCGATTCCGCTCAACCCCACTCAAACTACCACATAGATGCGTTGGCCTCGCGACTAAGTCTTTTTCACTAAGGACATCTGCCGTGACAATTCCACGGCACTAAGCATACCTGGAAAACCACTTGCCTCTCTAATAGCAACAACTTTTCTGTGTCCTGCACATTTTCTTATCTAATATACTCTGCTCCAAACACCTGGACTGAGAGTGGCTCTGCTACTGCAATGCATGGCCATCGCTGGATCAGGATCCCACAGCCCTAATTGAGCACTACCCTACTTCCCAAAAATAACAAGCTTAGGAAAGAACCCTCGTTTTCAAACCAAACCACTGTAGATTGGATACAACCCGATTTGACAAGGGGCGCCATGTGGAAGTTGCGGTAAAACTGACGTTGGCAATATCTGAAGAATATGTGAACACTCTCGGTTACCCAGTAGACGGGGCAAAAGAGTCTTCTGTTCCAATTCCAGAAATGCTGATGTGGTCCTGAAGCTGCTACCCTTGCTGTCCACTTCTTTGTACTACAGGCAAGTGGTAGCCCCTGTCACAATCCGCCTCCCTGGCAGTGCACATGTCATTAGAGGAATAAAAAGAGTAATTTTATTTTTAAGTTTGAAATATACAATTGTTTATCTATTTATTTATTACTCCTAGATGCAAATTCCGATCAAAATAAATGTGTGAACCAGTCCTTGGAAGGATTGTCTTTCTTTTTTTTCTGTGATGGGAGAGGCGAGAAGAAAAACACAATTATTTCCTTTTTGTAGAAGCACATATGTTTGCGGACGGAAAAGGAACTTCGCAATATTGGATGAACATTCAATCAACATCAGCGAGAAGCTGACTTACATTCTGATTCTGATGTGACTGATAAAACAAAACAAAAATGTATATATCGATTCATCACAAATTCATGGAATGCATTCTTTAGTTTACAACAGCATAATCCGAGGTTGAGTTTCCAGCAGCATATGGCCATGAACGAAGTTCATCATGCCCGCTGAGTAGTGAGGAGTAGATACCTGTAGATTACAGCTTATATACATTACAACACAAAGTTTCTTTGTAGCTCAGGCTACATGGAACCTTTTATCCTCAACCCTCCAGCCTTGCTTTGAGATCCGTACTCTCCAACTAACTTACAACATGAAAAAATTTCTTTTTTGTTTCTCACAAACGACACAACATATGAACTTCAAACTTTGCAGGTCGAACTAATTAACATTAGAACATCAATGTGTGAAAAAACTTTTCAGATTTTATAGTCTGATATAAATATACAAAATGAGATTTTGTTTGATTAAAAATATTATTTGAAGTATTTAAAATGCATGAAAAAATCTGAAAGTTTTTTTCCACATTGATGTGATAATGTTTGTTTGGTCTGCAAAGTTTGAAGTTCATATGTTGTGTCGTTTGAGAGAAACAAAAAAGACAAATGCATCAGCACGGATTGTGATGCAGAAATGGATGGTAAAGATAAGGGGTATCATGTAGCCTAAGCTACAGAAAACCACACTCATTGTTCGAGTGCATCGCCAGTGGTAGGGAAGAAAATGCACTGCAATGGCGAATCAGGGCATAAGAGGGCTCATCATGGCGACGGCACGGCTGCTGACTGCTGCCATAGTCATACGAAGCGGAGTGGATGTACAAATCAGGTTCCCGTCGATGTAGTGTGCCACAAAAAAGGAGTAGAAACGATTGATCAACCTCGTACTCCCTCCGGTCCTTTTTACTCTGCACATTGGTTTTGCCGAAAGTCAAACTTTGCTAAGTTTGACCAAATTTATATTAGAAATTATTAGCATCTATAATATCTAATAAATATAATACGAAAGTATATTTCGAGATGAATCTAATGATATTGATGTTGTTATGTGAATGTTAGTAATTTTTTATATAAACTTGGTCAAAGTTGAATGAGATTGACTTCAGACAAACCTAATATGCAGAGTAAAAAGGACCGGAGGAAGTATATTGGGGAGGAGATAAAGCCATCACAGTGGTTGAAGAGGCAATTGTAATTATGTGCGTCGAGGTAGGTGAAACAACCGGGAGGCCAATCGCAGGGAGGTGGAGCGATGAATGGAAGCAAAAATTTCCGCATTGAAGGAGGGCTCGCTCGATGGGCTGTGACTTGCGAGAGGGATCAATCCAGGTAGCTACAGGCTTGTTCTATACAACGTTGTTCGGTCAGGTAAAAAATGCTTGAGTTCGGTCTGTTCCGTAAGCTGGTAACTAAACACAGGAAGCCCAAAGAAAAAACTAAATACAGAATGTGGCATCATACATGGTGGGTGTCGCTGATGTGAGGGACTGCTGAGGTGGATAGGCTGCATGTCAAGAGAAATATGGTAGTGGGGAAGAACTATGCAGGTATTATAGATGTGAAAGTTTGTCTGCAGCTTGACACGTGCATATGGTTTTTATCCTGCTTTACTGAAGGTTTTGTGGTATTGACCGATGTGGACGGTTCGTTAACAGATTTTGCTTAGCCGATTGGTTTCAGAAACTGCGCATCCTCCTCAGTCTCTGTTCGCATCGCACACCGTCTATGTTGCATCTTCGGGTGCGTTTGGTAGTATTGCACGGGTAGGCTATAGGTCTGCTAGCCTATCTAGCTCAACCCGGCTTTGCCGGCCTTGCCATGTTCTTGAATTCAAAAAAAAACCACGAATTTGTAAAAAAGTTCAGAAATCTAGAAATGTTCGCAAGTTCAAAATTATGGTCGAATTTTTTTCAATTCAGTGGACAAATTTGAATTCAAAAAATGTTCACACCAATTTGTAAAAATGTCCATTGACTTGAAAAAACGTTCATGGATTAAAACATATTTGTAGTTTCAAAAAAATGTACGTAGTGGATGCACGGGGGTACGCACCAGGTCGCTTGTGTCAAATAGGAGACCGCCAAAAAATGAACACGAAAAAAAAAACACTGAAGTAAACTGGGCCTTAGCTTTAAAACAAAATATACAGGCCCGTCCAGCCCAAACGAAAACACGAACATTTCTTGAAATTGGGGAATAACTTTTGAAATTTAGAAATATTTTTTGTTACCAAAATTTTATGAATTCATGATTTTTTTTTTTTGAATCAGTGAAAAAGGATAGACGCGGAATGAATCATTTCTTGTACAACAGCTAACATGTTGCGAATAATGGCTTTGGAGCACAGGCACATTGCACGTGTTATTTTTAAGTTAAGAAAGGATTTTTACTGCCTAAATAATTCCAAAAATTAATGTGTATGCATGAATAGTTGTGTAATATAACAGTGCAAAATTTTATCAATATTCGTGCTTGCATGTGAGAGATACAAAGAAATGTAAATACATGAAAAATACTTGTGGAATAAAAATTCACCAAAAACACTAACACTATTTTAAATTCTGGATCATTTTTTGAATTATAGAATTTTTTTCAAAATTCGCAACAAGAATATATAACCGAGAACAATATGAAAAAAAATTACATATATTTTTTGAAAGAGTGAATAAAATTAGGAAATTCATACATTTTTGAAAAGTTTAAATATTTTTTATACTGTGACCAATTTTTTAAACTTCAATCTATTTTCGGAAAATGTGATTTAAAAGAAATTGAACTAGTTTTGAAAGCGTTAACAAAACTTGAATATTGTAGACATTATTTAATTTTTACAAATTAAAATAAACAGAAAAGGAAGAATAGGAAAAAAGAAACATAAAAAACGAAAAAGAGAAGAAAATATGGATCAAAACAATGTGCATCTTATTAGTAGCAAATACTACTAATTTTCGTAAAATAAACAGCGTCAGCTTAATTCCCTAGCACGCGCATCCTTGGGAAAAAAAACTGTGCGTAGTACAGCGGAAAAGACAACGCAGTTTATATATTAAGCGTACATCGCAATCTTCCATTTTTTTTAGACATGAACATTTATTTTGGAATCATGAACATTCTTTGAATCGATGAACGTTTAAAAAAACTTATGAAATTTTATAAATTCACGAATTATTTAAAAGACAACCATATGCATATAATGGAGAATGCATCCTGATTTTATATAGACCACAAACTTGGCCTGGTGGATAGCTCGCGCAGTGATGGGCCAGAGTTGCGGGTTCGAATCCCTAGTCCTCCTTTTTTTTAAATTTCTCGGCCCACAGATAAATGGGCCCGTTAGCTATAGAAATACGAGATACATACTCCCTCTGTCTAGGTGAATACGTCGCCTTATAAAAATCAAATAGTCTCAAAACATATAGACGCGGTGCATTAACTCTTGCGTTGTTTCTTATTTTTTTGACATAAATAAAGGAATCAACTAATAAGAGATGTGGCACGTATATGCTTTTAATAACTAGAGACTACCAAACATGACATGCAATGGTCAGTTCATTGCATGCACTGATATTAATTAGCAAATAAATATTAAGTTCTCTTGTTTTCCTCTCCACCTTGGTCGCGGTGCACAACCTAAGATGACTTATTCACCTAGACGGAGGGAGTACACAACATGTAGAGCCAGGACTACTGTTTCAACCTAAGGGACTGTATCGATCACGTATTTTCTTGTATCGGGACCGTACTGGAGCAATACGGAAGTTTCAGGACCAAGTTGGATGTCGCCACGACTACGAGGACTATAGATGCAATTATACCTTTATTGGTTTGATGTGAGGAGTATTAAAGCTACTAAGCTAGCCCGGCTGGGGTAAATTCTCAGTGTAATGTGAAAGTTTATCTGCAGCTTGACACATGCATATGGTTTTATCCTGCTTTACTGAAGGTTTTGTGCTATTGACCGGTGTGGGCGGTTCGTTAACAGATTTTGCTTAGCCGATTAGTTTCAGCAACTGCCCATCCTCCACAGTCTGTGTTCGCATCGCACACCGTCTCTGTTGCATCTTCGGGTGCGTTTGGTAGTATTGCACGGTTAGGCTATAGCTCATCTAGCCTATCTAGCTCAACTCGGCTTTGCCGGCCTTGCCATGTTCTTCAATTAAAAAAAAACACGAATTTTTAAAAAAGTTCAGAAATCTAGAAATGTTCGCAAGTTCAAAATTATGGTCAAAATTTTTTCAGTTCAGTGGATAAATTTGAATTCAAAAAATGTTCACACCATTTGTTTGAAAGGACAACGCAGTTTATATATTAGGCGTACATCGCAATCTTCCGTTTTTTGTAGACATGACCATTTATTTTGGAATCATGAACATTCTTTGAATCGATGAATACAACAACAAAGCCTTTAGTCCCAAACAAGTTGGGGTAGGCTAGAGGTGAAACCCATAAGATCTCGTGACCAACTCATGGCTCCGGCACATGGATAGCAAGCTTCCACGCACCCCTGTCCATAGCTAGTTCTCTGGTGATACTCCAATCCTTCAGGTCTCTCTTAACGGACTCCTCCCATGTCAAATTCGGTCTACCCCGACCTCTCTTGACATTCTCCGCACGCTTTAGCCGTCCGCTATGCACTGGGGCTTCTGGAGGCCTGCGCTGAACTTGCCCAAACCATCTCAGACGATGTTGGACAAGCTTCTCTTCAATAGGTGCTACCCCAACTCTATCTCGTATATCATCATTCCGGACTCGATCCTTCCTCGTGTGGCCACACATCCATCTCAGCATACGCATCTCCGCCACACCTAACTGTTGAACATGTCGCCTTTTAGTCGGCCAACACTCGGCGCCATACAACATTGCGGGTCGAACCGCCGTCCTGTAGAACTTGCCTTTTAGCTTTTGTGGCACTCTCTTGTCACAGAGAATGCCAGAAGCTTGGCGCCACTTCATCCATCCGGCTTTGATTCGATGGTTCACATCTTCATCAATACCCCCATCCTCGTGCAGCATTGACCCCAAATATTGAAAGGTGTTCTTCTGAGGCACCACCTGTCCATCAAGGCTAACCTCCTCCTCCTCACACCTAGTAGTACTGAAACCGCACATCATGTACTCAGTTTTAGTTCTACTAAGCTTAAACCCTTTCGATTCCAAGGTTTGTCTCCATAACTCTAACTTCCTATTTACCCCCGTCCGACTATCGTCAACTAGCACCACATCGTCCGCAAAGAGCATACACCATGGTATATCTCCTTGTATATCCCTTGTGACCTCATCCATCACCAAGGCAAAAAGATAAGGGCTCAAAGCTGACCCTTGATGCAGTCCTATCTTAATCGGGAAGTCATCAGTGTCGACATCACTTGTTCGAACACTTGTCACAACATTATCGTACATGTCCTTGATGAGGGTAATGTACTTTGCTGGGACTTTGTGTTTCTCCAAGGCCCACCACATGACATTCCTTGGTATCTTATCATAGGCCTTCTCCAAGTCAATGAACACCATATGCAAGTCCTTCTTTTGCTCCCTGTATCTCTCCATAAGTTGTCGAACCAAGAAAATGGCTTCCATCGTCGACCTCCCAGGCATGAAACCAAACTGATTTTTGGTCACGTTTGTCATTCTTCTCAAGCGGTGCTCAATGACTCTCTCCCATAGCTTCCTTGTATGGCTCATCAGCTTAATTCCATGGTAATTAGTACAACTCTGAACATCCCCCTTGTTCTTGAAGATTGGTACTAATATACTCCGTCTTCATTCTTCTGGCATCTTGTTTGCCCGAAAAATGAGGTTGAAAAGCTTGGTTAGCCATACTATCGCTATGTCCCCGAGGCCTTTCCACACCTCAATGGGGATACAATCAGGGCCCATCGCCTTGCCTCCTTTCATCCTTTTTAGAGCCTCCTTGACCTCAGACTCCTGGATTCGCCGCACAAAACGCATGCTGGTCTCATCAAAGGAGTCATCAAGTTCAATGGTAGAACTCTCATTCTCCCCATTGAACAGCTTGTCGAAGTACTCCCACCACCTATGCTTAATCTCCTCATCCTTCACGAGGAGTTGGTCTGCTCCGTCCTTGATGCATTTGACTTGGCCAATATCCCTCGTCTTCCTCTCTCGGATCTTGGCCATCTTATAGATGTCCCTTTCCCCTTCCTTCGTGCCTAACCGTTGGTAGAGGCCCTCATACGCCCTACCCCTTGCTTCACGAACAGCTCGCTTTGCGGCCTTCTTCGTCATCTTGTACTTCTCTATGTTGTCTGCACTCCTATCCAAGTACAGGCATCTGAAGCACTCTTTCTTCTCTTTAATCGCCTTCTGGACGGCATCATTCCACCACCAGGTATCCTTATCTTCGCTTCTCCTTCGCCTGGACACTCCAAACTCCTCCGAGGCCACCTTACGAATGCAAGTCGCCATCTTCATCCACACATTGTCCGCATCCCCTCCTTCCTCCCAAGGGCCCTCCTTAATGACCCTCTCCTTGAACGCCTGAGCTAACTCCCCCTTGAGCTTCCACCACTTCGTTCTAGCGACTTTGGCACGCCTATCCCGCTGGACACGAGTCCGAAAGCGGAACTCAGCAACCACCATCTTATGTTGAGGTACAACACTCTCTCCAGGTATCACCTTACAATCTAGGCACGCACGCCTATCTTCTCTTCTCGAGAGGATGAAATCAATCTGGCTAGAATGTTGGCCACTACTAAAAGTCATCAGATGTGATTCTCTCTTTCTAAAGAGGGTGTTAGCTACAATCATGTCGTAGGCTAGAGCAAAGCTTAAGACATCTTCTCCTTCCTGATTCCTGGTGCCATAGCCAAAGCCCCCATGCACCCCTTCAAAACCTGTGTTAGATGTACCCACGTGGCCATTGAGGTCTCCTCCTATGAAGAGCTTCTCACCAATCGGTACACTCCTAACCATGTCTTCCAGACTTTCCCAGAACTCCCTCTTGGTGTTCTCAGTGTGGCCTACTTGCGGGGCATACGCGCTGATAACATTGAGAACTAAGTCCCCAACTACCAACTTGACCAGGATAATCCGGTCCCCACGTCTCGTGACGTCTACCACTCCATGCTTGAGGCTCTTGTTGATAATCTTTTGGGTTTCATCTCCATAAAAGTAGCTGAGTTTTCACGTTGGCTCGCCAAGCCTAACACAACCCTCCTCCTTTACCCGGGCTTGGGACCGGCTATGTTGAGACAACATAGGCGGAGACCGGCTATGTTGAGACAACATAGGCGGAGTTAAAGAAATTCATGACATTTTATAAATTCACAAATTATTTAGAAGACAACGATATGCATATAATAGAGAATGCATCCTGATTTTATATACACCACAAACTTGGCCTGGTGGATAGCTCGCGCAGTGATGGGCCAGAGTTGCCGGTTCAAATCCCTAGTCCTCTTTTTTTTTTAATTTCTCGGGCCACAGATAAATGGGCCCGTTAGCTATAGAAATACGAGATACATACTCCCTCCGTCTAGGTGAATAAATCGCCTTATGAAAATCAAATAGTCCCAAAACATATAGACGCAGTGCATTAACTCTCACGTTGTTTCTTATTTTTTGACATAAATAAAGTAATCAATCAATAAGAGATTTGGGGCGTATATGCTTTTAATGACTAGAGACTACCAAACATGACATGCAATGGTCAGTTCATTGCATGCACTGATATTAATTAGCAAATAAACATTAAGTTCTCTTGTTTTCCTCTCCACCTTGGTCGCGGTGCACAACCTAAGATGACTTATTCACCTAGACGGAGGGAGTACACAACATATAGAGCCAGGACTGCTGTTTCAACCTAAGGGACTGTATTGATCACGTATTTTCTTGTATCGGGACCGTACTGGAGCAATACGGAAGATTCAGGACCAAGTTGGATGTCGCCACGACTACGAGGACTATAGATGCAATTATATCTTTATTGGTTTGATGTGAGGAGTATTAAAGCTACTAAGCTAGCCCGGCTGGGGTAAATTCTCAGTGTAATGTGAAATTTTGTCTGCAGCTTGACACATGCATATGGTTTTATCCTGCTTTATTGAAGGTTTTGTGCTATTGACCGGTGTGGGCGGTTCGTTAACAGATTTTGCTTAGCCGATTGGTTTCAGAAACTGCCCATCCTCCACAGTCTTTGTTCGCATCGCACACCGTCTTTGTTGCATCTTCGGGTGCGTTTGGTAGTATTGCACGGTTAGGCTATAGCTCTGCTAGCCTATCTAGCTCAACTCGGCTTTGCCGGCCTTGCCATGTTCTTCAATTAAAAAAAAACCACGAATTTTTAAAAAAGTTCAGAAATCTAGAAATGTTCGCAAGTTCAAAATTATGGTCTAAATTTTTTTAGTTCAGTGACAAATTTGAATTCAAAAAATGTTCACACCAATTTGTAAAAATGTTCATTGATTTGAAAAAAACGTTTATGAATTAAAACATATTTGCAGTTTCAAAAAAAATGTACGTAGTGGATACACCGGAGGTACGCACCAGGTCGCTTGTGCCAAATAGGAGACCGCCAAAAAATGAACACGAAAAAAAACACTGAAGTAAACTGGGCCTTAGCTTTAAAACAAAATATACAGGCCCGTCCAGCCCAAACGAAAACACGAACATTTCTTGAAATTGGGGAATAACTTTTGAAATTTAGAAACATTTTTTGTTACCAAAGTTTTATGCTTCGTGAATATTTTTTTGAATCAGTGAAAAGGGATAGACGCGGAATGAATCATTTCTTGTACAACAGCTAACATGTTGCGAATAATGGCTTTGGAGCACGGGCACATTGCACGTGTTATTTTTAAGTTACAAAAGGATTTTTACTGCCTGAAAAATTCCAAAAATTAATGTGTATGCATGAATAGTTGTGTAATATAACTGTGCAAAATTTTATCAATATTCGTGCTTGCATGTGAGAGATACAAAGAAATGTAAATACATGGAAAATACTTGTGGAATAATAATTCACCAAAAACACTAACACTATTTTAAATTTTGGATCATTTTTTGAATTATAGATTTTTTTTCAAAATTCGCAACAAGAATATGAAAGAGTGACAAAAATTTGGAAATTCATACATTTTTGAAAAGTTTAAATACTTTTTTTATACTGTGACCAATTATTTAAACTTCAATCTATTTTCGAAAAATGTGATTTAAAATAATTCTGAACTAGTTTTGAAAGCGTTAACAAAAGTTGAATACTGTAGACATTATTTAATTTTTACAAATTAAAATAAACAAAAAAGGAAGAATAGGAAAAAGAAACAGAAAAAACGAAAAAGAGAAGAAAATATGGATCAAAGCCATTTGCATCTTATTAGTAGCAAATACTACTAATTTTCGCAAAATAAACAGCGTCACCTTAATTCCCTAGCACGTGCAATCTTGGGGAAAAAACAGTGCATCGTACAGCGGGAAGGACAACGCAGTTTATATATTAGGCGTACATCGCAATCTTCCGTTTTTTGTAGACATGACCATTTATTTTGAATCATGAACATTCTTTGAATCGATGAATGTTTAAAGAAATTCATGACATTTTATAAATTCACAAATTATTTAAAAGACAACGAGATGCATATAATAGAGAATGCATCCTGATTTTATATACACCACAAACTTGGCCTGGTGGATAGCTCGCGCAGTGATGGGCCAGAGTTGCGGGTTCAAATCCCTAGTCCTCTTTTTTGTAATTTCTCGGCCCACAGATAAATGGGCCCGTTAGCTATAAAAATACGAGATACATACTCCCTCCGTCTAGGTGAATAAATCGCCTTATGAAAATCAAATAGTCCCAAAACATATAGACGCAGTGCATTAACTCTCGCGTTGTTTCTTATTTTTTGACATAAATAAAGAAATCAACCAATAAGAGATATGGGGCGTATATGCTTTTAATGACTAGATACTACCAAACATGACATGCCATGGTCAGTTTGTTGCATGCACTGGTATTAATTAGCAAATAAACATTAAGTTCTCTTGTTTTCCTCTCCATCTTGGTCGCGGTGCACAGTCTAAGATGACTTATTCACCTAGACGGAGGGAGTACACAACAAGTAGAGCCAGGACCGTTGTTTCAACCTCATGGACTGTATTGATCACGTATTTTCTCATATCGGGACCGTACTCGAGCAATACGGAAGTTTCAGGACCAAGTTGGGTGTCGCCACGACTACCAGGACTATATATGCAATTATCTCTTTATTGGTTTGATGTGAGGAGTATTAAAGCTACTAAGCTAGCCCGGCTGGGGTAAATTCTCAGTGTAATGTGAAAGTTTGTCTGCAGCTTGACACATGCATATGGTTTTTATCCTGCTTTACTGAAGGTTTTTGTCCTATTGACCGGTCTGGGCGGTTCGTTAATAGATTTTGTTTAGCCGATTGGTTTCAGAAACTGCGCATCCTCCTCAGTCTCTGTTCGCATCTCACTGTCTCTGTTGCATCTTCGGGTGCGTTTGGTAGTATTGCACGGGTAGGCTATAGCTCTGCTAGCTTATCTAGCTCAACTCGGCTTTGCCGGCCTTGCCATGTTCTTGAAATTAAAAAAAAACAATGAATTTGTAAAAAAGTTCTGAAATCTAGAAATGTTCGCAAGTTCAAAATTATGGTCTAAATTTTTTCAGTTCAGTGAACAAATTTGAATTCAAAAAATGTTCATACCAATTTGTATAAATGTTCATTGATTTGAAAAAAACATTCATGAATTAAAACATATTTGTTGATGCAAAAAAATGTACATAGTGGATGCACCAGGGGTGTGCACCAGGTCGCTTGTGCAAAATAGGAGACCGCCAAAAAAAAACATAAAAAAACACTGAAGTAAACTGGGCCTTACCTTTAAAACAAAATATACAGGCCCGTCCAGCCCAAACGAAAACACGAATATTTCTTGAAATTGGGGAATAACTTTTGAAATTTATAAACATTTTTTGTTACCAAAATTTTATGAATTCATGAATAATTTTTTGAATCGGTGAAAAAGGATAGACGCGGAATGAATCATTCTTTGTACAACAGCTAACATGTTACGAATAATGGCTTTGGAGCACGGGCACATTGCACGTGTTATTTTTAAGTTAAAAAATGATTTTTACTGCCTGAAAAATTCCAAAAATTAATGTGTATGCATGAATAGTTGTGTAATATAACTGTGCAAAATTTTATCAATATTCGCGCTTGCATGTGAGAGATACAAAGAAATGTAAATACATGAAAAATACTTGTGGAATAAAAATTCACCAAAAACACTAGCACTATTTTAAATTCTGGATCATTTTTTGGATTATAGATTTTTTTTTCAAAATTCGCAACAAGAATATATAACCGAGAACAATATGAAAAAAAATTACATATATTTTTTGAAAGAGTAAACTTTTTTGGAAATTCATACATTTTTGAAAAGTTTAAATATTTTTTTATACTGTGACCAATTTTTTAAACTTCAATCTATTTTCGAAAAATGTGATTTAAAAAAAATTCTGAACTAGTTTTGAAAGCGTTAACAAAAGTTGAATAGTGTAGACATTATGTAATTTGGACAAATTAAAATAAACAGAAAAGGGAGAATAGGAAAAAGAAACAGAAAAAACGAAAAAGAGAAGAAAATATGGATCAAAACCACGTGCATCTTACTAGTAGCAAATACTACTAATTTTCGCAAAATAAACAACGTCAGCTTAATTCCCTAGCACGCGCAACCTTGGGAAAAAAACTGTGCGTGGTACTGCGGAAAGGATAACACAGTTTATATATTAGGCGTACATCGCAAGCTTCCGTTTTTTTGTAGACATGAACATTAATTTTGGAATCATGAACCTTCTTTGAATCGATGAACGTTTAAAAAAACTCATGACATTTTATAAATTCATGAATTATTTCAAAGACAACGATATGCATATAATAGAGAATGCATCTTGATTATATATACACCACAAACTTGGCCTCGTGGATAGCTCGCGCAGTGATGGGTCAGAGTTGTGGGTTCAAATCCCTAGTCCTCCTTTTTTTTAATTTCTCGTCCCACAGATAAATGGGCCCGTTAGCTATAGAAATACGAGATACATACTCCCTCCGTCTAGGTGAATAAGTCGCTGATACGTCTCCAACGTATCTACTTTTCCAAACACTTTTGCCCTTGTTTTGGACTCTAACTTGCATGATTAGAATGGAACTAACCCGGACTGACGCTGTTTTCAGCAGAACTGCCATGGTGTTGTTTTTGTGCAGAAATAAAAAGTTCTTGGAATCGCCAGAAATCAACGGAGATTTATTTCAGGAAATATAAAAAATACATGCAAGAAGATCCACACCTGGGGCCCACGGGCCGTCATCGAGGGTGGGGGGCGCGCCCCCTTCCCAGGGCGTGCCACCTGCCTTGAGGGCAGCCCGGTGCCCCACCGACGTATCCCCAGGTCCTATATATTCCGTTTCGTGGAGAAAAAAATCAAGGAGAAAGAATTATCGCGTTTTACGAGATGGAGCCGCCGCCAAGCCCTAATCTCTCTCGGGAGGGCTGATCTTAAGTCCGTTCGGGGCTCCGGAGAGTGGAGATCGTCGCCATCGTCATCATCAACCTTCCTCCATCACCAATTCCATGATACTCACCGCCGTGCGTGAGTAATTCCATCGTAGGCTTGCTGGACGGTGATGGGTTGGATGAGATCTATCATGTAATCGAGTTAGTTTTGTTAGGGTTTGATCCCTAGTATCCACTATGTTCTGAGATTGATGTTGCTATGATTTTGCTATGCTTAATGCTTGTCACTAGGGCCCGAGTGCCATGATTCCAGATCTGAACCTATTATGTTTTCATGAATATATGTGTGTTCTTGATCATATCTTGCAAGTCTATAGTCACCTACTATGTGTTATGATCCGGCAACCCCGAAGTGACAATAATCGGGACCACTCCCGGTGATGATCTTAGTTTGAGGAGTTCATGTATTCACTATGTGTTAATGCTTTTGTTCGGTAATCTATTAAAAGGAGGTCTTAATATCCCTTAGTTTCCAATAGGACCCCGCTGCCACGGGAGGGTAGGACAAAAGATGTCATGCAAGTTCTTTTCCATAAGCACGTATGACTATATTCGGAATACATGCCTACATTGCATTGATGAACTGAAGCTAGTTCTGTGTCACCCTAGGCTATAACTTCTACATGATGAATTGCATCCGACGTAATTTCCCATCACCGATCCAATGCCTACGAGCTTTACCTATATTGCTAGTTGCTATTTACTTTCCCGTTGCTATTATCACAAAAACTACAAAAATACTATCTTTACTTTTATTGCTACTACCACTGCTATCATATTACTGTGCTACTAAACTATCTTGCTGCAGATACTAAGTTTCCAGGTGTGGCTGAATTGACAACTCAGTTGCTAATACTTAAGAGTATTGTTTGGCTCCCCTTGTGTCGAATCAACAAATTTGGGTTTAGTACTTTACCCTCGAAAACTATTGCGATCCCCTACACTTGTGGGTTATTAAGACTATTTTCTGGCACCGTTGCCTGGGAGCATAGCTCTATTCTTGAAGTCACTTGGGATTTATATCTGCTTATTACTATGAAGAATTTGAAGGACTCAAAAACTAAGATCTTACCCTAAACTACGAGGGGAGATAAGGAACTGCCATCTAGCTCTGCACTTGATTCTCCTTCTGTTATGAGTAAACTTGCGACATCTACTCCTGCTATTGAATCGGATATGTCGTATGTTCTTGATGATGCTACTTCTGCTATGTATGATGAAACTATCTCTATGCCTGATACTGTGCCACTAGGTGAATTTCTAGAAGAACAAATTGCTAAGGTTAGGGAGAGTGCAAATGTTGATGATATTTATGAAAGTGATGATGAAACTACTCCCAATAGATATGAATTGCCTGTTGTGCCGGAGGGTTATGTTACGGATGAAGAAACTGCTAGAGACTTTCTTGCTTGCAATGATAGATATGATCTTAAGAAGTTATTAGCTAAGTTGAAAGAAAAGTCCTTGAATGCTAGAGTGAAACATGACCCTGCTTTTGCTACTCCACCTATATGTGTCACTGATAAGGATTATGAATTCTCTGTTGATCCTGAGTTAATTAATTTGGTTGAATCTGATCCTTTCCATGGCTATGAGTCTGAAACTGTTGTGGCACATCTTACCAAGTTGAATGATATAGCCACCCTGTTTACCAATGATGAAAAGATTCGCTACTACTATATCCTTAAGTTGTTTCCATTCTCGTTAAAGGGTGATGCTAAGACTTGGTTTAATTCTCTTGATCCTGGTTGTGCGCGTAGTCCCCAGGATATGATGTATTAATTTTCTGCTAAATATTTTCCCGCTCATAAGAAACAAGCTGCCTTACGGAAAATATATAACTTTGCTCAAACTGAAGAAGAGAGTCTCCCACAAGTTTGGGGGAGGCTTCTCCAGTTACTTAATGCTTTGCCTAATCATCCTCTTGAGATGCATGATATACTTGATGTCTTTTATAATGGACTAACCGATGCTTCCAGAGACCACCTGGATAGTTGTGCTGGTTGTATTTTCAGGGAAAGAACAGTGGAACAAGTTGAATTACTATTGAATAATATGCTAGCCAATGAAAATAATTGGACACTTCCTGAACCAGCCCCTAAGCCAACTCCGAAGAAAAGAGGTGTTCTATTTCTTAGTCCGGAAGATATGCAAGAGGCAAAGAAATCTATGAAAGAAAAATGTATTAAAGCTGAAGATGTTAAGAATTTACCGCCTATTGAAGAAATACATGGTCTTGATAACCCGACATAGGTAGTAAAGGTAAATTCTCTTTATAGATTTGATGAAGGTGATATTTCTCGTTATAAGTGTGCTAGCCAATGCTTAGATGAGTTTGACAATTTTATGGTGAAACAAGAAAACTTCAATGCTTATGTTGGTAGACAACTACAACACAATGCTTATATGATTGAACGCTTGAGTGATTATCTGTCTTGTGATAAAAATGAACTGAAACTCATTAGTATACATGCTTCTATGGTCACCACTCAAGTAGAACAAGTACTTAAGGCTCAGAATGATTTGCTCAATGAATTAAATAGTAAGAATAATGATAATTCCATTAGATTTGTGACTAGAGGTGGTAGAATGACTCAGGAACCTCTGTATCCTGAAGGTCACCCCAAGAGAATTGAGCAAGATTCTCATAGAGCTAATTTAGATGCACCTAGTTCTTCTAAGAAGAAGAAAAAGAAAAATGATAAGACTTTGCATGCTCCTAGTGAACCTGTAGCTCACCCACCTGAGAATCCCAATGATATATCGGTTTCTGATGCTGAGACACTATCTGGTAATGAACATGAGCCTAGTGATAATGTTAATGATGATGTTCATGATGATGCTCAACCTAGTAATGATAATGATGTAGAGATTGAACCTGCTGTTGATCTTGATAACCCACAATTAAAGAATCAACGTTATGATAAGAGAGACTTTGTTGCTAGGAAGCACGGTAGGGAAAGAGAACCATGGGTTCAGAAACCTATGCCTTTTCCTCCGAAACCATCCAAGAAAAAGTATGATGAAGATTTTGAGCGCTTCGCTGAAATGATTAGACCTATCTTTTTGCGTATGCGTTTGACAGATGTGCTTAAAACAAACCCTTATGCCAAGTACATGAAAGATATTATTACCAACAAAAGAAAGATACCTGAAGTAGAAATCTCCACCATGCTTGCCAATTACACTTTTGAGGGTGGAATGCCTAAGAAATTAAGAGATCCAGGAGTACCTACTATATCTTGCTCCATTAAGAGAAACTATGTTAAAACTACTTTGTGTGATCTTGGAGCCGGTGTTAGTGTTATGCCTCTCTCTTTATATCGTAGACTTGACTTGAGTAAGTTGACACCTACTGAAATATCCTTGCAAATGGCTGATAAATCAACTGCTATACCTGTCGGAATTTGTGAGGATGTGCCTGTTGTAGTTGCAAATGTTACTATTCTAACGGACTTTGTTATACTTGATATTCCCGAGGATGATAGTATGTCTATTATTCTTGGAAGACCTTTTTTGAATATTGCAGGGGCTGTTATTGATTGCAACAAAGGCAATGTCACTTTTCATGTCAATGGTAATGAG
This sequence comes from Secale cereale, assembly GCA_902687465.1. NCBI lineage: Eukaryota > Viridiplantae > Streptophyta > Magnoliopsida > Poales > Poaceae > Secale > Secale cereale. The sequence goes on from LR738709.1 coordinate 24,767,786, forward strand.
CATATGGTACACTTTCCGAGGAAACAACCTCAAGTCTATAGTATCAATTATATTGGAAAAACTTTAACTATTACTATTGGAGGTTTTGAGTTTCCTATTCCTACTATCAAGAAGGCATCTGACATACTTATTGTTGGGGACATACATATCCCCATTGAGGTAACATAGTGTTATTCGAAAATTCTCCGGTTTCATGTTACTCGGAAAGAGTTTATTAGCAAGACCTGATCAACCTTGTTAATGGATTCCTTTTGATGAACATGGGATAGGTGAATCTAGATGGCACAAACCTTCTGTCCCCCCCCTTTTCTTTCTGTTAATTAGGCTAAATAAAACAAAAATAGCATTATCTGTCTATTTTCAGACTTATCCGTGCAATAAAAAAATATCCCGAAAATAAAAGTTCTCCAAATGACATGAAAATGGAATATGATTTTTTCTAGAATATTTAAGAAAATATGGCACTGAACACACAGCGAGGGGAGCCAGCACCTGGCCTCGAGGGCACAGGGCGCGCCCCCCTTCACATGGCGCGCCCCCCTGCCTCGAGGGCCCCACGTGGCCCCCTCCACTTATCCTTTCACCCACACTCTTCTTCTTCCTTCCAAAAAAAATCCCCAGCAAGCTCAAACCCGAGTTCTAGCTCGTTTTGCTGCAATTTTCGATCTCCTTGCTCAAAGCACCATTCACGAAACTGTTTGGGAGATTGTTCCTTGGTATGTGACTCCTCCATTGGTCCAATTAGTTTTTGTTCTAGTGCTTTATTTGTTGCAAATTTGTGCTGCTGTGGTGACCTTGTTCTTGAGCTTGCATGTCAAATTTTCTTGGTCCCAAGTAGTTCTAATGCATGATATAGCCTCTAGGCACTTATAGGAGTTGTTGCTATCATTCTTGTTGAGTTTGGTTAACTTTTATTTGTGAGTTACTAAAAATTTCAGAAAAATGTCTAGGAAAAACTTCCAAGGTGATCCTTCAAGGAAGCAAGGACAAAGGCTCGCGTTCCGTGAGCCCGACGATGAACCACCGAGGATGCTGATGTACGGCCTTGTGAATGGCCGTCGGATGAATTTATGAGTCAAGCGGGCATCAAAGATGAATTTTACGCATATGTGCGTAACGCTGACCTCGAGGACTTCACGCAAGATAAGTGCCTCCAATACCGTGGCTTGACTGATAGCTTTGTGAGAAGGTTTAAATTTTCATCTTCACGTAATTCTCACACTGTCTTGTTTGATCTATATGATAAATCTTATACCATGGACTTAGAGGATTTTAATGAGGCCTGCAAGCTCCCACAGTGGGGCAGTATGAGCGATCCTTGTAAATCTGAATTTAGAGAATTCCTAGCTAGTACTACAGTGGGGGAATCCAGGGACATCACACAAGCCACCATTGGGACCATTCATTTTCCTGCTATTCATTACTTTGCTCTCTTTATCGGTAGATGCTTAAATGGTAAAGATGAGGCTTGTCACATGTGTGTCCCTGATCTTAGCATTATCAGGAGTGATGTATTAGGTGATAGGCAACATAATCTGGGAGCTATAGTTGCACGTAGGCTACACCATAATGGTTCTAATGGAGATTTATTTGGTGGGATCTATGCTACTCGCATAGCCCGCTACCTTGGTGTATCTGTGCACCCGTACGATGACCCCTTACCTACTGTTTATGTAGACTGTAATGCTATGGCTAGTCACCGGTTTATAGAGTGGGATAATCAAACTCTCAAATATCGAATAATCTTTAACCGGCAGCATGCCATCCCTATTGTTCTTCCTGTCCCTACTTTGTTTAACTTTCAGGAAAAAGGAAGACACACTATAACTATGGAGGAGGGAAATGCCTATTATAACATGACAGAGGCAAACCGCCTTCGAGCTGCAGCTCAGCAGGCAGCATCTGCTGCATCTCAGTATGACCCCAACTACAACTTTGGATATCCGTCAGGCCAGTACTGGCCATAGACCCTTAGGCCAAAAGCCTAATCTTGGGGGAGTACGTGTTTCTCACCGACTTACATTCATGTTCACACTTATTCGAGTTGTCGGTGCTCACACTCTTTCACTGTACCATCCATGCTTAGTTTAAATTTCTTTTTCTTAGCCTTTTTCTTGTATCCTAGAAAAACCCAGAAAAACAAAAAAATATTAGTTGCAGCTTCTATCCAGTTTATTTTCTTTGCTTGTAGTAGTAACTAAAAATGAAAACCCAAAAAGATTTCCCGTTCTTCTTTTGCTTGTTGGGAGCTTTCCCGTGTAAATAGTTTCTTTTCTTTTCTTTAGTGGTTAAGAGTAGAAGACCATGATTGAAAATGCTTAGTGGCTCTCATATGCTTTGTTGTCGATTTAACCTTGAGCCATATTACCTTGTCTTCTCTCTTGTATTAAATGTCTGCAGATTCCAGCTTAGTCCAATGCACGTGCACTATTATTATTTTCCACACCGTTTGGTCGTGCGAGTGAAAGGCAATAAGGATGATATATGATGAACTAATTGAGATGAGAAAAGCTGGTATGAACTCGACCACTCTTATTTTTGTAAATATGATTGCTCATCGTTCTTGATTCAGCTTGTTATGAATGAAACATGTTTGCAATGACAATTAGAGATCATAGCTGCTTATGCCATGCTTAATTAGCTGAGAGTTTATAATGGTCTATCTTGCGTGCCAACATGATATTAAAATAGTTGTGATGTGGTATGATGGGTGGTATCCTCCTCTGAACGATTTAAGTGACTTGACTTGGCACATGTTCATGCATGTAGTTGAAACAAATCAACATAGCCTTCATGATATTTATGTTCATAGTGATTTATATCCTACTCATGCTTGCATTCATTGTTGATTAATTTTAATGCATGTTCATGACCGTTGTTGCTCTCTAGCTGGTCGCTTCCTAGTCTCTTTCTAGCCTTCACCTGTACTAAGCGGGAATACTGCTTGTGCATCCACTTCCATAAACCCCAAAGTTATTCCATATGATTCCACCCTACCTTCCTATATGCGGTATCTACCTGCCGTTCCAAGTAAATTTGTATGTGCCAAACTCTAAACCTTCAATTGAAATTCTGTTTTGTATGCTCGAACAGCTCATGTATCAACTAGGGTTGTCTATATCTTCCATGCTAGGTGGGTTATTCTCACGATGAGTGGACTCTGCTCATCATTCACGAGAAAATGGTTGGTAACCGGGATGCCCAGTCCCATGCTTAAAATCATAATAATTAAACAAAACTTCCCCAGGGCTGTTGCTTGTTTGGACGGTACCCCGTGGATTCGGATGGCCATGGAGTGTGCTTGTTGGTGGTTGGGGGAGTATAAACTTTACCATTCTGTTTGGGAACTACCTATAATGTGCGTAGCATGGAAGATATCGAGATTCTTAGTTGTTATGTTGACAATGAAAGTATACCGCTCAAAATCTTATTCAAGCTCTATTTAAAAATCGAGCTCTGGCACCTCTACAAATCACTGCTTCCCTATGCGAAGGGCCTATCTATTTACTTTTATGCAGAGTCATCATCCTCTTATTAAAGAGCACCAGTAGAAGAGCACCTCTGTCGTTGCATGTATTACTATTAATTTGCATTGAGTATGATCATGACTGGATCTCTTTTACCATGAATTACAATGTCTAGTCAGTCCTTGATCTTTAAAGGTGCTCTGCATTTATGTTTTGCGGTCTCAGAAAGGGCTAGCGAGATATCATCCTGTTATATCATATCATGATTGTTTTGAGAGGTGTTGTCATCCGAGGTTTATTATTATTGCTCGCTAGTTGATTATGCCATTGATGTGAGTAGTCTTGAGACCTGAAAGTTATTGTGAATGTGGTTAGTTCATGATCTTGTTGAAAACCTGAATCCTAGCTTATATATTTACAACAACAAGAGCAAACAGAGTTTGTCAAAGTTTTTCTTTATCACTTTCAGTTTATCAACTGAATTGCTTGAGGACAAGCAAATGTTTAAGCTTGGGGGAGTTGATACGTCTCCAACGTATCTACTTTTCAAAACACTTTTGCCCTTGTTTTGGACGCTAACTTGCATGATTTGAATGGAACTAACCCGGACTGACGCCGTTTTCAGCAGAACTGCCATGGTGTTGTTTTTGTGCAGAAATAAAATGTTCTCGGGATCGCCTGAAAATCAACGGAGATTTATTTCAGAAAATATAAAAAATACCTGCAAGAAGATCCACGCCTGGGGGCCCACGCGCCGTCCTCGAGGGTGGGGGCGCGCCCCCTGCCTCGAGGGCAGCCCGATGCCCCACCGACGTATCCCCAGGTCCTATATATTCCGTTTCGTGGAGAAAAAAATTAAGGAGAAAGAATTATCGTGTTTTACAAGACGGAGCCGCTGCCAAGCCTTAATCTCTCTCAGGAGGGCTGATCTGGAGTCCGTTCGGGGCTCCGGAGAGTGGAGATCGTCACCATCATCATCATCAACCTTCCTCCATCACCAATTTCATGATGCTCACCGCCGTGCGTGAGTAATTCCATCGTAGGCTTGCTGGATGGTGATGGGTTGGATAGGACCTATCATGTAATCGAGTTAGTTTTGTTAGGGTTTGATCCCTAGTATCCACTACGTTCTAAGATTGATGTTGCTATGACTTTGCTATGCTTAATGCTTGTCACTAGGGCCCGAGTGCCATGATTTCAAATCTGAACCTATTATGTTTTCATGAATATATGTGTGTTCTTGATCCTATCTTGCAAGTCTATAGTCACCTACTATGTGTTATGATCCGGCAACCCCGAAGTGACAATAATTGGGACCACTCCCGATGATGACCTTAGTTTGAGGAGTTCATGTATTCACTATGTGTTAATGCTTTGGTCCGGTACTCTATTAAAAGGATGCCTTAATATCCCTTAGTTTCCAATAGGACCCCGCTGCCACGGGAGGGTAGGACAAAAGATGTCATGCAAGTTCTTTTTCATAAGCATGTATGACTATATTCGGAATACACGCCTACATTGCATTGATGAACTGGAGCTAGTTCTGTGTCACCCTAGGTTATAACTTCTACATGATGAATTGCATCCGACGTAATTTCTCATCACCGATCCAATGCCTACGAGCTTTACCTATATTGCTAGTTGCTATTTACTTTCCCGTTGCTATTATCACAAAAATTACAAAAATACTATCTTTACTTTTATTGCTGCTACCACCACTATCATATTACTGTGCTACTAAACTATCTTGTTGCATATATTAAGTTTCCAGATGTGGCTGAATTGACAACTCAGTTGCTAATACTTAAGAGTATTGTTTGGCTCCCCTTGTGTCGAATCAACAAATTTGGGTTTAATACTTTACCCTCGAAAACTGTTGCGATCCCCTACACTTGTGGGTTCTCTGTCGCCTTATGAAAAACAAAATAGTCCCAAAAAATGAACAGGAAAAAAAAGCCTGAAGTAAATTGGGCCTTAGCTTTAAAACAAAATATACAGGCCCGTCCAACCCAAACGAAAACACGAACATTTCTTGAAATTGGGGAATAACTTTTGAAATTTAGAAACATTTTGTGTTACCAAAGTTTTATGAATTCATTAATATTTTTTTGAATCAGTGAAAAGGATAGACGCAGAATGAATCATTTCTTGTATAACAGCTAACATGTTGCGAATAATGGCTTTGGAGCACGGGCACATTGCAAGTGTTATTTTTAAGTTAAAAAAGGATTTTTACTGCCTGAAAATTTCCAAAAATTAATGTGTATACATGAATAGTTGTGTAATATAACTGTGCAAAATTTTATCAATATCCGTGCTTGCATGTGAGAGATACAAAGAAATGTAAATACATGAAAAATACTCGTGGAATAAAAATTCATCAAAAACACTAACACTATTTTAAATTCTGGATCATTTTTTGAATTATAGAATTTTTTCCAAAATTCGCAACAACAATATATAACCTAGAACAATATGAAAAACAATTACATATATATTTTGAAAGAGTGACACAAATTTAAAATTTCATATATTTTTGAAAAGTTTGAATATTTTTTTATACTGTGACCAATTTTTTAAACTTCAATCTATTTTCGAAAAATGAGATTTGAAAAAATTCCGAACTAGTTTTGAAAGCGTTAACAAAAGTTGAATACTGTAGGCATTATTTAATTTTTCTAAATTAAAATAAACAGAAAAGGAAGAATAGGAAAAACAAACAGAAAAAACGAAAAAGAGAAGAAAATATGGATCAAAACCATGTGCATCTTATTAGAAGCAAATACTACTAATTTTCGCAAAATAAACAGCGTCAGCTTAATTCCCTAGCACGCACATCCTTGGGAAAAAAACTGTCAGTGGTACAGCGGAAAGGACAACACAGTTTATATATTAGGCGTACATCGCAATCTTCCGTTTTTTGTAGACATGGACATTTATTTTGGAATCATGGACATTATTTGAATCGATGAATGTTTAAAAAAACTGATGACATTTTATAAATTCACGAATTATTTATAAGACAACCATATGCATATAATAGAAAATGCATCCTGATTTTATATACACCACAAACTAGGCCTGGTGGATAGCTCGCGCAGTGATGGGCCAGAGTTGCGGGTTCATATCCCTAATCCTCCTTTTTTTTATTTCTCGGCCCACAGATAAATGGGCCCGTTAGCTATATAAATACGAGATACATACTCTCTCCATCTAGGTGAATAAGTCACTTTATGAAAATCAAATAGTCCCAAAACATATAGACGCAGTGCATTAACTCTCACATTGTTTCTTATTTTTTGACATAAATGAAGGAATCAACCAATAAGAGATGTCGGGCGTATATGTTTTTAATGACTAGAGACTACCAAACATGACATGCAATGGTCAGTTCGTCGCATGCACTGGTATTAATTTGCAAATAAACATTAAGTTCTTTTGTTTTCCTCTCCACCTTGGTCGCGGTGCACAACCTAAGAAGACTTATTCACCTAGACGGAGGGAGTACACAACATGTAGAGCCAGGACTGCTGTTTCAACCTCAGGGACTGTATTGATCACGTATTTCCTTGTATCGGGACCGTACTGGAGCAATACGGAAGTTTCAGGACCAAGTTGGATGTCGCCACGACTACGAGGACTATAGATGCAATTATCTATTTATTGGTTTGATGTGAGGAGTGTTAAAGCTACTAAGCTAGCCCCGCTGGGGTAAATTCTCAATGTAATGTGAAAGTTTGTCTGCAGCTTGACACATGCATATGGTTTTTATCCTGCTTTACTGAAGGTTTTGTGCTATTGACCGGTGAGGCCGGTTCGTTAACAGATTTTGCTTAGCCGATTGGTTTGAGAAACTACGCATCCTCCTCGGTCTTTGTTCGCATCGCACATCGTCTCTGTTGCATTTTCTGGTGCGTTTGGTAGTATTGCACGGGTAGGCTATAGCTCTCCTAGCATATCTAGCTCAACTTGGCTTTGCCGGCCTTGCCATGTTCTTGAATTAAAAAAAAACATCAATTTGTAAAAAAAAATCAGAAATCGAGAAATGTTCCCAAGTTCAAAATTATGGTCAAAAATTTTCAGTTCAGTGGACAAATTTAAATTCAAAAAATGTTCACACCAATTTGTAAAAATGTTGATTGATTTGAAAAAAATGTTCATGAATTAAAACATATTTGCAGTTTGAAAAACAAATGTACGTAGTGGATGTACGGGGGTATGCACCAGATCGCTTGTGCCAAATAGGAGACCGCCAAAAAATGAACACGAAAAAAAAACACTGAACTAAATTGGGCCTTAGCTTTAAAACAAAATATACAGGCCCGTCCCGCCCAAAACGAAAACACGAACATTTCTTGAAATTGGGGAATAACTTTTGATATTTAGAAACTTTTTTTGTTTTTGAATAAAATTTTATGAATTCATGAATATTTTTTTGAATCAGTTAAAAAGGATAGACGCGGAATGAATCATTTCTTGTACAACAACTAACATGTTGCGAATATAGGCTTTGGAGCATGAGCACATTGCACGTGTTATTTTTAAGTTAATAAAGGATTTTTACTGCCTGGAAAATTCCAAAAATTAATGTGTATGCATGAATAGTTGTGTAATATAACTGTGCAAAATTTTATCAATATTCGTGCTTGCATGTGAGAGATAAAAGAGATGTAAATACATGAAAAATACTTGTGGAATAATAATTCACCAAAAACACTAATACTATTTTAAATTCTGGATCATTTTTTGAATTATAGATTTTTTTTTCAAAATTCTCAACAAGAATATATAACAGAGAACAATATGAACGAAAATTACATATATTTTTTGAAAGAGTGACAACAATTTGGAAATTCATACATTTTTGAAAAGTTTAATTATATTTTTATACTGTGACCAATTTTTTAAACTTCAATCTATTTTCAAAAATATGATTTAAAAAAATTCTAAACTAGTTTTCAAAGTGTTAACAAAAGTTAAATAATGTGTACATTATTTAATTTTTGCAACTTAAAATAAACAGAAAAGGAAGAATAGGACAAAGAAACAGAAAAAACGAAAAATAGAAGAAAATATGGATCAAATCCGTGTGCATCTTATTAGCAGCAAATACTACTAATTTTCACAAAATAAACATCGTCAGCTTAATTCCCTAGCACGCGCATCCTTGGGAAAAAAATCTGTGCGTGGTACAGCGGAAAGGACCACAGTTTATACATTAGGCGTACATCGCAATCTTCCATTTTTTGTAGACATGAAAATTTATTTTGGAATCATGAACATTCTTTGAATTGATGAACGTTTCAAAAAACTCATAACATTTTATAAATTCACGAATTATATAAAAGACAACCAAATGCATATAATAGAAAATGCATCCTGATTTTATATACAACACAAAATAGGCCTGGTGGATAGCTCGCGCAGCGGTGGGCCAGAGTTGTGGGTTCAAATCCCTAGTCCTCCTTTTTTTTAATTTCTCGGCCCCCAGATAAATGGGCCCGTTAGCTATAGAAATACGAGATACATACTCCCTCCGTCTTGGTGAATAAGTCACCTTATGAAAATCAAATAGTCTCAATACATATAGAAGCAGTGCATTAACTCTCGCGTTGTTTTTTATTTTTTGACATAAATAAAGGAATCAACCAATAAGAGAAGTGGGGCGTATATGCTTTTAATGACTAGAGACTACCAAACATGACATGCAATGGTCAGTTCGTTGCATGCACTGGTATTAATTAGCAAATAAACATTAAGTTCTCTTATTTTCATCTCCACCTTGGTCACGGTGCACAACCTAAGATGACTTATTCACCTAGACGGAGGGAGTACACAACATGTAGAGCTAGGACTGCTATTTCAACCTCACGGACTGTATTGATCACGTATTTTTTTATCAGGACCGTACTGGAGCAATACAGAAGTTTTAGGACCAAGTTGGATGTCGCCACGACTACGAGGACTATAGATGCAATTATCTCTTTCTTGGTTTGATGTGAGGAGTATTAAAGCTAATAAGTTGGGGTAAATTCTCAGTGTAATGTGAAAGTTTGTCTGCAGCTTGACACATGCATATGGTTTTTATCCTGCTTTACTGAAGGTTTTTGTGCTACTGACCGGTGTGGGTGGTTCGTTAACGGATTTTGCTTAGCCAATTGGTTTCACAAACTGCGCATCCTCCTCAATATCTATTCGCATCACACACCGTCTCTGTTGCATCTTCGGGTGCATTTGATAGTATTGCACAGCTCAAGTCGGCTTTGCTAGCCTTGCCATGTTCTTGATTTCAAAAAAAAAAAAAACCACGACTTTGTAAAAAAGTTCAAAAATCTAGAAATGTTCGCAAGTTCAAAATTATAGTCAAATTTTTTCAGTTCAGTGCACAAATTCGAATTCAAAAAATGTTCACACCAATTTGTAAAAATGTTCATTGATTTGAAAAAAATATTCATGAATTCAAACATATTTGCAGTTTCAAACAGAATGTACGTAGTGGATGCACGGGGGTACGCACCATGTCGCTTGTGCCAAATAGGAGACCGCCAAAAAATGATCACGAAAAAAAAAACTGAAGTAATCTGGGCCGTAGGTTTAACACAAAAAATACAGGCCCGTCCAGCCCAAACGAAAACACGAACATTTCTTGAAATTGGGGAATAACTTTTGAAATTTCAAAACATTTTTTTGTTTTCTAAAATTTTATGAATTCATGAATATTTTATTGAATCAGTGAAAATGATAGGCGCGGAATGAATCATTTGTTGTACAACAGCTAACATGTTGCGAATAAAGGCTTTGGAGTACGCGCACATTGCCCGTGTTATTTTTAAGTTAAATAAGGATTTTTACTGCCTGAAAAAATTCCAAAACTTAATGTGTATGCAGTTGTGTAATATAACTATGCAAAATTTTATCAATATTCGTGCTTGCATGTGAGAGATACAAAGAAATGTAAATACATGAAAAATACTCGTGGAATAAAAATTCACTAAAAACACTAACACTATTTTAAATTCTGGATCATTTTTTGAATTGTAGAATTTTATTTCAAAATTCGCAACAAGAATATATAACCGAGAACAATATGAAAATAAATTACATATATTTTTTGAAATAGTGAAATTTTTTGGAAATTCATATAATTTTGAAAAGTTTAAATATTTTTTTATACTATGACCAATATTTTAAACTTCAATCTATTTTCGAAAAATGTGATTAAAAAAAATTCTGAACTAGTTTTGAAAGCATTAACAACAGTTGAATATTGTAGACATTATTTAATTTTTACAAATTAAAACAAACAGAAAAGGAAAAAGAAACAGAAAAAACGAAAAAGAGAAGAAAATATGGATCAAAACCATGTGCATCTTATTAGTAGCAAATACTACTAATTTTCGCAAAATAAACTGCGTCAGCTTAATTCCCTAGCACGCGCATCCTTGGAAAAAAAAACTGTGCGTGGTACAGCGGAAAGAACAACGCAGTTTATATATTAGGCGTACATCGCAATCTTCCTTTTTTTGTAGGCATGAACATTTATTTTGGAATCATGAACATTTTTTGAATCGTTGAACGTTTAAAAAAACTCATGACATTTTATAAATTCACAGATTATTTAAAAGACAACCATATGCATATAATAGAAAATGCATCCTGATTTTATATACACCACAAACTTGGCCTGGTGGATAGCTCGCCCAGTGATGGGCCAGAGTTGCGGGTTCAAATCCCTGGTCTTTTTTTTTTAATTTCTCCGCCCACAGATAAATGGGCCCGTTAGCTATAGAAATACGAGATACATACTCCCTCCGTCTAGGTGAATAAGTCACCTTATGAAAATCAAATAGTCCCAAAACATATAGACGCAATGCATTAACTCTCGTGTTGTTTCTTATTTTTTGACATAAATAAAGGAATCAACCGATAAGAGATGTGGGGCGTAGATGCTTTTAATGACTAGAGACTACCAAACAAGACATGCAATGGTCAGTTCGTTGCATGCACTGGTATTAATTAGCAAATAAACATTAAGTTCTCTTGTTTTCCTCTTCACCTTGGTCGCGGTGCACAACCAAATATGACTTATTCACCTAGACGGAGGGAGTACACAACATGTAGAGCCATGACTGCTGTTTCAACCTCACGGACTGTATTGATCACGTATTTCCTTGTATCGGGACCGTACTAGAGCAATACGGAAGTTTCAAGACCAAGTTGGATGTCGCCACGACTACGAAGACTATAGATGCAATTATCTCTTTATTTGTTTGATGTGAGGAGTATTAAAGCTACTAAGCTAGCCCAGCTGGGGTAAATTCTCAGTGTAATGTGAAAGTTTGTCTGCAACTTGAAACATGCATATGGTTTTTATCCTGCTTTACTGAAGGTTTTGTGTTATTGACCGGTGTGGGCGGTTCGTTAACAGATTTTGCTAGACGATTGGTTTCAGAAACTGCGCATCCTACTCATTCTCTGTTCGCAGTTTCAAAAAACATGTACGTAGTGGATGAACCGGGGGTGGGGGGTGGTTAGGACATCTCCAGCCGTTCGGCCCCCCAGGGCGCCTAATAGAGCGGCCTGGGGGCGTGCCGGCGCTAGTTCGGCCCCTGGGGACGACCTAACTCCCAGTCACGTCCCCAAGCGCCGGCCCCAGGATGCGGAAAATTTGAACTAGGTCGTTCTGATACGTCCAAAACGTATCTATAATTTCTGCTTGCTCCATGCCACTTTTGGATGATATTGCTATGATATTCATACACTTTCATACACTTTTGATCATATTTGGACTAACTTACTAATCCAGTGCACCCCAGTGCCAGTTTCTGTTTTCGGCTGTTTTTGTATTTCAGGTTTTCACGTTTAGAGAACTGCCCAGAAAAATCCAGAAAAATTATATAAAAAATCAGCGTTCCGGAAACAACACTGCGTCCGAAGGGCAGCCTGGGGGGGGGGGGCACCAGGGCTCCAGGCGCCCTGGCGGCGCGCCCCCCCTGGGCCGTGCCGGGGGGGCGCCTGGGCCCCCGAAGCTCCCCCGATGCCCTACTTTGGCATATATTTAAAGGGTCCTCCGTAACCCTCAGAACAGGAACTCTTTTCGCAATCCCATCTCTGTTCCGCCGCCGCCGCCGCTTCCAAGATCGGGAGCATCAGGAGAACTCTTCCCGGCACCCTGCCGGAGGGGAGGATCACCACCGGGAGCTTCTCCACCACCATGGACGCCTCCCGGATGACTCGTGAGTAGTCTCCCTTGGACCATGAGTCCATGACCAGTAGCTATGTGATGTTCTCCTCCCGTTCTTGTGCTTCACTAATTAGTCCTCGTGATCTGCCCTACATGATCGAGGCACCTATGTAATCCTTATGCTGTTGCTATGTTGAGTTTGCTGGGATCCGATGGATTATGAGATTATGTTCAGATTGATCTTGAGTAATATATTTGATTCACCTCTTTTATATTTATGTTCATAAGTAATTCTTGCATGTTCTCCGTTGTTATTTATTGCTTTGGCCGAGTAATAGGTAGTGACTCCAAAAGGGAATGTTATGCTCGATTGTGGGTTCATGCCCCTCGATGACTAGCTTGAGTGACAGAAACATGAGTCTAGGGGATGTGCTGTTGCCACAAGGGGGAAAACAATGGTGCTTGTGCCCGCGGGTGCAAGGATTGTTTACTTTACGCAAAGTTCTTTTAATGCAGTTGTCTGTTGCATTGAGTTTACACTATGGGTGGGACTCGCAACTTAATACCAGCGAGATGTTCTGGATAGATATCTCAAGGTGGATGATTAGTAGTAGATATTGATGGATTTCGGTCTACTTACTTTGGCGTACCGCCCATGCTTTGAACCTCAACCTTTCTTGCAATGTAGTCAGCATTGGTTTGCGTTCGTGGTCCTGTCAATTACCCAGCTGTAATTTGTTTACCTCACATAGCTGTTTTATCGTCTTTTGGAAGAGAGACATCACTAGTGAACATCATGTGACTCCGGTCCATATTACCATCATTGATCACACCCGCTATTTACTTTTCGTTATTACTTACTATTGCAAAACATTATCTATCACTACTATCATTGCTTTTAATCCTTTGTGAACTACAAGGCCGGAGGGATTGACAACCTCTCTGTACTCGTTGGGAGCAAAGTTATTTGTATCTGTGTGCAGGTCCACGTTGATTGCTACTAATCTGGCGCCGTAGCAATTGACACCTACTTGTTGAACCTAGGAGTCTCTGGGGATTCGATCCTTGGCATCTTTGCTAAGGGAAAACACTTCTACAATACTGCATCTTACACCTTCCACTTGGGGTAACCAACGAGGGGTTCGAGGCCCATCAAGGAGTATTTTCTGGCGCTGTTGCAGGGGACTCCACTCTTTAGGATAGGGGAGTTGCATGCTATCTTTTACCTTTGCTTTTAGTCTTGTTAGTTTACCTTTCAGTTTTTGCTTTAGTACCTTTTATCGAAAATCACAAAAATAGTTATCTTGTTCTTTAGTTATCATTATGTCGGGTCCTTTTGTCTTTGACGAGGCAGAAGTTCTCACCTTTAAACAAAGAGGCGGGGAAAGTTTGAAAGATGCTTGGTATAGAATTAATGATTCACAAAAAAAGAGCCACCAAGAAGCAACCTACTACTATCTTACTTAGAAATTTTTATGTTGGAATTACTTCTTGGAATAGGTTTATTCTAGATACTGCTATCAATGGGAATTTCCTGGAGGCCCCAGTTTGGGATTCTCTTAGTATTATTGAAAATCTTGTTGGGAGTCCCCCTGTTGTTAGCATTCAAGAGGACATCACCCTAGCTCACATTATGAAAAAACTTGAAAGGATAGAGCTAGAGATGCCAAGCATTAATAAGATGAATGAGTTGGATCGTAAGATCCAAGGGAATTTAAATAGACTTGATAGCTCCATGCATAAAATTTTCAAAATTTTGGAGACCGTCAAATTCCATGACTTGGACTCTTTTATGGTAGATAAGATTGAGGAAATATTTCATACTCTAGGAACTACTTTCTCCTCGATCAAAACCAAAAAGGTAGAAACTCCGGCAAAGCGGGAGCCTAAGTTCGTTCACGTTCCAAAGGCTCCCCATTCTAAAAGTAGTCCATCTATTGCCAAAGGGATTGAAACTGTAAAGACTTTGGAAGAAACACCTTTATGTGATGAATTTATAAATGAATCTTCCCTTGACTTTTATCCTTTTGGTCTTCTACCTAGAAGTATCTCTATGAGGCCTTTGTTTGAGAGTCCTCTTAAGACTAGTTGTATTATTGAAGAGCTTTTTGATGATCTTGATGATGGTTCAATTGATACAACTTGATCTATGCATTGTGCCTAGCTTAAAGGCATAAAAGAAAGCGCTTTTGGGAGGCAGCCCACATGAATATTATTTTTTGCTTTTGTTGTGTCTTGATGTTGTTTACTGCTGTAGCATCATCATTGTATCTTTGCTTTTCATATTTGTGCCAAGTATAGCCTCTGATTGCTAGAAAGTTCAAAAGTTGTGAGGTGCTGTCCAGGAAACAGATTCTGTCCTTGGATAGAAAAATTCGTATAAAATCACCAGATCATCTTTTTGGTCTGAATTTTTTCGAAAGCGTTCTCTATATAATTGTCTTCCGTGCGTCTGTTCTGAGTTTTTTGATTTGAGTTGCAGAAGTATCCCGAACAGATCAATTACTGCCTGCTGTTCTGTTTTTCACAGATTCTGTCCTGTTTTGCCTTACCTTCACTTTGCAAATCAATAGCTTGCTTTTTCTTTGCAAAAACCTTTTGGCAATCTTGAGAAACAGTAGAACTTCAAGAATATCCTTATTTCCAGCAAGGTATAATTATTTTATTAAGGGTACTAACCTCGCTAATCAGATTATGATGAGTTATGTATGAAGGGAGTTTTCAAGTGTGCGAGGGAAGATGATAAAAAGATTCAGGAGTGTCAAGCGCTGAAGCTTGGGGATGCCCCCGTGCAGCCCCAAGAAATATTCAAGGAGACTCAAGCGTCTAAGCTTGGGGATGCCCCCGTGCATCCCCTTCTCCATCAACATTATCAGTTCGTCTTTCGTTTCGCTATATTTTTATCACTTCATGTGTTATGTGCTATGCTTGGAGCGTCTTGCTTTTAGTTTTCTTTTTAGTTTTTCATAACGAGTTGGAACTCAGCATTCCTTTATGTGGGAGAGAAACACGCTCCACTTCTACCTAGAACATAACATAGAATTTTTATGTCTATCTATGCTGTGTGTGTTCTTTGTCTTTCAATAGCTACTATCATGCTCTGCTCTTAGTATTCATGCCTATCTTTTCAAAGAGCTTTTGTTTAGTTGGTTGCTTGAACTTTCTTTTATTATCATGCTCACCTTATTAAGAGAGTTTGCTTCCGTTGCATTGGTTAATGTGTCTATGATAAAGATGCTACTTGCATGATGGTGCTTAGTAGTTCAGGTTTTCTTATGGTTAATCTCAAATAGCTGGGGGGTTCCCAATGTGTTATTGGAGTACCAACATGGTTTGTCTGCCTATGATGTGGTATGGTTTAGTAATATCTTCCTTCGAGAATTTATTTTGATTGACTTGGCGTATGCTCACGCATATTCAAGACTGTAAAGAAAGTCTGTCAAGCCTTGATGATCTTTTATTTCTGAGTAGCGATATAACTTCCATGCCTGATTCAATATTTCTTTGTCGCTCTGCATGATTATGACCGTCATTGCTCTCTTAGTTGGTCGCTCCCAATCTTTTTGCTAACCTCCACCTGTACTAAGCAAACTAACCATGCAATACATAGCTCATGGGAAAGTAGCCTAAAAACTATTGTGGTAAAGAATATGTTGCTTATGTATCTTATTTCTTATAAGTTGCTTGCTGAGCGATAACCATGTTTCTGGGGACGCCATCAACTGTCACACTTTTGTTGAATATCATGTGAGTTGCTATGCATGTTCGTCTTGTCTGAAGTAAGGGTGATTTACCGTGGGTTGAATGAATATGCATATTGTTAGAGAAGAACATTGGGCCGCCAACCAAAGCCATGTATCATGGTGGAAGTTTTAGCTTGGACCTTAATCCTCAATCTCATATGAGAATATGCTTATGCATTGAAGAGGAGTCCATCATCTATTTTCTATGTTGTCCCGGTATGGATGTCCTCAAGTTGAGATCTATCAAAAACGAGAAATCAAATGCGATTTATCTCCTTGGACCTTTGTACAGGTGGCATAGAGGTACCCCTTTGTGACACTTGGTTGAAACATATGCAATGCAATGATAACCCATGGGAATCCGAGCTAATTAGGACAAGGAGCGAGCACTATTGGTACACGATGCATGAGGCTTGCAACTTATAGGATGTCTTATGCATGACACATATGATGTACTACTACCGTTGACACAATTGCTTCCATATTTTCAAAATAAAAAGCTCTAGCACTTAACCTTTCTTTTACTTTTATGTTGAAGCACCAACTACTGAGAGCATGATTGTCATTCTAAGTGTAATCTGCATTGTCCCAAAGTAGCATTGTCTTTTGCATGATTGTGATATCGTTTATTCTGAAATGATTGTATCTAGTCATCACTTAAACCTTGAAGGTGCCCCTACATTTATGTTTTGCATCACTAAAGGGGGCAAGCTAGATATCACTTTATCATATTTGCACATCATGTTCATTGCAAATCTTTTTGATGTTTCAGTTTCATATTGTAAAACTTTCAGTCATTTGTGATTTTCTCATGAGGCAACTTAATTACTTTAGAATCATTGTCTCAGTAAGCTTTTGTCATATGACTATGAAAAAGTCCTATATGGTTAATAGCATGTCACCACAGAAATTATTCTTGTTATCATTTACCTACTCGAGGACGAGCAGGAATTAAGCTTGGGGATGTTGATACGTCCAAAACGTATCTATAATTTCTGCTTGCTCCATGCCACTTTTGGGTGATATTGCTATGATATTCATACACTTCCATACACTTTTGATCATATTTGGACTAACTTACTAATCCAGTGCACCCTAGTGCCAGTTTCTGTTTTCGGCTGTTTTTGTATTTCAGGTTTTCACGTTTCGAGAACTGCCCAGAAAAATCCAGAAAAATTATATAAAAAATCAGCGTTCCGGAAACAACACTGCGTCCGAAGGGCAGCCTGGGGGGGGGGGGCACCAGGGCTCCAGGCGCCCTGGCGGCGCGCCCCCCCTGGGCCGCGCCGGGGGGGCGCCTGGGCCCCCCGAAGCTCCCCCGATGCCCTACTTTGGCATATATTTAAAGGGTCCTCCGTAACCCTCAGAACATGAACTCTTTTCGCGATCCCATCTCTGTTCCGCCGCCGCCGCCGCTTCCAAGATCGGGAGCACTAGGAGAACTCTTCCCGGCACCCTGCCGGAGGGGAGGATCACCACCGGGAGCTTCTCCACCACCATGGACGCCTCCCGGATGACTCGTGAGTAGTCTCCCTTGGACCATGAGTCCATGACCAGTAGCTATGTGATGTTCTCCTCCCGTTCTTGTGCTTCACTAATTAGTCCTCGTGAGCTGCCCTACATGATCGAGGCACCTATGTAATCCTTATGCTGTTGCTATGTTGAGTTTGCTGGGATCCGATGGATTATGAGATTATGTTCAGATTGATCTTGAGTAATATATTTGATTCACCTCTTTTATATTTATGTTCATAAGTAATTCTTGCATGTTCTTCGTTGTTATTTATTGCTTTGGCCGAGTAATAGGTAGTGACTCCAAGAGGGAATGTTATGCTCGATTGTGGGTTCATGCCCCTCGATGACTAGCTTGAGTGACAGAAACATGAGTCTAGGCGATGTGCTGTTGCCACAAGGGGGAAAACAACGGTGCTTGTGCCCGCGGGTGCAAGGATTGTTTACTTTACGCAAAGTTCTTTTAATGCAGTTGTCTGTTGCATTGAGTTTACACTATGGGTGGGACTCGCAACTTAATACCAGCGAGATGTTCTGGATAGATATCTCAAGGTGGATGATTAGTAGTAGATATTGATGGATTTCGGTCTACTTACTTTGGCGTACCGCCCATGCTTTGAACCTCAACCTTTCTTGCAATGTAGTCAACATTGGTTTGCGTTCGTGGTCCTGTCAATTGCCCAGCTGTAATTTGTTTACCTCACATAGCTGTTTTATCGTCTTTTGGGAGAGAGACATCACTAGTGAACATCATGTGACTCCGGTCCATATTACCATCATTGATCACACCCGCTATTTACTTTTCGTTATTACTTACTATTGCAAAACATTATCTATCACTACTATCATTGCTTTTAATCCTTTGTGAACTACAAGGCCGGAGGGATTGACAACCTCTCTGTACTCGTTGGGAGCAAAGTTATTTGTATATGTGTGCTGGTCCACGTTGATTGCTACTAATCTGGAGCCGTAGCAATTGACACCTACTTGTTGAACCTAGGAGTCTCTGGGGATTCGATCCTTGGCATCTTTGCTAAGGGAAAACACTTCTACAATACTGCATCTTACACCTTCCACTTGGGCTAACCAACGAGGGGTTCGAGGCCCATCACGTTCCCGCTCACAAAAGACGCCACAAATCCGGAGATCGGACGTAGTCTGGCGTTTACAAAAACATAGCGCCGCGAGCCGCAAGTTCGCGTGCGCAACGAATCACTCGGCGGGTCGGCTCCAGGCGTTGGCGGAGTCGGCGTGCGCGGGCTCGGCGGCATCAGAGTTGCTTTGGTGCTGGGCTGTGCCGTCGCGGCTTCGGTACTGCTGGGCGGCGATGTAGAGGCGTTGGTCGGGCTTGGCGTCCGTGTGGCCGTGGGCGCGGGAGCTGGCGTCGTCGGCGTGGTCGGCGTTGTCTGCAGCTGGTTCAGGATGAGGCCGTGCTCCGCCAGGTACCACGCCCTGAGCTGCTCGTCGCCGCTCTGGAGCATGTCCGCCCCGCCCATCAGAAAAGCCATGTCGGTGTTCCTCTTCTTCGCAGCGACGTTCGTCCGGAGCAGGTCGGCGTTGGTGCGGAGCAGGTCGAGCTTGATGGCGCTGTTCGTCATCAACGACGACCACCGCTCGGCGGTTTTCTCTTCGCGCTGGACGGCCCGGGCCTGGACGTCGGCGAGGCAATGCTCGATGGACTCCTGCACTCGCGCGGTGGCCGCGTCGGCGATTTTCCCCTTCTTTGCCAATTTGTGGCCGTCCGGCCGCCCATCGGACGCGCCCGGAGTCGTCGCGTCCGGCTTGTATGTCTCCTTGGCCTTGTCGAGGGCGCGTCGGACCTCCGCCCACTTCTCGCACTTGTCAATGCGCTTGTAGACGTGGAGGTACTTGAATTCGGCGTCGATGTTGTCGCGCCGGTACATGGTGAACATGCGCAGCAACTGCGCGGTGGAACAAACAGTTGGCCGTAGCCATGTCGGTGTTCCTCTTCTTCGCAGCGACGTTCGTCCGGAGCAGGTCGGCGTTGGTGCGGAGCAGGTCGAGCTTGATGGCGCTGTTCGTCATCAATGACGACCACCGCTCGGCGGTTTTCTCTTCGCGCTGGACGGCCCGGGCCTGGACGTCGGCGAGGCAATGCTCGATGGACTCCTGCACTCGCGCGGTGGCCGCGTCGGCGGTTTTCCCCTTCTTTGCCAATTTGTGGCCGTCCGGCCGCCCATCGGACGCGCCCGGAGTCGTCGCGTCCGGCTTGTATGTCTCCTTGGCCTTGTCGAGGGCGCGTCGGACCTCCGCCCACTTCTCGCACTTGTCAATGCGCTTGTAGACGTGGAGGTACTTGAATTCGGCGTCGAGGTTGTCGCGCCGGTACATGGTGAACATGCGCAGCAACTGCGCGGTGGAACAAACAGTTGGCCGTCGGCGGGATGATGTAGGGTGGAACCCTAGGTGGCCGATCTTTCACGAAATGGAGTGGATCCCATGAAGAACACGAAGAACACGAGAGGGAACACGAGGGGAAACACGAGAGAATCACTCAAACCAACAAGAACAAGTCACACATATGCTAGATCCTCGAAACACAAAGAGATACAAGATCCATGATCAACAAGGGACGATACAAGTAGCGATAGTCTTCTCCGTGAGGAGGTCTTGGTATCCCGTAGGATCTTCTCCGCAGAGGTATTGAATCCGTGTGGATCTTCTCCGTGGAGGGGCCGCAGTCACTCACAAGGAGATGAACCACTAGTGGATGAGCAAAGCTCTATCTCAAATGAGCTAAACCTAAGCTAACCCTCAAATGGAGGAGGGGGAGGAGTATATATAGTCTAGGTCCACGAAGGGGTAAGTGGGAGAGGGATACATGGGCCTCAGGCCCGTCTCTGCGCGCAGGCAGGCGCCGGATGTACGGGCCGGGGGCCGGATGTCCGGCGGCTCGCGAGGAGCAGGATGTCCGGGCCTTTGGCCGGATGTCCGGGCTGAGCGTGGCCGGCTTCGGTTGCCTTCTGTGATGAGGGGCCGGATTTCCGGCAAAGGGGCCGGATGTCCGGGGCTTCGGGAGGAGCCGGATGTCCGGGGCATGGGGCTGGATGTCCGGGCTGGCAGGGCTCGCTTCTGTGAAGGGGCGCCGGATGTCCGGGCCTGGGGGTCGGATGTCCGGGGCCTGTAGGTGCTAGCCCTTCTTCCTTCTCTCCCGTGCGCACTTGACCTTGGTCCTTGGGTTCTCCATGGTCTCCTTGGGTGTTCCTGATCATGCACAAGGTCCGCGCTTAAAGTAGCATCCATATCTCGCGAGAAAAGAAAGGGGAAGCATCGAGGAACGAGATCACCTTGCGTCCAAGTGGTGTACATGGGGATGAACGAAGGATGCTCCGCATCATCTCCCCTCCCTTGGGAAAGATCCGACCTCGGATCAAAAACCTCATCACCATGGAAACGGTAGTCGTGAACGGACTTGTAGTTGGACGAAGTTGAGGGCATGTTGCCATCCAAGTACTCCAAGGTGTCTCCGGTATGTGGTACATGCAAAATGAGCAAACACAAAGTACACTTGGAAATACAATGGTTAGCGCACACAAAGTGTCCATCATGTAAGAATGAGTGCGTGTGACAAGGTACATGAAGCTTATCAAGATGATATAGTTTGAGATGGAAAGCATTCATGTGAGCAAATTCATTTGTTGTGCACACAAAGGTAGGGTAATTGGCATGGTGCACAAAGCTACAATTTCTACCATTGTGCAAAATGATGTCATAGTGTGATGGTTTATCAAGAGCATGAACATGGCAATGGATGCTCAATATGTGTATGTTATCATGCAATTGATGGAGGACAATATGATCATGATGTATGAATATGCTATCAAGAAAGATCACAACAAATTTGCTAAGGAAATGCACAAGCTCATATATCATGGATGACATGGGAATACACGATGCAACGAGGCAATCATAATGTGAGTCAATCCATGCATAAGATGCAAATTTGTCATGGGTATGATTTGTCCATGGAGCATGGCATGTGGGCAAACAATCAACAAATATGGAGGTTTTGGTGCAATGTGCCAAAGGAGTGGTGATATACCAATGCTCAATGTCGTGGCTTGAGTGGAGTTCCGAAGGTGCATCCAAAGGGTCCATCTTTAATGTCGGTCCTCCATCCCGTAGATGTATCATGTAGACAAGAAGAAGGAAACAACAATGAAAGTATGGCCCATCCAATATGCATAAGTGAGGATGGCTCACAAAGAAGGAATTCACCTTTAGGAATTTCTTGAAGATGTTGGTGTCGTGCAACGTGTATGCCTTCACATGCCAAAGATGCCTTTTGATGGTACCGCCTTGTCAATCCTTCAAAATGAAAGAACATGACAAACACTCGGAAAAACAAATGAGGTTAGCCGTAATGCAAAACCTAGCATTCGTGCGGGAAAATACCCAACAAGTGCTTGCATCATTCTTATCATAAGAAAGTACAAGGGTGTGGTGCATGGTATGTAGGCATAAGATGCGAGAACAACCAAATGCAATAGGCTCAATCAAGCAAGTATGCATCACAACAAGGGTGTCAAAGTCTCCAATATCAATAGGCATAGCATGGTTGCACTCAATACAAGGGAATATGCGAGATGCAACGAATGGAGACAAGTGACAATGATCAATGTGAATCATGTGAATGGCATGAATATATATGTCATCAACCCAAGAAAGCAAGTAATAGTGGAACATGGGTGATGCAACATAACAAGCAATCATAGTGATCAAGTCAAACAAGCTAGTAGTGCGAAGATGCAACGTACTAGAGGTAATCATGGCAAGCATGTCATGTGTTCAAATAGTGAGAATACATGATGCACATGGCATAGCACAAGCATGAAAGCAAGATATGAGCAAAATAGCATCAATGTGTTGATGAGAGGCCATATGGAAATAGCAATGGGATATCATGACTTTCTCAACACAAGAATCAACAATAGCATGGGGCACAAAGAAATCATGGCAATAGCTACTAATGTCTCCACCAAGCATGCAAATACACATAGGAGTATCATAATGGTGAATCATTGGTAATTGCAAGCAAGGGTCACAATTGCATGGCAAAATCATAGCAAGAGGCATAACATGCAAAGTGAACACGATAGTATGGGCATAATGTGACAAGTGGCAAATAGCCCATAGCCGTGTGAGAGCCAAGTAAAAGAGATGCGCGTAGTGGTTGCGCGAAGAGAATGGTGGTAAGGAGATTCCACGAAATCCCAAGTCATCGTTGCTCTCAAGAGCTCGTTTTGTCAACTCATGGGATTGTGAGGTTGACAAATGTTCATGAGTACCTACACAAAACAAAAACAAGGGAAAAATTATGTGTGCGTGGTATATGTACACATCATCCATCATGATGCGCACGTGCATGTGTTGGTTAGCACAAAATAGCCAATGCTCAAATAAATGAGATGCGTGATATAGAAACATGTCATCCATCATGAGAGGTTTGTTGTTATGTATAGCATAATGGAGACTCAAATTGTGTAATGCATCACAAGAAATATGTAGAGCATTGTTATTCATGGAATGCATATGGTGCACACAATCATGATAATCATGCAAGGTATGGAATGCATCAAGATCTCTTAGTATGTATGAGGAAACTATGGGTGTCTCCTCATGAGCATCAATGGAAACATTGCATGGAGAATATTGATAACATCCAAAACAATGCATAGTCGGAGCAATGTGATCACGACATGGTATATTAGATGAATTGCGCAAATCATGGAGAGGAAGCATGGCAATATCATCGCAAGAGAAACACAAGCCAATGACCATCATCTTTTCATCTATGCCACAAGTGCAAATAGGATTTACTTTAATGGGACATGCATAGTTACTATGTTGAGATTGAAATGAAACAATATGAGAAATCTCACTCATAGCATATGACAAGTTCAAAGGATTATCAAACATGATGTGACCAAACGAATTTTCACATGATATCCTATGGAGCATAGCATCACAACTAGGCAACTCAACATGCTCATCATCATATTCATCATAAATAGGTAAGTCAAGACATGATGAAGTCGCACTAGCATGAAGCATGGCAATAGGTGTGTCAACATCATGCAAGCAATCATCGGTAAGATAGTCCACTAGTGGGACACGAGCATCACCTTCACCTATTTTACCTTTGGAGCGTCGCTCATGTGTTGTAGGTGAGGTGTTCAAGATCCAATCATGCTCATCTTCATCTTGATGGAACCATGTGGGTCGTGCATCGTCTTCCACCATGGGCATCGGGTTGTCCATTGGAGGGACGGACTCGTCGAGGGTAGGCATGCCCTCTTGTAGGAGACCTAGCACCAAAGAAAACACACTCAGAGTAGAGGTTAAGTCGTTAGAAATCATAGTGGCCTCACATGCCCTCTCAACTACCTCACTCACTAGGTGTTGTGGCTCACTCACTCCCTCATGGATGCTCTCACTCGTATGGTTGGTGGAGTCACTCAAATGGCTCTCAACCTCACATAGGAGAAGTGGCATGCTCTCATGTGTGGGGCTAGTGGTGGGCACACTCATCCTCTCAAGGGAAATGCTCTCAAGGTCACATATGGTGGAGTCACTCATATCACTCATGTGGTGGTGGCACTCCTCACATGGGAATTGGGGCATCTCATGATATATGGGTGTCGGAGAGATGTAGGTGCAAACGTCTCCAAACTCAACTCCTTTCGCCGCCTCATCCATAACGCCTCCAACGGTGAATGCCGTAGGGTGTGGCAAATCATCACTCTCCTCCGAGACCAAAGGAAATGTCTCATGTGCGCTCGCGTAGCTTGACTCGGAGTAGTCGTCATATTTGGGCGTCGTCTTCATGTTGTTGAAGAGGTTCATGCTCGTCGTCGTAGTCGAAGGGGATGGCCCTTGATCGACCATCTTGTTTCCGTCTTGATGTGGGGAGCTTCCGAAGATGGAAGTGTCACCCTCACTCGTAGGTGGTCGCCTTGTAGTTGGAGATGTCGATGTAGGCGAACTCATGGGAAGTAGGCGAAGATGCCGTACGTCCGAAGGCGAAGATGCCTTGATAGCACTTGGCGAAGATGCCGAAGTGGTGGTTGTAGCCGTAGCTCCGTCTTGGGTGTGCTTGTCTCGTGGTCTTATCTTTTGCTCTTGAAACTTGGCCTTGGCGTGATGTAGAGCTTCTTCGGACTTGTAGTATGCGCGTGTCGAGCATCTTCATCTTGATGGTGTCGTTGTAGTGCTTGAGCTCTTGGTAGATGTCGTTTGTCGTTGTCGTGCACATGATGCTTGGAGGTGACTTGCCCTTCATGACGATGTCGATGGTCGCCATGGCGGTGTGGACGTGGAAGACTTGCACTTGCATCATGTTTGCGCTCCGAAGACTTGTGACTTGAACGTCGTCGCCGAGAGGATGACGAAGGGGAAGAAGACTTGTAATCGACCAACAAGTGTCGGAGCTCCGCCATTTGTTTGTTGAAGGAGTCGCACAAGTCGTCGAAGGAAGCCATTGTCCTTGTCTCGGAGTGTCGTAGTTCAATGGCGATGTTGCCCAAGCACTCTTGCATTTCTCGTTGTAGTCCGATGGTTTTCGCGTGGATGTCCTTGTTCGCGCCGTCGATGTCGAAGACCGGAGATGAAATGCCTTGCCTATCCATCACAAGACGCTAGCAAGTATGAGTGGGAGAAAGAGAAGAACTATACCAAATGTACCTTGACCGATGTTGAAGATGGATCAATGATCACTCAAATGTGGAACAAGGAAATAGCACAATTGGTACCAATTCTTGTCGGTTTCTCACACCTACACAATTAAAGCTTATGGTGGAGCTCGGTGAGGATAGTGGCACAAAAATTGATGCAAAATGTTAGCAAGAGTCAATAATGTTGAAAAAGATTCACAAATTCGCAAGTGAAACAAGTAGACCAATAGCAATATGGGTGGCACACGGAAACACACACACAGATAGATAGATGGGGTCGTGCAACCAAGGAATGACCCAAAATGTGGAATCCACGAAAACGCTCGTGTTGCACAACTCAAGAGAGACGCTAGCACGATTGCTCTATAGGCGGATACGACACTTGTGCACAACCTATAAGATGCAAATGTATGAACTTTCTATCCCAAGTATGCTATGTGTATGATGTTTCGGTGCTTTTAGCACAAGATGATCCAAGATGATCAAGTATGATACCATATGATGCGATGCTATGTCTCTTGCTTACAAGCTTCTTTGCCTTTCTCTTTTGCTTAAAAGCTTATTCTCTCTTCTTTTTTTATATGGCCACGATGCACAAACCAAGATAGCAATTGTGTATATGTGGGAACAATCTTGTGACACAAGAGATGATATGATGATACCAAGATGATATGGTATGTATGCAATGGAAGAGCGGATCGATGATCACTAATGTGCACAAGTAGCATTGCCGGCAATACTCAAAGGCTAGTCTCGATAGGCAAGTGATGCAAAATGGGCTAGGGATTAACAATGCAATTGCAAGGGAATATACAATGATGTCGTCGAGGTTACCGTCCGTGTCGATGATGAGAGGTGGTGCTCTTGATGTAGCCCCGTTCCTAATTAGCCGAAACACCTTAGGAAACGGAAAAACCACAACTCAAAATCTCAAGGACAAATGTCAAATGGTGGTAGCGGCAATGCCATGGTGGTTGCGGAAGTGGAATGATGGGCTATACATGATGTCGGAGTTGAAGTCACGGTCCCTAAGTAGCCGAAACACCTTAGAAGACACAAGCCACAACTCAAACAAGCTCGAACAAAATTTGGTTAAGTTGGGTTGGCTATGTATGGTGGACTAGGCTATGCGGAAGTGGTGGTGGTGGTTGATGAAGAAGCAATGGTCCCTAAGTAGCCTAAACACCTTAGGAGACTCAAATCGCTACTCAAGCAACCACATATGCGGTGGGGAACAAAATGGTTAGGTTGCGGAAGTCGGTGGTGGTATATGCGGATGATATGTTGGAAGGACTAGGCAAACTTGCCAAATTTGAC
Source organism: Secale cereale (assembly GCA_902687465.1). Classification (NCBI taxonomy): domain Eukaryota; kingdom Viridiplantae; phylum Streptophyta; class Magnoliopsida; order Poales; family Poaceae; genus Secale; species Secale cereale. Next base: position 24,794,703 of record LR738709.1, read on the forward strand.
AAAATTTAATGGAATCAAATGATTATGGTGGTATTTTTGTGTTATGGGGGATGTCAAGAGCTTCAGAACGAGCTCAAGAACGTCAAAATCGGAGTTCGGATGAATTAGTTATGGACAAAACGGTGAAACGGAAAAGTCTGAATTCCCAGGGGTCGGACATCCGGGGTCGGGTCCGGATTTCCGGGACCTGATGTCCAGAAACTTGCGCGATTTTGCTCTCCAGGAGCCAGATGTCCGGCCGGGGACCCGGATGTCCGGCCTATGGCCCGGATGTCCGGCCCGACGATTCCAGATCGGGATTGGGACTTCCAAACTCGTTTGGGGGCGGAATTTGATGATTTTGGGGGCAAAATTTGACGGATTTTGTGGAGGAAAGATGGGGAAACTTGGGGAAATGCTAGATCCACTTGAAACCAAGCAAATCCATGGATCAAAATCAACAAAATCTCATCAAACCAACAGATCACAAAAAAATTTGGGGCTATTTTTTTGGTGGGGATTTTCGAAATTAGGAACGAAATCGCACAAAACAAGGGTAGAAAACAGTGGAGGGGCTCCAAATTCGTGAGAAACTGTGGCTCTGATACCATATGATGTAGGGTGGAACCCTAGGTGGCCGATCTTTCACAAAATGGAGTGGATCCCATGAAGAACACGAAGAACACGAGAGGGAACACGAGGGGAAACACGAGAGAATCACTCAAACCAACAAGAACAAGTCACACATATGCTAGATCCTCGAAACACAAAGAGATACAAGATCCATGATCAACAAGGGACGGTACATGTAGCGATAGTCTTCTCCGTGAGGAGGTCTTGGTATCCCGTAGGATCTTCTCCGCAGAGGTCTTGAATCCGTGTGGATCTTCTCCGTGGAGGGGCCGCAGTCACTCACAAGGAGATGAACCACTAGTGGATGAGCAAAGCTCTATCTCAAATGAGCTAAACCTAAGCTAACCCTCAAATGGAGGAGGGGGAGGAGTATATATAGTCTAGGTCCACGAAGGGGTAAGTGGGAGAGGGATACATGGGCCTCAGGCCCGTCTCTGCGCGCAGGCAGGCGCCGGATGTCCGGGCCGGGGGCCGGATGTCCGGCGGCTCGCGAGGAGCCGGATGTCCGGGCCTTTGGCCGGATGTCCGGGCTGAGCGTGGCCGGCTTCGGCTGCCTTCTGTGATGAGGGGCCGGATTTCCGGCGAAGGGGCCGGATGTCCGGGGCTTCGGGAGGAGCCGGATGTCCGGGGCATGGGGCCGGATGTCCGGGCTGGCAGGGCTCGCTTCTGTGAAGGGGCGCCGGATGTCCGGGCCTGGGGGTCGGATGTCTGGGGCCTGTAGGTGCTGGCCTTTTTTCCTTCTCTCCCGCACGCACTTGACCTTGGTCCTTGGGTTCTCCATGGTCTCCTTGGGTGTTCCTGATCATGCACAAGGTCCGCGCTTAAAGTAGCATCCATATCTCGCGAGAAAAGAAAGGGGAAGCATCGAGGAACGGGATCACCTTGCGTCCAAGTGGTGTACATGGGGATGAACGAAGGATGCTCCGCATCACGGGAGTAGATGACGAAGAGATGTGGGCGAACGGTGCGCGTACCTGATCCTCGATGCTGGCGCCGCTCTCCGGGCGAGCCGCGACCTCCTCGACGATCCCATGCCATTTATTGCACGCCCCTGGATACGTCCCCAATGGTTCGCCATCGCCTTGGAGCCGCGCTGCATGTAGACGCCTTTGAAGTAGGGGTCGACGAGCTTCCGCTTGTCGAACTCGGCCTTGATGCGGTCCTAGTACGTCTCGAAGCTCTGGTTCGTGCCGGTGGTCGGATTGAGGCAGACGACTTTCCATGCTTCGGCGAGGCATTCCTGGCGATGGCCCTGTTCCGCCGGTCGCGGGCCTTCTTGGCGATGGCCCTGTTCCGCCGGTCGGCGGTGACTGCGTTGCGCCGCTGAACTTCCACCCTCCACTCGGCGTTCGACATGCCCGGCGGCTTCAATGGCGGTGCCCTCGGCTTCCTCTGCTTCGGCTGGGCCACGGTGCCGGGCGTGGTTGCCGCCGCGCGCGGCATGGCGTACTTCTTCGGCGGCATGGCGGCGACTGGAAGGCGAGCGGGAGGGGGGGTTTGGCGGGAGAAAGGGAGAATGGCGGGAGGAAGGCGAGCGAGCGGCAGGGGTGCGAGGGAAAAGCGTCTCGAAACGGCGGGAAAAGGCCCTCGGGTCGCCGACAGGGTGGACCCACGCGCCCTTTTCGCTTGTGCTGGCTCCCCAAGCGCCCCCCAGTGCGTCGGGTTTGGCCTGGGTCCGCCGGCACCAGTTTTGGTCCGAGCCGGCGAAAAACGGGCTTCTGGGGCACGACTGTGCCGTTTTTTTGGCGCCGACGCGGCAAAAACGCCTGGGGAGGGTCTATTGGGGGCGCGGCTGGAGATGCTCTTACGCACCAGGTCGCTTGTGCCAAATAGGAGACCGCCAAAAAATGAACACGAAAAAAAAACACTAAAGTAAACTGGGCCTTAGCTTTAAAACAAAATATACAGGCCCGTCCAGCCCAAACGAAAACACGAACATTTCTTGAAATTGGGGAATTACATTTGAAATTTAGAAACATTTTTTGATTTTAATATAAATTTATGAATTCATGAATATTTTTTTGAATCAGTGAAAAAGGATAGACGCGAAATGAATCATTTCTTGTACAACAGCTAACATGTTGCGAATAATGGCTTTGGAGCACGGGCACATTGCACGTGTTATTTTTAAGTTAAAAAGGGATTTTTACTGCCTGGAAAATTCCAAAAATTAATGTGTATGCATGAATAGTTGTGTAATATAACTGTGCAAAATTTTATCAATATTCATGCTTGCATGTGAGATATACAAAGAAATGCAAATACATGAAAAATACTTGTGGAATAAAAATTCACCAAAAACACTAATACTATTTTAAATTCTGGATCATTTTTTGAATTATAGATTTCTTTTTTCAAAATTCACAACAAGAATATATAATAGAGATCAATATAAAAAATACAGATATTTTTTGAAATAGTGATAAAAATTTGGAAATTCATACATTTTGAAAAGTTTAAATATTTTTTTATACTGTGACCAATTTTTTAAACTTCAATCTATTTTCGAAAAATGTGATTTAAAAAAATTCTGAACTAGTTTTGAAAGCGTTAACAAAAGTTAAATAATGTAGACATTATTTAATTTTTCCAAATTAAAATAAACAGAAAAGGAAGAATAGGAAAAAGAAACAGAAAAAACGAAAAAAGAGAAGAAAATATGGATCAAAACCATGTACATCTTATTAGTAGCAAATACTACTAATTTTCGCAAAATAAACAGCATCAGCTTAATTCCCTAGCACGCGCATCCTTGAGAAAAAAACTGTGGGTGGTACAGCGAAAAGGACAATGCAGTTTATATATTAGGCGTACATCGCAATCTTCCTTTTTTTGTAGACATGAACATTTATTTTGAAATTATGAACATTCTTTGATTCGATGAACGTTTAAAAAAACTCATGACATTTTATAAATTCACAAATTATTTCAAAGACAACGATATGCATATAATAGAGAATGCATCTTGATTTTATATACACCACAAACTTGGCCTGGTGGATAGCTCGCGCAGTGATGGGTCAGAGTTGTGGGTTCAAATCCCTAGTCCTCCTTGTTCTTAATTTCTCGGCCCACATATAAATAAGCCCGTTAGCTATAGAAATACGAGATACATATCCCTCCGTCGAGGTGAATAAGTCGCCTTATGAAAATCAAATAGTCCAAAAACATATAGACGCAGTGCATTAACTCTCGCGTTGTTTTTTATTTTTTGACATAAATAAAGAAATTAACCAATAAGAGATTTGGGCGTATATGCTTTTAATGACTAGAGACTACCAAACATGACATGCAATGGTCGGTTCGTTGCATGCACTAGTATTAATTAGCAAATAAACATTAAGTTCTCTTGTTTTCCTCTCCACCTTGGTCGCGGTGCACAACCTAAGATGACTTATTCACCTAGACGGATGTAGTACACAACATGTAGAGCCAGGACTGCTGTTTCAACCTTAGGGACTGTATTGATCACGTATTTTCTTGTATCAGGACCGTACTGGAGCAATACGGAAGTTTCATGACCAAATTGGATGTCGCCATGACTACGAGGACTATAGATGCAATTATCTCTTTATTGGTTTGATGTGAGGATTATTATTACTTAGCTAGCCCGGCTGGGGTAAATTCTCAGTGTAATGTGAAAGTTTGTCTGCAGCTTGACACATGCATATGGTTTTATTCTGCTTTACTGAAGGTTTTGTGCTATTAACCGATGTGGGCGGTTCGTTAACAGATGTTGCTTAGCCGATTGGTTTCAGAAACTGTGCATCCTCCTCAGTCTCTGTTCGCATCGCACACCGTCTCTGTTGCATCTTCGGGTGCGTTTGGTAGTATTGCACGGGTAGGCTATATCTGTGCGCCTATCTAGCTCAACTCGGCTTTGCCGGCCTTGCCATGTTCTTGAATTAAAAAAAACCATGCATTTGTAAAAAAGTTCAGAAATCTAGAAATGTTCGCAAGTTCAAAATTATGGTCTAAATTTTTTCAGTTCAGGGGACAAATTTGAATTCTAAAAATGTTCACACCAATTTGAAAAAATGTTCATTGATTTGAAAAAAACGTTCATGAATTAAAACATATTTGTACTTTCAACAAAAATGTACGTAGTGGATGCACCGGAGGTACGCACCAGGTCGCTTGTGCCAGATAGGAGACCGCCAAAAAATGAACACGAAAAAAACACTGAAGTAAACTGGGCCTTAGCTTTAAAACAAAATATACTGGCCCGTCCAGCCCAAACAAAAACACGAACATTTCTTGAAATTGGGGAATAACTTTTGAAATTTAGAAACATTTAATGTTACCAAAGTTTTATGAATTCATGAATATTTTTTTGAATCAGTGAAAAAGGATAGACGCAGAATGAATCATTTCTTGTACAATAGCTAACATGTTGCGAATAATGGCTTTGGAGCACTGGCACATTGCACGTGTTATTTTTAAGTTAAAAAAGGATTTTTACTGCCTGGAAGTCTTGGATTGTTTCATGCTATTATTTTTTATTGTTTCATGCTATTATTTATAAAGTCTTGAATGTTTAATGGGCTTTATCATACACTTTTATATCATTTTTGGGACTAACCTACTAACCCAAAGGCCGAATCCAGATTGCTATTTTTTGCCTGTTTCAGGGTTTTGCAGAAAAAGAATATCAAACGGAGTCCAAACGGAATGAAACCTTCGCGAGAGATATTTTTGGAGAAAATCACGCCAGAGGAACTTGAGAACCATGTCAGGGGAGCATCGAGGCGCCCACGAGGGTGGGGGCGCGCCCCCCTGCCCAGGGCGCGCCCCCTACCTCATGGACCCCTTGAGCGTCCCCCGATGCCCTCTTTCTTCCTATATAAGTCTACGTACCCCGAAACCTTCGACAACAGAGAGAAAACCCTAATTCCACCGCCGTAACCTTCTGTTCCTGTGAGATCCCATCTTGGAGCCTGTTCCGGAGCTCCGTCGGAGGGGGATCTGTCGTGGAATTAACACGTCAGATGTCCGGTTTAGCGGACTTAGTGGTGAGGCCGCGCATCTATGTAGTAGCTTGAGAGGGGTTGAGCGGAATCGAGAGACACGATGCAAGACACGGATTTAGACAGCTTCGGGCCCCGGGAAACATCATCCGGTAATTACCCTACATGCTGTTTGAGGCTAGGTCTCATTATGATCCTCGTGGTGTCGCGGTAAACCGGCTCTTTGTGTCTAACCCTAGAAACTTGTCTAAACTTCTCCTCTAACTTGTAACTTGTCCCCTTTGGGGAGCCCTGCCCCTCCTTATATATGTTGAAGGGGCGGGTTACATGACTAGTCCTAGTAGGACTAGGATTGATCTATTACAAGGAGTCCTACTCTTGCTTCCTTTGTAAGAGAATATTCCTTATGCTTTCTTCATAAACCGGCCCACTATTAATCTGAACCGGCCTTCTGGGCCTTGGGCCTTGTCATCCATGATCCGCCTGCCGGGTCACCAGTAACTTGCCAAATATAAACCGTCTTAAGTAGAATGTCCAGTCCGGCCGGGTTATAATTCCGGCCGGTTCATACCGCGGGGTATATCCCCGACATTAGCCCCCAAGTTTAGCTTGGATTTATCCATGGTAAACTTTATGCTGCAAAATAACCACAAGAACAAATCTGATAGGTTGTACTCCGGGTTAAGAATTTATTGTAAACCGGCATCTGACCGTCCTTAAGTCTTTATCCTTTCCTTCCTCTAGAAAAATCCGGGTCAACTGACCAGCTTCATAATCAACTTGCTTGCATAAGAAATATTGTAATCCAGAATTCATTTGACTTGGCCTTCAATGCTCTGATTTGACAAAAATATTGGTCTTCAAATATTCAATTGATATCCAACCAGCTTTGAAGATGTATAACTCGCCGGTTTATAATTGCCACCATTGCCGGGTTATAAAAACTGATAATTCCAGGTCATGACTGTTTATAGATTCCGGGTTATGATTGTTACCAACGCCGGGTTATGATTGATCTTCCGGATTTACCCAAAACTGAGAATTTGAAGATGTTCCTCCTTTATATGCATATTACCTATAGCCCCCAAGTGCCGGGTCATTATGTAATAATGAGCAGGGACTTTGTATATACTTCATTGAAAATAGCATTGTATAATCTTGAAGAAACCCGGATCATTCATCCCAATCACTATGAAACTGAATATTCCATATTATGTAGCCCCCAAGTGCCGGGTTATTATGCAATAATGAGCAGGGACTTATGTAAACTTGAACATCAGCATGTAGCCCCCAAGTGCCGGGTCATTATTTAATAATGAGCAGGGACTTTGTAGATAAAATTATTGAAATGAACATTATATAATGTAATTTCCATCGTGGGGTTTGAATCCACGTCCACAAGGTTAAGAGCTTTGTGCTTTACCAACTGAGCAGTGAACCCTTCAATATAATGGATTAATACTTGTGTACCTTGAATTGTTGACAGGAGCGATTGGTAGCCCCCAAGGGCCGGCTCATTATAATATGATGAGTCGCGTCTTCAATAAAGTGAGCAAGAAATGACTTTGCATTAGCCCCCAAGTGTCATGGTGCATGCTTGCAGCGACATGAGACTTGTGTATTTGATGTAATCTCAATTTGAATAATGTAGCCCCCAAGTGCCGGGTTGTAAGCCTGCATCAACTCGGGACTATTCCTTTGTAGAATAAATCACTTCCATCGTTGAAATAATATCCATTGCGCTTTAAAGCGACTTTGAAGACCTCAATCATAATATTGATAACCATAATAGGAATCCAGCCATGTTTGGCTATTGAAGAATATAATCCGGTTTGAAGACCGGTTCCAGTGATGTTTGATCATAATTAGGCCGTGTTAATAAACCCCGGTCATTATTTCATCTCATACTGGCGACTTATAGTTAAAGCCAGGCCGGTTTAATAAACACCGGTCATTATAACTGATCATGTACTGCCAATATGTATTTAAAAATAAAATACTTCATACCTGTGATTAAGTATGTTTGATATCTTTAATCCGGCGAACATTGTTGTTTCTGAGGAAGCTCTTGGCTCCGTTGGGGCGTACCCAATTATTCCGGGTTTATAGAATTGTCGTTTCAAATAATGCTGGAGCTCTGTGTCTAGACTTTTGAAGATATGTGGTCAACCTTGAAGTTGTCCCACTCCGGATCAAAGAACCATAAAACATAAAGATCAGAAAAACGCAAATTTGCAAATAAAACCATGTAGTCGAGGCTTTTTACGAGCTGCCAGGCTCAAAGCAAGGTTCAGCCAATCACTGGATGCGGGTAATCCCGTCTTTCCAGAGGGCCGGTCGATGGATGCGGGTAATCCCGTCTTTCCATAGGAACCATAAGAATTTTTTTTAGCCAATCACTAGATGCGGGTAATCCCGTCTTTCCAGAGGGCCGGTCGATGGATGCGGGTAATCCCGTCTTTCCATATGAACCATAAGAATTTTTTTTAGCCAATCACTGGATGCGGGTAATCCCGTCTTTCCAGAGGGCCGGTCGATGGATGCGGGTAATCCCGTCTTTCCATAGGAACCATAAGAATTATTTTTAGCCAATCACTGGATGCGGGTAATCCCGTCTTTCCAGAGTGCCTCCATGGTTCCTTGAAACCATGGGTAAATATAAACCAATCATTGGATGGATTACCATCCAGAGGGTTTCCGTGAAGCGTCCTCTTTTGAGCCGGATGTGATCTCATGCTCTTCAGGGAGTTTTATTGCTTCTGAGTATATATTCTGCAAAATCAGATAGACTGATCAAAGCATCTTATTTTCTTAATGAAAAATAATATATAATAAGGGAAATAATACTGTGGATGGATATCACCTGAGTGAATTTAAACCGGTATGTTGAATAGACCGGATCACAGGGCGGACAGTAAAACGACCGCAGTATCAGAGGCGGCTCAAACAGTTAAACCGGCTGTGGGGTTGTAAACCGGTGGAGGCGAGCAAATTGTCCCCCATGTTGTAAACCGGTGTGGACGTGTGAACCGGCCGTCCGTTCATCAGGTAATGTGACACAAAGGAAAACGCCGTTGTAGAATATTGCCAATGCGTGTTTATATCTGATTCTCTTGAAGAACAGATGGGTCGGCCGGCGCCGACGGGCTAGTTGTCCTCCTCGTTATAAACCGGCGTAGTTGTGAAAGACGGCCACGGGTTGCAAATCGGCGCGGTCGCGAGAGACGGCCATGGCATTTTAAAACGCCGTGGCCGCGTATGAACCGGCCACGGTGTGGTAAACCGACGCAGGAGTCCGCTGAGCAATGATGTCCACTTGTGACGAATGATGTTAACGGGCCTCCATCTCCACGATATAATATCGCTTTGTAATGAATGATTTTTCTGCGTACAAAATACAACAGGGCGAGGTATTTTTGCTTGGATGAATTAATATGTATTTAAAAACAAATAGGATAGATATCACCTGGTAGATAGTGGACGAAGTAAGGATCCGCCAACCAGTAGTCCAGTACTAGTGCTTCTATAGTAGTAATAGCACTAGCTACCAACAGATATAGTATTGTTGAGCTCACGGGATGAGACAACAATTCTCCTGGCCTAATTTCTTCTCACGCATTTATCAATACTAGAAGTTGTACGACGGCGTTCCTTGTATATAGTGGTAGCTCCCGCAAACACCACCTCTCGGCGGTTCTCTTGCTGCGACGGCAGCTCTCCCGAGCAAAGGAACATCGCGCGGGCAGATCAGCAGCAACATGACTGCATGGCGCGCGGTAGGAGCGGCTCACCGCGGCCATGGCTGTTAGGCGGTTTGGCGCGGACGTCTCGGGGCCGGAACGGCAGCGGAGGCCGCGGCACAAAGCCACTGCAGAGAAGGCCGTGAGGCAGGGCCGGCTTGCGACGCGGGCGTAGGTGAAGCCACAGAGGCGTGAGCTCGAAACCGGTTCAGAGCGAGGCCGAGCAATGGAAGAGGGCACGCCGGCGGAGCCCAGCTACGGCGGAGACGGCTTGTTGCCGTGGCCAGCGAAGGCGGCTCCAGGAGATGAAGGTGAGGCCAACTTGACAACGGCGTCGTCAAAGGGGGACCGTGGCCGTGGAGACGACAACTCGCGGCTGTAGATACAGGCGGCGGCCGTGGTGAAGCGAGGCAGACTCCGCGTGAATCCGTATCCGTACCGACGTATAGATCAGATCCGATGTAGTATGAGGTCTTGAATTGATTTGTACTGGCTCGATTTGATGCGGATTGACTCAAAGTACCAGGCGCGACGGCTGTTCAGAGGCAGATGCCGCGGCTGCTCAGCTGGGGCGAGGCCCGCCGACAACTCGCCACCGAGTCCCTGGCGTATGCCGACAACAGGTAAGGCCACAAAGAGGAGTCGGCATCCCAATGAGAACAGCGGCGGCTCCAACCAGATTGACGGAGGCAGAGGCGTAGAACGGCTCCCAGCGGCAGCTGGCGATTTAGCAAGACAGTGATTCCGCCGGGACGAGCGGCTGCGGCTCCGGCTCCAGCCAGCGATGGCTCAGGGCGAGGACACGGAAGCGGCCGGGCGGCTACTCAGGGGAAACAAGGCCCAATGGTGACTCGGACAGGAGGCGAAGCCTGACGGCGACTCAAACAGGAAGGTGAGGCCTATCGGCGAGTGGGACAGGAGGTGACTAGCGACCCATGGCGGCGAGTGAAGGAGACGTACAGCGGCTCGGTAGCGGGCGGCGGCGAAGGCGAGGTGACTTGGTGATGGCAAGTTGACACAGCAGCTGAACGTCAGCAGTGGCGAGCCTCTGGCAGCGAAACGGCTCAGATCGATTTGGTCACGGCGGCTTGGAGCGGTCAATCCGGGTCGTAGTTGGTTTGACCCTCTACGCTGCTATATTCTCTGCGGATAGCAGTCAGCCGGGTCTCTCTCAATAACCGGGTCATCTAATTGATGTTTCCTTGTTGATTGTAGCATTGAACAATTGTCTCCAGACTTGACAGATCGCCGGGTCATGGTCATCCACGCGTAACCCTAATTTCTCTTGACCTCAAATCTCAAAGGTTGCAAATCCAAACTGATGAATTTGAAGTTGATGCAACTCTCTCTAAACCGGCCTGGGAATTTTTCATCTGAAGAATCACGAGCTTCTCGATCCCTGGGAGAGGTCCCTTCAAGAACTCAACACCACTGTGCGCAGGCCCCACGGTGGGCGCCAACTGTCGTGGAATTAACACGTCAGATGTCCGGTTTAGCAGACTTAGTGGTGAGGCCGCGCATCTATGTAGTAGCTTGAGAGGGTTGAGCGGAATCGAGAGACACGATGCAAGACACGGATTTAGACAGCTTCGGGCCCCGGGAAACATCATCCGGTAATTACCCTACATGCTGTTTGAGGCTAGGTCTCATTATGATCCTCGTGGTGTCGTCAGTAAACCGGCTCTTTGTGTCTAACCCTAGAAACTTGTCTAAACTTCTCCTCTAACTTGTAACTTGTCCCCTTTGGGGAGCCCTGCCCCTCCTTATATATGTTGAAGGGGCGGGTTACATGACTAGTCCTAGTAGGACTAGGATTGATCTATTACAAGGAGTCCTACTATTGGTTCCTTTGTAAGAGAATATTCCTTATGCTTTCTTCATAAACCGGCCCACTATTAATCTGAACCGGCCTTCTGGGCCTTGGGCCTTGTCATCCATGATCCGCCTGCCGGGTCACCAGTAACTTGCCAAATATAAACCGTCTTAAGTAGAATGTCCAGTCCGGCCGGGTTATAATTCCGGCCGGTTCATACCGCGGGGTATATCCCCGACATGATCCATCATGGAGTTCTTCTTCTTCATCATCATCATCGCCTCACCATGAGTTGTGAGTAGTTTACCACAGACATTCGGGTCCATAGCTAGTATCTAGATGGCTTCTTCTCTCTCTTGATGTCAATACAAAGTTCTCCTCGGTCTTCGAGGAGATCTATTCGATGTAATCTCTTTTTGCGGTGTGTTTGTCGAGATCCGATGAATTGTGAGTTTATGATCAAGGTTATCTATGAAAGATATTTGGTTCTTCTCTGAACTTTTTATGTGTGCTCATAATATCCTTGCAAGTCTCTTCGAATTATTGGTTTGGTTTGGCCTACTAGATCTATAGTTCTTGCAATGGGAGAAGTGCTTGGCTTTGGGTTCAATCATGCGGTGTCCTTTCCCAGTGACAGTAGGGGCAGCAAGGCACGTATTGTATTGTTGCCATCGAGGATAAAAAGATGGGGTTTATATCATGTTGCTTGAGTTTATCCCTCTACATCGTGTCATCTTGCTTAAGGCGTTACTCTGTTCTTATGAACTCAATACACTAGATGCATGCTGGATAGCGGTCGATGTGTGGAGTAATAGTAGTAGATGCAAAATCGTTTCGGTCTACTTGTCTCGGACGTGATGCCTATATACAATGATCATTCCTAGATAGTCTCATAATTATTCGCTTTTCTATCAATTGCTCGACAGTAATTTGTTTACCCGCCGTAGAATATCGCTATCATGAGAGAAGCGACTAGAGAACACTATGCCCCCGGGTCTATTCTCAACATATCAATCTACATCTACTTTACTTTTATATTTTTTTATTTGCTGTTCTTATAAACTAAAAATACCAAAAATATAAACTATCATCTCTATCAGATCTCACTTTCGTAAGTGACCATAAAGGGATTGACAACACCTTATCGCGTTGGCTCCGAAGTTCTTATTTGTTTGTGCAGGTGCGAGGGACTCGCGCGTGGTCTCCTACTGGATTGATACCTTGGTTCTCAAAAACTAAGGGAAATACTTACGCTACTATGCTGCATCTCCCTTTCCTCTTCGAGGGAATACAACGCAAGCTCGAGAAGTAGCAAGAAGAATTTCTGGCGCCATTGCTTGGGAGGCTTACGCAAAAGTCATATACCAAGTACCTATCACAAACATTTATCCTTCGCATTACATTTATTTGCCTCTCGTTTTCCTCTCCCCCACTTCATCCTTGCCGTTTTATTTGCCCATCTTCCGCCGTGTGTTTATCATTCGCTTGCTTCTTGTTTGCTTGTGTGTGTTGGATTGCTTGCTTGTCACTATGGCTCAGAACAATACCAAATTGTGTGACTTCTCCAATACCAACAATAACGATTTTATTAGCACTCCGATTGCTCCTATTACCGATGCTGAATCTTGTGAGATCAATGCTGCTTTGATGAATCTTGTCAGGAAAGATCAATTTTCCGGCCTTCCTAGTAAAGATGCCGCTACCCATCTAAACAATTTTGTTGATTTGTGTGATATGCAAAAGAAAAGGGATACGGATAACGATATTGTTAAATTGAAGTTATTTCCGTTTTCACTTAGAGATCGTGCTAAAACTTGGTTTTCTTCTTTGCCTAGAAATAGTATTGATTTGTGGAATAAGTGCAAAGATGCTTTTATCTCTAAGTATTTCCCTCCTGCTAAGATCATCTCTCTTAGAAACGTTATTATGAATTTTAAGCAGCTAGATCATGAGCATGTTGCACAAGCTTGGGAGAGAATGAAATTGATGATACGTAATTGCCCTACGCATGGTTTGAATCTATGGATGATTATTCAGAACTTTTATGCTGGCTTGAATTTTGCTTCTAGAAATCTTTTAGACTCGGCCGCGGGAGGCACTTTCATGGAAACTACCTTAGGAGAAGCTACCAAACTCCTAGATAATATTATGGTTAATTATTCTCAGTGGCACACCGAAAGATCTACTAGTAAAAAAAAGTGCATGCTATTGAAGAAATTAGTGTTTTGAGTGGAAAGATGGATGAACTTATGAAATTATTTGCTGCTAAGAGTGCTTCTTCTGATCCTAATGATATGCCTTTGTCCCCTTTGATTGAGAATAACAATGAATCTTTGGATGTGAATTTTGTTGGTAGGAATAATTTTGGTAACAATGCTTATAGAGGTAATTTTAATCCTAGGCCTTTTCCTAGTAATTCCTCTAATAATTATGGTAATTCCTACGACAACTCTTATGGAAAGATGCCTTCTGAATTTGAAACTAGTGTTAAGGAGTTTATGATCTCGCAAAAGAATTTCAATGCTATGCTTGAAGAGAAATTGCTTAAGGTTGATGAATTGGCTAGAAGTGTGGATAGAATTACTCTTGATGTTGATTCTTTGAAACTTAGATCTGTCCCACCTAAGCATGATATCAATGAGTCTCTCAAAGCCATGAGAATTTCCATTGATGAATGCAAAGAAAGAACCGCTAGGATGCGTGCTAAAAGAGAGGATTATATTAAAGCGTGTTCTTCTAGTTATTATGAAAATAAAGATGAAGATCTGAAAGTTATTGATGTGTCTCCTATTAGATCCTTGTTTTCTAGTATAAATTTTGATGAAGCTAGGATTGGAGATGATTCTGCTTTAAAGTGTCCCAATGATTCGGAGTTTTTAGATCTTGAGGTTAAAATTGCTAAAAGTGGGAGTGAAGAGATTAAAACTTTGCATAGTGATGAACCCACTACTTTGGATTTCAAGGGATTCAATTGTGATAATTGCTCTTTGATTGATTGTATTTCTTTGTTGCAATCCGTACGAAATTCTCCACGTGCTTATAGTCAAAATAAAGCTTTCACCAAACACATAGTTGATGCTTTGATGCAACCTTATGGAAAAAAACTTGAGTTGGAAGTTTCTATCCCTAGAAAGCTTTATGATGAGTGGGAACCTACTATAAAAATAAAAATAAAAGATCATGAATGCTATGCTTTGTGTGGCTTGGATGCAAGTGTCTCCACTATCCCAAAAACTTTGTATGATTTGCTAGGGTTCCATGAGCTTGATGATTGTTCTTTAAATTTGCATCTTGCGGATTCCACTATTAAGAAACCTATGGGAAGAATTAATGATGTTCTTATTGTTGCCAATCGGAATTATGTGCCCGTAGATTTCATTGTTCTTGATATAGACTGCAATCCTTCATGTCCTATTGTTCTTGCTAGACCTTTCCTTAGAACGATTGGTGCAATTATTGATATGAAGGAAGGAAATATTAGATTCCAATTTCTGTTAAGGAAAGGCATGGAACACTTTCCTAGAAAGAAAATCAAATTACCATATGAATCTATCATGAGAGCCACTTATGGATTGCCTTCCAAAGATGGCAATACCTAGATTTATCTTGTATCATGCCTAGCTAGGGGCGTAAAACGATAGCACTTGTTGGGAGGTAACCCAATTTTATATTTTTTGTTTTTGTTGCTGTTAGGGAATAAATATTGCATCTAGCCTCTGATTAGATGTGGTTTCATGTTTTGTTTAGTGTTTGTGCCAAGTAGAACCGTTGGGAAGACTTGTGTGAAGTTTATGTGATCTTGCTGTGAAAAACAGAATCGTTAACGCTCGCTAAAGTGGTCGTCAGATTTTACTGGAGCGTGCTATTTAGTTGATTCTTTTTGCAGATAATTAATAGACAAATTCCTCAAATTTATCAGTTTAGTTTGAATTTTTTGGAGTTCAGAAGTAGGCGAAACCTGCAGATTACTACAGACTGTTCTGTTTTTGACAGATTCTGTTTTTCGTGTGTTGTTTGCTTATTTCAATGCATCTATGAGTAGTATTGGAAGATATGAACCATAGAGAAGTTGGAATACAGTAGGTTTAACACCAATATAAACAAATAATGAATTCATTGCTGCACCTTTGAGTAGTGGTTTGGTTTCTGCTACCTCTTGAGCTTGCGTTGTATTCCCTCAAAGAGGAAAGGGAGATGCATCACAGTAGCGTAAGTATTTCACTCAGTTTGTGAGAACCAAGATATCAATCCAGTAGGAGACCACACGCCAGTCTCTTGCACCTCCACAAACAAATAAGAACTTCGCAGCCAACACGATAAGGGGTTGTCAATCCCTTTACGGTCACTTACGATAGTGAGATCTGATAGAGATGATAGATAATATTTTTTGGTATTTTTGATATAGAAACAGAAAGTAAAGAAAGAAAATAAACAACGGCGACAGAAATTGGCTAGTTGACGGGAAAGTAATATGATAAAGATAGACCCGGGGGCCATACTATTCTCTAGTGGCTTCTCTCATGATAGCGATATTCTACGACGGGTAAACAAATTACTCTCGAGCAATTGATAGAAAAGCGAATAATTATGAGACTATCTAGGCATGATCATTGTATATAGGCATCACGTCCGAGACAAGTAGACCGACTCCTACCTGCATCTACTACTATTACACCACACATCGACCGCTATCCAGCATGCACCTAGTGTACTGAGTTCATACGAACAGAGTAACGCTTTAAGCAAGATGACATGATGTAGAGGGATAAACTCAAGCAATATGATGAAAACCCCATCTTTTTATCCTCGATGGCAACAATACAATACGTGCCTTGCTGCCCCTACTGTCACTGGGAAAGGACACCGCAAGATTGAACCGAAAGCCAAGCACTTCTCCCATTGCAAGAACTATAGATCTAGTAGGCCAAACCAAACCAATAATTCGAAGAGACTTGCAAGGATATTATGAGCACACATAAAAAGTTCAGAGAAGAACCAAATATCTTTCATAGATAACCTTGATCATAAACTCACAATTCATCGGATCTCGACAAACACACCGCAAAAAGAGATTACATCGAATAGATCTCCTTGAAGATCAGGGAGAACTTTGTATTGAGATCCAGAGAGAGAGAAGAAGCCATCTAGATACTATCTATGGACCCGAAGGTATGTGGTAAACTACTCACAACTCATGGTGAGGGCGATGATGATGATGATGAAGGCCTCCGTGATGGATCCCCCTCCCGGAACAGTCTCCAAGATGGGATCTCCACGGGTACAGAAGCTACGGCGGTGGAATTAGGGTTTTCTCTCTGCGCTCGGAGTTTTTGGGGTATGTAGGTATATATAGGAAGAAGGAGGGCACCGGGGGCCATGTGGGCCAGCCTCGAGGCAGGGGGCGCGCCCTGGGAAGGGGGGCGCGCCCCCCACCCTCGAGGGCAACCCAGTTGTCCCCTGACTTGGTCCTGACGTTTCCCGAGCGTGATTTTCTCCAAAAATATCTCTCGTGAAGGTTTCATTCCGTTTGGACTCCGTTTGATATTCCTTTTCTGCAAAACCCTGAAATAAGCAAAAAACAGCAATCTGGACTGGGCCTTTGGGTTAGTAGGTTAGTCCCAAAAATGATATAAAAGTGAAAGATAAAGCCCATTAAACATCCAAGACTTCATAAATAATAGCATGGAACAATAAAAAATTATAGATACGTTGGAGACGTATCAAGCATCCCCTAGCTTAATTCCTGCTCATCCTCGAGTAGGTAAATGATAAAGAAAGAATTTTTGATGTGGAATGCTAACCAATATAGTTTTTCAATGTAATTCTCTTAATTGTGGCATGAATGTATCAATTAAGAGAATTACATTGAAAAACTATATTGGTTAGCATTCCACATCAAAAATTCTTTCTTTATCATTTACCTACTCGAGGACGAGCAGGAATTAAGCATGGGGATGCTTGATACGTCTCCAACGTATCTATAATTTTTTATTGTTCCATGCTATTATTTATGAAGTCTTAGATGTTTAATGGGCTTTATCATACATTTTTATATCATTTTTGGGACTAACCTACTAACCCAAAGGCCCAGTCCAGATTGTTGTTTTTTGCCTGTTTCAGGGTTTTGCAGAAAAAGAATATCAAAGGGAGTCCAAACGAAATGAAACCTTCCCGAGAGATATTTTTGGAGAAAATCACGGCAGAGGAACTTGAGAACCATGTCAGGGGAGCATCGAGACGCCCACAAGGGTGGGGTGCGCGCCCCCCTGCCCAGGGCGCGCCCCCTGCCTCGTGGGCCCCTCGAGCGTCCCCCGAAGCCCTCTTTCTTCCTATATAAGTCTACGTACCCCGAAACCTTCGACAACAGAGAGAAAACCCTAATTCCACAGCCGTAACCTTCTGTTCTCGTGAGATCCCATCTTGGAGCCTGTTCCGGAGCTCCACCGGAGGGGGGTCCATCACGGAGTTCTTCTTCATCATCATCATCGCCCTCACCATGAGTTGTGAGTAGTTTACCAGAGACCTTCGGATCCATAACTAGTATCTAGATGGTTTCTTCTCTCTCTCTTTGGATGTCAATACAAAGTTCTCCTCGGTCTTCGAGGAGATCTATTCGATGTAATCTCTTTTTGCAGTGTGTTTGTCGAGATCCGATGAATTGTGAGTTTATGATCAAGGTTATCTATGAAAGATATTTGGTTCTTCTCTGAACTTTTTATCTGTGCTCATAATATCCTTGCAAGTCTCTTCGAATTATTGGTTTGGTTTGGCCTAATAGATCTACAGTTCTTGCAATGGGAGAAGTGCTTGGCTTTGGGTTCAATCTTGCGGTGTCCTTTCCCAGTGACAGTAGGTGCAGCAAGGCACGTATTGTATTGTTGCCATCGAGGATAAAAAGATGGGGTTTATATCATATTGCTTGAGTTTATCCCTCTACATCATGTCATCTTGTTTAAGGCGTTACTCTGTTCTTATGAACTCAATACACTAGATGCATGCTGGATAGCGGTCGATGTGTGGAGTAATAGTAGTAGATGCAGAATCGTTTCGGTCTACTTGTCTCGGACGTGATGCCTACATACATTGATCAAGCCTAGATAGTCTCATAATTATTCACTTTTCTATCAATTGCTCGACAGTAATTTGTTTACCCGCCGTAGAATGTCGCTATCATGAGAGAAGCCACAAAATAACACTATGGCCCCCGGGTCTATTCTCAACATATCAATCTACATCTACTTTACTTTTATTGCTTTTATTTGCTGTTTTTATAAACTAAAAATACAAAAAATATAAACTATCATCTCTATCAGATCTCACTTTCGTAAGTGACCGTAAAGGGATTGACAACCCCTTATCGCGTTGGTTGCGAAGTTCTAATTTGTTTGTATAGGTGCGAGGGACTCGTGCGTGGTCTCCTACTGGATTGATACCTTGCTTCGCAAAAACTGAGGGAAATACTTACGCTACTGTGCTGCATCTCCCTTTCCTCTTCGAGGGAATATAACGCAAGCTCGAGAAGTAGCACAATGGTCAGTTCGTTGCATGCACTAGTATTAATTAGCAAATAAACATTAAGTTCTCTTGTTTTCATCTCCACCTTGGTCGCGGTGCACAACCTAAAATCACTTATTCCCCTAGACGGAGGGAGTACACAACATGTAGAGCCAGGACTACTGTTTCAACCTCATGGACTGTATTGATCACATATTTTTTTTGTATCGGGACCGTACTGGAGCAATACGGAAGTTTCAGGACCAAGTTGGATGTCGCCACGACTACGAGGAGTATAGATACAATTTTTATCCTGCTTTACTGAAGGTTTTTGTGCTATTGACCGGTGTGGGTGGTTCGTTAACAGATTTTGCTTAGCCGATTGGTTTCAGAAACTGCGCATCCTCCTCAGTATCTGTTCGCATCGCACACCGTCTCTGTTGCATCTTCGGGTGCATTTGGTAGTATTGCGCGGGTAGGCTATAGCTCTGCTAGCCTATCTAGCTCAAGTCGGCTTTGCCGGCCTTGCCATGTTCTTGAATTCAAAAAATAAAAAAACCACGACTTTGTAAAAAAGTTCAGAAATCTAGAAATGTTCGCAAGTTCAAAATTATAGTCAAATTTTTTCAGTTCAGTGGACAAATTCGAATTCAAAAAATGTTCACACCAATTTGTAAAAATGTTCATTGATTTGAAAAAAAAAACATTCATGAATTCAAAATATTTGCAGTTTCAAACAAAATGTACGTAGTGGATGCACGGGGGGTACGCAACAGGTCGCTTGTGCCAAATAGGAGACCGCCAAAAAATGAACACGAAAAAAAAACTGAAGTAAACTGGGCCGTAGGTTTAAAACAAAAAATACAGGCCCGTCCAGCCCAAACGAAAACACGAACATTTCTTCAAACTGGGGAATAACTTTTGAAATTTAGAAACATCTTTTGTTTTTGACTAAAATTTGATGAATTCATGAATATTTTTTTGAATCAGCGAAAAGGATAGACGCGGAATGAATCATTTCTTGTACAACAACTATGGCTTTGGAGTACGGGCACATTGCGCGTGTTATTTTTAAGTTAAAAAAGGATTTTTACTGCCTGAAAAATTTCAAACCTTAATGTGTATGCATGAATAGTTGTGTAATATAAGTATGCAAAAATTTATCAATATTCGTGCTTGCATGTGAGAGATACAAAGAAATGTAAATACATGAAAAATACTCGTGGAATAAAAATTCACTAAAAACACTAACACTATTTTAAATTCTGGATCATTTTTTGAATTATAGATTTTTTTTTCAAAATTCACAACAAGAATATATAACCGAGAACAATATGAAAATAAATTACATATATTTTTTGAAAGAGTGACAAAAATTTGGAAATTCATACATTTTTGAAAAGTTTAAATATTTTTTTATACTGTGACCAATATTTTAAACTTCAATCTATTTTTCGAAAAATGTGATTTAAAAAAATCATGAACTAGTTTTGAAAAAATTAACAAAAGTTGAATATTGTAGACATTATTTAGTTTTTACAAATTAAAACAAATAGAAAAGGAAAAAGAAACAGAAAAAACGAAAAAGAGAAGAAAATATGGATCAAAACCATGTGCATCTTATTAGTAGCAAATACTACTAATTTTCGCAAAATAAACAGCGTCAGCTTAATTCCCTATCGCGCGCATCCTTGGAAAAAAAACTATGCGTGGTACAGCGGAAAGAACAACGCAGTTTATATATTAGGCGTACATCGCAATCTTCCATTTTTTGTAGACATGAACATTTATTTTGGAATTATGAACATTCTTTGAATCGATGAACGTTTAAAAAAACTCATGCCATTTTATAAATTCACGAATTATTTAAAAGACAACCATATGCATGATACGTCTCCAACGTATCTATAATTTTTGATTGTTCCATGCTATTATTTATAATGTCTTGGATGTTTAATGGGCTTTGTCATACACTTTTATATCATTTTTAGGACTAGCCTACTAACCAAAGGCCCAGTCCAGATTGTTGTTTTTTTGCCTGTTTCAGGGTTTTGCAAAAAAAGAATATCAAACGAAGTCCAAATGGAATAAAACCTTTGCGAGAGATATTTTTCGAGAAAGTCACGCACAGGGGACTTGAGAACCACGTCAAGGCAGCCATGAGGTGCCCACAAGGGAGGGGGGCGCGCCCCCTGCCTCGTGGGCCCTCGTGAGTCCCCTGGTGTCCTCCTTCCTCCTATATAAGTCTACGTACCCCGAAACCATCAGCAACATAGAGAAAAACCTAATTCCACCGCCGTAACCTTCTGTTCCCGTGAGATCCCATCTTGGAGCATGTTCCGGAGCTCCGCCGGAGGTGGGATCCATCACGGAGTGCTTCTACATCATCATCATCGCCCTCACCATGAGTTGTGAGTAGTTTACCAGAGACCTTCGGGTCCATAGCTAGTATCTAAATGGCTTCTTCTCTTTCTCTGGATCTCAATACAAAGTTCTCCTCGGTCTTCGAGGATATCTATTCGATGTAATATATTTTTACGGTGTGTTTGTCAAGATCCGATGAATTATGAGTTTATGATCAAGATTATTTATGAGAAATATTTGGTTCTTTTCTAAACTCTTTATGTGTGCTCATAATATCCTTGCAAGTCTCTTCGAATTATTGGTTTGGTTTGGCCTACTAGATCTATAATTCTTGCAATGGACGAAGTGCTTGGCTTTGGAATCAATCTTGCGGTGTCCTTTCCCAGTGACAGTAGGGGCAGCAAGGCACGTATTGTATTGTTGCCATAGAGGATAAAAAGATGGGGTTTATATCATATTGCTTGAGTTTATCCCTCTACATCATGTCATCTTGCTTAAGGCATTACTCTGTTCTTATGAACTCAATACACTAGATGCATGCTGGATAGCGGTCGATGTGTGGAGTAATAGTAGTAGATGCAGAATCATTTCGGTCTACTTGTCTCGGACGTGATGCCTATATACAATGACCATGCCTAGATAGTATCATAATTATTCTCTTTTCTATCAATTGCTCGACAGTAATTTGTTTACCCGTTGTAGAATATCGCTATCATGAGAGAAGCCACTAGAGAACACTATGGCCCCCGGGTCTATTCTCAACATATCAATCTACATCTACTTTACTTTTTTGTGCTTTCACTTTATGTTCTTATAAACAAAAAATACCAAAAATATAAACTATCATCTCTATCAGATCTCACTTTGGTAAGTGACCGTAAAGGGAATGACAACCCCTTTTCGCGTTGGCTGCGAAGTTCTTAGTTGTTTATGCAGGTGCGAGGGACTCACGCGTGGTCTCCTACTGGATTAATACCTTTGTTCTCAAAAACTGAGGGAAATACTTACGCTACTGTGCTGCATCTCCCTTTTCTCTTCGAGGGAATAGAACGCAAGCTCGAGAAGTAGCAAGAAGAATTTCTGGCGCCGTTGCCGGGGAGGCTTATGCAAAAGTCATATACCAAGTACCTATCACTAACCCTTATCCTTCGCATTACATTTTTTGCCTCTCGTTTTCCTCTCCCCCACTTCACCCTTGCCGTTTTATTTGCCCTTCTTCTGCCGTGTGTTTATCGTTCGCTTGCCTCTTGTTTGCTTGTGTGTGTTGGATTGCTTGCTTGTCACTATGGCTCAGAACAATACCAAATTGTGTGACTTCTCCAATACCAACAATAATGATTTTATTAGCACTCCGATTGCTCCTATTACCGATGCTGAATCTTGTGAGATCAATGCTGCTTTGTTGACTCTTGTCATGAAAGATCAATTCTCCGGCCTACCTAGTGAAGATGCCGTTACCCATCTAAACAACTTTGTTGATTTGTGTGATATGCAAAATAAAAGGGATACAGATAACGATATTGTTAAGTTGAAGTTATTTCCGTTTTCACTTAGAGATCATGCTAAAACTTGGTTTTCCTCTTTGCCTAGAAATAGTATTGATTCGTGGAACAAGTGCAAAGATGCTTTTATCTCTAAGTATTTCCCTCCTGCTAAGATCATCTCTCTTAGGAACGATATTATGAATTTTAAGCAACTAGATCATGAGCATGCTGCACAAGCTTGGGAGAGAATGAAATTAATGATACGTAATTGCTCTACACATGGTTTGAATCTATGGATGATTATTCAGAACTTTTATGCTGGCTTGAATTTTGCTTCTAGAAATATTTTGGATTCGACCGCAGGAGGCACATTCATGGAAACTACCTTAGGAGAAGCTACCAAACTCGTAGATATATTATGGTTAATTATTCTCAATGGCACACCGAAAGATCTACTAGTAAAAAAGTGCATGCTATTGAAGAAATTAGTGTTTTGAGTGGAAAGATGGATGAACTTATGAAATTATTTGCTGCTATGAGTGCTTCTTCTGATCCTAATGATATGCCTTTGTCCACTTTGATTGAAAATAACAATGAATCTTTGGATGTGAATTTTGTTGGTAGGAATTATTTTGGTAACAATGCTTATAGAGGTAATTTTAATCCTAGGCCTTTTCCTAGCAATTCCTCTAATAATTACGGTAATTCCTACAACAACTCTTATGGAAAGATTCTTTCTGAATTTCAAACTAGTGTTAAAGAGTTTATGATCTGGCAAAAGAATTTCAATGCTATGCTTGAAGAGAAATTGCTTAAGATTGATGAATTGGTAAGAAGTGTGGATAGAATTACTCTTGATGTTGATTCTTTGAAACTTAGATCTATTCTACCTAAGCATGATATCAATGAGTCTCTCAAAGCCATGAGAATTTCCATTGATGAATGCAAAGAGAGAATCGCTAGGATGCGTGCTAAAAGAGAGAATTATATTAAAGCGTGTTCTTCTAGTTATCATGAAAATAAAGATGAAGATCTGAAAATTATTGATGTGTCTCCTATTAGATCCTTTTTTTCTAGTATAAATCTTGATGAAGATAGGATTGGAGATAATTCTGCTTTAAGGTGTCCCAATGATTCAGAGTTTTTAGATCTTGATGCTAAAATTGTTAAAAGTGGGAGTGAAGAGATTAAAACTTTGCATAGTGATGAACCCACTACTTTGGATTTCAAGGGATTCAATTATGACAATTGCTCTTTGATTGATTGTATTTCCTTGTTGCAATCCGTACTAAATTCTCCGCATGCTTATAATCAAAATAAAGCTTTCACCAAACACATAGTTGATGCTTTGATGCAATCTTATGAAGAAAAACTTGAGCTAGAAGTTTCTTTCCCTAGAAAGCTTTATGATGAGTGGGAACCTACTATTAAAATAAAAATGAAAGATCATGAATGATGGGCCTCGAACCCCTCGTTGGTTACCCCAAGTGGAAGGTGTAAGATGCAGTATGTAGAAGTGCTTTCCCTTAGCAAAGATGCCAAGGATCGAATCCCCAGAGACTCCTAGGTTCAACAGGTAGGTGTCAACTGCTAACGACGCAATTAGCAATCAACGTGGACCTGCACACAGATACAAATAACTTTGCTCCCAACGAGTACAGAGAGGTTGTCAATCCCTCCGGCCTTGTAGTTCACAAAGGATTAAAAGCAATGATAGTAGTGATAGATAGTGTTTTGCAATAGTAAATAATAGCGAAAAGTAAATAGCGGGTGTGAACAATGATGGTAATATGGACCGGAGTCACATGATGTTCACTAGTGATGTCTCTCTCCCAAAAGACGATAACACAGCTATGTGAGGTAAACGAATTACAGCTGGGCAATTGACAGGACCACGAACGCAAACCAATGCTGACTACATTGCAAGAAAGGTTGAGGTTCAAAGCATGGGCGGTACGCCAAAGTAAGTAGACCGAAATCCATCAATATATACTACTAATCATCCACCTTGAGATATCTATACAGAACATCTCGCTGGTATTAAGTTGCGAGCCCCACCCATAGTGTAAACTCAAAGCAACAGACAACTGCATTAAAAGAACTTTGCGTAAAGTAAACAATCCTTGCACCCGCGGGCACAAGCACCGTTGTTTTCCCCCTTGTGGCAACAGCACATCCTCTAGACTCATGTTTCTGTCACTCAAGCTAGTCATCGAGGGGCATGAACCCACAATCAAGCATAACGTTCCCTCTTGGAGTCACTACCTACTACTTGGCCAAAGCAATAAATAACAACGGAGAACATGCAAGAATTACTTATGAACATAAATATAAAAGAGGTGAATCAAATATATTACTCAAGATCAATCTGAACATAATCTCATAATCCATCGGATCCCAGCAAACTCAACATAGCAACAACATAAGGATTACATATGTGCCTCGATCATGTAGGGCAGCTCACGAGGACTAATTAGTGAAGCACAAGAACGGGAGGAGAACATCACATAGCTACTGGTCATGGACCCATGGTCCAAGGGAGACTACTCACGAGTCATCCGGGAGGCATCCATGGTGGTGGAGAAGCTCCCGGTGGTGATCCTCCCCTCCGGCAGGGTGCCGGGAAGAGTTCTCCTGGTGCTCCCGATCTTGGAAGCGGCGGCGGCGGCGGAACAGAGATGGGATCGCGAAAAGGGTTCCTCTTCTGAGGGTTTCAGAGGACGCTTTAAATATATGCCAAAGGGGAGCATCGGGGGAGCTTCGGGGGGCCCAGGCGCCCCCCCGGCGCGGCCCAGGGGGGGGGGGCGCCCACAGGGCGCCTGGAGCCCTGGTGGCCCCCCCGGCTGCCCTTCGGACGCATGGAAGTTTCCGGAACGCTGATTTTTTATATAATTTTTCTGGATTTTTCCTGGCAGTTCTCGTAACGTGAAAACCTGAAATACAAAAACAGCCGAAAACAGAAACTGGCACTGGGGTGCACTGGATTAGTAAGTTAGTCCAAATATGATCAAAAGTGTATGGAAGCGTATGAATATCATAGCAATATCACCCAAAAGTGGCATGGAGCAAGCAGAAACTATAGATACGTTTTGGACGTATCAACATCCCCAAGCTTAATTCCTGCTCGTCCTCGAGTAGGTAAATGATAACAAGAATAATTTCTGTGGTGACATGCTATTAACCATATAGGACTTTTTCATAGTCATATGACAAAAGCTTATGAGACAATGATTCTATAGTAATTAAGTTGCCTCATGAGGAAATCACAAATGACTGAAAGTTTTACAACATGACATTGAAGCATCAAATAGATTTGCAATGAACATGATGTGCAAATATGATAAAGTGATATCTAGCTTACCCCCTTTAGTGATGCAAAACATAAATGCAGGGGCACCCTCAAGGTTTAAGTGATGACTAGATACAATGATTTCAAAATAAACGATATCACAATCATGCAAAAGACAATGCTACTTTGGGACAATGCACATTACACTCAGAATGACAATCATGCTCTCAGTAGTTGGTGCTTTTAAAAGAAGGTGGAGACTCAACATAAAAGTAAAAGAATGGTTATGTGCTAGAGCTTTTTATAGAAGCAATTTTGTCAACGGTAGTAGTACTTCATATGTGTCATGCATAAGACATCCTATAAGTTGCAAGCCTCATGCATCGAATACCAATAGTGCTCGCTCCTTGTCCTAATTAGCTTGGATTTCCATGGTTTATCATTGCATTACATATGTTTCAACCAAGTGTCACAATGGGGTACCTCTATGCCACCTGTACAAAGGTCCAAGGAGATAAATCGCATTTGATTTCTCGTTTTTGATAGATCTCAACTTGAGGACGTCCATACCGGGACAACATAGAAAATAGATGATGGACTCCTCTTTAATGCATAAGCATATTCTCATAAGAGATTGAGGATTAAGGTCCAAGCTAAAACTTCCACCATGATACATGGCTTTGGTTGGCGGCCCAATGTTCTTCTCTAACAATATGCATACTTATTCAACCCACGGCAAATCACCCTTACTTCAGACAAGACGAACATGCATAGCAACTCACATGATATTCAACAAAAGTGTGACAGTTGATGGCGTCCCCAAAAACATGGTTACCGCTCAGCGAGAAACTTATAAGAAATAAGATACATAAGCAACATATTCTTTACCACAATAGTTTTTAAGCTACTTTCCCATGAGCTATATATTGCAAAGATTGAAGGTTTTAAAGGTAGCACATGTAATTAATTGGAGTGGCGGTGAAATACCACATATAGGTAGGTATGGTGGACTCGTATGGCATAACTGGTTTAAAAGGATATGGATGCACAAGCAGTAATCCGCTTAGTACAGGTTGAGGTTAGCAAAAGACTGGGAGCGACCAACTAAAAGAGCAATGACGGTCATAATCATGCAGAGCGACAAAGCAACATTGAATCAGGCATGGTAGTTATATCGCTACTCAGAAATAAAAGATCATCAAGGCTTGACAGACTTTCTTTACAGTCTTAAATATGCGTGAGCATACGCCAAGTCAATCAAAATAAATTCTCGAAGGAAGATATTACTAAACCATACCACATCATAGGCAAACAAATCAAGTTGGTATTCCAATAACACATTGGGAATCCCCCAGCTATTTGAGACTAACCATAAGGAACCTGAACTACTAAGCACCATTTTACACGTAGCATCCTTATCATAGACATATTAACCAATGCAACGGAAGCAAACTCTCTTAATAAGGTGAGCATGGTAATTAAAGAGAGTTCAAGCAACCAACTAAACAAAAGCTCTTTGAAAAGATAAGCATGAATACTAAGAGCAGAGCACGATAGTAGCTATTAAAAGACAAAGAACACACACAGCAAAGATAGATATGAAAATTCTATGTTATGTTCTAGGTAGAAGTGGAGCGTGTTTCTCTCCCACATAAAGGAATGCTGAGTTCCGACTCGTTATGAAAAACTTAAAAAGAAAACTAAAAGCAAGACGCTCCAAGCATAGCACATAACACATGAAGTGATAAAAATATAGCGAAACGAAAGACGA
This sequence comes from Secale cereale, assembly GCA_902687465.1. Lineage (NCBI taxonomy): Eukaryota > Viridiplantae > Streptophyta > Magnoliopsida > Poales > Poaceae > Secale > Secale cereale. The sequence continues at coordinate 24,822,237 of LR738709.1, forward strand.
ACTGATAATGTTGATGGAGAAGGGGATGCACGGGGGCATCCCCAAGCTTAGACGCTTGAGTCTCCTTGAATATTTCTTGGGGGTGCACGGGGGCATCCCCAAGCTTGAGCGCTTGACACTCCTGAATCTTTTTATCATCTTCTCTCGCACACTTGAAAACTCCCTTCATACATAACTCATCATAATCTGATTAGCGAGGTTAGTACCCTTAATAAAATAATTATACCTTGCTGGAAATAATGATATTCTTGAAGTTCTACTGTTTCTCAAGATTGCCAAAAGGTTTTTGCAAAGAAAAAGCAAGCTCTTGATTTGCAAACTGAAGGAAAGGCAAAACAAGACAGAATCTGTGAAAAACAGAACAGCAGGTAGTAATCGATCTGTTCGGGATACTTCTGCAACTCAAATAAAAAAACTCAGAACAGACGCACGAAAGACAATTATATAGAGAACGCTGTCGAAAAAATTCAGACCAAAAAGATGATCTGGTGATTTTATACGAATTTTTCTATCCAAGGACAGAATCTGTTTCCTGGACAACACCTCACAACTTTTGAACTTTCTAGCAATCAGAGGCTATACTTGGCACAAATATGAAAAGTAAAGATACAATGATGATGCTACAGCAGTAAACAACATCAAGACACAACAAAAGCAAAAAATTTATTCATGTGGGCTGCCTCCCAAAAGCGCTTTCTTTTATGCCTTTAAGCTAGGCATAATGCATATAGATCAAGTTTTATCAAGAGTAAAAGAATAACTAGCCCGTACAACGGACTCAAAAGGTAACTTGATCTTCTTTCGAGGGAAGTGTTCCATCCCTTTCTTGAGAGGAAACTGAAATTTTATATTACCCTCTTTCATGTCAATGATAGCACCAACGGTGCGTAAAAAGGGACGTCCCAAAATAATTGGACATGAAGGATCACATTCAATATCCATAATAGTGAAATCAACGGGAACATAATTATCATTAACAACAATAAGAACATCATCGATCCTCCCCAAAGGTTTCTTTATGGAAGAATCAACGAGACGAACACCAAAAGAACAAGAATCATAAGGTTTCAATTTAAGCATATCATATATCCTTTTGGGCATAACAGAGGTACTAGCTCCAACATCACATAATGCATAGCAAGAGAAGTCATTCAAATTAATTTTTATCATAGGATCCCAACCATCTTCTAGCTTTCTAGGTATGGAGGCTTCTACTCTAAGTTTCTCCTCCCTAGCTTTGATGAGAGCATTAGTGATATGCTCTGTGAAGGCAAGGTTAAGCGTGCTAGTGCGGGGGTCTCTAGACATTTTGTGAAGGAAATCAATAACTTCGGTAAGAGTGCAATTATCAAAATCAAGGTCACGAGCATCAAGTAAAGTGGTAGTAGTATCTTTTAGGTTCACATGTTTGGTAGTTTCTATAGTCATAGCATCACCATTAATAGGTCCATTGGGACCAGGAGTACATTGGGTGCTAAGAGTTTGAACATCCTCAATAACTTGGATAGTAGCAACAGTGTGGTGGGTAGGAAGGCTCTTAATTCTATCCTCTTCCTCCCTTTCTCTAGCCCATCTCTCTTTAAGTTTAGCCATCATCCTAATATTTTCATTAATTTGCACTTGAGTAGCATTTATAGGAATGACTTCCCTCTCCTTAAGAGGAGAAGTTTCAATTTTTAGCAATTTTACCTCATTGGCTAAATGGTCTACCTTAAAAGAAAGATCATCTAGTTTATGTAGTTTTTCTTCTACACTCTTATTAAAGGCTTTTTGGGTAGTGATGAAATCTTTAAGCATAATCTCTAGTTCAGTAGTGGAGTTCTTGGTGATAGGATAAGCATTGTTGTTCCCATAAGAATTAGAGGGGAACGATCTAGGATTGTTACCAAAGTTACTCCTATAAGCATTGTTGTTAAAATTGTTTCTAGAGATAAAATTCACATCTACTTGTTCTTGAGCAATCAAAGAATTTAAATGAACATCACGAGGATCAACAGTAGATTGCTTAGAAAGTAGAGACATGATCAAGTCAACTTTTTCATTTAAGGAGGAAATCTCCTCGACAGAGTTTACCTTCCTACCTGTCGGAGCGCGTTCGGTGTGCCATTGGGAATAGTTGGTCATCATCTCATCGAGAAGCTTCGTGGCAGCACCAAGTGTAGTTGACATAAAAGTTCCTCCCGCGGCCGAATCTAACAAGTTCCGCGAGGTAAAGTTCAAGCCTGCATAAAAAGTTTGGATAACCATCCAAGTAGTCAAACCATGAGTAGGGCAGTTCTTGATAAGAGATTTCATACGTTCCCTAGCTTGGGCAACGTGTTCATTATCCAATTGTTTAAAATTCATTATGTTACTTCTAAGTTGGATAATTTTAGCAGGTGGATAGTATTTTCCAATAAAAGCATCTTTGCACTTGTGCCATGAATCTATGCTATTTCTAGGCAAAGACTGAAACCAAATTTTAGCTCCTCCTCTCAAAGAGAAAGGAAAAAGCTTAAGCTTAACAATATTACCATCTATTTCTTGGTAATTTTGCATATCACAAAGTTCAACAAAATTGTTTAAGTGTAAAGCAACATCATCTCCAGCACCGGAGAATTGATCTTTCATAACTAAGTTCAGTAAAGCAGGTTTAATTTCATATGAAGGTGCTGAAGTGGCAGGTGTAGTGATAGGTGTGCTGATAAAGTCATTGTTTTTGTGACTAGTGAAGTCACACAACTTGGTGTTCTCGGTGGAACCCATAGTAGCAAGCAAGCAAGAAAACTATTTTTGTGATTTTCGATAAAAATGTACTAAAGCAAAAACTGAAAGGTAAACTAACAAGACTAAAAAGCAAAGGTAAAAGATAGCATGCAACTCCCCTATCCTGAAGAGTGGAGTCCCCGGCAACGGCGCCAGAAAATACTCCTTGATGGGCCTCGAACCCCTCGTTGGTTACCCCAAGTGGAAGGTGTAAGATGCAGTATGTAGAAGTGCTTTCCCTTAGCAAAGATGCCAAGGATCGAATCCCCACATACTCCTAGGTTCAACAGGTAGGTGTCAACTGCTAACGGCGCAATTAGCAATCAACGTGGACCTGCACACAGATACAAATAAATTTACTCCCAACGAGTACAGAGAGGTTGTCAATCCCTCCGGCCTTGTAGTTCACAAAGGATTAAAAGCAATGATAGTAGTGATAGATAGTGTTTTACAATAGTAAATAATAGCGAAAAGTAAATAGCGGGTGTGAACAATGATGGTAATATGGACCGGAGTCACATGATGTTCACTAGTGATGTCTCTCTCCCAAAAGACGATAAAACAGCTATGTGAGGTAAACGAATTACAGCTGGGCAATTGACAGGACCACGAACGCAAACCAATGCTGACTACATTGCAAGAAAGGTTGAGGTTCAAAGCATGGGCGGTACGCCAAAGTAAGTAGACCGAAATCCATCAATATCTACTACTAATCATCCACCTTGAGATATATATCCAGAACATCTCGCTGGTATTAAGTTGCGAGCCCCACCCATAGTGTAAACTCAAAGCAACAGACAACTGCATTAAAAGAACTTTGCGTAAAGTAAACAATCCTTGCACCCGCGGGCACAAGCACTGTTGTTTTCCCCCTTGTGGCAACAACACATCCCCTAGACTCATGTTTCTGTCACTCAAGCTAGTCATCGAGGGGCATGAACCCACAATCAAGCATAACGTTCCCTCTTGGAGTCACTACCTACTACTTGGCCAAAGCAATAAATAACAACGGAGAACATGCAAGAATTACTTATGAACATAAATATAAAAGAGGTGAATCAAATATATTACTCAAGATCAATCTGAACATAATCTCATAATCCATCGGATCCCAGCAAACTCAACATAGCAACAACATAAGGATTACATATGTGCCTCGATCATGTAGGGCAGCTCACGAGGACTAATTAGTGAAGCACAAGAACGGGAGGAGAACATCACATAGCTACTGGTCATGGACCCATGGTCCAAGGGAGACTACTCACGAGTCATCCGGGAGGCGTCCATGGTGGTGGAGAAGCTCCCGGTGGTGATCGTCCCCTCCGGCAGGGTGCCGAGAAGAGTTCTCCTGGTGCTCCCGATCTTGGAAGCGGCGGCGGCGGCGGAACAGAGATGGGATCGCGAAAAGGGTTCCTCTTCTGAGGGTTTCGGAGGACGCTTTAAATATATGCCAAAGGGGAGCATCGGGGGAGCTTCGGGGGGCCCAGGCGCCCCCCCCGGCGCGGCCCAGGGGGGGCGCCCACAGGGCGCCTGGAGCCCTGGTGGCCCCCCCGGCTGCCCTTCGGACGCACGGAAGTTTCCGGAACGCTGATTTTTTATATAATTTTTCTGGATTTTTCCTAGCAGTTCTCGTAACGTGAAAACCTGAAATACAAAAACAGCCGAAAACAGAAACTGGCACTGGGGTGCACTGGATTAGTAAGTTAGTCCAAATATGATCAAAAGTGTATGGAAGTGTATGAATATCATAGCAATATCATCCAAAAGTGGCATGGAGCAAGCAGAAATTATAGATACGTTTTGGACGTATCAATGAATGCTATGCTTTGTCTGATTTGGGTGCAAGTGTCTCCACTATCCCAAAAACTTTGTGTGATTTGCTAGGGTTCCATGAGCTCGATGATTGTTCTTTAAATTTCCATCTTGCGGATTCCACTATTAAGAAACCTATGGGAAGAATTAATGATGTTCTTATTGTTGCCAATAGGAATTATGTGCCCGTAGATTTCATTGTTCTTGATATAGATTGCAATCCTTCATGTCCTATTATTCTTGATAGACCTTTCCTTAGAACGATTGGTGCAATTATTGATATAAAGGAATGAAATATTAGATTACAATTTTCGTTAAGGAAAGGCATGAAACACTTTCCTAGAAATAAAATCAAATTACCATATGAATCTATTATGAGAGCCAGTTATGGATTGCCTTCCAAAGATGGTAATACCTAGATCTATCTTGTATCGTGCCTAGCTAGGGGCGTAAAACGATAGCGCTTGTTGGGAGGCAACACAATTTTATATTTTTTTTTGCTGCTGTTAGGGAATAAATATTGCATCTAGCTTCTGTTTAGATGTGGTTTCATGTTTTGTTTAGTGTTTGTGCCAAGTAGAACCTTTGGGAAGACTTGTGTGAAGTTTATGTGATCTTGCTGTGAAAAACAGAATCGTTAGCGCTCGCTAGAATGGTCATAAGATTTTATTGGAGCATGATATTTAGTTGATTCTTTTTGCAGATGATTAATAGACAAATTCTTCACGTTTACCAATTTAGTTTTAATTTTTTGGAGTTTTAGAATTATGCGAAACCTGCAGATTACTACAGACTGTTCTGTTTTTGACAGATTCTGTTTTTCGTGTGTTGTTTGCTTATTTCAACGTATCTATGAGTAGTATTGGCAAGTATGAACCATAGAGAAGTTGGAATACAGTAGGTTTAACACCAATATAAACAAAGAATGAATTCATTGTACCTTTGAGTAGTGATTTGTTTTCTTATACTAACGGAGCTCACGAGAATTTTTGTCTAAGTTTTGTGTTGTGAAGTTTTCAAGTTTTGAGTATTGCTTTGATGGACTATGGAACAAAGAGTAGCAAGGGCCTAAGCTTGGGGATGCCCATGGCACTCCAAGTAAAATTCAAGGACAATCAAAAGCCTAAGCTTGGGGATGCCCCGGAAAGGCATCGCCTCTTTCGTCTTCATCCATCAGTAACTATACTTGGAGCTATATTTTTATTCACCACATGATATGTGTTTTGCTTGGAGCGTCTTGTATAATTTGAGTCTTTGCTTGTTAGTTTGCCACAATCATAATTGCTGGACACACCTATTTGAGAGAGTTAAAAATGGCCTAGGAATTGTTAGAACACTCTATGTGCTTCACTTATATCTTTTGAGTTGAATAGTTTTTGCTCTAGTGCTTCACTTATATCTTTTAGAGCACGGTGGTGATTGTATTTTGAAGAAATTGTTGAACTATCATGCTTCACTTATATCCTTTGAGAGTCTATTAAAACAGCATGGTAATGTGTTTAGGCTATAAAACTAGTCTTCGCATGATAGACATCCAATATCAATGTAGTAAAAACTTTCACACTAAGTGCATTGAATATAATGAGATGTTGGGTGCTTGATAATTGTTTTGAGATATGAGGATATTGATATTAGATTCATGCTAGTGGAGTTATTATGAAATTGAAAAATACTTGTGTTAAGGTTACTGATTCCCGTAGCATGCATGTATGGTGAACCGCTATGTGACGAAGTTAGAACATGAGGTATTTGTAAAGTGCCAACCTGTGTGTGGAGGTCGGGGGCGCGCGATGGTTAACTCCTACCAACCTCCCCCCTAGGAGCATGCATTGATTGCTTTGTTTTGATGACTCGTAGATTTTTGCAATAAGTATATGAGTTCTTATGACTAATGATGAGTCCATGGATTATACGGACTCTCACCCTTCCACCATTGCTAGCCTCTCTTGTACCGCGCAACTTTCTCCGTTATCATAAACCCACTATATATCCTTCCTCAAAACAGCCACCATATTATTCCTCAAAACAGCCACCATACCTACCTATCATGGCATTTCCATAGCCATTCCGAGATATATTGCCATGCAACATTCCTCCATTCCGTTCATATGACACACATCATATTGTCATATTGCCATTGCATGATCATGTAGTTGACATAGTATTTGTGGCAAGGCCACCATGCATAACTTTTCATACGTGTCACTGTTGTTTCATTGCACATACCGGTATACCGCCGGAAGCATTCATATAGAGTCATACTTTGTTGTAGTATCGAGTTGTAATGAAAGTGTGATGATCATCATTATTAGAGCATTGTCCCATGGGAGGAAAGGCTAAATCGATAAAGCCCCTCCGCAGGAAAAAAGAAAAAAAAAGAAGAAAGGCCAAAGAAAAAGAATGGCCCAAAAAGAAAAAAAGAAAAAGGGACAATTGATACTATCTTTTTGTTGGGGAACGTAGTATTTCAAAAAAATTCCTACGAACACGCAAGATCTATCTACTAGATGCATAGCAACGAGAGGGTAGAGTGTGTCTACGTACCCTCGTAGACCGAAAGCGGAAGCGTTTATCAACGCGGTTGATATAGTCGTGCATCTTCACGATCCGTCCCGATCTGGTACCGAACATACGGCACCTCCGTGTTCAGCACACGTTCAGCTCGATGACGTCCTCGCCTTCTTGATCGAGCAAGACGGGCGAAGTAGTAGATGAGTTCCGGCAGCACGACAGCGTGGTGACAGTTGTTGATGAAGAACAATCTCTGCAGTGCTTCGCCAAGCACTACAGAAACTAGACGGAGGATAAACTAGAGGGTCGGGGTTGCCGGCACACGGCTTGGTGTATCTTGATGTGTCTTGGGTGCTAGCCCTACCCCTCTATTTATATGTTGAGCCTTCGGGTCGAAACTTGGAGTAAAAGCCCTCACAAAGTCGGTTTCACCCGAAAGGCAAGAGTCCTTCTCGGACTCCAGGGCAGACGCCAGGGTTCCCGGCGTCTGGACCCAGACGCCAGGACCCTGGCGTCTGGCCCCTGGACTCTACAAAACTTCCTTTTGCGCCTTTGATACGTCTCCAACGTATCTATAATTTTTTGATTGTTCCATGCTAGTATTATTTATGAAGTCTTGGATGTTTAATGGGCTTTATCATTCACTTTTATATCATTTTCGGGACTAACATACTAACCCAAAGGCCCAGTCCAGATTGTTGTTTTTTTGCCTATTTCAGGGTTTTGCAGATAAGGAATATCAAACGGAGTCCAAACGGAATAAAACCTTCGTAGGAGATATTTTTGGAGGAAATCATGCACGCAAGACTTCGGGGCCAAGCCAGAGGACAGGGGACCCACCCTCGAGGGTGGGGGGTGCGCCCCCCTTCCCAGGGCGTGCCCCCTGCCTCGAGGGCAGCCCCTGTGGCCCCTGGTGCCCCTCTTATTCCTATATATACCTACGTACCCCAGAAACTCCGGGCATAGAGAGAAAACCCTAATTCCACCGCCGTAGCTGCTGTTCCCGTGGAGATCCCATCTTGGAGCCTGTTCTAGGAGGGGGATCCATCACGGAGGCCTTCATCATCATCATCATCACCCTCACCATGAGTTGTGAGTAGTTTACCTCAGACCTTCGGGTCCATAGCTAGTATCTAGATGGCTTCTTCTCTCTCTCTGGATCTCAATACAAAGTTCTCCTCGGTCTTCGAGGATATCTATTCGATGTAATCTCTTTTTGCGGTGTGTTTGTCGAGATCCGATGAATTGTGAGTTTATGATCAAGGTTATCTATGAAAGATATTTGGTTCTTCTCTGAACTTTTTATGTGTGCTCATAATATCCTTGCAAGTCTCTTCGAATTATTGGTTTGGTGTGGCCTACTAGATCTATAGTTCTTGCAATGGGAGAAGTGTTTGGCTTTGGGTTCAATCTTACGGTGTCCTTTCATAGTGACAGTAGGGGCAGCAAGGCACGTATTGTATTGTTCCCATCGAGGATAAAAAGATGGGATTTTCATCATTTTGCTTGAGTTTATCCCTCTACATCATGTCATCTTGCTTAAGGCGTTACTCTATTCGTATGAACTCAATACACTAGATGCATGCTGGATAGCGGTCGATGTACGGAGTAATAGTAGTAGATGCAGGCATGAGTCGGTCTACTTGTCTCGGACGTGATGCCTATATACAATGATCATGCCTAGATAGTCTCATAATTATTCGCTTTTCTATCAATTGCTCAACAGTAATTTGTTTACCCGCCGTAGAATACCGCTATCATGAGAGAAGCCACTAGAGAAAACTATGGCCCCGGGTCTATCTTTATCATATTACTTTCCCGTCAACTAGCCAATTTCTACTGCCATTGTTTATTTGCTTTCTTTACTTTCTGTTTCTATGTCAAAAATACCAAAAATATTATCTATCATCTCTATCAGATCTCACTATCATAAGTGACCGTAAAGGGATTGACAACCCCTTATCGCGTTGGCTGCGAAGTTCTTATTTGTTTGTGCAATGGGAGAAGTGCTTGGCTTTGGGTTCAATCATGCGGTGTCCTTTCCCAATGACAATAGGGGCAGCAAGGCATGTATTGTATTGTTGCCATCGAGGATAAAAATATGGGGTTTATATCATGTTGCTTGAGTTTATCCCTCTACATCGTGTCATCTTGCTTAAGGCGTTACTCTGTTCTTATGAACTCAATACACTAGATGCATGCTGGATAGCGGTCGATGTGTGGAGTAACAGTAGTAGATCCAGAATCGTTTCGGTCTACTTGTCTCGGACGTGATGCCTATATACAATGATCATTCCTAGATAGTCTCATAATTATTCGCTCTTCTATCAATTGCTCGACAGTAATTTGTTTACCCGCCGTAGAATATCGCTATCATGAGAGAAGCGACTAGAGAACACTATGCCCCCCCGGGTCTATTCTCAACATATCAATCTACATCTACTTTACTTTTATCTTTTTTATTTGCTGTTCTTATAAACTAAAAATACCAAAAATATAAACTATCATCTCTATCAGATCTCAGTTTCGTAAGTGACCATAAAGGGATTGACAACACCTTATCGCGTTGGCTGCGAAGTTCTTATTTGTTTGTGTAGGTGCGAGGGACTGGCGCATGGTCTCCTACTGGATTGATACCTTGGTTCTAAAAAACTGAGGGAAATACTTACGCTACTGTGCTGCATCTCCCTTTCCTCTTCGAGGGAATACAACGCAAGCTCAAGAGGTAGCAAGAAGAATTTCTGGCGCCGTTGCCGGGGAGGCTTACGCAAAAGTCATATACCAAGTACCTATCACAAACCCTTATCCTTCGCATTACATTTATTTGCCTCTCGTTTTCCTCTCCCCCACTTCACCTTTGCCGTTTTATTTGCCCTTCTTTCGCCGTGTGTTTCTCGTTCGCTTGCCTTTTTTTTGACTATAAACAGTAGGGTAAAACTCCACTGCAATTTTTATTTTGTGTGCTTGTGTGTGTTGGATTGCTTGGTTGTCACTATGGCTCAGAACAATACCAAATTGTGTGTCTTTTCCAATACCAACAACAATGACTTTATTAGCACTCCGATTGCTCCTATTACCAATGCTGAATCTTATGAGATCAATGCTGCTTTGTTGAATCTTGTCATGAAAGATCAATTCTCCGGCCTTCCTAGTGAAGATGCCGCTACCCATCTAAACAACTTTGCTGATTTGTGTGATATGCAAAAGAAAAGGGATACGGATAACGATATTGTTAAATTGAAGTTATTTCCGTTTTCACTTAGAGATCGTGCTAAAACTTGGTTTTCCTCTTTGCCTAGAAATAGTATTGATTCGTGGAATAAGTGCAAAGATGCTTTTATCTCTAAGTATTTCCCTCCTGCTAAGATCATCTCTCTTAGAAACGATATTATGAATTTTAAGCAACTAGATCATGACATGTTTCACAAGCTTGGGAGAGAATGAAACTAATGATACGTAATTGTCCTACACACGGTTTGAATCTGTGGATGATTATTTACAACTTTTATGCTGGCTTGAATTTTGCTTCTAGAAATCTTTTAGATTCGGCCGCTGGAGGCACTTTCATGGAAACTACTTTAGGAGAAGCTACCAAACTCCTAGATAATATTATGGTTAATTATTCTCAATGGCACACCAAAAGATCTACTAGTAAAAAAATGCATGCTATCGAAGAAATTAGTGTTTTGAGTGGGAAGATGGATGAACTTATGAAATTGTTTGCTGCTAAGAGTGCTTCTTTTGATCCTAATGATATGCCTTTGTCCACTTTGATTGAGAATAACAATGAATCTTTGGATGTGAATTTTGTTGGTAGGAATAATTTTGGTAACAATGCTTATAGAGGTAATTTTAATCCTAGGCCTTTTCCTAGTAATTCCTCTAATAACCTACAACAACTCTTATGGAAAGATGCCTTCTGAATTTGAAACTAGTGTTAAGGAGTTTATGATCGCGCAAAATAATTTCAATACTATGCTTGAAGAGAAATTGCTTAAAGTTGATGAATTGGCTAGAAGTATGGATAGAATTACTCTTGATGTTGATTCTTTGAAACTTAGATCTATCCCACCTAAGCAGTATATCAATGAGTCTCTCAAAGCCATGAGAATTTCCATTGATGAATGCAAAGAAAGAACCGCTAGAATGCGTGCTAAAAGAGAAGATTATGTTAAATCGTGTTCTTCAAGTTATCGAGAAAATAAAGATGAAGATCTGAAAGTTATTGATGTGTCTCCTATTAGATCCTTGTTTTCTAGTATTAATCTTGATGAGAATAGGATTGGAGGTGATGCTGCTTTAAGGTGTCCTAGTAATTCAGAGTTTTTAGATCTTGATGCTAAAATTGCTAAAAGTGGGATTGAAGAGATTAAAACTTTGCATAGTGATTAACCCACTACTTTGGATTTCAAGGGATTCAATTATGATAATTCCTCTTTGATTGATTGTATTTCCTTAATGCAATCCGTGCTAAATTCTACGCATGCTTATAGTCAAAATAAAGTTTTCACTAAACATATAGTTGATGCTTTGATGCAATCATATGAAGAAAAACTTGAGTTGGAAGTTTCTATACCTAGAAAGCTTTATTATGAATGGAAACCCACTATCAAAAAAAAAAAAAAGATCATGAATGCTATGCTTTGTGTGATTTGGGTGCTAGTGTTTCCACTATCCCAAAAACTTTGTGTGATTTGCTAGGGTTCCATGAGTTTGATGATTGTTCTTTAAATTTGCATCTTGCGGATTCCACTATTAAGAAACCTATGGGAAGAATTAATGATGTTCTTATTGTTGACAATAGGAATTATGTGCCCGTAGATTTCATTGTTCTTGATATAGATTGCAATCCTTCATGTCCTATTATTCTTGGTAGACCTTTCCTTAGAACGATTGGTGCAATTATTGATATGAAGGAAGGGAATATTAGATTCCAATTTCCATTAAGGAAAGGCATGGAACACTTTCCTAGAAAGAAATTCAAATTACCATATGAATCTATCATGAGAGCCACTTATGGATTGCCTTCCAAAGATGGCAATACCTAGATCTATCTTGTATCGTGCCTAGCTAGGGGCATAAAACGATAGCGCTTGTTGGGAGGCAACCCAATTTTTTGTTTTTTGTTTTTGTTGCTGTTAGGGAATAAATATTGCATCTAGCCTCTGATTAGATGTGTTTTCATGTTTTGTTTAGTGTTTGTGCCAAGTAGAACCTTTGGTAAGACTTGTGTGAAGTTTATTTGATCTTGCTGTGAAAAACAGAATCGTTAGCGCTCGCTAAAGTAGACTTCAGATTTTACTGGAACGTGATTTTTAGTTGATTCTTTTTGCTTCTGATTGGTAGACAAAGTGCGAAAATTTACCAATTTAGTTTGATTTTTTTGGAGTTCCAGAATTAGGCGAACCCAGCAGATTACTACAGACTGTTCTGTTTTTGACAGATTCTGTTTTTCGTGTGCTGTTTGCTTATTCCGATGCATCTATGAGTAATATTGGAGGATATGAACCATAGAGAACTTGGAGTACAGTAGGTTTAACATCAATATAAACAAATAATGAGTTCCTTGCTGTACCTTTGAGTGGTGGTTTGCTTTGTCTTACTAACGGAGCTCACGAGAATTTTTGTCTAAGTTTTGTGTTGTGAAGTTTTCAAGTTTTGAGTATTGCTTTGATGGACTATGGAACAAGGAGTAGCAAAGGCCTAAGCTTGGGGATGCCCATGGCACCCCAAGTAAATTCAAGATAATCAAAGGCCTAAGCTTGGGGATGCCCCGGGAAGTTATCCCCTCTTTCGTCTTCATCCATTGGTAACTATACTTGGAGCTATATTTTTATTCGCAACATGCTATGTGTTTTGCTTGGAGTGTCTGGTATAATTTGAGTCTTTGCTTGTTAGTTTGCCACAATCATCCTTGCTGTACACACCTATTTGAGAGAGTTAAATATGTCCTAAAAATTGTTAGAACACTCTATGTGCTTCACTTATATCTTTTGAGTTGAATAGTTTTTTGCTCTAGTGCTTCACTTATATCTTTTAGAGCATGGTGGTGGTAATATTTTGTAGAAATTGTTGAACTCTCATGATTCACTTAGATCTATTTGAGAGTATATTTAAACAGCATGGTAAAGTGTTTAGGCTAAAGAAACTAGTCTTCACATGATAAACATCCAATGCCAATGTAGTAAAAAATTTCACATCAAGTGCATTGAATAGAAAGAGATGTTGGATGCTTGATAATTGTTTTGAGACATGAGGATAGTGATATTAGAGTCATGCTAGTGGAGTAATTATGAAATTGAGAGTTATTTGTGTTAAGGTTGGTGATTCCCGTAGCATGCACGTATGGTGAACCGTTATGTGACTAAGTTAAAGCATGAGGTATTTGTAGAGTGTCAACATTTGTGTGGAGGTCGGGGGCGCGCGATGGTTCACTCCTACCAACCTCCCCCCTAGGGGCATGCGTTGATTGCTTTGTTTTGATGACTCGTAGATTTTTGCAATAAGTATATGAGTTCTTATGACTAATGTTGAGTCCATGGATTATACGCACTCTCACCCTTCCACTATTGCTAGCCTCTCTTGTACCGCGCAACTTTCGCCGGTGCCATAAACCCACTATATATCCTTCCTCAAAACAGCCACCATACCTACCTATCATGGCATTTCCATAGCCATTCCGAGATATATTGCCATGCAACTTTCCACCATTCCGTTTATATGACACGCATCATATTGTCATATTGCCATCGCATGATCATGTAGTTGACATCGTATTTGTGGCAAGGCCACTATGCATAATTTTTATACATGTCACTCTTGTTTCATTGCACATACCGGTACACCGCCGGAGGCATTCATATAGAGTCATACTTTGTTGTTGTAGTATCGAGTTGTAATCTTGTGTTGTAATGAAAGTGTGATGATCATCATTATTAGAGCATTGTCCCATGGGAGGAAAGGCTAAATCTATAAAGCCCCTCCGCAAAAAAAAGAAAAAAAGAAGAAGAAAGGCCAAAGAAAAAAAAAGAAAGGCCCCAAAAAAAAAGAAAAAAAAGAAAAAAAGGGACAATTGCTACTATTTTTTTCCACACTTGCGCTTCAAAGTAGCACAATGTTCTTCATTGTAGAGAGTATCATGTTTAGTCACTTTCATATACTAGTGGGAATTTTCATTATAGAACTTGGCTTGTATATTCCAATGATGGGCTTCCTCAAATGCCCTAGGTCTTCGTGAGCAAGCAAGTTGGATGCACACCCACTAGTTTCTTTTGTTGAGCTTTCATTCATATTTAGCTCTAGTGCATCCGTTGCATGGCAATCCCTACTCACTCACATTGATATCTATTGATGGGCATTCCATAGCCCGTTGATATGCCTAGTCGATGTGAGACTATCTCCCTCTTTTTGTATTCTCCACAACCACCTCTATTCCACCCATAGTGCTATATCCATGGCTCACGCTCATGTATTGCGTGAAAGTTGAAAGGTTTGAAAAGATAGAGCATGAAAACAAATGCTTGGCTGAAATCGGGGTTGTGCATGATATGAATATTTTGTGTGATAGCAAGGGAGCATAGCCAACACTATATGATTTTGTAGGGATAACTTTCTTTAGCCATAGTATTATGAGAAGATGTGATTGCTTTGTTAGTATTGCTTGAAGTATTGTTATTTCTTATGTCAATATATACTTTTATCTTGAATCTTTCAGATATGAACATTCATGCCACAATTAAGAGAATTACATTGAAAAACTATATTGGTTAGCATTCAATATCAAAAATTCTTTCTTTTATCATTTACCTACTCGAGGATGAGTAGGAATTAAGCTTGGGGATGCTTGATACGTCTCCAACGTATCTATAATTTTTTGATTGTTCCATGCTATTATTTATGAAGTCTTGGATGTTTAATGGGCTTTATCATTCACTTTTATATCATTTTTGGGACTAACCTACTAACCCAAAGGCCCAGTCCAGATTGATGTTTTTTTGCCTATTTCAGGGTTTTGCAGATAAGGAATATCAAACGGAGTCCAAATGGAATAAAACCTTCACATGAGATATTTTTGGAGGAAATCACGCACGAAAGACTTCGGGTCAAGCCACAGGACAGGGGACCCACCCTCGAGGGTGGGGGGCGCCCCCTTCCTAGGGTGCGCCCCCTGCCTCGAGGGCAGCCCTTGTGGCCCCCGGTGCCCCTCTTCTTCCTATATATACCTACGTACCCCAGAAACTCCGAGCGCAGAGAGAAAACCATAATTCCACCGCCGTAGCTGCTGTTTCCGTGGAGATCCCATTTTGGAGCCTGTTCCGGGAGGGGGATCCATCACGGAGGCCTTCATCATCATCATCATCGCCCTCACCATGAGTTGTGAGTAGTTTACCTCAGACCTTCGGGTGCATAGCTAGTATGTAGATGGCTTCTTCTCTCTCTCTCTGGATCTCAATACAAAGTTCTCCTCGGTCTTCGAGGAGATCAATTCGATGTAATCTCTTTTTGCGCTGTGTTTGTCGAGATCCGATGAATTGTGAGTTTATGATCAAGGTTATCTATGAAAGATATTTGGTTCTTCTCTGAACTTTTTATGTGTGCTCATAATATCCTTGCAATTCTCTTCGAATTATTGGTTTGGTTTGGCCTACTAGATCTATAGTTCTTGCAATGGGAGAAGTGTTTGGCTTTGGGTTCAATCTTGCGGTGTCCTTTCCCAGTGACAGTAGCGGCAGCAAGGCATGTATTGTATTGTTTCCATCGAGGATAAAAAGATGGGGTTTACATCATATTGCTTGAGTTTATCCCTCTACATCATGTCATCTTGCTTAAGGCGTTACTCTGTTCGTATGAACTCAATACACTAGATGCATGCTGGATAGCGGTCGATGTGTGGAGTAATAGTAGTAGATGCAGGCAGGAGTCGGTCTACTTGTCTCAGACGTGATGCCTATATACAATGATCATGCATAGATAGTCTCATAATTATTCGCTTTTCTATCAATTGCTCGACAGTAATTTGTTTACCCGCCGTAGAATACCGCTATCATGAGAGAAGCCACTAGAGAAAACTATGGCCCCCGGGTCTATCTTTATCATATTACTTTCCCGTCAACTAGGCAATTTCTGCCGCCGTTGCTTATTTGCTTTCTTTACTTTCTGTTTCTATATAAAAAATACCAAAAATATTATCTATCATCTCTATCAGATCTCACTATCGTAAGTGATCGTAAAGGGATTGACAACCCCTTATCGCGTTGGCTGCGAAGTTCTTATTTGTTTGTGCAGGTGCGAGGGACTGGCACGTGGTCTCCTACTAGATTGATACCTTGGTTCTCAAAAACTGAGGGAAATACTTACGCTACTGTGCTGCATCTCCCTTTCCTCTTCGAGGGAATACAACTCAAGCTCAAGAGGTAGCAGCCTTCCAAAAATCTTTTGTGCTTTCCCTTTTGGCCCAAATAAAGTGTTCTCGTACCCAAACACTTCGGGAAACATCCGGAACCCCTTCCGGTGAATTCCAGAACCCTTCCGGAGGTCAAACACTATTATACCATATATTAATCTTTATCTCCGGACCATTCTGGAGTTCCTCGTCATGTCCGTGATCACATCCGGGACTCCGAATAAAATTCGGTCACCAACATACATAACTCATTAAATACTATATCATCAATGAATGTTTAAGCGTGCGGACCCTACGGGTTCAAGAACTATGTAGACATGACCGAGACATCTCTCCGGTCAATAACAAATAGCGGAACCTGGATGCCCATATTGGCTCCTACATATTCTACGAAGATCTTTATCGGTCGAACTGCATAACAACATACGTTGTTTCCTTTGTCATATGTATGTTACTTGCCCGAGATTCGATCGTCGGTATCTCAATACGTAGTTCAATCTCGTTACCGGCAAGTCTCTTTACTTGTTCCGTAATACATCATCTTGTGACTAACTCATTAGTCATTTTCTTGCAAGGCTTATTATGATGTGCATTACCGAGAGGGCCCAGAGATACCTCTCTGACATTCGGAGTGACAAATCCTATTCTTGATCTATGCCAACACCACGAACACCTTCGAAGACACCTGTAGAGCATCTTTATAATCACCCAGTTACGTTGTGACGTTTGATAGCACACAAGGTGTTCCTCCGGTATTCGGGAGTTGCATAATCTCATAGTCATAGGAACATGTATAAGTCATGAAGAAAGCAATAGCAATAAAACTAAACGATCATAGTGCTAAGCTAACAGATGGGTCTTGTCCATCACATCATTCTCCTAATGATGTGATCTCGTTGATCAAATGACAACTCATGTCTATGGCTAGGAAACACAACCATCTTTGATCAATGAGCTAGTCTAGTAGAGGCATACTAGGGACATACTGTTTTGTCTATGTATTCACACATGTACTAAGTTTCCGGTTAATACAATTCTAGCATGAATAAAAGACGTTTATGATGATATAAGTAAATACAAATAACATCTTTATTATTGCCTCTAGGGCATATTTCCTTCAGTCTCCCACTTGAACTAGAGTCAGTAATCTAGATTACAAAGTAATGATCCTAACACCCATGGAGTCTTGGTGCTGATCATGTTTTGCCCGTGGAAGAGGCTTAGTCAACGGGTCTGCAACATTCAGATCCGTATGTATCTTGCAAATTTCTATGTCTCCCTCCTTGACTAGATCGCGGATGGAATTGAAGCGTCTTTTGATGTGCTTTGTTCTCTTGTGAAACCTGGATTCCTTCGCCAAGGCTATTGCTCCAGTGTTGTCACAAAAGATTTTCATTGGACCCGATGCACTAGGTATCACACCTAGATCGGATATGAACTCCTTCATCCAGACTCCTTCATTTGCTGCTTCAGAAGCAGCTATGTATTCCGCTTCACACGTAGATCCCGCCACGACGCTTTGCTTGGAACTGCACCAACTGACAGCTCCACCGTTCAATAAAAATACATATCCAGTTTGTGACTTTGAGTCATCCGGATCAGTGTCAAAGCTTGCATCGACGTAACCATTTACGACGAGCTCTTTGTCATCTCCATATATGATAAACATATCCTTTGTCCTTTTCAGGTACTTCAGGATGTTCTTGACCGCTGTCCAGTGATCCACTCCTGGATTACTTTGGTACCTCCCTGCTAGACTTATAGCAAGGCACACATCAGGTCTGGTACACAGCATTGCATACATGATAGATCCTATGGCTGAGGCATAGGGAATGACTTTCATTTTCTCTCTATCTTCTGCAGTGGTCGGGCATTGAGTCTTACTCAACTTCACACCTTGTAACACAGGCAAGAACCCTTTCTTTGACTGATCCATTTTGAACTTCTTCAAAACTTTATCAAGGTATGTGCTTTGTGAAAGTCCAATTAAGCGTCTTGATCTATCTCTATAGATCTTGATGCCTAATATGTAAGCAGCTTCACCGAGGTCTTCCATTGAAAAATTCTTATTCAAGTATCCTTTTATGCTATCCAGAAATTCTATATCATTTCCAATCAACAATATGTCATCCACATATAATATCAGAAATGCTACACAGCTCCCACTCACTTTCTTGTAAATACATAGATCATAATTGCATTTCATGTTTTTGCACTTTTGTTCGTGGAGTTCCTCGAAATTCTAAGCAACTCAAGGACCTACGGAGAGAGTTGGGAATTTTACCGTTTTCGTATTTGAGTTCGCTCGAATACCGGTACGAGGACAGTGTGATTCTTATTATTTTTCTCTCCTAAAAATATTTCTAAATACAAAATATGAGCGGAGATAATACGACTTCTCCAAAATAACAGAAATATTGGAGGAGAAATGTTAAAATCACTTTTGGTATTTTTTTCTGGATTTATTTGCGAATTTATTTGCATAGGAAAAATACGCGTTTTTCAAAATTACATTTAGGTCCGGGAAAAATGTTCAGTTTGTCCTAAATATTATTAGAGGACGGTGAAAATTTATTTCGGAATTTTGGAGTCCGTTTGGTATTTATTTCGTTAGTTTTTCTGCCCCGAGAATCTATTTAAAAAAAAGTGAACCGACTTAGGATTCGTGTAGGAGTAGGACTGTGGGCTTTATAAGCTGCAGCCGCTGGCCCAACTCGCCTCGCCTCGCCCCGCAGCCCCGCCCGAAACTCTAAGCCGCGCCGCCGCCTCCCGCCGCCGCCGCCGCGCTGCGCGCCGCCGCCACCCGCGCCGCACCGTCCCACCGCCCGCGCCGCACCGCCCCGCCGCCAGCCCGCCGCCGCACGCGTGCCGCGCCGCCGCCGCCGGAGCACCGCCGCCTCGCCCCGCCGGACCGCCGGAGTTCCGCCGGAGTTCGTTGCCCTAGGTAGTTCTCAGTTTTTCCCGTTTAACCGATCGGTTTTGTTTTAGGAAAACCTAGATCTGTTTTTTTAATTAGAATAGATCGGTTCGGTTTTTCCGTCGGTTTAGTTATTTAGCGGACGTTCGTTCGTACGTTCGTTTTAACGAATGTTTTTCGTTAGTTATCCGCAGACAGCGAACGTGCGTTCGTTAGCCTGTTCGTCGTTTTTCTTTTTCGGGGTATTTATCCGCGATTATTCCGATCGCGATTTCTGCCCTGATCTTGTTTTTCGTTTTTCTTTTCGCTCGAGAGTCGGAATCAGGTGATTCAAAATCCCAGATCTTCGTCTCGAAGCCCTCTTTACGTTTAATCAACCGGAACAAGATTTTGGCTACTGTAAAATTTGACTTTAGGCCAAATAGTAAACCGGAGCTCGTTTCTTTTGCAGTTTGAGTTTCGTTGCTTTTTTTTCGAGTTGATTCTTTTTGCAAACCGGAGTTCTTAAGTTGAACCTTCTGGTTAGATCTCTTATTTGAGTTTTACCCGTGCATTAGTTAAGTACTTATTGTATGCTTGTTTGATTGCGATAGAGTACCTAGAGTGCGCCGCTTGCTACTTTGAGTCTCTAGGTTTTGCGGATCATCAGCAAGGCAAGTAACACTTTGATCATACTTTCCAATTACCCAGTTTTCATTGCATTAGTCCAACCCTCACACATTGCATGAGTAGGATCAATTAACTTGTGAGACTGGGAAGTAGATTGAGGTAGTACCTATTACCTGCATTACATTCAAACCTTTGTGAGTTACTTCTACGTTTGCTGTTAGGACATGCTATGCTCGTAGACGTGGATTGGGTGAGTGAAATCCATGACAGATGTGAGTTTGTTAATTAATGGTTCAACTTAAGGTGGCAACATTAATACACATCTAGGTGGATTGTGGCATCTGGGTATTCCAGCGATTGCCTGTTTTTTTATGGACCGCCACCCAGGCTCAAAGGGATCATGAGATTATTCATACTAGAAACTTCCGTGTGCAGCCACAATGCTATTATGGGCTCTAGCATAGTATGAGTAGGTTGTGCGAACTCTTACAGTGGTGGACTAGCAGATGTAGGGGATGTAGGTTGGTACGGTCCGCCCGATCGTAAGGTGCTAGCGCTTCTGAAAGACTATGTCTCGGTCATCCGTTTCTCAAACACCATGCAGTGCGAGAAACCAAACGGAGGTGATCGAGTCTTGTGGGAAAAGTCCACAAACCTCTGCAGAGTGTACAAACTGATCATGATTAGCCGTGTCCCCGGTTATGGATGTCTTGAGTATCTAGTACTTGTATTTTCATGTGCATCTCATCATGTTACTTTAATTAATATTGTTGGGTTTAATGATTACTTTTAATTGGGGTTGAGAGGATGTCTATCTTCTCAACGATGTTTCAACTACCATGATAGTTAATTAAAATCTATTCCTTTGAAGTAGGGAAAAATTGGCTTTACGCAAAAACTTAACCATAGAGCTTTCCACCAGCCATATTGCATATAGTATAGCTTTACTTTCATTGCATCTCTTGTGTTACCTTGCCAGCATATTCCATGTGCTGACCCGTTTTCGGGCTGCAACGTTTCATGTTGCAGACTTTTCAGACGACGAGTAAGATGCCCCTTTTAGGTCGTGGTTCTATACTCAGTGATGCCGCTGGAGTTGATGGACTCACTTATCTTCCAAGCCTTCCGCTGTTATCGTGTTAGATGGCCTTCAGCCATATTATTTGTAATAAATTCATCGTTGGACTATCGATGTAATAAGTGTGTGATTGCTACTCTATTATAAATCCTTCAAGTAATGTGCGTGTCAGCATTACTGATCCAGGGATGACACTGATGCACAGAGATCATACTGTTTGAGGTCTGGTCGCTACAAGATGGTATGAGAGCACACGCTGACTATAGGACACGACCACTAAGACAAGCCCTAGAGCACAATTCACTCTTCTCTTTTCTGACTCCTCATATTTTCTACTCTTTAGGATGGTGGAAGCAAAGCACAAGTTCATGCAACCGGATGATGATACACCATTTGGACGACACCTGAAGGAAGTCACAAGATATCTCAACATTGGATTACCAAGTTTCACCGGAACCTACAAATGCCACTCTACCCGAGGAGGAGCGTTGGTTGATTCAAGCTCAAAGTTCCAGGAAGGACGTTCACACCCGTCACCTCACTCATAGCATTTTCCTTTAATGCACCTACATGGAGCCTAGGAAGGAGTATGGCAGCCCACATTGCTATGGGAAGAATTGGAGAAGTCTACAAGCAGGAGCTAAAGGACACCATCTACCAGATTTGTGGACGCCGAGATGAGAATTGGGATATGATCAGCACCCGGAAGGGTATATCCATTGCAACATTCATCCAGGAGTTGAACCACCACATTCGTCGCCAGGAGCACCAGATGTGTGCAGGGATGATAGATTTGAAGAAGGCCCTGAATAGGAATTTGGAGCTAGAGGAAGAACTAAAGTCTACACGCGACGGATATGAGGAGGAGATGAAAATACTTGTGGAGAAGAATGATGACTTGACCCAGAAGTTAGGAATACTCATGGGTGAAGAAGACGAGGAAGAAGAACCTAAGGAGATTCCACCGGAAGATTATATCATCATAGATGACACGAATTCGGAAGCTGAAGATAGCAAGGATGAAGACTATGAAGATGAAGCTGGAGCAGATATTATGGAATCCTCTGCCGACCACTATTTTTAGATGACCACCCTGTGACTAGTAGTTTACCTCCATATATTAGAATTAGAACACCTTTGTAACGATCATTAGATTTGTAAGACCTTATTTGAAATTGATTGGTGTGATATGATTGTGTGTTTGTCTCATGTGCATATGGGTAGTGATTTTCCCTTCGACCTCTTTTCTATTCTAATCTCTTCCCTCTACACCCATCAGATGCCTCCAAGACATGAATTCGAGTTTCCCCCTGAGCTCACCTAGTTGATCCAGCAGCAGAACACCCTGATGCAACTTCTTGTCCAGAACACTCAGAACAACCAGAACAACAACAACAACAACCTTCCACCACCACCACCCGTGGACAACCTCACACGTTTCTTAAGGTTGCAACCACCCGTGTTTGCTAGCAGCATCGAACCAATTGTGGCTGATGACTGGCTACGCAAGATTGGAAGGGATTTGAACACCGCCAATTGCTCGGATGCTGAGAAGGTGCGATTTGCCGCACACCAGTTGTCTGGACCAGCCGCATCATGGTGGGAGTGTTGGGGAACGTAGTATTTTAAAATTTTCCTACGATCACGCAAGATCTATCTACCAGATGCATAGCAACGAGAGGGAAGAGTGTGTCTACGTACCCTCGTAGACCGGAAGCGGAAGCGTCAAGTGACGCGGTTGATGTAGTCGAACTTCTTCGCGATTCAACCGATCAAGCACCGAACGTACGGCACCTCCGCGTTCAGCACACGTTCAGCTTGATGACGTCCCACGAGCTCTTGATCCAGTTGAGCTTCACGGGAGAGTTTCGTCAGCACGACGGCGTGGTGACGGATATGATGTATTCACCGGCGCAGGGCTTCACCTAAGCACCGCGACGGTATGATCGAGGTGTGTTTCTGTGGAGGGGGGCACCGCACACGGCTGGAACAATTCAACTTGTGTGTCTTTGGGTGCCCCCTGCCCCCGTATATAAAGGAGCAAGGGGGGAGGCCGGCCGGCCCCTCTATGGTGCGGCTAGGGTGCAATCCTACTAGGAATAGGATTGCAATCCTATTCCTAGTAGGAACTACCAAAGAAGGAAGAGAGGGAAAGGAAAAAGGAGGGAGAGGTGGCGCCCCCCAATCCTAGTCCAACTAGGATCCCTAGGTGGGGCGCCGGCCAGCCCCTATGGGCTGCCTCTCTCTTTTCCTTAAGGCCCACTATGGACCATCCCCCCTCGTAGGGGGTTCCGGTAACCCCCTCCGGCAATCCCGTTAAATCCGAAACTTTTCCGGAACACTTCCGGTGTCTGAATATAGTCATCCAATATATCAATCTTTATGTCTCAGACATTCCGAGACTCCTCGTCATGTCCGTGATCTCATCCGGGACTCTGAACTACCTTCGGTACATCATAACTCGTAAACTCATAATACCGATCGTCATCAAATGTTAAGCG
The DNA here is from genome assembly GCA_902687465.1 of Secale cereale. NCBI lineage: Eukaryota > Viridiplantae > Streptophyta > Magnoliopsida > Poales > Poaceae > Secale > Secale cereale. The sequence goes on from LR738709.1 coordinate 24,845,813, forward strand.
TGCGGACCCTACGGGTTCGAGAACTATGTAGACATGACCGAAACTCATCTCCGGTCAATAACCAATAGCGGAACCTGGATGTTCATATTGGCTCCTACATATTATACGAAGATCTTTTATCGGTCAAAACCGCATAACAACATACGTTGTTCCTTTTGTCATCGGTATGTTACTTGCCCGAGATTCGATCGTCGGTATCTCCATACCTAGTTCAATCTCGTTACCGGCAAGTCTCTTTACTCGTTCCATAATACATCATCTCGTGACTAACTCATTAGTCTTTTGCTTGCAAGGCTTATTGTGATGTGTGTTACCGAGAGGGCCCAGAGATACCTCTCCGACACTCGGAGTGACAAATCCTAATCTTGATCTATGCCAACACCACGAATACTTTCGGAGACACCTGTAGAGCATCTTTATGATCACCCAGTTACGTTGTGACATTTGATAGCACACAAGGTGTTCCTACGGTATTCGGGAGTTGCATAATCTCATAGTCATAGGAACCTGTATAAGTCATGAAGAAAGCAATAGCAGTAAAACTAAACGATCATAGTGCTATGCTAACGGATGGGTCTTGTCCATCACATCATTCTCCTAATGATGTGATCCCGTTGATCAAATGACAACTCATGTCTATGGCTAGGAAACATATCCATCTTTGATCAATGAGCTAGTCTAGTAGAGGCATACTAGGGACATACTGTTTTGTCTATGTATTCACACATATACTAAGTTTCCGGTTAATACAATTCTAGCATGAATAAAAGACATTTATCATGATATAAGGAAATACAAATAACATCTTTATTATTGCATCTAGGGCATATTTCCTTCAGTCTCCCACTTGAACTAGAGTCAATAATCTAGATTACAAAGTGATGATCCTCACACCCATGGAGTCCTGGTGCTGATCATGTTTTGCCCGTGGAAGAGGCTTAGTCAACGGGTCTGCAACATTCAGATCCGTATGTATTTTGCAAATCTCTATGTCTCCCTCCTTGACTAGATCGCGGATGGAATTGAAGCGTCTTTTGATGTGTTTTGTTCTCTTGTGAAACCTGGATGCCTTCGCCAAGGCTATTGCTCCAGTGTTGTCACAAAAGATTTTCATTGGACCCGATGCACTAGGTATTACACCTAGATCGGATATGAACTCCTTCATCCAGACTCCTTCATTTGCTGCTTCCGAAGCAGCTATGTATTCCGCTTCACACGTAGATCCCGCCACGACGCTCTGCTTGGAACTGCACCAACTGACAGCTCCACCGTTCAATAAAAATACATATCCGGTTTGTGACTTAGAGTCATCCGGATCAATGTCAAAGCTAAATCGACGTAACCATTTACGACGAGCTCTTTGTCACCTCCATACACGAGAAACATATCCTTTGTCCTTTTCAGATACTTCAGGATGTTCTTGACCGCTATCCAGTGATCCACTCCTGGATTACTTTGGTACCTCCCTGCTAGACTTATAGCAAGGCACACATCAGGTCTGGTACACAGCATTGCATACATGATAGATCCTATGGCTGAGGCATAGGGAATGACTTTCATTTTCTCTCTATCTTCTGCAATGGTCGGGCATTGAGTCTTACTCAACTTCATACCTTGTAATACAGGCAAGAACCCTTTCTTTGACTGATCCATTTTGAACTTCTTCAAAATCTTATCAAGGTATGTGCTTTGTGAAAGTCCAATTAAGCGTTTTGATCTATCTCTATAGATCCTGATGCCTAATATATAAGCAGCTTCACCGAGCTCTTTCATTGAAAAACTCTTATTCAAGTATCCTTTTATGCTATCCAGAAATTCTATATCATTTCCAATCAACAATATGTCATCCACATATAATATTAGAAATGCTACAGAGCTCCCACTCACTTTCTTGTAAATACAGGCTTCTCCAAAAGTCTGTATAAAACCATATGCTTTGATCACCTCATCAAAGCGTATATTCCAACTCCGAGATGCTTGCACCAGTCCATAGATGGATCGCTGGAGCTTGCATACTTTGTTAGCACCTTTTGGATCGACAAAACCCTCTGGTTGCATCATATACAACTCTTCTTTGAGATATCCATTCAGGAATACAGTTTTGACATCCATTTGCCAGATTTCATAATCATAAAATGCGGCAATTGCTAACATGATTCGGACAGACTTAAGCATCGCTACAGGTGAGAAAGTCTCATCGTAGTCAACTCCTTGAACTTGTCGAAACCCTTTCGCAACAAGTCGAGCTTTGTAAACAGTAACATTACCGTCTGCGTCGGTCTTCCTCTTGAAAATCCATTTATTTTCGATGGCCTGCCGATCATCGGGCAAGTCAACCAAAGTCCACACTTTGTTCTCATACATGGATCCCATCTCAGATTTCATGGCTTCAAGCCATTTTGCGGAATCTGGGCTCATCATCGCTTCCTCATAGTTCGTAGGTTCATCATGGTCTAGTAACATGATTTCCAGAACTGGGTTGCCGTACCACTCTGGTGCGGAACGTATTCTGGTTGATCTACGACGCTCAGCAGAAACTTGATCCGAAGTTTCATGATCATTATCATTAACTTCCTCACTGATTGGTGTAGGAATCACTGGAACAATTTTCTGTGATGTACTACTTTTCAATCCGGAAGAAGGTACAATTACCTCATCAAGTTCTACTTTCCTCCCACTCACTTCTTTCGAGAGAAACTCTTTCTCTAGAAAGGATCCATTCTTAGCAACGAATATCTTGCCTTCGGATCTGTGATAGAAGGTGTACCCAATAGTCTCTTTTGGGTATCCTATGAAGACACATTTCTCCGACTTGGGTTCGAGCTTATCAGGTTGAAGCTTTTTCACATAAGCATCGCAGCCCCAAACTTTAAGAAACGACAACTTTGGTTTCTTGCCAAACCATAGTTCATAAGGTGTCATATCAACGGATTTAGATGGTGCCCTATTTAACGTGAATGCAGCTGTCTCTAAAGCATAACCCCAAAATGATAGTGGTAAATCGGTAAGAGACATCATAGATCGTACCATATCCAATAAAGTACGGTTACGACGTTCAGACACACCATTACGCTGTGGTGTTCCGGGTGGCGTGAGTTGTGAAACTATTCCACATTGTTTCAAATGAAGACCAAACTCGTAACTCAAATATTCTCCTCCACGATCAGATCGTAGAAACTTTATTTTCTTGTTACGATGATTCTCTACTTCACTCTGAAATTCTTTGAACTTTTCAAATGTTTCAGACTTGTGCTTCATTAAGTAGATATACCCATATCTGCTCAAATCATCAGTGAAGGTCAGAAAATAACGATACCCGCCGCGAGCTTCAACACTCATTGGCCCACATACATCAGTATGTATGATTTCCAACAAATCTGTTGCTCGCTCCATAGTTCCGGAGAACGGAGTTTTAGTCATCTTGCCCATGAGGCATGGTTCGCAAGCACCAAGTGATTCATAATCAAGTGATTCCAAAAGTCCATCACTATGGAGTTTCTTCATGCGTTTTACACCAATATGACCTAAACGGCAGTGCCACAAATAAGTTGCACTATCATTATTAACCTTGCATCTTTTGGTTTCAATATTATGAATATGTGTATCACTACAATCGAGATCCAATAAGAATAGACCACTCTTCAAGGGTGCATGACCATAAAAGATATTATTCATTAAAATAGAACAACCATTATTCTCTGATTTCAATGAATAACCGTCTTGCAACAAACAAGATCCAGATATAATGTTCATGCTCAACGCTGGCACCAAATAACAATTATTTAGGTCTAATACTAATCCCGAAGGTAGATGTAGAGGTAGCGTGCCGACGGCTCACATCGACTTTGGAACCATTTCCTACGCGCATCGTCACCTCGTCCTTAGCCAATCTTCGTTTAATCCGTAGTCCCTGTTTCGAGTTACAAATATTAGCAACCGAACCGGTATCAAATACCCAGGTACTACTACGAGCATTAGTAAGGTACACATCAATAACATGTATATCACATATACCTTTGTTCACCTTGCCATCCTTCTTATCCGCCAAATACTTGGGGCAGTTCCGCTTCCAGTGTCCAGTCCCCTTGAAGTAGAAGCACTCAGTTTCAGGCTTGGCTCCAGACTTGGGTTTCTTCGTGGGAGTAGCAACCGTCTTGCTATTCTTCTTGAAGTTCCCCTTCTTTCCCTTGCCCTTTTTCTTGAAACTAGTGGTCTTGTTAACCATCAACACTTGATGCTCCTTCTTGATTTCTACCTCCGCAGCCTTGAGCATAGCGAAGAGCTCGGGAATTGTCTTTTGCATCCCTTGCATATTATAGTTCATCACAAAGCCTTTATAGCTTGGTGGAAGTGATTGAAGAACTCTATCAATAACACTATCCTCATCAACTTTGCAACCAAGTTGAGTCATATGATTGTAGTACCCAGACATTCTGAGCAAGTGTTCACTGATAGAACTATTCTCCTCCATCTTGCAGCTGTAGAACTTATTGGAAATCTCATATTTCTCAATTCGGGCATTTGCTTGAAATATTAACTTCAACTCCTGGAACATCTCATATGGTCCATGACGTTCAAAACATCGTTGAAGTCCCGGTTCTAAGCCGTAGAGCATGGCACATTGAACTATCGTGTAGTCATCAGACCGCGACTGCCAGACGTTCAGAGCGTCTACATTAGCGGGAGGGGGCTTGTCACCTAGCGGTGCTTCAAGGACATAATTCTTCTGTGCAGCAATGAGGATAATCCTCAAGTTACGGTCCCAGTCCGTGTAATTGCTACCATCATCTTTCAACTTAGCTTTCTCTAGGAATGCATTAAAATTCAAAGGAACGGTAGCATGGGCCATTGATCTACAACAACATAGATATGCAAAAACTATCAGGACTAAGTTCATGATAAATTAAAGTTCAATTTAATCATATTAATTTAAAGAACTCCCACTTAGATAGACATCCCTCCGGTCATCTAAATGATCACGTGATCCAAATCAACTAAACCATGTCCGATCATCACGTGAGAAGGAGTAGTTTCAATGGTGAACATCTTATGTTGATCATATCTACTATATGATTCACGCTCGACCTTTCGGTCTCCAGTGTTCCGAGGCCATATCTGCATATGCTAGGCTCGTCAAGTTTAACCCGAGTATTCTGCGTGTGCAAAACTGGCTTACACCCGTTGTATTTGAACGTAGAGCTTATCACACCCGATCATCACATGGTGTCTCGGCACGACGAACTTTCGCAACGGTGCATACTCAGGGAGAACACTTATACCTTGAAATTTAGTAAGGGATCATCTTATAATGCTACCGTCGTTCTAAGCAGAATAAGAAGCATAATAAGATAAACATCACATGCAATCAAAATATGTGACATGATATGGCCATCATTATCTTGTGCTTTTGATCTCCATCTCCAAAGCACCGTCATGATCACCTTCGTCACCGGCGCGACACCTTGATCTCCATCGTAGCATCGTTGTCGTCTCACCAACTATTGCTTCTACGACTATCGCTACCGCTTAGTGATAAAGTAAAGCAATTACATGGCGATTGCATTTCATACAATAAAGCGACAACCATATGGCTTCTGCCAGTTGCCGATAACATTACAAAACATGATCATCTCATACAAAACCGTATAACTCATCATGTCTTGACCATATCACATCACAACATGCCCTGCAAAAACAAGTTAGACGTCCTCTACTTTGTTGTTGCAAGTTTTACGTGGCTGCTACGGGCTTAGCAACAACCGTTCTTACCTACGCATACAAAACTACAACGATGTTTCGTCAAGTATGTGCTGTTTTAACCTTCACAAGGACCGGGCGTAGCCACACTTGATTCAGCTAAAGTGAGAGAGACAGACACCCGCCAGTCACCTTTAAGCAACGAGTGCTCGTAACGGTGAAACCAGTTTCGCGTAAGCGTACGCGTAATGTCGGTCCGGGCCGCTTCATCTCACAATACCGCCGAAGCAAAGTATGACATGCTGGTAAGCAGTATGACTAGTATCGCCCACAACTCATTGTGTTCTACTCGTGCATATCATCTACACATAGACCTGGCTCATGATGCCACTGTTGGGGAACGTAGTATTTTAAAATTTTCCTATGATCACGCAAGATCTATCTACCAGATGCATAGCAACGAGAGGGAAGAGTGTGTCTACGTACCCTCGTAGGCCGGAAGCGGAAGCGTCAAGTGACGCGGTTGATGTAGTCGAACTTCTTCGCGATTCAACCGATCAAGCACCGAACGTACGGCACCTCCGCGTTCAGCACACGTTCAGCTTGATGACGTCCCACGAGCTCTTGATCCAGTTGAGCTTCACGGGAGAGTTTTGTCAGCATGACGGCGTGGTGACGGATATGATGTATTCACCGGCGCAGGGCTTCGCCTAAGCACCGCGACGGTATGACCGAGGTGTGTTTCTGTGGAGGGGGGGCACCGCACACGGCTGGAACAATTCAACTTGTGTGTCTTTGGGTGCCCCCCTGCCCTCGTATATAAAGGAGCAAGGGGGGAGGCCGGCCGGCCCCTCTATGGTGCGGCTAGGGTGCAATCCTACTAGGAATAGGATTGCAATCCTATTCCTAGTAGGAACTACCAAAGAAGGAAGAGAGGGAAAGGAAAAAGGAGGGAGAGGTGGCGCCCCCGAATCCTAGTCCAACTAGGATCCCTAGGTGGGGCGCCAGCCAGCCCCTATGGGCTGCCTCTCTCTTGTCCTTAAGGCCCACTATGGACCATCCCCCCTCGTAGGGGGTTCCGGTAACCCCCTCCGGCAATCCCGTTAAATCCGAAACTTTTCCGGAACACTTCCGGTGTCCGAATATAGTCGTCCAATATATCAATCTTTATGTCTCGGACATTCCGAGACTCCTCGTCATGTCCGTGATCTCATCCGGGACTCCGAACTACCTTCGGTACATCATAACTCGTAAACTCATAATACCGATCGTCATCAAACGTTAAGCGTGCGGACCCTATGGGTTCGAGAACTATGTAGACATGACCGAGACTCATCTCCGGTCAATAACCAATAGCGGAACCTGGATGTTCATATTGGCTCCTACATATTCTACGAAGATCTTTTATCGGTCAAAACCGCATAACAACATACGTTGTTCCTTTTGTCATCGGTATGTTACTTGCCCGAGATTCGATCGTCGGTATCTCCATACCTAGTTCAATCTCGTTACCGGCAAGTCTCTTTACTCGTTCCGTAATACATCATCTCGTGACTAACTCATTAGTCTTTTGCTTGCAAGGCTTATTGTGATGTGTGTTACCGAGAGGGCCCAGAGATACCTCTCCGACACTCGGAGTGACAAATCCTAATCTTGATCTATGCCAACACCACGAATACTTTCGGAGACACCTGTAGAGCATCTTTATGATCACCCAGTTACGTTGTGACGTTTGATAGCACACAAGGTGTTCCTACGGTATTTGGGAGTTGCATAATCTCATAGTCATAGGAACATGTATAAGTCATGAAGAAAGCAATAGCAGTAAAACTAAACGATCATAGTGCTATGCTAACGGATGGGTCTTGTCCATCACATCATTCTCCTAATGATGTGATCCCGTTGATCAAATGACAACTCATGTCTATGGCTAGGAAACATATCCATCTTTGATCAATGAGCTAGTCTAGTAGAGGCATACTAGGGACATACTGTTTTGTCTATGTATTCACACATGTACTAAGTTTCCGGTTAATAAAATTCTAGCATGAATAAAAGACATTTATCATGATATAAGGAAATACAAATAACATCTTTATTATTGCCTCTAGGGCATATTTCCTTCAGGGAGAACTACACAGCCACTTACCCCGTAGCCAATGTGACTTGGGATCAGTTTCAGCAAGCTTTTCATACCGCCCATGTCTCAACTGGAGCAATGAGTATGAAGAAGCAGGAGTTTCACAATTTGCGCCAAGGAAATTGTACTGTGGCACAGTACGTGGATGAGTTTAGTACCCTATCTCGTTATGCCCCAGTTGATGTGGCCACGGATGCCAAGAAGCAGGAGAGATTCATGGAAGGGCTGAATGATGAGATGAGTGTACAGTTGATGGTGTCAACTTTCAATAATTACCAGGAGTTGGTTGACCGCGCCCTAATGATTGAAAGGAAGCATCAACAGATTGAGAGTCGCAAGAGGAAGTATGGGCAAGGAAAGTATAATTGTGGAGCTCAGCAGAAGCCCCGTTTTACTCCTAAAGTGGTAGGACAATTTCAGCATACCCATGGAGGAGGTAGCTCGCACAATCATAATGGCACCAAGAATGGCAATGGAAATGGGAATGGAGCCAATTGAAACCAGAACCGCCCTACACCGTCCACACCCACCAAGAGGGATTTTAGCCATGTCACTTGTTATAAGTGCGGGAAGAACGGACATTATGCCAATGAATGCCCAAAAGTTAAGAATGGGAACAGCAATGGAAGCGCCAGGAAGAAGCCCAACCCGTTCAACAAGGGACAAGTGAACCACGTGACTGTGGAGGAGGTAGAAGAGCAACCAGATGCAGTTATAGGTAAGTTCTTAGTTAAGTCATTTACTGCACTTGTTCTTTTCGATATACTGGTGCATCGCATTCATATATTTCAAGGGGATTCGTGGATAAGTATAAGCTGCCGACCCAAGCCCTTAGATCGCCCATGTTAGTAACCTCACCAGGAGCGGAGTATATGGCTAAGTCATGGTGTGATCAATTGCCTCTAAGGATTGGTAATTACATTTTCCCTTCGGACCTAATAGTATTGGAATCTCAAGGACTGGATGTGATATTAGGCATGGATTGGTTATCTAAGTATGAAGGGAATATTGAATGTGCCAGTAAGACCATTTTGCTTACTACGCCGGAAGGAAGAAGGATCAAGTATGTATCCCGGCATGAGTCAAAAAGGAGTAGGTTAAATTCCTTGTCAGGAGTTGTTCAGGAGGAAGTGCCAGTAGTGAAGGATTATCCGGATGTGTTTCCAGAGGAGTTACCTGGCATGCCACCGGATAGAGATATAGAGTTTTTGACTGAACTTTTGCCAGGCACCAGGCCAATTTCTAAGAGACCATATAGGATACCCGCAAAGGATTTGGAGGAAATTAAGAAGCAGATTAAGGAGTTACTGGATAAAGGATTCATACGCCCAAGTTCTTCGCCTTGGGGTTCGCCAGTACTTCTAGTGGAGAAGAAGGATGGATCGTTAAGAATGGTTGTTGATTACCGAGGATTGAATGAAGTAACGATCAAGAACAAGTACCCACTGCCAATGAATGATCTGTTCGATAGATTGCAAGGAGCTAAGGTATTTTCCAAGATCGATCTGCGATCAGGGTACCATCAATTGAAGATTCGAGAACAAGATATCCCTAAGACGACCTTTACCACTAGGTATGGGTTGTACGAGTATACCGTTATGTCGTTGGGTTTGACAAACGCACCGGCATACTTTATGAACCTGATGAACAAAGTGTTTATGGAGTATTTGGATAAGTTCGTCGTAGTGTTCATAGATGATATTTTGATATTCTCGAAGGATGAAGAGGAGCATGCAGAGCATTTGCGTTTGGTATTGGAGAAGCTCAAAGAACATCAGTTATATGCCAAGTTTAGCAAATGCGAGTTTTGGTTGAAGGAAGCCGGATTCCTCGAACATATTATATCCGGAGAAGGAATAGCAGTAGATCCCACTAAGGTGGACACCGTGACCAATTGGGAAGCACCGACGACAGTTGGAGAGATCCGGAGTTTTCTTGGACTCGCAGGATACTACCGAAGGTTTATTGAGAATTTCTCGAAGATTGAAAAGCCAATGACAGAGTTGTTGAAGAAGGACACCAGGTTCAGTTGGTCAGAAGAATGTGAGGCCAGTTTCCAGGAATTGAAGAAATGTTTGGTCTCATCCCCTGTGTTGATTCTGCCAGATCAATATAAGGATTATGAGGTGTACTGCGACGCTTCACGTCGAGGACTTGGAGCTGTTCTTATGCAGGAAGGAAGAGTTTTTTCATATGCTTCACGACAACTAAAACCTCATGAGATGAACTATGCCACCCACGATTTGGAGCTAGCAGCCGTAGTGCATGCATTGAAGACGTGGAGACATTTTCTCATTGGAAACCATTGTGAAGTATATACGGATCATAAGAGTTTGAAGTATATATTCACTCAGAAGGAGTTGAATCTTAGGCAAAGGAGATGGCTGGAAATCATAAAGGATTACGACATGAGATTGCATTATCATCCCGGAAAGGCAAACGTAGTAGCTGATGCGCTAAGCCGTAAGAGCCATGTCAATACCCTAATGATGGAGGAATTTCCAAAGGAGTTAGCCGAGGACTTACGAGAACTACGTTTGGAGATAGTTCCGAGAGGCTATGTAGCAACACTAGAAATCCAGTCTACCCTGTGGATAAAATCAGAGAAGCCCAGAAAGCTGACAAGGAGGTTGCCTCTGTAAAGGAGAGGATGAGCGAAGGGAAAGCTAAAGGATTTCGTGAGGATGAACACGACACCTTATGGTTTGAGGATCAAATCTATGTGCCCAATGACCCGGAGATCAGGAAGTTGATTTTTCAGGAGGCCCATGATTCACCATACTCAATTCACCCAGGAAATACTAAGATGTATTTGGATTTGAAGGATATTTTCTGGTGGACCGGTATGAAGAAGATTATTGTGGAGTATGTAGCAGTTTGTGATGTATGCCAGAGAGTGAAGGCCGAATATCAGAAGCCAGCAGGATTGTTACAACCTATGCCAATACCCGAATGGAAGTGGGAGAAGCTTGGCATGGATTTTATCACCGGATTGCCCAGGACCAAAGCAGGATATGATTCAATCTGGGTGGTGGTAGACCGATTGACGAAGGTAGCCCACTTTATTCCTATGAAAACCACATATACCAGTGCAAAGTTGGCTAAGATATACATGACCAGAATTGTGTGTCTGCATGGAGTTCCGAGGAGCATCGTATCATATAGAGGAACCCAGTTTACCTCAAAGTTCTGGAATCAGTTACATGAAACTTTGGGTACCAGGCTAGAGTTTAGCACCGCGTTTCACCCGCAGACAGATGGACAGACTGAAAGAGTCAATCAGATTTTGGAGGATATGCTGAGAGCCTGTGCATTAGATTATGGATCTAGTTGGGATGACAACTTGCCCTACGCGGAATTCTCATACAACAACAGTTACCAAGCCAGTTTGAAGATGGCACCGTTCGAGGCATTGTATGGAAGGAGATGCCGAACACCGTTGTCGTGGGACGAAGTTGGAGACTGACAGTTGTTTGGACTAGACTTAATCAAAGAGTCTGAGGAGAAGGTGAAGTTGATCCGAGATAGACTGAAGGTAGCTCAGTCCAGGCAGAAGAGTTATGCAGACTTTAAGCGCAAGGAGATAACCTATGAGATCGGAGACATAGCGTACTTGAGAGTATCGCCTCTGCGAGGAGTTAAACGTTTCGGAGTTAAAGGGAAGTTAGCCCTGAGATTTGTGGGACCTTACCGTGTTTTGGAACGCATGGGAGAGGTTGCCTATAAGTTGGAATTGCCCGAAGGATTGTCAGGAGTGCACGACGTGTTTCACGTTTCGCAGCTTAAGAAGTGTCATGCGGAGATGGCCGATATACCGCTTAGAGACACAGTACCCCTGGAAGCAATTCAGTTGGACAGTGATCTGACCTACGAGGAGAAGCCTGTTAAGATTCTCGAATTTTCGAGCAGAGTTACTCGCAGTAAGGTTATCAAGTTTTGCAAAGTCCAGTGGAGTCACCACACCGAGGAAGAAGCCACCTGGGAACGAGAAGATGATCTACGCAAGGACCACCCACACCTGTTCTCTAGCCAAGTTGAATCTCGAGGGCGAGATTCATTCTAAGGGGGTAGGTTTGTAACATCCCAAATTTTCATTTTGGAATGTTATACATAGATCATAATTGCATTTCATGTTTTTGCACTTTTGTTCGTGGAGTTCCTCGAAATTCTAAGAAACTCAAGGACCTACGGAGAGAGTTGGTGTCGGGGAAACTGATCGCCCACGAACACCCATGGGACCGGAGCCCCTTTTCGGTACGGCAAGGGAGCGGAGGGAGCACGAAGAGCAGATCGAGGCGAGCACGCGGGCAGTTTACCCAGGTTCGGGCCGCACAGATGCGTAAACCCCTACTCCTGCCTTGGTTTGTATTGTGTTCTTGGCTCGGGAGCAAGAAGAGCTACAGTACTTGTCGCTAGCTATACCGAGCGCTGGAGTGATCGTAAATTGGAACCTCCTCTACGTTGTGCATGGGCCTCCTTTTATAGGTCAAAGGGGTCACCGACAGGTGGCAACGTAGGTGAGGGTAAAAACGTAAAAACGGTGGTAGTTGTAACAGTGTATGTACAGTGTTTTGTACCTAACCCTGACGGTGGGGGACAAGGGCATTGAATGCCCGTCGCCGTCGCCCCAAATAGTGCAAAAAGCGTCAGTCCGGGCGTCTCCGTTCGCCACGACAGTAGCCTCGTCATCGCGGCTTGCCACCGTGTACCCCAGGCTGCACAGCCTTCCGCCACGTTCCCCCGGAAGGGCCCCAAAGCGACGCGTGGCCGGATGAGCTGGAGCGCGGGCACACAGTGGAAGCTTGCCGCGGCAAGCGCCTTGCCGCACCCGGAAGCCTGTCGCTCTCCGGGCCTTGCCGGGGCGCGCGATGCGCCACGGCAAGTCTCCTGAAATGCCATGTTTTGGCCTTCCTGGCAAGCTCCTCTTGCCAGGGTCTTGTGCTAAAGGGGTGGTTTTGAGCCTGGAGCGGCCTTCCCGGCAAGCTCCTCTTGCCGGGGCCTTGTTTCATTGACTTGAATACTTTGTTCTTGAATGGCTCCAAAGGAACCAAAGCGGGCCTTGGCGGGCGCGTGGCAAGCCCTGCCACGGGACGCTGCTACTGCCCGTGCACAAGTCGGGATACTAAGGTACCCCTACTTTAGTACACCGACAGGAGCCCCCGGGCCTGGGCCACACACGGTGCCGAGCACTGTTGGGCCAGGCCCAAAACAGTGCACGGGCACATGCGGCCCACGGCGCGCCGCAGCCTACTCTGTAGCCGCCGCATCCCTCCCTAACGGCACGCGTCGATTGCGGTGTCGTGGGAGAGATCGTGGCCTGTTTCTTTAATGGGGAAAATGCGGAACGTCCCCCTCTCCCCTTAAAAGCAGGGGAAACAGGGGCAGTTCCTCCCATTCGCTCATTGCGTCTTCAACCTCCAGAACCCCCGCCGCTCTCCTCCTCCCCGAAGGTCGAAAGAGAGCAGCGCTCCGCCCTTCTTCCGCCGCCGCCAGCCTCTCCAGCGCCGTCGACCTCCCTCGCCGTCCCCGCCATGGCCCCGAAGGGCGACAAGGCGAAAGCCGCGAAGACCGACCGGGCGGAGAAACTAGCAGCAATGCGGAAGAAGATGGTGGTCTTCCCGCCGAGGCTCGGCGCGAGGGAGCTGAAGGACAAGTTCTACCTCTTCTGGTCGAGGGAGACAAAGGCTCACCCGCGCACCAGGGTACTCCCCGCCGAAGCCTGCGACATGTTTCCGGGAGGGTATGCCTATTTCGCTCTGTTCTTCCATTGCGGACTCTGCCCACCATACTCCGAATTCTTCTGCGACGTTATGAACACCTACGGGTTCCACCTTTTTGATTTCACCCCGAACGCAGTCTTGACCATGGCCGTTTTCGCACATCTGTGCGAGAACTTTGTCGGAGTCCACCCCAATGTAGCCCTCTTCCGCCATTATTACACACCTCGAGTAGAGTATGGGTCCCCTCTTTCTGGTGGGATTTCTTGGATATTCAGGCTTCGTAAGAAAGAGGCATACTTGACTGGGGAACTCCGCGGCAAGTGGGACGAGTGGAGGGCCAACTGGTGCTGGATCATGGAGGATGCCCCGGAGTAGTTCACCTCCCCGCGCCGAACTGCAATAGAGCGCGGCAACGATTGGAGTGACCTGGCCCCCGAGGACGAGAAGCTGAAGATAGCCATCGCTAGGATCCTTCGCCTCCGGCAAGCCAAACTCACTGTAGGGGCTGTTGGAGCAGATTTCCTTCGTCGGCGCATTGCTCCCTTGCAGGAGAGGAAGAGGTCTGCTTGGGATTTTGGCAATGCGGCAGACTGTATGAGGCTGCGCCCAGGCCTCAACTATAATTTCAGTGTCCTGGAGCTCAAAGGGATGCTCCGTGAGCTGTTCAAGCACGACGCCAAGCACCCGGAGTGGTTCACCTTGCCGCGGGGGGTAGTTCCACTATGCAACAATTCGTCGCTCAATGCTATCCGCGCGGCAATGCCGTGGTGTGAATCCCATGGAATCGACCCCACTTGGCTGGCGCCTTCTGACGAAGCCATGCAAACATTCTTCGATAACTTGGTGGAACTGCCCATCAACCCCGACGAGAAGAAGGGCCTCACCCGTGACACCACCGACCGGGAGATGGCGTATATCGCCACCAGGTTGGAGGAGGCAGCTGTAGCCGAGGCCGCGGGCGAGTTTGGGTATACCTTGGAGGAGGCAGACGCAGCGGAGGCAGTGAGTCGGGCCGAGGAGGAAGAGATCCTCAAACTGTTGAAGCCTGCCGGGCAACCTGCCGAGACGAGCGAGGCTGCCGGGCAGGGCACAGAGTCGAGTGAGCCCGCCGAGGAGGGCGCTGAATCAAGCGATTCTGCCGAAGACTCGGGCGGGTCTCTGAACCTTGACTCTTCTTCATCCTCGGGAAGTTCACCGCCGCCGCCAAGTCCTACGCCTCAACCAAAGAAGCGTCTCCGCAAGGCCGCAGACGCGGCGAGGCAGCCGGCGGGCCAGCAGCCGTAGCGCCGCTCGACGCGCGCCACCACGACGAGCAAGACCGTCAAGGGGGCGCCTCGCGCCCCTGCAGCGGCTGGAGGAGGATCTTCCCGCACTGGCTCCACCGCTCCTTCTGCCCCTCGGGCCTCGGCGACAACCGGAGCGGGATCTTCTCAGACCACCGCTCCAGCGTCCGCCAAGCGCCCGAGGGAGGCTACTCCTCCAGCTCCTCGTGCCGGGACGCGCGAGGCGGATTTCGACTTCTCCGTCCTCAGTTCCGACGAGGAGGAGGAAGAGTAAGCAAAGCAACTCTTGTTTTCTTCAATTTGCTGTTCTTGTCTTGAATCTTCTTTGTCTGATTCTGTTTGATGTCTGTCTTCCAGGACCCTGGCCCAAAGGGTGGTGAAGAGGGCCAAGATCCCGGTGGTCGACCTCGAGGACGAGCCCGTCGCAGCGGCAGGAGATGCGCCCGCGGCAAGCTTGCCGGACCAGCCAGCTGCTCCGCAGAGCAGCCCCCAGCGCAGCCCCCAGCGTAAGTCTTCTGTTCACTTCTTTGGTTGCCAGGCGCGCGTGAGCTTCTTATCCTTGCTATTCGCCTTGTTTGCTTGCTGATTGTGCAGAAGTAGAGCCGCAGCCTTAGGAGCGCCAAGAGATTGCTCCCGACGAGCCGCGCGTCTCGACCTCCCCGCCAAGGAGGAGCTCCCCGGCGAGGGAGAGCACTCCGCCAAGGGCGGGTACCCCGCCAAGGGCGAGCACCCCGCCAAGGGTGGGCACTCCGCCAAGGGAAGGCGCCAGCGGCCCTCCGCCGGCGGAGGCTACTACCACGCCGCCGAGGGAGAACTCCCCGGCAAGGAACCCCGTCGAAGAAGAGGCCCGCGCAGGTAGCCCTTGTGCTCTATTTTTCTTGAATTTTTCTTTTTGGATATTTGCTTGACCATTCTTCTTTCTCTTTTCCTTCTTCTTTTCTTATCTTCAGACCCGTCCGTTCCAGAGCCTATGGAGACGGAGGCCGCCACCGAGGAGGCCGTGCGCGGCAACACTGGTGGCGCCGCGGCCACCGAGGAGGCGATCGGAACCGAGGAGCCCACCGTCGAAGAGGTAACCAGAGACGCCGACGCGGCAGCTGAGGAGGGGACCGGCGTCGCACTGACGGCCCCGAGGCCGCAGGAGCGTTTGACGCTGCGCCGGCCGCCGACCCTGCCGCTGCCGCGGCCGGAACTGGCGCCTACTTGGAGGCCGGAAACGGGGTTTTCATCCAACTTCCGTGGGCTTCTTCGTCAAGGGCGCCCGCGGAGGGGGAGGTCTTCGATGGGGAAGTCCTCGCCTCCGCGGGGCTGAAGTTTGTCGACGCGCCCGGCAGCAGCAACGAGCCAGAGGAGGAGCAGCTTCTGCGCCGGCTTCTGGCCTTGTACCGTGCAAGGCAGGCCAAGCTGGAGTCCCGGGAGGCCCTGGCTGCCAAGGCGGGTGTCGACTTGGAGAAGCGCGCCGAAGAGCTCCGGGCCGCCAACCAGGCGGCCCTCCGGTCCTTGGCGGAGGAGCGGGAGGAGCTCGCCGAGGCGCACCAGGCGTTCATCCTTGAAAAGGCCGAAGCAGAGGAGCAGCAACGGCTCGCCGCCGAAGATCTGTCTCGGCGGGAAGGTGAGCTGAGGCAGCGGAAGGTCGACCTCGATAGCCATGAGGACGACCTTACCGCTCGCGAGCAGTCCCTTGGCGGGGCTCTGCAGGAAGCGAGGGACGCCGCTGCAGCTGCACAGACCGCCAAGAGAGACTTGGAGGCGAGGGTGGCACAGTTGGAGCTCAACTTGAGGACGAGCGAGGAGAAGGTTGCCGCGCTCATATTGGAGAGGGAGAAAGACACCCACAGCCACTCGGAGCTGCAGGTCCGTCTCTCCGACAAGGGCAAGGAGCTCGCCATCGCCAAGGATTCTGTCGCGGACTTGGAATTGAAGCTGTCCACCCTCACTGCATCACTTGACAGCGCCAGGAACCGGGAGACGAAGCTGAAGGAGGACCTCCGGGCTGAGAGGGCACTGCTGGACAGCGCCGCCCTCACGCAAAACAACTTCAGGCAGACGGTGGAGCAGTGGACCGAGGAGCTTGTCACCGCCACTGCTGACATCGACAGGGAGATGGCAGGGCTGGGGACGAAGCACCTCGGGTATTCCCCCGACGTGAACCTCCCTCACAGCGCCAAGCTGAGCTTATTCTTCAGGGGAGTAGCGCCGGCCCTCGAGCAGCTGCGGGAAAGGCTCCCCACGCAGCTGGCGAACAAGGCACGCAGGCTTTGCACGGGGGTTGTGGAGAGAGTGCTGACGAAGATAGTCTACCGCAACCCCGGGCTCAACCTCAACAACGTCCTCCGGACCTTGCCGCCCGACGCCGACCAGGAAGCGCTGAAGGCTCTTGTCGCCCCCATCGTGGCCAAGGTGGGAAATATCAAGAGGGTTGATGGTGACCGTGCAGACTAGGTTGCTTCCTTTCTGCCTCTCTTGTCGCTGCCAACCACGTTATGGATAGTAGTTTGTTAGAACAGCGACAAGTCATCTTGTAATATAACTTTATTTTGGGTAGTTAACGCAGTGTTACTCCCTTTGTTCGACTTCTTTACTTTGTATGCTTTTTACTCTACGCTTTTAGGGAACTTGCCGGCAAAGGGACCCTTGCCGCGAGCGCTGAGTGCGGAACTTCAGCAGCCTGCTGGCAAAGCCACTACCGGCAAGAAACCTTGCCGCAGCTAGCCGCAGCACACTTAGGTTGTTGAGCGAACTCGAAAACGAAGTAAGGGCGCGACACTTGTCGCAGCACACTTAAGCCGTTGAGCGTGCTCGAAACAAAGTAAGGGCGCGGGTAGCCACGGGTAGGTTCCTCCGCGCACAGGTTTTTCATACAAAGTGTGGTCGTTCAAGGGAGATAACTTCAAAAAATTTAAAAATCTTAACGCTCAAACTTTGGCAACTTAGCTTTTGTGAGTTGTTTGCTTCCCGGCAAGGCGAGGCTTTCCTTTCTTGAACGGCACTTGGTCCATACCACTGTCTCCTTCCCCCCGGCAAACTTGTGCGCGAGGAAAACTTCTTCTGCTTGAGAAAAGAAAGAAAAGGGAGGGAAGATAGATATGGAGCCTTGCGGCTCGTTATTGCTTACCGGGGGTGTGTGCTGCACAAAGTGTCAGATAACGCATGCAAGAGAAATGAAAAGGCATGAATCGATAGGTCGTGCAAGGCACAAAAGTTTTACTCATGCACGGGGTCTGCGCCCGGCTTTGTACAAAGGTTTACATGCAACAACGGCAAGACTTGTACAAAAGGTGGTTGCCGGAGCGGATCGCGGCAACCGCGCCTTATGGGTGAAACTTGCGAAGATGCTCAATGTTCCAGGAGTTGCTCACCGGTAAGCCTTCTTTGGTCTCAAGGCGGACAGCGCCGGGCCTTGTGACTTGTCTCACCCGATAAGGGCCTTCCCACTTCGGCGTCAACTTCTTGGAATTCTTGGCGGACTGAACACGCCGAAGAACAAGGTCGCCTTCCTCGAGACTTCTGGCCTTAACTTTGCGGCTATGGTAGCGGCGCAAAGCTTGCTGGTATCGAGCAGCTCGTACAGCAGCCTGAAGACGGTCCTCCTCGAGGAGCAGTGCATCATCTTGCCGCAGTTGCTCTTGCTCAAGCTCGTCGTAAGCGAGCACTCGAGGCGACCCGTATACGAGTTCCGTGGGGAGAACTGCCTCTGTTCCATAGACAAGAGCAAAGGGTGTCTGTCCGGTGGCTCGATTTGGTGTCGTCCTGATTGACCAAAGAGCCGCCGGCAACTCCTCAATCCAGTTTCTTCCGCATTTGTTCAGCCTGTCGAAAGTTCTTGCCTTGAGCCCGCGCAGCACTTCAGCGTTTGCCCTCTCCGCTTGACCATTGCTCCTCGGGTGAGCAACAGAAGCGAAGCAGACCTTGGCGCCAAGGTCTTGGACGTAGTGCATGAAGGTGCGACTTGTGAACTGTGTGCCGTTATCGGTGATGATCCTGTTAGGGATTCCGAAACGACAAACAATTGACCTGAAGAACTTGACTGCTGACTGTGCGGTCACCTTTCTCACTGGTTCCACTTCCGGCCACTTTGTGAACTTGTCGATGACGACGTACAAGTACTCAAAGCCCCCGGCTGCGCGGGGAAAAGGGCCGAGGATGTCGAGCCCCCAGACCGAAAATGGCCAGGACAAAGGGATCGTCTGGAGAGCTTGAGCTGGCTGATGTATTTGCTTGGCATGGAACTGGCATGCTTCACACTTGGTTACTTGTGCAGTTGCATCTTGGAGGGCTTCTGGCCAAAAGAAACCTTGCCGGAACGCCTTCCCGGCAAGTGCTCTTGCGCCAATGTGGTGGCCACATATGCCTCCATGTATCTCTGCCAACAACTTTTGCCCATCTTCCCGGGGAATGCACTTCAACCTGACACCATTGAGTCTTCTTCTGTACAGTTCGTTGCCGACGAACTGGTACATACTTGACTGCCTGGTTATTCTTTCTACTTCTTCTGGCTCTTCGGGAAGTTCTCTGGTTTGAAGGAAACGGACGATTTGTTGCGCCCATGTTGGAGCTTGAGGCTCAACAACAAGGACTAAAGGCATCATTGCTGCTGCGGGAACGTCAGCTTCTACGGCAAGAACCTGCGGCTCGGCCGGAGCTGGACATTCCCCGGCAAGCTTGCCGGGACAAGACTTGTCGGGAACGCCTGCTTCAACTGTACGGACCCTTAGGTCCGCAGGAGCAGACTGTTCCTCAGCAACTTGGGCGTTGATCTTGGGGACCTTGGCGGCGACTTCAGGGAGATCCACCGGCAAGTAGTCATCGGAGACCAACTTTCTCTTCTTGCTTTGCCCAACTGATGGTGTAACGGATGGTTGAGTTAGCTTGAGCACGAAGATCCCTGGTTCCACAGGTAGCTTTAGTGCAGCACACTTGGACAGGCCGTCTGCGATGTCATTTAGAGCTCTTGGAACGTGCTCCATCTGTATGCCTTCAAAGTGCTCTTCAAGCTTTCTCACTTCGTCGACGTAAGCTTCCATCAATGGGCTCTGGTAGCTCTTGTTCACTTGTCGGACAACCAACTGCGAATCTCCCCGCACAATCAGCTTCTTGATCCCAAGCTCTGCTGCGATTCTGAGGCCGGCAAGCAAACCTTCATACTCTGGAGTATTGTTTGTTGCTTGCTCCTTGGGAAAGTGCATTTGGACAACGTACTTGAGGTGCTCTCCGGTGGGTGCGACAAGCAGCACCCCAGCACCGGCGCGTTGCAGTGAGAAAGCTCCATCGAAGTACATTACCCTTTCTTTGCTCGCTTCTTTGACGGGGATGTTTGTCTCTGGAATCTCTTCGTCTGGCGTTGGTGTCCATTCTGCTATGAACTCTGCCAATGCTCTGCTCTGGATAGTTGAAGTACTTTCACACTTAAGACCAAAGCTTGACAGCTCCAGTGCCCACTCGACAATCCTGCCCGTTGCTTCTGGATTTTGCAATATCCTCTTCAGCGGAAAGCGAGTGACCACTGTTATCTCATGTGCTTGGAAGTAGTGGCGCAGCTTTCTCGAGGCCATGAGGAGGCCGAAAAGCAGTTTCTGCACCCCAGAGTATCTTGACCTAGCCCCCCTGCAAGAGGGAACTGACAAAATAAACTGGGCGCTGCACCATCTTCTTTCGCACTTCTTCTTGCATCTGCGCAAACTCATCCTTGTCGGGGCCAGAGCTTGTCGGGGAAGCCCCCTGCTTGTCGCTGGATGTGCTTGTCAGGGCTGTGGGTTCCTCATCTGCCTCCCTTTCCGCTACTAACGCAGCACTAACCACTTGATTGGTTGCTGCTAAGTACAGCAGCAACTTCTCTTGTGGTCTAGGTGCGACAAGTATTGGAGTGGGGGACAGGTACTCTTTCAAGTCTTGCAGCGCTGCCTCCGCTTCCGGAGTCCATCTCATTGGACCTGCCTTTTTCAAGATTTTGAAAAACGGCAGGGCGCGTTCCGCAGACTTAGAAATGAACCTGCTGAGAGTAGCCATGCAGCCGGCAAGCCTTCGTACATCCTTGACGCGCTTGGGAGCTTCGATCTGCTCGATGGCTTTGATCTTGTCGGGATTGGCTTCAATCCCCCTCTAGGACACAAAGAGCCCGAGAAGTTTGCCGGAGGGGACTCCGAACACGCACTTCTTGGGGTTAAGCTTTAGTTGTATCTCGCGCAGATTCGCAAAAGTTTCATCTAGGTCTTGAATCAGGGTATCCTTGTCCTTGCTCTTGACCACTATATCATCCATGTAAGCTTCTACATTCCTGTGTATCTGTGGCTCAAAAGCAGTGTGGACCACCCTTGCAAATGTTGAACCCGCATTCTTCAATCCAAAGGGCATGCGTATGAAGCAGTAAGTGCCACATGGAGTAATGAATGCGGTCTTCTCTTCATCCTCTTCAGCCATGAATATCTTGTGGTATCCGGAGTATGCATCAAGGAATGAAAGCAACTCACACCCCGCCGTGGAGTCAACGATCTGGTCAGCCACGTGGGATGAAGTACACCTCTAACAAGGCCTGCTGCTTCCAACTTCTTGATTTCCTCAGCGATAAACTCTTGGCGCTCCACTGCTTGCTTCCTGACCTTCTGCTTGACGGGCCGCGCGTGAGGACAAACGGCAAGCTTGTGCTCAATCACTTTCCTGGGAACATCGGGGATGTCAGACGGTTGCCATGCAAACACGTCGACATTCGCCTGCAGGAAAGCAACGAGCGCGCTTTCCTATTTAGGATCGAGCGTGGCATTGATGGTGAAAGTACCACCAGTGCCGTCCTCCTTGGCGGACACCTTCTTGGTTGCAGGTGGAGCTGCCATTCCCTTCTTGCACTTGCCGGTGGAGCTCGATGGTGCGTCCTCGACGGCAGCGCAGCACTCCGAAGAGGTGCGTTTGCCGGAGTGGGCCCCAGAGCTCTTGCCGGACTTGGTCTTGTTCTTCCCCCCGGGAGCTTCAGCGGCAAGTGTTTTGCTATCTGTTGCAGCTTCTGCGTCCCGGTAGATCTTGTCGGCGCAGATAAGCGCGTCCTTCTTGTCACCGGGGACAGAGATGACGCTTATCGGGCCTGGCATCTTGAGCATGTTGTAGGCGTAATGAGAGGCTGTCATGAACTTGGCAAGCGCCGGATGGCCAAGTATCCCATTGTATGGCAATGGGATATCGGCAACGTCAAAGGTGATCCTCTCAGTCCTGAAGTTTAGCTCTCCGCCAAAGGTTACTGGCAGCGTGATCTTCCCCTTCGGCTTGCTCCTTCCCGGGTTAATTCCTTGGAAAGTTCCGGTTTCCTCGAGCTCGCTGTCGGGGATCTGTAGCTTCCGGACCACAGCAGAGGAGATCAGGTTGAGGCCGGCCCCGCCGTCAACCAGCATCTTGGTGACCTTGAGGTTGCGGATGGTTGGTGAAACCAACATTGGCAAGCACCCGACCGCAGTTGTGCGGTCAGGGTCATCCTCAATGTCGAAGATGATGGGCGTGCTGGACCACTTCAGTAGCTTGCGCGACTCGACGGGCGGCTCTGCTGCATTAACTTCCCGCACCCATTGTTTGAGTTGGCGGTGGGAAGTATGCAGAGAGGCACCTCCATCAACACATAGAACTTCTGTGGCCTTCTGGAACTCCTGCTCGCTGTTGTCTCCGTCGTCCATGTCCTCGTCATCGTCTTCATCTTCGTCCTTGTCGCGGCCGCGGGGAGGCATATCTCCTTGCCGCTGCTTGGCCTTGCCGCGGCGTCCTCCCCGGCCATTGAATGGATGCTTCTTGCCGGACTCTCCTCCGCCTCCCTGGGCCTTCTCTTTGTCGCGTCGCTCGTACTCAGCCTTCTACTGTTCGATGAGGTATTCGACCCTCTTGCAGTTCTGGAGATCGTGGCCCTTGGTGCGGTGGATCTTGCAGTACTGCTTGTCGGAGCCGTCCTGCTTGTCGGCGGCCGCTACAGTGGCAGCTTCCTTGCCGGAGCCACCAGCCTGAGCTTTCTTTGCGCCAGCCTCCTTGCCGGACTGCTCGACGGCCAGTACTTCCTTGTTCTTCTTTTTCTTATTGTTCCGCCGCCGGTTTTTCCTTGCCGGGGCGGCATCCTCACTGTCCGTTCATTCTGCTCCAGCATCCTCTCCGGGGAGTCTCCTCCCCTCTTCAGCACGTGCACACTTGTCAGCCAGGGCGTAAAGCTCGCTGACGTCCCGTATCTTGCACATCGCCATTTCCTCCCTCATCCTGTGGTTACGCATGTTCTGATGGAACGCGCTAATAACCGCGGCAGGGTGGACGTCCGGGATGTTGTGCTGGACGCGGCTCAATCTCTGGATGTACTTTCGCAGGGACTCTCCTTCCTTCTGGGCAAGTATATGGAGATCACTTTCCTGGCCATGGGGCTTGTGGCCGCCCGTGAAGGCGCCGACAAACTGGTGGCATAGGTCGGCCCAAGAAGAGATGGAGTTTTCCGGCAAGTGCATGAGCCAAGATCTGACATTTGGCTTGAGCACAAGCGGGAAGTAGTTTGCTAATATCTTCTCATCTCGTCCCCCGGCAGCCTGCACCGCAATGGTGTAGATGCTGAGGAACTCTGAGGGATGGGTCTTGCCGTCGTACTTCTCGGGTACGTCGGGCTTGAAGTTTTTCATGCTGGGCCACTAGACTTGCCGCAGCTCACGGGTGAACGCAGGGCAACCTGCCGCGTACGGCAAGTCGCCCGGTTCTCCGGGCGCGCGCATGTCAACAGCGGTCCCAGCGCGTTGGTCGGACTGTCTTCGCGATTCTCTTCGACGCTCGATGCGAGTTCGAGCGTCTTCTTGTCGTCTGTCGTCGAGGACTTGGCGTTGATCGCGGCGAGCTCGTGGATCCAACGACGCCGTGGAGTCGTCGTCGATGTTGATCCGACGAGTCGGCGATTTCGGTCTTCGCGGCGGGGAGTGCACGGTAGTTGCACCCCCGGCGGTCTTGTCTCCATCAGCCCGCGCCTGGCTGACTTGCCGCGGCCGCGACGTCGTCGGCTGCTGCGGCGTGTCGTTGTTGGCGAAGGTGATGAGGCTTTGGATGGTAGCCCTCCAGTCTTCAGCCTTGTCTGCCGCTGGAGGGAAGTCGAGGAGCAGCTGAGCTCTAGCTAGAGCTTCTGCTGGAGTGGAGGGGAGCGGTGGCGAGCGGTGCGAGGAGCGAGATATGTTCGGACTTCTAACAGCGTTAGAAGGAGCAGGTTCTCGCCCCGGCGACCGCGCCTTGCTCGTGCCAGCACGTTGGCCTTGAGCGTCCCGCGACCTGCCAACTTGTCCTTGGCCCAGCAAGCGGATGGTACCCTGCGTACCACGCCGCTGCCATTCCGGCACCTCCTGAGAGGGGCGCGGTGCATGCACGGATGCCGAGGTCTTGGAGTGCGCCCGGTCGTCCGTTTTGTCCTTGGATTTGGCGGCGCCGTGAGTTTCCTCGCCGGCGTCCGTCCTTCCGCCAGCGTCTACCCCACCAACCGTTGGTTCTGGTGGTGGTGGGATCGACGCGGACGGGCCTCCTACTTTCGAAGCTTTCTTCTTCGGTGGCATGTCGATGAAGTTAATGAAGTTGATGAAGTTGTTGAAGGTTTCGCCCACGTGAACGCCGGATCAGGTTCGCACAACCTCGACGCCCCCTACCTGGCGCGCCAAAGATGTCGGGGAAACTGATCGCCCACGAACACCTATGGGACCGGAGCCCCTTTTCGGTACGGCAAGGGAGCGGAAGGAGCACGAAGAGCAGATCGAGGCGAGCACGCGGGCAGTTTACCCAGGTTCGGGCCGCACGGATGCGTAAAACCCTACTCCTGCCTTGGTTTGTATTGTGTTCTTGGCTCGGGAGCAAGAAGAGCTACAGTACTTGTCGCTAGCTATACCAAGCGCTGGAGTGATCGTAAATCGGAACCTCCTCTACGTTGTGCATGGGCCTCCTTTTATAGGTCAAAGGGGTCACCGACAGGTGGCAACGTAGGTGAGGGTAAAAACGTAAAAATGGTGGTAGTTGTAACAGTGTATGTACAGTGTTTTGTACCTAACCCTGACGGTGGGGACAAGGGCATTGAATGCCCGTCGCCGTCGCCCCAAATAGTGCAAAAAGCGTCCGTCCGGGCGTCTCCGTTCGCCACGACAGTAGCCTCGTCATCGCGGCTTGCCACCGTGTACCCCAGGCTGCACAGCCTTCCGCCACGTGCCCCCGGAAGGGCCCCAGGGCGACGCGTGGCCGGATGAGCTGGAGCGCGGGCACACAGTGGAAGCTTGCCGCGGCAAGCGCCTTGCCGCGGTCGCTGCCTTGCCGCGCCTCGAAGCCTGTCACTCTCCGGGCCTTGCCGGGGCGCGCGATGCGCCACAGCAAGTCTCCTGAAATGCCATGTTTTGGCTTTCCTGGCAAGCTCCTCTTGCCAGGGTCTTGTGCTAAAGGGGTGGTTTTGAGCCTGGAGCGGCCTTCCCGGCAAGCTCCTCTTGCCGGGTCCTTGTTTCATTGACTTGAATACTTTGTTCTTGAATGGCTCCAAAGGAACCAAAGCGGGCCTTGGCGGGCGCGTGGCAAGCCCTGCCACGGGACGCTGCTACTGCCCGTGCATAAGTCGGGATACTAAGGTACCCCTACTTTAGTACACCGACAGTTGGGAATTTTACCGTTTTCGTATTTGAGTTCGCTCGAATACCGGTACGAGGACAGTGTGATTCTAATTATTTTTCTCTCCTAAAAATATTTCTAAATACAAAATATGAGCGGAGATAATATGACTTCTCCAAAATAACAGAAATATTGGAGGAAAAATGTTAAAATCACTTTTGGTATTTTTTCTGGATTTATTTGCGGATTTATTTGCATAGGAAAAATACGCGTTTTTCAAAATTGCATTTAGGTCCGGGAAAAATGTTCACTTTGTCCTAAATATTATTAGAGACGGTGAACATTTATTTCGGGAATTTTGGAGTCCGTTTGGTATTTCTTTCGTTAGTTTTTCTGCCTCGGGAATCTATTTTTTTAAAAAGAGAACCGACTTAGGAGTCGTGTAGGAGTAGGACTGTGGGCTTTATAAGCTGCAGCCGCCGGCCCAACTCGCCTCGCCTCGCCCGAAACCCTAAGCCGCGCCGCCGCCTCCCGTCGCCGCCGCCGCCACCCGCCGCCGCCGTCGCGCTGCGCGCCGCCTCCCGCCGCCGCCACCCGCGCCGCACCGCCCCGCCGCCAGCCCGCCGCCGCCCGCCTGCCACGCCGCCGCCGCCGGAGCACCGCCACCTCGCCCCGCCGGAGTTCCGCCGGAGTTCGTTGCCCGAGGTAGTTCTCGGTTTTTCCCGTTTAACCGATCGGTTTTGTTTTAGGAAAACCTAGATCTGTTTTTTTAATTAGAATAGATCAGTTCGGTTTTTCCGTCGATTTAGTTATTTAACGGACGTTCGTCCTTACGTTCGTTTTAACGAACGGTTTTCGTTAGTTAGCCGCAGACAGCGAACGTGCGTTCGTTAGCCTGTTCGTCGTTTTTCTTTTTGGGGTATTTATCAGTGATTATTCCGATCGTGATTTCTGCTCTGATCTTATTTTTCGTTTTTCTTTTCGCTCGAGAGTCGGAATCAGGTGATTCAAAATCCCAGATCTTCGTCTCGAAGCCCTCTTTACGTTTAATCAACTGGAACAAGATTTTGGCTACTGTAAAATTTGACTTTAGGCCAACTAGTAAACCGGAGCTCGTTTCTTTTGCAGTTTGAGTTTCGTTGCTTTTTTTCGAGTTGATTCTTTTTGCAAACCGGAGTTCTTAAGATGAACCTTCTGGTTAGATCTCTTATTTGAGTTTTACCCGTGCATTAGTTAAGTACTTATTGTATGCTTGTTTGATTGCGATAGAGTACCCGGAGTGCGCCGCTTGCTACTTTGAGTCTCTAGGTTTTGCGGATCATCAGCAAGGCAAATAACACTTTGATCATACTTTCCAATTACCCAGTTTTCATTGCATTAGTCCAACCCTCAGTCATTGCATGAGTAGGATCAATTAACTTGTGGGACTGGGAAGTAGATTGAGGTAGTGTTGGGGAACGTTGCATGGAAAACAAAAAATTTTCTCTACGTTCACCAAGATCAATCTAGTAGATGCAACTACGAGGGGAGAGTAGGATCCACATACCCTTGTAGATCGCTAAGTGGAAGCGTTAAGAACGCGGTTGATGGAGTCGTACTCGCCGCGATTCAGATCGCCGAAGATCCTAGCACCGAAGCAACGGTGCCTCCGCGTTCTTCACACGTACGGCTCGGAGACGTCTCCTCCTTCTTGATCCAGCAAGGGGTGGAGGAGAGGTTGATGGAGAACCGGCAGCACGACGGCGTGGTGGTGGTGGTGATGGAGGATTCCAGCAGGGCTTCGCCTAAGCACCGCGGGAGAAGAAGATATTATGGGAGAGGGAGGGCAGCACCGAGGCACGAACTTGTGTTCGCTGCCCTCCCTCTACCTCTCTATATATAGGGGGGAAGGAGGAGAGGGGGGCGCCCTAGGGTTTCCCCTAGGGGGCCGGCGGCCAGGGCAAGGGGGGGCGGCGGCCAAGGCAGGGGGGGGCGGCGGCCAAGGGCCAGACCCTAGGGTTTCCCCCCCTAGGTGCCTTGCCCCCCACTCCAAGGGGTGCGGCTGCCCTAGGGGGCCCAGCCCCCCTTAGCCGCATGAGGAGAGGGCCCAGGGGGGGGCGCACAGCCCTATGAGGGCTGTGGTGTCCCCCCTTGTGGCCCATTAGGCCCAGAAACACTTCCGAGACCCCCGAAACCCTTTCCGGTAATCCGCCAATTTCCCGATGCTCCCCGGAACACTTCCGGACTCCGAAACCTTTCATCCTATATATCAATCTTCGTCTCCGGACCATTCCGGAGACCCTCGTCATGTCCGGGATCTCATCCGGGACTCCGAACAACCTTCGGTAACCATGCACTATTCTCACTAACAACCCTAGCGTTACCGAACCTTAAGTGTGTAGACCCTGCGGGTTCGGAAACCATGTAGACATGACCGAGACACTCCCAGGTCAATAACCAATAGCGGGATCTGGATACCCATATTGGTTCCCACATGTTTCTCGATGATCTCATCGGATGAACCACGATGTCAAGGATTCAGGCAATCCCGTATACAGTTCCCTTTGTCTTGTCGGTATGTTACTTGCCCGAGATTCGATCGTCGGTATCTCTATACCTAGTTCAATCTCGTTACCGGCAAGTCTCTTTACTCGTTACCGTAATACATAATCCCGTGACCAACTACTTAGTCACTTTGAGCTCATTGAGATGACGTATTACCGAGTGGGCCCGGAGATACCTCTCCGTCACACGGAGTGACAAATTCCAGTCTCGATCCATGTCAACTCAACAGACACCCTCGGAGATACCTGTAGAGTACCTTTATAGTCACCCAGTTACGTTGCGACGTTTGGCACACACAAAGCACTCCTACGGTGTCAGTGAGTTACATGATCTCATGGTCATAGGAACTTATACTTGACATGCAGAAAACTATAGCGATAACTGACACGATCAAAAGCTATGTTAACGTTTGGGTCTCGTCCATCACATCATTCTCCTAATGATGTGATCCCGTTATCAAATGACAACTCATGCCTTATGACCTGGAAACCGCGGTCATCTTTGATCAACGAGCTAGTCCTGTAGAGGCACACTAGGGACACAAAGTCTGTCTATTCATCCACACGTGTATCTGAGTTTCCAATCAATACAGTTATAGCATGGATAATAAACGATTATCATGAACAAGGAAATATAATAATAACTCTTTTATTATTGCCTCTAGGGCATATTTCCAACAGCTGTTGGGGAACGTTGCATGGGAAACAAAAATTTTTCCTACCGTTCACCAAGATCAATCTAGTAGATGCAACTACGAGGAAGGAGTGTGATCTACGTACCCTTGTAGATCGCTAAGCGGAAGCGTTATGAACGCGGATGATGGAGTCGTACTCGTCGCGATTCAGATCGCCGAAGACCTAGCACCGAAGCAACGGTGCCTCCGCGTTCTTCACACGTACGGCTCGGGGACGTCTCCTCCTTCTTGATCCAGCAAGGGGTGGAGGAGAGGTTGATGGAGAACCGGCAGCACGACGGCGTGGTGGTGATGGTGGAGAAGAACTCCAGCAGGGCTTCGCCTAAGCACCGCGGGAGAAGAAGATATGACGGGAGAGGGAGGGCAGCACCGAGGCACGAACTGTGTTGGCTGCCCTCCCTTTGCCCCACTATATATAGGGGGGGTGGAGAGGCTAGGGCGCCCTAGGGTTTCCCCCTAGGGGCCGGCGGCCAGGGCAAGGGGAGGGGGGCGGCGGCCAGGGCAGGGGGAGGCGCCCAGGCCCTAGGGTTTCCCCCCTAGGTGCCTTGCCCCCCAAGTCCCAAGGGGTGCGGCCAGCCTAGGGGGTCCCACCCCCTTAGCCGCATGGGGAGAGGGCCCAGGGGGGGCGCACAGCCCCCTGAGGGCTGTGGTGTCCCCCCTTGTGGCCCAATAGGCCCAGAACACCTTCCGGACCCCCCGAAAACCTTCCCGGTACTCCGCCGATTTCCCGATGCTCCCCGGAACACTTCCGGTACTCCGAAACCTTTCATCCTATATATCAATCTTCGTCTCCGGACCATTCCGGAGACCCTCGTCATGTCCGGGATCTCATCCGGGACTCCGAACAACCTTCGGTAACCATGCACTCTTCTCACTAACAACCCTAGCGTCACCGAACGTTAAGTGTGTAGACCCTGCGGGTTCGGAAACCATGTAGACATGACCGAGACACTCCCAGGTCAATAACCAATAGCGGGATCTGGATACCCATATTGGCTCCTACATGTTTCTCGATGATCTCATCGGATGAACCACGATGTCAAGGATTCAGGCAATCCCGTATACAGTTCCCTTTGTCTTGTCGGTATGTTACTTGCCCGAGATTCGATCGTCGGTATCTCTATACCTAGTTCAATCTCGTTACCGGCAAGTCTCTTTACTCGTTACCGTAATACATAATCCCGTGACCAACTACTTAGTCACTTTGAGCTCATTGAGATGACGTATTACCGAGTGGGCCCGGAGATACCTCTCCGTCATACGGAGTGACAAATCCCAGTCTCGATCCATGTCAACTCAGCAGACACCCTCGGAGATACCTGTAGAGTACCTTTATAGTCACCCAGTTACGTTGCGACGTTTGGCACACACAAAGCACTCCTACGGTGTCAGTGAGTTACATGATCTCATGGTCATAGGAACTTATACTTGACATGCAGAAAACTATAGCGATAACTGACACGATCAAAAAGCTATGTTAACGTTTGGGTCTCGTCCATCACATCATTCTCCTAATGATGTGATCCCGTTATCAAATGACAACTCATGTCTATGACCTGGAAACCGCGGTCATCTTTGATCAACGAGCTAGTCCTGTAGAGGCTCACTAGGGACACAAAGTCTGTCTATTCATCCACACGTGTATTTGAGTTTCCAATCAATACAGTTATAGCATGGATAATAAACGATTATCATGAACAAGGAAATATAATAATAACTCTTTTATTATTGCCTCTAGGTCATATTTCCAACAGTCTCCCACTTGCACTAGAGTCAATAATCTAGCATTACAAGGTAATGAATCTAACACCCATAGAGTCTTGGTGTTGATCATGCTTAGCCCGTGGAAGAGGCTTAGTCAACGGATCTGCAACATTCAAATCCGTGTGTACTTTGCAAATGCTTATGTCCTCCTCCTTGACTGAATCGCGGATGGAATTGAAGCGTCGCTTTATGTGTCTGGTCCTCTTGTGAAACCTTGGTTCCTTGGCTAGAGCAATGGCACCAGTGTTGTCACAAAACAGAGTCATTGGGTTTAGTGCACTAGGCACAACTCCAAGATCTGTCATGAACTCCTTCATCCAGACACCTTCCTTTGCCGCCTCCGAGGCAGCTATGTACTCCGCTTCGCATGTAGAATCGGCTACCACGCTTTGCTTGGAACTGCACCAGCTTACTGCTCCCCCATTGAGAATATATACGTATCCGGTTTGAGACTTAGAGTCATCCGGATCAGTGTCAAAGCTTGCATCGACGTAACCCTTTACGACGAGCTCTTGATCACCTCCATAAACGAGAAACATTTCCTTAGTCCTTTTCAGGTACTTTAGGATATTCTTGACCGCTGTCCAGTGATCCATACCAGGATTACTTTGAAACCTTCCGGCCATACTTATGGCAAGGCTGACATCTGGTCTTGTGCACAGCATTGCATACATGATAGAGCCTATGGCTGAAGCATAGGGGACGACACTCATCTTTTCTCTATCTTCCGCAGTCACTGGGCATTGAGTCTTACTCAACTTTGTACCTTGCAATACCGGCAAGAACCCCTTCTTGGATTGATCCATTTTGAACTTCTTCAAAACTTTATCAAGGTATGTGCTTTGTGAAAGTCCTATCAAGCGTCTTGATCTATCTCTATAGATCTTGATGCCCAATATGAAAGCAGCTTCACCGAGATCTTTCATCGAAAAACTCTTGTTCAAATACCCCTTCACGCTATCCAAAAATTCTATATTGTTTCCAATCAACAATATGTCATCCACATATAATATTGGAAACGCTATAGAGCTCCCACTCACTTTCTTGTAAATACAAGCTTCATTGTAAACTTGTACAAACCCAAACGCTTTGATCACCTCATCAAAGCGAAGATTCCAACTCCGAGATGCCTGCACCAGCCCATAAATGGAACGCTGGAGCCTGCATACTTTGTCAGCATTCTCTGGATCGACAAAACCCTCCGGTTGCATCATATACAACTCTTCCTTAAGAAAACCGTTAAGGAACGCTGTTTTGACATCCATCTGCCAAATTTCATAATCGAAATATGCAGCTATTGCTAACATGATTCGGACGGATTTAAGCATCGCTACGGGTGAGAAAGTCTCATCGTAGTCAATCCCTTGAACTTGTGAAAAACCCTTTGCCACAAGTCGAGCTTTATACACGGTGACATTACCGTCAGCGTCCGTCTTCCTCTTAAAAATCCATTTATTCTGAATGGCCTTCCGCCCTTCAGGTAATACTTCCAAAGTCCATACTTTGTTTTCATACATGGATCCCATCTCGGATTTCATGGCCTCTAACCATTTGTCGGAATCCGGGCCCACCATCGCTTCTCCATAGCTCGTAGGTTCACCGTTGTCTAACAACATGACCTCCAAGACAGGGTTACCGTACCACTCAGGTGCAGTGCGTACCCTTGTCGACCTACGAGGTTCGGTAGTAACTTGATCAGAAGCTTCTTGATCATCATCATTGGCTTCCTCTTCAACCTCTGTAGGCTCCACAAAAACATCTTTCTGTGCTGCGCTACTCTCTGGTTGAAGCAGAGGTTCAATAACCTCATCAAGTTCTACCTTCCTCCCACTCAATTCTTTCGAGAGAAACTCTTTCTCGAGAAAGGACCCGTTCTTAGCGACAAACACTTTGCCTTCGGATCTGAGATAGAAGGTGTACCCAACTGTTTCTTTTGGGTATCCTATGAAGACACATTTGTCCGCTTTGGGTTCGAGCTTTTCTGGCTGAAGCCTTTTGACATTAGCATCGCAACCCCCAAACCTTGAGAAAAGACAACTTCGGTTTCTTACTAAACCATAGTTCATACGGTGTTGTCTCAACGGACTTAGATGGAGCCCTATTTAAAGTGAATGCAGCTGTCTCTAACGCATATCCCCAAAACGATAGTGGCAAATCGGCAAGAGACATCATAGAACGTACCATATCTAATAGGGTTCGATTACGACGTTCGGACACACCATTACGCTGTGGTGTTCCGGGTGGCGTCAACTGTGAAACAATTCCACATTTTCTTAAGTGATCACCAAACTCATAACTCAGATATTCTCCCCCTCGATCAGATCGTAGGAACTTGATCTTCTTGTTACGATGATTTTCAACTTCACTCTGAAATTGCTTGAACTTTTCAAAAGTTTCAGACTTATGCTTCATTAAGTAAATATACCCATATCTACTTAAGTCGTCAGTAAAGGTGAGAAAATAACAATATCCACCGCGCGCCGTTACACTCATCGGACCGCATACATCAGTATGTATGATTTCCAATAAGTCACTTGCCCGTTCCATTGTCCCTGAAAACGGGGTCCTTGTCATCTTGCCCATGAGGCACGGCTCGCACGTGTCAAGTGATTCAAAATCAAGAGACTCCAAAAGTCCATCAGCATGGAGCTTCCTCATGCGTTTTACGCCGATATGACCCAGACGGCAGTGCCACAAGAAAGTGGTATTATCATCATCTACTCTACATCTTTTGGCATCAATGTTATGAACATGTGTATCATCACTATCGAGATTCAATAAGAATAAACCCCTAACTTCGGGTGCATGACCATAAAAGATATTACCCATATAAATAGAAAAACCTTTATTCTCCGATTTAAATGAGTAACCGTCTCGCAATAAACAAGATCCAGATATAATGTTCATGCTTAACGCAGGCACTAAATAACAATTATTCAGGTTCATAACTAATCCCGATGGTAATCGAAGAGCGAGCGTGCCGACGGCGATCACATCAACCTTGGAACTATTTCCCACGCGCATCATCACTTCGTCCTTCGCCAGCCTCCGTTTATTCCGCAGTTCCTGTTTAGAGTTGCAAATGTGAGCAACCGAACCGGTATCAAATACCCAGGCACTACAACGAGAGTTGGTAAGGTACACATCAATAACATGTATATCACATATACCTTTGTTGTTGTTGTTGGCCCCCTTCTTGTCCGCCAGATACTTGGGGCAGTTCCGCTTCCAGTGGTCGTTCCCCTTGCAATAGAAACACTCAGTCTCTGGCTTAGGCCCAGCCTTGGGTTTCTTCACTGGATGAGCAACTGCTTTGCCACCCTTCTTAGAGTTACCCTTCTTGCCCTTGCCATTCTTCTTGAAACTGGTGGTTTTATTGACCATCAACACTTGATACTCCTTCTGGATGTCTGCCTCAGCGACTTTCAGCATCGAAAACAGCTCGGCGATGGTCTTGTTCATCCCTTGCATGTTATACTGCTGCACGAAGCTCTTGTAGCTTGGAGGGAGTGACTGGAGAATTCTGTCAATGATAGCCTCATCCGGGAACACAAGTCCCAGATCAGCTATGCGGGTATAGTACCCAGACATCTTCAGTAAGTGCTCACTGACAGACGAATTCTCCTCCATCTTGCAAGCAAAGAATTTATCGGTGGTCTCATACCTCTCGATCTTAGCATTCTTTTCAAAGATGAACTTCAACTCCTGGTACATCTCATATGCACCATGACGTTCAAAACGTCTTTGAAGTCCTCCTTCCAAGCCGTACAACATGGCACACTGCACTATCGAATAGTCATCCGAACGTGTCTGCCAGACGTTCAAAACGTCTGCAGGCGCTGTAGGAGCGGGGGGGTCACCTAGCGGTGCATTTAGGACATAAACCTTTTGGGCAGCTGTGAGGATGATCCTCAGATTGCGGAGCCAGTCCACAAAGTTGCTCCCATCATCTTTCAGTTTAGCTTTCTCTAGGAACGCATTAAAATTCAGGGGAGCTACTGCGCGAGCCATCTACAACCAAAAATTTGCAAAGACATTTTAGACTATTGTTCATGATAAGTGAGTTATTACCTAATCAAATTATCTATAACTCCCACTCAAATTGACATCCCTCTGGTCATTCGAGCGTGACATGATCCAAATTCACCAACCCAAGTCCGATCATCACGTGAGATGAGGTGGTGTCAATGGTGAACATCAACATGTTGATCATATCTACTATATGACTCATGCTTGACCTTTCGGTCCTCCGTGTTCCGAGGCCATGTCTGTACATGCTAGGCTCGTCAAGTCTAACCCGAGTGTTCTGCATGTGCAAAACTGGCTTGCACCCGTTGTATGCGAACGTAGAGTCTATCACACCCGATCATCACGTGGTGCTTCGAAACGACGAACCTTCGCAACGGCGCACACTCGGGGGGAACACAATTTTATCTTGAAATTTTAGTGAAGGATCATCTTATAATGCTACCGTCGTCCTAAGCAAAATAAGATGCATAAAAGGATTAACATCACATGCAAATCATAAGTGACATGATATGGCCATCAACTCGTGCTTTTGATCTCCATCTCCAAAGCATCGGCATGATCTCCATCGTCACCGGCGCCACACCATGATCTCCATCATCATGATCTCCATCATCGTGTCGCCATCGGGGTTGTCGGCGCCCACCATGCTCTTACTACTATTGCTACCGTTTAGCGATGAAGTAAAGCATTACAAAGCGCTTAAAGATTGACACGCAGGTCATACAAAAATTAAAGACAACCCTATGGCTCCTGCCGGTTGCCGTATGCATCGACATGCAAGTCGATATTAACTATTACAACATGATCATCTCATACATCAAATATATCTCATCATGTCATTGGCCATATCATATCACATACATACCCTGCAAAAACAAGTTAGACGTCCTCTAATTTGTTGTTGCATGTTTTACGTGGCTGCTACGGGTGTCTAGCAAGAACGCTTCTTACCTACGCAAAACCACAACGGTGATATTCAAGTTGCTATTTAACCTTCTACAAGGACCGCCTTGTTCTGTTCCGATTCAACTAAGATAGGAGAGACAGACACCCGCCAGCCATCTTATGCAACAAAAGTCACATGTCTGTCGATGGAACCGGTCTCATGTACGTGGACATGTAAAGTTGGTCCGGGCCGCTTCATCCCATAATACCGCTGAATCAAGAAAGACTAAGGAGGGCAGCAATTTAAACATCAACGCCACAAACACTTTTGTGTTCTACTCGAGAAAGCATCTACGCAAGATCCTAGCTCATGATGCCACTGTTGGGGAACGTTGCATGGAAAACAAAAAATTTTCTCTACGTTCACCAAGATCAATCTAGTAGATGCAACTACGAGGGGAGAGTAGGATCCACATACCCTTGTAGATCGCTAAGCGGAAGCGTTAAGAACGCGGTTGATGGAGTCGTACTCGCCGCGATTCAGATCGCCGAAGATCCTAGCACCGAAGCAACGGTGCCTCCGCGTTCTTCACACGTACGGCTCGGAGACGTCTCCTCCTTCTTGATCCAGCAAGGGGTGGAGGAGAGGTTGATGGAGAACCGGCAGCACGACGGCGTGGTGGTGGTGGTGATGGAGGATTCCAGCAGGGCTTCGCCTAAGCACCGCGGGAGAAGAAGATATTATGGGAGAGGGAGGGCAGCACCGAGGCACGAACTTGTGTTCGCTGCCCTCCCTCTACCTCTCTATATATAGGGGGGAAGGAGGAGAGGGGGGCGCCCTAGGGTTTCCCCTAGGGGGCCGGCGGCCAGGGCAAGGGGGGCGGCGGCCAAGGCAGGGGGGGCGGCGGCCAAGGGCCAGACCCTAGGGTTTCCCCCCCTAGGTGCCTTGCCCCCCACTCCAAGGGGTGCGGCTGCCCTAGGGGGCCCAGCCCCCCTTAGCCGCATGAGGAGAGGGCCCAGGGGGGGCGCACAGCCCTATGAGGGCTGTGGTGTCCCCCCTTGTGGCCCATTAGGCCCAGAAACACTTCCGAGACCCCCGAAACCCTTTCCGGTAATCCGCCGATTTCCCGATGCTCCCCGGAACACTTCCGGACTCCGAAACCTTTCATCCTATATATCAATCTTCGTCTCCGGACCATTCCGGAGACCCTCGTCATGTCCGGGATCTCATCCGGGACTCCGAACAACCTTCGGTAACCATGCACTATTCTCACTAACAACCCTAGCGTTACCGAACCTTAAGTGTGTAGACCCTGCGGGTTCGGAAACCATGTAGACATGACCGAGACACTCCCAGGTCAATAACCAATAGCGGGATCTGGATACCCATATTGGTTCCCACATGTTTCTCGATGATCTCATCGGATGAACCACGATGTCAAGGATTCAGGCAATCCCGTATACAGTTCCCTTTGTCTTGTCGGTATGTTACTTGCCCGAGATTCGATCGTCGGTATCTCTATACCTAGTTCAATCTCGTTACCGGCAAGTCTCTTTACTCGTTACCGTAATACATAATCCTGTGACCAACTACTTAGTCACTTTGAGCTCATTGAGATGACGTATTACCGAGTGGGCCCGGAGATACCTCTCCGTCACACGGAGTGACAAATCCCAGTCTCGATCCATGTCAACTCAACAGACACCCTCGGAGATACCTGTAGAGTACCTTTATAGTCACCCAGTTACGTTGCGACGTTTGGCACACACAAAGCACTCCTACGGTGTCAGTGAGTTACATGATCTCATGGTCATAGGAACTTATACTTGACATGCAGAAAACTATAGCGATAACTGATACGATCAAAAGCTATGTTTAACGTTTGGGTCTCGTCCATCACATCATTCTCCTAATGATGTGATCCCGTTATCAAATGACAACTCATGTCTATGACCTGGAAACCGCGGTCATCTTTGATCAACGAGCTAGTCCTGTAGAGGCTCACTAGGGACACAAAAGTCTGTCTATTCATCCACACGTGTATTTGAGTTTCCAATCAATACAGTTATAGCATGGATAATAAACGATTATCATGAACAAGGAAATATAATAATAACTCTTTTATTATTGCCTCTAGGGCATATTTCCAACAGGTAGTACCTATTACCTGCATTACATTCAAACCTTTGGGAGTTACTTCTACGTTTGCTGTTAGGACATGCTATGCTCGTAGACGTGGATTGGGTGAGTGAAATCCATGACAGATGTGAGTTTGTTAATTAATGGTTCAACTTAAGGTGGCAACATTAATACACATCTGGGTGGATTGAGGCATCTGGGTATTCCAGCGATTGCTTGTTTTTTTTATGGACCGCCACCCAGGCTCAAAGGGATCATGAGATTATTCATACTAGAAACTTCTGTGTACAGCCACAATGCTATTATGGGCTCTAGCATAGTATGAGTAGGTTGTGCGAACTCTTACAGTGGTGGACTAGCAGATGTAGGGGATGTAGGTTGGCACGGTTCGCCCGATCGTAAGGTACTAGCGCTTCTGAAAGACTATGTCTCGGTCATCCGTTTCTCAAACACCATGCAGTGCGAGAAACCAAACGGAGGCGATCGAGTCTTGTGGGAAAAATGCACAAACCTCTGCAGAGTGTACAAACTGATCATGATTAGCCGTGTCCCCGGTTATGGACGTCTTGAGTATCTAGTACTTGGATTTTCATGTGCATCTCATCATGTTACTTTAATTAATATTGTTGGGTTTAATGATTACTTTTAATTGGGGTTGAGAGGATGTCTATCTTCTCAACGATGTTTCAACTATCATGATAGTTAATTAAAATCTATTCCCTTGAAGTAGGGAAAAATTGGCTTTACGCAAAAACTTAACCATAGAGCTTTCCACCGACCATATTGCATATAGTATAGCTTTACTTTCATTGCATCTCTTGTGTTACCTTGCTAGCATATTCCATGTGCTGACCCATTTTCGGGCTGCAACGTTTCATGTTGCAGACTTTTCAGACGACGAGTAAGATGCCCCTTTTAGGTCGTGGTTCTATACTCAGTGATGCCGCTGGAGTTGATGGACTCACTTACCTTCCAAGCCTTCCGCTGTTATCGTGTTAGATGGCCTTCAGCCATATTATTTGTAATAAATTCATCGTTGGACTATCGATGTAATAAGTGTGTGATTGCTAATCTGTTATAAATCCTTCAAGTACTGTGCGTGTCAGCATTACTGATCCAGGGATGACACTGATGCACAGAGATCAGACTGTTTGAGGTCTGGTCGCTACAAGATGGTATGAGAGCACACGCTGACTATAGGACACGACCACTAAGACAAGCCCTAGAGCACAATTCACTCTTCTCTTTTCTAACTCCTCATCTTTTCTACTCTTTAGGATGGTGGAAGCAAAGCACAAGTTCATGCAACCGGATGATGATACACCATTTGGACGACACCTGAAGGAAGTCACAAGATATCTCAACATTGGATTACCAAGTTTCACCGGAACCTACAAATGACACTCTACCTGAGGAGGAGCGCTGGTTGATTCAAGCTCAAAGTTCCAGGAAGGACGTTCGCACCCGTCACCTCACTCATAGCATTTTCCTTTAATGCACCTACATGGAGCCTAGGAAGGAGTATGGCAGCCCACATTGCTATGGGAAGGATTGGAGAAGTCTACAAGCAGGAGCTAAAGGACACCATCTACCAGATTTGTGGATGCCGAGATGAGAATTGGGATATGATCAGCACCCGAAAGGGTATATCCATTGCAGCATTCATCCAGGAGTTGAACCACCACATTCGTCGCCAGGAGCACCAGATGTGTGCAGGGATGATAGATTTGAAGAAGGCCCTGAATAGGAATTTGGAGCTAGAGGAAGAACTCAAGTCTACACGCTACGGATATGAGGAGGAGATGAAAATACTTGTGGAGAAGAATGATGACTTGACCCGGAAGTTAGGAATACTCATGGGAGAAGAAGACGAGGAAGAAGAACCCAAGGTGATTCCACCGGAAGATTATATCATCATAGATGACACGGATTCGGAAGCTGAGGATAGCAAGGATGAAGACTATGAAGATGAAGCTGGAGCAGATATTATGGAATCCTCTGCCGACCACTATTTTTAGATGACCACCCTATGACTAGTAGTTTACCTCCATATATTAGAATTAGAACACCTTTGTAACAATCGTTAGATTTGTAAGACCTTGTTTGAAATTGATTGGTGTGATATGATTGTGTGTTTGTCTCATGTGCATATGGGTAGTGATTTTCCCTTAGACCTCTTTTCTATTCTAATCTCTTCCCTCTACACCCATCAGATGCCTCCAAGACGTGAATTCGAGTTTCCCCCTGAGCTCACCCAGTTGATCCAGCAGCAGAACACCCTGATGCAACTTCTTGTCCAGAACACTCAGAACAACCAGAACAACAACAACAACAACAACCCTCCACCACCACCACCCGTGGACAACCTGACACGTTTCTTAAGGTTGCAACCACCCGTGTTTGCTAGCAGCATCGAACCAATTGTGGCTGATGACTGGCTACGCAAGATTGGAAGGGATTTGAACACCGCCAATTGCTCGGATGCTGAGAAGGTGCGATTTGCCGCACACCAGTTGTCTGGACCAGCCGCAGCATGGTGGGAGAACTACACAGCCACTTTCCCCGTAGCCAATGTGACTTGGGATCAGTTTCAGCAAGCTTTTCGTACCGCCCATGTCTCAACTGGAGCAATGAGTATGAAGAAGCAGGAGTTTCGCAATTTGCGCCAAGGAAATCGTACTGTGGCACAGTACGTGGATGAGTTCAGTACCCTATCACGTTATGCCCCAGATGATGTGGCCACGGATGCCAAGAAGCAGGAGAGATTCATGGAAGGGCTGAATGATGAAATGAGTGTACAATTGATGGTGGCAACTTTCAATAATTACCAGGAGTTGGTTGACCGCGCCCTAATGATTGAAAGGAAGCATCAACAGATTGAGAGTCGCAAGAGGAAGTATGGGCAAGGAAAGTATAATTCTAGAGCTCGGCAGAAGCCCCGTTTTACTCCTAAAGCGGTAGGACAGTTTCAGCATACCCATGGAGGAGGTAGCTCGCACAATCACAATGGCACCAAGAATGGCAATGGAAATGGGAATGGAGCCAATGGAAACCAGAACCGCCCTACACCGTCCACACCCACCAAGAGGGATTTTAGCCATGTCACTTGTTATAAGTGCGGGAAGAACGAACATTATGCCAATGAATGCCCAGAAGTTAAGAATGGGAACGACAATGGAAGCGCCGGGAAGAAGCCCAACCCGTTCAACAAGGGACAAGTGAACCACGTGACTGTGGAGGAGGTAGAAGAGCAACCAGATGCAGTTATAGGTAAGTTCTTAGTTAAGTCCTTTACTGCACTTGTTCTTTTCGATACTGGTGCATCACATTCATATATTTCAAGGGGATTCGTGGATAAGTATAAGCTGCCGACCCAAGCCCTTAGATCGCCCATGTTAGTAACCTCACCAGGAGCGGAGTATATGGCTAAGTCATGGTGTGATCAATTGCCCCTAAGGATTGGTAATTACATTTTCCCTTCGGACCTAATAGTATTGGAATCTCAAGGAATGGATGTGATATTAGGCATGGATTGGTTATCTAAGTATGAAGGGAATATTGAATGTGCCAGTAAGACCATTGTGCTTACTACGCCGGAAGGAAGAAGGATCAAGTATGTATCCCGGCATGAGTCAAAAAGGAGTAGGTTAAATTCCTTGTCAGGAGTTGTTCAGGAGGAAGTGCCAGTAGTGAAGGATTATCCGGATGTGTTTCGAGAGGAGTTACCTGGCATGCCACCGGATAGAGATATAGAGTTTTTGATTGAACTTTTGCCAGGCACCGGGCCAATTTCTAAGAGACCATATAGGATGCCCGCAAAGGATTTGGAGGAAATTAAGAAGCAGATTAAGGAGTTACTGGATAAAGGATTCATACGCCCAAGTTCTTCGCCCTGGGGTTCGCCAGTACTTCTAGTGGAGAAAAAGGATGGATCGTTAAGAATGGTTGTTGATTACCGAGGATTGAATGAAGTAACGATCAAGAACAAGTACCCACTGCCAATGATCAATGATCTGTTCGATAGATTGCAAGGAGCTAAGGTATTTTCCAAAATCGATCTGCGATCAGGGTACCATCAATTGAAGATTGTAGAACAAGATATCCCTAAGACGGCCTTTACCACTAGGTATGGGTTGTACGAGTTGATACGTCCAAAACGTATCTATAATTTCTGCTTGCTCCATGCCTCTTTTGTGTGATATTGCTATGATATTTATGCACTTCCATACACTTTTGATCATATTTGGACTAACCTATTAACTCAGTGCACCCCAGTGCCAGTTTCTGTTTTTTGCTGTTTTTGTATTTCAGGTTTTCCCATTACGTAAACTGCCAGAAAAATTCCGGGAAAAATATATAAAAAATCAGCGTTCCGGAAGCTTCCATGCGGCTAAAGTAGGGCTGGAGGGGGGCCACCAGGGCTCCAGGCGGCCAGAGGGCGCGCCCCCCCTCCTGGCCGCGCCGCCAGGGCGCCTGGGCCCCCCAGGCCTCCTCTGACGCCCCCCTTTGGCATATATTTACACCGCGTCCCGAAACCCTCGAGGACGGAACCCTTTTTTACGATCTCAACTCTGTTCCGCCGCCGCCGCGCTTCCAAGATCAGGAGCACCAGGAGAACTCTTCTCGGCACCCTGCCGGAGGGGAGGATCACCACCGGGAGCCTCTCCACCACCATGGACGCCTCCCGGATGAGTTGTGAGTAGTCTCCCTTGGACCATGGGTCCATGACCAGTAGCTATGTGATGTTCTCCTCCCCTCTTTGTTCTTCACCGATTAGACCTCGTGAGCTGCCCTACATGATCGAGGCACATATGTAATCCTTATGCTGTTGCTATGATGAGTTTGCTGGGATCCGATGGATTATGAGATTATGTTCAGATTGTGTGTGAGTAATATATTTGATTTACCTCTTTTATATTTATGTTCTTGAGTAATTCTTGCATGTTCTCCGTTGCTGTTTATTGCTTTGGCCAAGTAGTAGGTAGTAACTCCAAGAGGGAACGTTATGCTTGATTGTGGGTTCATGCCCCTCGATGACTAGCTTGAGTGACAGAAACATGAGTCTAGGGGATGTGCTGTTGCCACAAGGGGGAAAACAATGGTGCTTGTACTCGCGGGTGCAAGGATTGTTTACTTTACGCAAAGTTCTTTTAATGCAGTTGTCTGTTGCTTTGAGTTTACACTATGGGTGGGACTCGCAACTTAATACCAGCGAGATGTTCTGGATAGATATCTCAAGGTGGATGATTAGTAGTAGATGCAGATGGATTTCGGTCTACTCACCTTGGCGTACCGCCCATGCTTTTGAGCCTCTACCTTTCTTTGTAGCATAGTTAGCATTGGTTTGCGCACATAATCCTGTCAATTGCCCAACTGTAATTTGTTTACCTCGCTTAGCTGTTTTATCGTCTTTTGGGAGAGAGACATCACTAGTGAACATCATGGGACCCCGGTCCATATTACCATCACTGATCACATCCGCTATTTACTTTCAGTTCTTACTTACTAGTTGCAGTTATACCTTTAACTATTATCTCTTGCGTTTGATCCTTTGTAAACGACAAGGCCGGAGGGATTGAGAACCTCTCTGTACTCGTTAGGAGCAAAGTTATTTGTATTGTGTGCAGGTCCGGTCAATCGCTAGTTGCGCCGCTAGCAGTTGACACCTTCTTGTTGAACCTCGGAGTCTCAGGGGATTCGATCCTTGGTATCTTTGCCAAGGGAAAACTACCGCTACACTGCATCTCAAACCTTCCACTTGGGGTTACCAACGAGGGGCGAGAAGCCATCAAGAAAAGTTTTCTGGCGCCGTTGCCGGGGACTCCACTCTTCAAGATAAGGGAGTTGCACGCTATCTTTTACCTTTGCTTTTTAGTCTTGTTAGTTTACCTTTCAGTTTTTGCTTTAGTGTCTTTCATCAAAAATCACAAAAATAGTTATCTTGCTTACTTGCTG
Source organism: Secale cereale (assembly GCA_902687465.1). Taxonomy (NCBI): domain Eukaryota; kingdom Viridiplantae; phylum Streptophyta; class Magnoliopsida; order Poales; family Poaceae; genus Secale; species Secale cereale. Next base: position 24,889,224 of record LR738709.1, read on the forward strand.
CTATGGGTTCCACCGAGAACACCAAGTTGTGTGACTTCACTAGTCATAACAATGATGACTTTATCTGCACGCCTATCACTACACCTGCCACTTCAGCACCTTCTTATGAAATTAAACCTGCTTTACTGAACTTAGTTATGAAAGATCAATTCTCCGGTGCTGGAGATGATGCTGCTTTACACTTAAACAATTTTGTTGAACTCTGTGATATGCAAAAGTACCAAGAAATAGATGGTAATATTGTTAAGCTTAAGCTTTTTCCTTTCTCCTTGAGAGGAGGAGCTAAAATTTGGTTTCAATCCTTGCCTAGAAATAGCATAGATTCTTGGGACAAGCGCAAGGATGCCTTTATTGGAAAGTACTATCCACCTGCTAAAATTATCCAACTAAGGAGTAACATAATGAATTTCAAACAATTGGATAATGAACACGTTGCCCAAGCTTGGGAACGCATGAAATATCTTGTCAAGAACTGCCCTACTCATGGTTTGACTACTTGGATGGTTATCCAAACTTTTTATGCAGGCTTGAACTTTACCTCGCGGAACTTGTTAGATTCGGCCGCGGGAGGAACCTTTATGTCAACTACACTTGGTGCTGCCACGAAGCTTCTCGATGAGATGATGACCAATTATTCCCAATGGCACACCGAACGCGCTCCAACAGGTAGGAAGGTAAATTCTGTCGAGGAGATTTCCTCCCTAAATGAAAAAGTTGACTTGATCATGTCTCTAATTTCCAAGCAATCTTCTATTGATCCTCGTGATGTTCCTTTAAATTCTTTGATTGCTCAAGAACAAGTAGATGTGAACTTCATCTCTAGAAACAATTTCAATAACAATGCTTATAGGAGTAATTTTGGTAGCAATCCTAGACCGTTCCCCTCTAATTCCTATGGGAACAACAATGCTTATCCTAGCACCAAGAACTCCACTTCTGAACTAGAGAGTATGCTTAAAGATTTCATCACTACCCAAAAAGCCTTTAATAAGAATGTAGAAGAAAAACTAGCCAAACTAGATGATTTCTCTTCGAAGGTAGACAATTTAGCCCATGAGGTAGAGTTGCTTAAAATTAGAACTTCCCCTCTTGAGGAGAGGAAGACCACTCCTACGAATGCTATTCAAGTGCAAATTAATGAAAACATTAGGATGTTGGCTAAACTTAAAGAGAGATGGGCTAGAGAAAAGGAGGAAGAAGATAGAATTAAGAACCTTCCTACCCACCACACTGTTGCTACTATCCAAGTTGTTGAGGATATCCAAACTCTTAGCACCCAATGCACTCCTGGTCCCGTTGGACCTATTAATGGTGATGCTATGACCATAGAAACTACCAAACAAGTAAGCCTAAAGGACACCACTACCACTTTACTTGATAGTAGTGACCTTGATTTTGATAATTGCACCCTTACCGAAGTTATTGATTTCCTTCACAAGATGTCTAGAGATCCCCGCACTAGCACACTTAACCTTGCCTTCACAGAGCATATCACTAATGCTCTCATCAAAGCTAGGGAGGAGAAACTTAGGGTAGAAGCCTCCATACCTAGAAAGCTAAAATATGGTTGGGATCCTATGATTAAAATTAAGTTGAATAACTTCTCTTACTATGCACTATGTGATGTTGGAGCTAGTACATCCGTTATGCCCAAAAGAATATATGATATGCTTAAATTGAAACCTTTTGATTCTTGTTCTTTTGGTGTTCGTCTTGTTGATTCTTCCATAAAGAAACCCTTGGCGAGGATCGACGATGTTCTTATCATTGTCAATGACAATTATGTTCCCGTTGATTTTACTATTATGGATATTGAATGTGAACCTTCTTGTCCAATTATTTTGGGACGTCCTTTTCTTCGCACCGTCGGTGCCATCATTGACATGAAAGAGGGGAATATAAAATTCCAATTTCCTCTCAAGAAAGGGATGGAACACTCCTAGAAAGAATATTAAGTTACCTTTTGAGTCCGTTATACGGGCTAGCTATTCTTTTACTCTTGATAAAACTTGATCTCTTTGCATTATGCCTAGCTTAAAGGCATAAAAGAAAGCGCTTTTGGGAGGCAGCCCACAATGAATAAAATTTTATTTTGCTTTTGTTGTGTCTTGATGTTGTTACTACAGTAGCATCATCATTGTATCTTTACTTTTCAGCTTTGTGCCAAGTGTAGCCTCTGATTGCAAGAACGTTCAAAAGTTGTGACGTGCTGTCCAGGAAACAGATTCTATCATTGGACAGAAAAATTCGTATAAAATCACCAGATCATCTTTTTGGTCTGAATTTTTTCGACAGCGTTCTCTATACAATTGGCTTTCGGGCGTCTGTTCTGAGTTTTTTGATTTGAGTTGCAGAAGTGCCCCGAAAAAATTATTTACTACCTGCTGGTCTGTTTTTCACAGATTCTGTCCTGTTTTGCCTTTTCTTCATTTTGCAAACCTTGAGCTTGCTTTTTCTTTGCAAAAACCTTTTGGCAATCTTGAGAAACAGTAGACCTTCAAGAATATCTTTATTTCCAGCAAGAAAAAATTATTTTATTAAGGATACTAACCTCGCTAATCAGATTATGATGAGTTATGTATGAAGGGAGTTTTCAAGTGTGCGAGGGAAGATGATAAAAAGATTCAGGAGTGTCAAACGCTCAAGCTTGGGGATGCCCCCGTGCACCCCCAAGAAATATTCAAGAAGACTCAAGCGTCTAAGCTTGGGGATGCCCCCGTGCATCCCCTTCTCCATCAACAATTATCAGTTCGTCTTTCGTTCCACTATATTTTTATCACTTCATGTGTTATGTGCTATGCTTGGAGCGTCTTGTTTTTAGTTTCCTTTTTAGTTTTCTTTAGTTTTGTTTGTTGTTCATAACGAGTTGGAACTCAGCTTTCTTTGTGTGGGAGAGAAACACGCTCCACTTCAACCTAGAACACAACATAGAATTTTCATGTCTATCTTTGCTGTGTGTGTTCTTTGTCTTTCAATAGCTACTATCATGTTCGGCTCTTAGTTTTCATGCTTTACTTTTTAAAGAGCTTTTGTTTAGTTGGTCGCTGGAACTCTCTTTAGTTATCATGCTTATCTTGTTAAGAGAGTTGGTTTCTGTTGCACTGGTTGATATGTCTATGATAAAAATGCTATGTGCATAATGGTGCTTAGTAGTTCATGTTTTCTTATGGTTAGTCTCAAATAGCTGGGGGTTCTTAATGTGTTATTGACGTACCAACATGATTTGTTTGCCTATGATGTGGTATGGTTTAGTGATATCTTCCTTCAAGAATTTATTTTGATTGACTTGGCGTATGCTCACGCATATTTAAGACTGTAAAGAAAGTCTATCAAACCTTGATGATCTTTAATTTCTGAGTAGCGATATAACTTCCATGCCCGATTCAATGTTGCTTTGTCGCTCTGCATGATTATGACCGTCATTGCTCTTTTAGTTGGTCGCTCCCAGTCTTTTGCTAACCTTTGCCTGTACTAAGCGGACTGACAGCTTGTGCATCCAAAATCCTTTAAACCAGTTATGCCATATGAGTCCACCATACCTTCCTATACATGGTATTTACCTGCCATTCCTAACGAAGACTTTCATGTACCATCTCGAAATTATTCAAAAAAAAGGCATTTCTCTTTTGTGCCTCTGTTTTAGCTCATGAGGAAGTAGTAGTTAATTCATGATCTTTTTAAGTTGGACAAGCTTCACCCCGGGATTGCATGTCTAATGTGCAAACCCATAATACGAGAAGGAACTGGCATAGAGTGCGCCCGGCTCATTAAAAATTATACAACAAACAAACCCTCCTTCACGCTTTGTTCATGAGAAATCAGAAAACTTTGGCAGTGATAAACAAAGGAGATTAAGAGGATGTGATCGTCCTCATGCGGGAGCCGTTCCTCGAAACTTGTCCAGCTCAAGAAGTAATTGAGTTATCTACTAGCATTCGTTGACGAAATATTCATATTCTAAAAAATAATTATTACCTTTGTTTTTAAAACCAAGAGCTCTGGTACATGTTTAGTTTTTGTTTCCGACCACGGGTTTTCAACCTTGCCAACAAAAGCCACGGTTCGAGAGTCTCCACCTTCTTTCTTTAAAGCACCAACTATTGAGAGCATGATTGTCATTCTGAGTGTAATGTGCATTGTCCCAAAGTACCATTGTCTTCTGCATGACTATGATATCGTTTATTCTGAAATCATTGTATCTAGTCATCACTTAAACTTTGGAGGTGCCCCTGCATTTATGTTTTGCTTCACTAAAGGGGGCAAGCGAGATATCACTTTGTCATGTTTGCACACCATGCTCATTGCAAATCTATTGAGTGTTTCAGTATCATATTGTAAAACTTTCAGTTCTTTGTGATATTCTCATGAGGCAACTTAATTACTACAGATTCATTGTCTCAGTAAGCATTTGTCATGTGACTGTGAAAAGTTCTTATATGGTTAATAGCATGTCACCACAGAAATTATGCTTGTTATCATTTACCTACTCGAGGACGAGCTGGAATTAAGCTTGGGGATGTTGATACATCCAAAACGTATCTATAATTTCTGCTTGCTCCATGCCTCTTTTGTGTGATATTGCTATGATATTTATGCACTTCCATACACTTTTGATCATATTTGGAATAACCTATTAACTCAGTGCACCCCAGTGCCAGTTTCTGTTTTCTGCTGTTTTTGTATTTCAGGTTTTCCCATTACGTAAACTACCAGAAAAATTCCGGGAAAAATATATAAAAAATCAGCATTCCGGAAGCTTCCATGCGGACAAAGTAGGGCTGGAGGGGGGACACCAGGGCTCCAGGCGGCCAGAGGGCGCGCCCCCCTCCTGGCCGTGCCGCCAGGGCGCCTGGGCCCCCCCAAGCCTCCTCTGACGCCCCCCTTTGGCATATATTTACACCGCGTCCCGAAACCCTTGAGGACGGAACCCTTTTTCGCGATCTCATCTCTGTTCCGCCGCCGCCGCGCTTCCAAGATCGGGAGCACCAGGAGAACTCTTTCCGGCACCCTACCGGAGGGGAGGATCACCACCGGGAGCCTCTCCACCACCATGGACGCCACCCGGATGAGTTGTGAGTAGTCTCCCTTGGACCATGGGTCCATGACCAGTAGCTATGTGATGTTCTCCTCCCCTCTTTGTTCTTCACCGATTAGACCTCGTGAGCTGCCCAACATGATCGAGGCACATATGTAATCCTTATGCTGTTGCTATGATGAGTTTGCTGGGATCCGATGGATTATGAGATTATGTTCAGATTATGTGTGAGTAATATATTTGATTTACCTATTTTATATTTATGTTCTTGAGTAATTCTTGCATGTTCTCCGTTGCTGTTTATTGCTTTGGCCAAGTAGTAGGTAGTAACTCCAAGAGGGAACGTTATGCTTGATTGTGGTTTCATGCCCCTCGATGACTAGCTTGAGTGACAGAAACATGAGTCTAGGGGATGTGTTGTTGCCACAAGGGGGAAAACAACGGTGCTTGTACTCGCGGGTGCAAGGATTGTTTACTTTACGCAAAGTTCTTTTAATGCAGTTGTCTGTTGCTTTGAGTTTACACTATGGGTGGGACTCGCAACTTAATACCAGCGAGATGTTCTGGATAGATATCTCAAGGTGGATGATTAGTAGTAGATGCAGATGGATTTCGGTCTACTTACCTTGGCGTACCGCCCATGCTTTTGAACCTCTACCTTTCTTTGTAGCATAGTTAGCATTGGTTTGCGCACATAATCCTGTCAATTGCCCAGCTGTAATTTGTTTACCTCGCTTAGCTGTTTTATCGTCTTTTGGGAGAGAGACATCACTAGTGAACATCATGGGACCCCGGTCCATATTACCATCACTGATCACATCCGCTATTTACTTTCAGTTCTTACTTACTAGTTGCAGTTATACCTTTCACTATTATCTCTTACGTTTGATCCTTTGTAAACGACAAGGCCGGAGGGATTGACAACCTCTCTGTACTCGTTGGGAGCAAAGTTATTTGTATTGTGTGCAGGTCCGGTCAATCGCTAGTTGCGCCGCTAGCAGTTGACACCTTCTTGTTGAACCTCGGAGTCTCAGGGGATTCGATCCTTGGTATCTTTGCCAAGGGAAAACTACCGCTACACTGCATCTCAAACCTTCCACTTGGGGTAACCAACGAGGGGCGAGAAGCCATCACGAGTATACCGTTATGTCGTTTGGTCTGACAAACGCACCGGCATACTTTATGAACCTGATGAACAAAGTGTTTATGGAGTATTTGGATAAGTTCGTCGTAGTGTTCATTGATGATATTTTGATCTTCTCGAAGGATGAAGAGGAGCATGCAGAGCATTTGCGTTTGGTATTGGAGAAGCTCAGAGAACATTAGTTATATGCCAAGTTTAGCAAATGCGAGTTTTGGTTGAAGGAAGTCGGATTCCTCAGACATGTTATATCCGGAGAAGGAATAGCAGTAGATCCCGCTAAGGTGGACACCGTGACCAATTGGGAAGCACCGACAACAGTTGGAGAGATCCGGAGTTTTCTTGGACTCGCAGGATACTACCGGAGGTTTATTGAGAATTTCTCGAAGATTGCAAAGCCAATGACAGAGTTGTTGAAGAAGGACACCAGGTTCAGTTGGTCAGAAGAATGTGAGGCCAGTTTCCAGGAATTGAAGAAACGTTTGGTCTCATCCCCTGTGTTGATTCTGCCAGATCAACATAAGGATTATGAGGTGTACTGCGACGCTTCACGTCGAGGACTTGGAGCTGTTCTTATGCAGGAAGGAAGAGTTGTTTCGTATGCTTCACGACAACTAAAACCTCATGAGATGAACTATGCCACCCACGATTTGGAGCTAGCAGCCGTAGTGCATGCATTGAAGACGTGGAGACATTTTCTCATTGGAAACCATTGTGAAGTATATACGGATCATAAGAGTTTGAAGTATATATTCACTCAGAAGGAGTTGAATCTTAGGCAAAGGAGATGGCTGGAACTCATTAAGGATTACGACATGAGATTGCATTATCATCCCGGAAAGGCTAACGTAGTAGCTGATGCGCTAAGCCATAAGAGCCATGTCAATACCCTAATGATGGAGGAATTTCCAAAGGAGTTAGCCGAGGACTTACGAGAACTACATTTGGAGATAGTTCCGAGAGGCTATGTACCAACACTAGAAATCCAGTCTACCCTGATGGATAAAATCAGAGAAGCCCAGAAAGCTGACAAGGAGGTTGCCTCTGTAAAGGAGAGGATGAGCGAAGGGAAAGCTAAAGGATTTTGTGAGGATGAACACAACACCTTATGGTTTGATGATCGAATCTATGTGCCCAATGACCCAGAGACCAGGAAGTTGATTTTTCAGGAGGCCCATGATTCACCATACTTGATTCACCCAGGAAATACTAAGATGTATTTGGATTTGAAGGATATTTTCTGGTGGACCGGTATGAAGAAGGATATTGCGGAGTATGTAGCAGTTTGTGATGTATGCTAGAGAGTGAAGGCCGAACATCAGAAGCCATCAGGATTGTTACAACCTATGCCAATACCCGAATGGAAGTGGGATATGATTTCCCAGGACCAAAGCAGGATATGATTCAATCTGGGTGGTGGTAGACCGATTGACGAAGGTAGCCCACTTTATTCCTGTGAAAACCACATATACCAGTGCAAAGTTGGCTAAGATATACATGACCAGAATTGTATGTCTGCATGGAGTTCCGAGGAGCATCGTATCAGATAGAGGAACCCAGTTTACCTCAAAGTTTTGGAATCAGTTACATGAAACTTTGGGTACCAGGCTAGAGTTTAGCACCGCGTTTCACCCGCAGACAGATGGACAGACTGAAAGAGTCAATCAGATTTTGGAGGATATGCTGAGAGCCTGTGCATTAGATTATGGATCTAGTTGGAATGACAACTTGCCCTACGTGGAGTTCTCATACAACAACAGTTACCAAGCCAGTTTGATGATGGCATCGTTCGAGGCATTGTATGGAAGGAGATGCCGAACACCGTTGTCGTGGGACGAAGTTGGAGACCGATAGTTGTTTGGACCAGACTTAATCAAAGAGTCTGAGGAGAAGGTGAAGTTGATCCGAGATAGACTGAAGGTAGCTCAGTCCAGGCAGAAGAGTTATGCAGACTCGAAGCGCAAGGAGATAACCTATGAGATCGGAGACAGAGCGTACTTGAGAGTATCGCCTCTGCGAGGAGTTAAACGTTTCGGAGTTAAAGGGAAGTTAGCCCCGAGATTTGTGGGACCTTACCGTGTTTTGGAACGCATGGGAGAGGTTGCCTATAAGTTGGAATTGCCCGAAGGATTGTCAGGAGTGCACGACATGTTTCACGTTTCGCAGCTTAAGAAGTGTCATGCGGAGATGGCCGATATACCGCTTAGAGACACAGTACCCCTGGAAGCAATTCAGTTGGACAGTGATCTGACCTACGAGGAGAAGCCTGTTAAGATTCTCGAATTTTCGAGCAGAGTTACTCGCAGTAAGGTTATAAAGTTTTGCAAAGTCCAGTGGAGTCACCACACCGAGGAAGAAGCCATCTGGGAACGAGAAGATGATCTACGCAAGGACCACCCACACCTGTTCTCTAGCCAAGTTGAATCTCGAGGGCGAGATTCATTCTAAGGGGGGTAGGTTTGTAACATCCCAAATTTTCAATTTGGATTGTTATACATAGATCATAATTGCATTTCATGTTTTTCCACTTTTGTTCGTGGAGTTCCTCAAAATTCTAAGCAACTCAAGGACCTACAGAGAGAGTTGGGAATTTTATCGTTTTCGTATTTGAGTTCGCTCGAATACCGGTACGAGGACAGTGTGATTCTAATTATTTTTCTCTCCTAAAGATATTTCTAAATACAAAATATGAGCGGAGATAATATGACTTCTCCAAAATAACAGAAATATTGGAGGGAAAATGTTAAAATCACTTTTGGTATTTTTCTGGATTTATTTGCGGATTTATTTGCATAGGAAAAATACGCGTTTTTCAAAATTGCATTTAGGTCCGGGAAAAATGTTCACTTTGTCCTAAATATTATTAGAGGACGGTGAAAATTTATTTCGGGAATTTTGGAGTCCGTTTGGTATTTCTTTCGTTAGTTTTTCTGCCCCGGTAATCTATTTAAAAAAAACTGAACCGACTTAGGATTCGTGTTGGAGTAGGACTTTGGGCTTTATAAGCTGCAGCCGCCGGCCCAACTCGCCTCGCCTCGCCCCGCAGCCCCGCCCGAAACCCTAAGCCGCGCCGCCGCCTCCCGCCGCCGCCGCCACCCGTCGCCTCCGCCGCCGCCGCGCTGCGCGCCGCCGCCCGCCGCCGCCACCCGCGCCGCACCGCCCCGCCGCCCGCGCCGCACAGCCCCGCCGCCAGCCCGCCGCCGCCGGAGCACCGCCGCCTCGCCCCGCCGGACCGCCGGAGTTCCGCCGGAGTTCGTTGCCCGAGGTAGTTCTCGGTTTTTCCCGTTTAACCGATCGGTTTTGTTTTAGGAAAACCTAGATCTGTTTTTTTAATTAGAATAGATCGGTTCGGTTTTTCCGCCGGTTTAGTTATTTAGCGGACGTTCGTCCGTACGTTCGTTTTAACGAAGGGTTTTCGTTAGTTAGCCGCAGACAGCGAACGTGCGTTCGTTAGCCTGTTCGTCGTTTTTCTTTTTCGGGGTATTTATCCGCGATTATTCCGATCGCGATTTCTGCCCTGATCTTGTTTTTCGTTTTTCTTTTCGCTCGAGAGTTGGAATCAGGTGATTCAAAATCCCAGATCTTCGTCTCGAAGCCCTCTTTACGTTTAATCAACTGGAACAAGATTTTGGCTACTGTAAAATTTGACTTTAGGCCAACTAGTAAACCGAAGCTCGTTTCTTTTGCAGTTTGAGTTTCGTTGCTTTTTTCGAGTTGATTCTTTTTGCAAACTGGAGTTCTTAAGTTGAACCTTCTGGTTAGATCTCTTATTTGAGTTTTACCCGTGCATTAGTTAAGTACTTACTGTATGCTTGTTTGATTGCGATACAGTACCCTGAGTGCGGCGCTTGCTACTTTGAGTCTCTAGGTTTTGCGGATCATCAGCAAGGCAAGTAACACTTTGATCATACTTTCCAATTACCCAGTTTTCATTGCATTAGTCCAACCCTCACACATTGCATGAGTAGGATCAATTAACTTGTGGGACTGGGAAGTAGATTGAGGTATTACCTATTACCTGCATTACATTCAAACCTTTGGGAGTTACTTCTACGTTTGCTGTTAGGACATGCTATGCTCGTAGATGTGGATTGGGTGGGTGAAATCCATGACAGATGTGAGTTTATTAATTAATGATTCAACTTAAGGTGGCAACATTAATACACATCTGGGTGGATTGAGGCATCTGGGTATTCCAGCGATTGCCTGTTTTTTATGGACCGCCACCTAGGCTCAAAGGGATCATGAGATTATTCATACTAGAAACTTCCGTGTGCAGCCACAATGCTATTATGGGCTCTTGCATAGTATGAGTAGGTTGTGCGAACTCTTACAGTGGTGGACTAGCAGATGTAGGGGATGTAGGTTGGTACGGTCCGCCCGATCGTAAGGTGCTAGCGCTTCTGAAAGACTATGTCTCGGTCATCCGTTTCTCAAACACCATGCAGTGCGAGAAACCAAACGGAGGCGATCGAGTCTTGTGGGAAAAGTGCACAAACCTCTGCAGAGTGTACAAACTGATCATGATTAGTCGTGTCCCCGGTTATGGACATCTTGAGTATCTAGTACTTGGATTTTTATGTGCATCTCATCATGTTACTTTAATTAATATTGTTGGGTTTAATGATTATTTTTAATTGGGGTTGAGAGGATGTCTATCTTCTCAACGATGTTTCAACTACCATGATAGTTAATTAAAATCTATTCCTTTGAAGTAGGGAAAAATTGTCTTTACGCAAAAACTTAACCATAGTGCTTTCCACCAGCCATATTGCATATAGTATAGCTTTACTTTCATTGCATCTTTTGTGTTACCTTGCCAGCATATTCCATGTGCTGACCCGTTTTCGGGCTGCAACGTTTCATGTTGCAGACTTTTCAGACGACGAGTAAGATGCCCCTTTTAGGTCATGGTTCTATACTCAGTGATGCCGCTGGAGTTGGTGGGCTCACTTATCTTCCAAGCTTTCCGCTGTTATCGTGTTAGATAGCCTTCAGCCATATTATTTGTAATAAATTCATTGTTGGACTATCGATGTAATAAGTGTGTGATTGCTACTCTGTTATAAATCCTTCAAGTACTGTGCGTGTCAGCATTACTGATCCAGGGATGACACTGATGCACAGAGATCAGACTGTTTGAGGTCTGGTCGCTACAGTCCAGTGATCCACTCCTGGATTACTTTGGTACCTCCCTGCTAGACTTATAGCAAGGCACACATCAGGTTTGGTACACAACATTGCATACATGATAGATCCTATGGCTGAGTCATAGGGAATGACTTTCATTTTCTCTCTATCTTCGGCAGTGGTCGGGCATTGAGTCTTACTCTACTTCACACCTTGTAACATAGGCAAGAACCCTTTCTTTGACTGATCCATTTTGAACTTCTTCAAAACTTTATCAAGGTATGTGCTTTGTGAAAGTCCAATTAAGCGTCTTGATCTATCTCTATAGATCTTGATGCCTAATATGTAAGCAGCTTCACCGAGGTCTTTCATTGAAAAATTCTTATTCAAGTATCCTTTTATGCTATCCTGAAATTCTATATCATTTCCAATCAAAAATATGTCATCCACATATAATATCGGAAATGCTACAGAGCTCCCACTCACTTTCTTGTAAATACAGGCTTCTCCAAAAGTCTGTATAAAACCATATTCTTTGATCACCTCATCAAAGCGTATATTCCAACTCCGAGATGCTTGCACCAGTCCATAGATGGATCGCTGGAGCTTGCACACTTTGTTAGCACCTTTAGGATTGACAAAACCTTCTGGTTGCATCATATACAACTCTTCTTTGAGATATCCATTCAGGAATGCAGTTTTGACATCCATTTGCCAGATTTCATAATCATAAAATGTGGCAATCGCTAACATGATTCGGACAGACTTAAGCATCGCTACGGGTGAGAAAGTCTCATCGTAGTCAACTCCTTGAACTTGTCGAAACCCTTTCGCAACAAGTCGAGCTTTGTAAACAGTAACATTACCGTCTGCGTCGGTCTTCCTCTTGAAGATCCATTTATTTTCGATGGCTTGCCGATCATTGGGCAAGTCAACCAAAGTCCACACTTTGTTCTCATACATGGATCCCATCTCAGATTTCATGGCCTCAAGCCATTTCGCAGAATCTGGGCGCATCATCGCTTCCTCATAGTTCGTAGGTTCATCATGGTCTAGTAACATGACTTCCAGAACTGGGTTGCCGTACCACTCTGGTGCGGAACGAACTCTGGTTGATCTACGAAGTTCAGCAGAAACTTGATCTGAAGTTTCATGATCATCATCATTAGCTTCCTCACTAATTGGTGTAGGAATCACTGGAACTAGTTTCTGTGATGTACTACCTTCCAATTCGGGAGAAGGTACAATTACCTCATCAAGTTCTACTTTCCTCCCACTCACTTCTTTCGAGAGAAACTCCTTCTCTAGAAAGGATCCATTCTTAGCAACGAATATCTTGCCTTCGGATCTGTGATAGAAGGTGTACCCAACAGTCTCCTTTGGGTATCCTATGAAGACACATTTCTCCGACTTGGGTTCGAGCTTATCAGGTTGAAGCTTTTTCACATAAGCATCGCAGACCCAAACTTTAAGAAACGACAACTTTGGTTTCTTGCCAAACCACAGTTCATAAGGCGTCGTCTCAACGGATTTTGATGGTGCCCTATTTAACGTGAATGCAGCTGTCTCTAAAGCATAACCCCAAAATGATAGTGGTAAATCGGTAAGAGACATCATAGACCGCACCATATCCAATAAAGTATGGTTACGACGTTCGGACACACCATTACGCTGTGGTGTTCCGGGTGGCGTGAGTTGTGAAACTATTCCACATTGTTTCAAATGAAGACCAAACTCGTAACTCAAATATTCACCTCCATGATCAGATCGTAGAAACTTTATTTTCTTGTTATGATGATTCTCTACTTCACTCTAAAATTCTTTGAACTTTTCAAATATTTCAGACTTGTGTTTCATTAAGTAGATATACATATATCTGCTCAAATCATCAGTGAAGGTCAGAAAATAACGATACCCGCCGCGAGCTTCAACACTCATCGGTACACATACATCTGTATGTATGATTTCCAACAAATCTATTGCTCGCTCCATTGTTCCGGAGAACGGAGTTTTAGTCATCTTGCCCATGAGGCATGGTTCGCAAGCACCAAGTGATTCATAATCAAGTGATTCCAAAAGTCCATCACTATGGAGTTTCTTCATGCGCTTTACACCAATATGACCTAAACGACAGTGCCACAAGTAAGTTGCACTATCATTATTAACCTTGCATCTTTTGGCTTCAATATTATGAATATGTGTATCACTACAATCGAGATCCAACAAGAATAGACCACTATTCAAGGGTGCATGACCATAAAAGATATTATTCATAAAAATAGAACAACCATTATTCTCTGATTTAAATGAATAACCGTCTCGCAACAAACAAGATCCAGATATAATGTTCATGCTTAATGCTGGCACCAAATAACAATTATTCAGGTCTAAAACTAATCCCGAAGGTAGATGTAGAGGTAGCGTGCCGACGGCGATCACATCGACTTTGGAACCATTTCCCACGCGCATCGTCACCTCGTCCTTAGCCAATCTTCGTTTAATCCGTAGTCCCTGTTTCGAGTTATAAATATTAGCAACCGAACCGGTATCAACTACCCAGGTACTATTACGAGCATTAGTAAGGTACACATCAATAACATGTATATCACATATACCTTTGTTCACCTTGCCATCCTTCTTATCCGCCAAATACTTGGGGCAGTTCCGCTTCCAGTGTCCAGTCCCTTTGCAGTAGAAGCACTCAGTTTCAGGCTTGGCTCCAGATTTGGGTTTCTTCGCGGGAGTAGCAACTGTCTTGCTATTCTTCTTGAAGTTCCCCTTCTTTCCCTTGCCCTTTTTCTTGAAACTAGTGGTCTTGTTAACCATCAACACTTGATGCTCCTTTTTGATTTCTACCTCCGCAGCCTTGAGCATAGGGAAGAGCTCGGGAATTGTCTTTTGCATCCCTTGCATATTATAGTTCATCACGAAGCCTTTATAGCTTGGTGGCAGTGATTGAAGAACTCTATCAATAACACTATCCTCGTCAACTTTGCAACCAAGTTGAGTCATATGATTGTAGTACCCAGACATTCTGAGCAAGTGTTCACTGATAGAACTATTCTCCTCCATCTTGTAGCTATAGAACTTGTTGGAAATCTCATATTTCTCAATCCGGGCATTTTCTTGAAATATTAACTTCAACTCCTGGAACATCTCATATGGTCCATGACGTTCAAAACATCGTTGAAGTCCCGGTTCTAAGGCGTAGAGCATGGCACACTGAACTATCGTGTAGTCATCAGACCGCGTCTGCCAGACGTTCAAAGCGTCTACATTAGCGGGAGGGGGCTTGTCACCTAGCGGTGCTTCAAGAACATAATTCTTCTGTGCGGCAATGAGGATAATCCTCAAGTTACGAACCCAGTCCATGTAATTGCTACCATCATCTTTCAACTTAGCTTTCTCTAGGAATGCATTAAAATTCAAAGGAACGGTAGCACGGGCCATTGATCTACAACAACATAGATATGCAAAATCTATCAGGACTAAGTTCATGATAAATTAAAGTTCAATTAATCATATTACTTAAAGAACTCCCACTTAGATAGACATCCCTCCGGTCATCTAAATAATCACGTGATCCAAATCAACTAAGCCATGTCCGATCATCACGTGAGATGGAGTAGTTTCAATGGTGAACATCTTATGTTGATCATATCTACTATATGATTCACGCTCGACCTTTCGGTCTCTAGTGTTTCGAGGCCATATCTGCATATGCTAGGCTCGTCAAGTTTAACCCGAGTATTCTGCGTGTGCAAAACTGGTTTACACCCGTTGTATTTGAACGGAGAGCTTATCACACCCGATCATCACATGGTGTCTCGGCACGACAAACTTTCACAATGGTGCATACTCAGGGAGAACACTTATACCTTGAAATTTTGTAAGGGATCATCTTATAATGCTACCGTCGTACTAAGCAAAATAAGAAGCATAATAAGATAAACATCACATGCAATCAAAATATGTGACATGATATGGCCATCATCATCTTGTGCTTTTGATCTCCATCTTCAAATCACCGTCATGATCACCTTCTTCACCGGCGTGACACCTTGATCTCCATCGTAGCAACGTTGTCGTCTCGCCAACTATTGGTTCCACGACTATCTCTACCGCTTAGTGATAAAGTAAAGCAATTACATGGCGACTGTATTTCATACAATAAAGCGACAACCATATGGCTCTTGCCAGTTGCCGATTGCTACCTCTTGAGCTTGCATTGTATTCCCTCGAAGAGGAAAGGGAGATCCAGCACAGTAGCGTAAGTATTTCCCTCAGTTTTTGAGAACCAAGGTATCAATCCAGTAGGAGACCACGCGCCAGTCCCTCGCACCTGCACAAACAAATAAGAACTTCGCAGCCAACGCGATAAGGGGTTGTCAATCCCTTTATGGTCACTTACGATAGTGAGATATGATAGAGATGATAGATAATATTTTTGGTATTTTTGATATAGAAACAGAAGGTAAAGAAAGCAAATAAACAACGGCGGCATAAATTGGCTAGTTGACGGGAAAGTAATATGATAAAGATAGACCCGGGGGCCATAGTTTTCTCTAGTGGCTTCTCTCATGATAGCGGTATTCTACGGTGGGTAAACAAATTACAGTCGAGCAATTGATAGAAAAGCGAATAATTATGAGACTATCTAGGCATGATCATTGTATATAGGCATCACGTCCGAGACAAGTAGACCGACTCCTGCTTGCATCTACTACTATTACTCCACACATCGACCGCTATCCAGCATGCATCTAGTGTATTGAGTTCATACGAACAGAGTAACGCCTTAAGCAAGATGACATGATGTAGAGGGATAAACTCAAGCAATATGATGAAACCCATCTTTTTATCCTCGATGGCAACAATACAATACGTGCCTTGCTGCCGCTACTGTCACTGGGAAAGGACACCGCAAGATCGAACCCAAAGCCAAGCACTTCTCCCATTGCAAGAACTATAGATCTAGTAGGCCAAACCAAACCAATAATTCGAAGAGACTTGCAAGGATATTATGAGCACACATAAAAAGTTCAGAGAAGAACCAAATATCTTTCATAGATAACCTTGATCATAAACTCACAATTCATCGGATCTCGACAAACACACCGCAAAAAGAGATTACATCGAATAGATCTCCTCGAAGACCGAGGAGAACTTTGTATTGAGATCCAGAGAGAGAGCAGAAGCCATCTAGATACTAGCTATGGACCCGAAGGTCTGAGGTAAACTACTCACAACTCATGGTGAGGGCGATGATGATGATGAAGGCCTCCGTGATGGATCCCCCTCCCGGAACAGGCTCCAAGATGGGATCTCCATGGGAACAGCAGCTACGGCGGTGGAATTAGGGTTTTCTCTCTGCGCTCGGAGTTTCTGGGGTACGTAGGTATATATAGGAATAAGAGGGGCACCGGGGGCCACATGGGCTGCCTTCGAGGCAGGGGGCGCGCCCTGGGAAGGGGGGCGCGCCCCCACCCTCGAGGGTGGCCCTTCTGTCTCCTGGCTTGGCCCCGAAGTCTATCGTGCGTGATTTCCTCAAAAATTATCTCCTGTGAAGGTTTCATATTCCGTTTGGACTCTGTTTGATATTCCTTATCTGCAAAACCCTGAAATAGGCAAAAAACAGCAATCTGGACTGGGCCTTTGGGTTAGTAGGTTAGTCCCAAAAATGATATAAAAGTGAATGATAAAGCCCATTAAACATCCAAGACTTCATAAATAATAGCATGGAACAATCAAAAATTATAGATACGTTGGAGACGTATCAAGCATCCCCAAGCTTAATTCCTGCTCGTCCTCGAGTAGGTAAATTATAAAAGAAAGAATTTTTGATGTGGAATGCTAACCAATATAGTTTTTCAATGTAATTATCTTAATTGTGGCATGAATGTTCAGGTCTGAAAGATTCAAGATAAAAGTCTATATTGACGTAAGAAATAACAATACTTCAAGCAATACTAACAAAGCAATCATGTCTTCTCAAAATACTATGGCTAAAGGAAGTTATCCCTACAAAATCATATAGTGTTGGCTATGCTCCCTTGCTATCACACAAAATATTCATATCATGCACAACCCCGATTTCAGCCAAGCATTTGTTTTCATGCTCTATCTTTTCAAACCTTTCAACTTTCACGCAATACATGAGCGTGAGCCATGGATATAGCACTATGTGTGGAATAGAGGTGGTTGTGGAGAAGACAAAAAGAGGGAGATAGTCTCACATCGACTAGGTGTATCAACGGGCTATGGAGATGCCCATCAATAGATATCAATGTGAGTGAGTAGGGATTGACATGCAACAGATGCACTAGAGCTAAATATGAATGAAAGCTCAACAAAAGAAACTAGTGGGTGTGCATCCAACTTGCTTGCTCACGAAGACCTAGGGCATTTGAGGAAGCCCATCGTTGGAATATACAAGCCAAGTTCTATAATGAAAATTCCCACTAGTATATGAAAGTGACTAAGCATAAGACTCTCTACAATGAAGAACATGGTGCTACTTTGAAGCACAAGTGTGGAAAAAGATAGTAGCAATTGTCCCCCTTTTTTTCTTTTTTTGGGCCTTTTTTTATTTGGCCTTTCTTTTTTTTTTGCGGAGGGGCTTTATAGATTTAGCCTTTCCTCCCATGGGACAATGCTCTAATAATGATGATCATCACACTTTCATTACAACACAAGATTACAACTCGATACTACAACAACAATGTATGACTCTATATGAATGCCTCCGGTGGTGTACCGGTATGTGCAATGAAACAAGAGTGACATGTATAAAAATTATGCATAGTGGCCTTGCCACAAATACGATGTCAACTACATGATCATGCGATGGCAATATGACAATATGATGCGTGTCATATAAACGGAACGGTGGAAAGTTGCATGGCAATATATCTCGGAATGGCTCTGTAAATGCCATGATAGGTAGGTATGGTGGCTGTTTTAAGGAAGGATATATAGTGGGTTTATGGCACCGGCGAAAGTTGCGCGGTACAAGAGCGGCTCGCAATTGTGGAAGGGTGAGAGTGCGTATAATCCATGGACTCAACATTAGTCATAAGAACTCATATACTTATTGCAAAAATCTACGAGTCATCAAAACAAAGCAATCAACGCATGCCCCTAGGGGGGAGGTTGGTAGGAGTTAACCATCGCGCGCCCCCGACCTCCACACAAAGGTTGACACTCTACAAATACCTCATTCTTTAACTTAGTCACATAACGGTTCACCATACGTGCATGCTACGGGAATCACCAACCTTAACACAAGTATTTCTCAATTTCATAATTACTCCACTAGCATGACTCTAATATCACTATCGTCATGTGTCAAAACAATTATCAAGCATCCAACATCTCTTTCTATTCAATGCACTTGATGTGGATTTTTTTACTACATTGACATTGGATGTTTATCATGTGAAGACTAGTTTCTCTAGCCTAAACACTTTACCATGCTGTTTTAATAGACTCTCAAATAGATATAAGTTAAGCATGAGAGTTCAACAATTTCTACAAAATATTACCACCACCATGCTCTAAAAGATATAAGTGAAGCACTAGAGCAAAAAACTATTCAACTCAAAAGACAAAAGTGAAGCACATAGAGTGTTCTAACAATGTTTTGGCCATATTTAACTCTCTCGAATAGGTGTGTCCAGCAAGGATGATTGTGGCAAACTAACAAGCAAAGACTCAAATTATACAAGACGCTCCAAGCAAAACACATAACATGTTGCGAATAAAAATATAGATCCAAGTATAGTTACCAATGGATGAAGACGAAAGAGGGGATGCCTTCTCGGGGCATCCCCAAGCTTAGGCTTTTGATTATTTTGAGTTTACTTGGGGTGCCATGGGCATCCCGAAGTTTAGGCCTTTGCTACTCCTTGTTCCATAGTCCATCAAAGCAATACTCAAAACTTGAAAACTTCACAACACAAAACTTAGACAAAAATTCTCGTGAGCTCCGTTAGTAAGAGAAAGCAAACCACCACTCAAAGGTACAGCAATGAATTCATTCTTTGTTTATATTTGTGTTAAACCTACTGTACTCCAAGTTCTCTATGGTTCATATCCTCCAATATTACTCATAGATGCATCGGAATAAGCAAACAACGCACGAAAAACAGAATCTATATATAGGATTGTGTCGTGTGGTTCTGCTCAGGCGACGGCGGCGGCCTTGACTGCATTTCTCCCTTTATTATTACAGGATTTATAATAATCGCATTTAAAGATGCAAGCTGGCCCCGTTAGGCCGCTGCGCAAATTCACTCTTTGCAGAATCGCATAGATTCAATTCTTATCTCTGGGTTCAATCCCTCCGTTGTGCTGCGCTGAATATGCTAATGAGTGAATCAGTTTAAGTGAACAGTAATGCAAAGACCTTAAAAAACAACAGTATTCATCTAGTATTAACCTGACAATCTATCACGATGAAATCATGTTTATAGATCGCCTCAATATTTGAGTTCTGAATTCTTGGATCCTTGAAATGACCATGAGCTTGCACTTATAAGGCTGCCTAGATATATCCTTCAAAAGTGCACTTTTCTGTGATCTCAACACAACCTGGACATGCTATAATGTTAAATTTCTACTGTGCCATATTTTCTCTGTTGGTTTAATAACGGCTTCAATTGCACAGAGAACTGAATATCATTTCTGGAAATTATTACGCAATTTGTTTACATTGGCTCACCTTATAATTCCCAAAGTAGCCTTAGTTCTTCCCATACGGACCATATCGAGCAACAAAATATAGAGAGATGTGTACTATTTTCTTAAAAGAACTCTGTATGTACTGTACTGCCAAGATTTTCCTACCGACAATTGTGCCATTTCATTAACGGACAATAAAGGGATCCGTTTTGCAACGGGATGTGTGAAGGGCTCTTCATGGTAGTTTGTTCTATTGCTCGGACCATGATATGAAATCAGTCTACATAGATTAATGTGAAAAAAAAATCATATCCATACATCTTTCTGCAACTTTATAGCATCAAATAGCTCATCATCCAAACGTCGTGTGGTTATCGAGTGCATTTTACCCTTTATTAAAAGATATATAATCGTATTTAAAGAACAAAGCTGGGCGGGTTTGGCCGCTGCACAAATTCACTCTTTGTAGAATCACATGAATTCAATTCTTACCTCTGGGTTCAGTCCCTCCATTGTGCCATGCTGAATGTGCTAATGAGTGATTCAGTTTCAGCAAACAGCAATGCGAAGACTACAAACGTCAGTATTTGTCTAGTACTAAGCTCATAATCTATCACGATGAAATCATGTTTATAGATCACGTCAATATTTGAGTTCTGAATTCTCAGTGAATCATGCAGGAGCACAAACGGTGGATAACATCATCAGCGAGTCGAGGCCTTTGGCGTGAGCACATGGAGGCCTGCTTGTGGATGAAAAATATCAACACTACCATTCTTGTCGAGCAAAAAAATTGTTGGCTGAACAAATGCAAGAGGTAAAGAAAGCCAACAACAATCACTATTTTGTCGGATTAACCAACAAAATAATCATACCATCTGTACACCAGTATCTTGTTTTTGCAGTCAGCAACCTGTTAAATTTGACAAACCAACACTTCATTCTTCAATGTATAGTACTGTGTTGTGTTGTTCTGCTCAGGCAACGACGAGGCCTTGAGTGCATTTTACTCTTTGGAAGATATATAATCTTGTTTAAAGATTTTAGCTGGGTGAGTTAGGCCGCTACTGGACAAATTATTTGCTTCACTGAGTTTGTTCACCAAGTGAAGTTAAAACTGACTGAAACTGATCCACCACTACTGTGGCTGGGCCAGTATTTTAATATAACCTGTAAGCTATAACTAGTAGTTTAATGACATCTCTAGTAGTTGGGTGGTTTCACTAGCACCGCCATGTTTACCATTTTGAAGTGGCTCCCATGAGGCTATGACCATGTGTATAGTCTCAGACTCTCTGTTAGTAGCATGACGTTAGTAGTATGACATGGTGTTTCTCTGTTTACAAATAAATACACTTTATATTTTTTGCTAATTTCATAAATACTTATGATTCAGTGAAAGCTAATTTCAGTGGTGTAGTTGTTTCTCTAGTGAATGATTTAGTCATTTTGTAGGGGTATGCTTTCTTCCCATACAAATTGTGAGATTACCATGAATTGGTGGTCTTTGTTAGATCCCTCTTTTAGTGTTAAGTATGTCATACATTCATTGTTTCTTTGTTTTGTATGCAGTTCAAGGCTTGGTTCGGTGCATGTCGCTTCAACTGTTGTGCGACTGCTTTGGCGGTCCTTTACGACCTCGATTGCGACTGTTTTGGTAAGTTCCTGGTTTACCCTGGTCTAGCGGTCCTCCACCCACGTCCCCTGTTGCTCTGGGACCTAGCTTGCGAGCTATGGCCGCTCAATTTGCTGGCCTTCGAGCTAAAGGTTGTGTTTGTGGTGATGCCCTGTTTAGGCCCTTGTTTGGTTGAGGTTCTGATAAAAATTTAGGGTTTAGGCTTTCATTTGTATGCCATAGTTAATTTTGGTGCTCCTGGTCATGCCCTGATCAATTTCGTACCATGTCTATAATGGTTGTGGTCAAAAGCTATAGTTGGTATCACTGGTGCAGGTTCTGTGATCAATATTTTGATCCTGTAGGAGTGTAGGTTTCATAACATTGAGTGATCAAATTCTGGCATAAGATCGTGTTCTTGAGGCTATAAGATTAACAGATGCTACATTTGATTTGGTCATGCATTGATTGCTTTTGTTCATGTTTTGATAGGGCTTTTTTTTTTAGTATGGAGATAAATGACGCTACTGTCCACTCCATGGTATTTGAGGCATAATTCTTTTACCAAAAGTCATGTGTAGATGTTGTGAAATGTGTCCTCATCTTGAATAGATTCCAGATCGTAGCCACTATTATTGATTCTGGTTGCGCTACTACTATGCAGGGATGCAAATTTGGAACCTTTAGGGTACCCTCAGTCCTCAGACCCTACTTTAGTTCAACCAAATGAACTAAAGTTTCAAAAATGAAGTCAATTGCATGCCTACTCCTCTGATTGCTTACTGTTTTGGAGCTCATGTGCATGTGTTATGCTTATGCATGGTGTGATCTGTGTAAAGTTCCCATTACCATGTTTTTCAGGATTTATCTTTCCCACTTTAATAACCAGCATAGTATCCCAATGTCCGCCTCCAGTATATGTTCTTTTAATTTTGTTTGGCGCATTTTGTACCCTAGAGTTGAACGAGACTGCTGCTGATTTCGCATTCTGGATGACTGTCATTTGGTCTTTTTTTCTTCATATTATTCCTTGTCGACTCATTGACATTGTTATTGTCAACACTCTTAATACTGGGATTTTGTTGTTTCAGTTTATATTACAATGATCGACCTATATGTTTAAGCATTTTTTTTCTTATTCTCTGGGACTTCTGCTCATGTATTCAAGAAGTTCATTTGGACTATAAACCATTATCCATTTGGTATGAGTATCATCAAGCCGGTTTGTTGTAGTCAGTGGCGAAGCCAAGTTAGGGCTGTGGGGTCAGCTGACCCCACAGTTTTTTGTTGTTTCTTTGACCCCCTGCTATTACTAGCTGCTTTGACCCAACATATTTCAAAGGCTCACCCCACAGGCTTGGAATCCTGTCACCGCCGCTGGTTGTGGTGTTTGCTTGGTTCTGGGTGATAATGGACAAACCTGGTCACCTTTTTTATTTACCTACCTGATCACCTCACTCGCATAAAATGTGTCATCCCTGTTATGCATGTGTTGTCCTACTTCCCAGAGAACTACTCTTTCTGAATCCGGAACAAAGCATGGTTCATCTAGTAGGCATCCCCAAAACTGTATGTCAAACTAATTGTACTTGTGTATATATTTTTTGGCATTAACATCTATCAGTGAAAGTGGTGGTGGGGGGTTTGTTCAATAAGAAAATGACATTTTTCTTCTTCTTTTCGATGCATTCTTAAATCTCGAGTCAAATGTGCTGATTTCATGCTGGAGATTTCCATTGCATTATCTTGTGGCTGTTGTTGGCTTGTGGCATAACAAAATTGTTATTCCATAATTGATCGAGGTGTTCTTGATATGGCTCATGTCACGGGGCTGGACAAGCGATAGTGATGGCAATGGTAAGTTCTAGTGGCACCGTGATGGTGATGCCGATGTTGCTGATTCGTCATTGGCCATCGGCCTTGAGGAACTTGGATGCTCGTGGACGTCATTCCATGCTGGTATGACTTGTAGTAATCGATATGATATTTTGTATTTGAGCAGAAAAAATTGTCTAACAACTCTGGCTTGCTTGCTAACCAGGAGCCAAAATCTAGGACAGGTTTGAGATGTGGGTACAAAAGAGGGTCATCGACTTTGTCAGCTCCCTGGACGTCGTCAAGCAGATCACCATTGAGAGGTTGACGCAACCACCAACACTCTTATTGTATTAGTTTATGTTATAGTAAGAAAAAGAACATGAAAATTCTTACTTGCTGGGACTTCCGCTCACGCATTTGAGCAGTTCATTTGGGCTGCAAGCCACGTTGTTTATCCATTTGGTACAAGTATCATCAAACTGTTCTACAGTAGTGCTTGTTAGGTTCTGGGTGATAAAGGGAAAACCTGGTCAAGCTGATCACCTATTTTGGATTACCAGCCTAATCACTTGACTCGCGTAAAATCTGTTAGCCATGTTATGCATGTGTTGTCCTACTGCCCAGAGAACTATTCTCTCTGGTATCTTAAACATAGCATACTTTAGTTAGTAGGCATCCCCAAAACTGCATGTCAAACTGTTTCTAATCGTAAATGTGAATATTTTTTGGGCATTAACTTTATCTAGCTGTGGCAGCGGTGGTTGGGAGTTTGTTCGATACAATAAATCGTCTTCCCTTCTTCCTTTTTTGATCCATTCTAAACTATTGATTCAAATGCCATAGTTGTACTGATTTCATGCTGGATACTTCAATTGCGTTATATTGTGTCTTTTTCGGCTTGTGAAAGGGTGGGTAGAAACTATGCAATGCACTCACAAGTCACAGACAAAACTATCTATTTCAATATATACAAGAATTATTATTCCCAAGAATCTGAAGCAGTTAGGGCTGTGAGTTTTGGAAAAATATTTAGATTGTGAAATAAAAAATATACAGGGGATTTTATGTGAGTCAAGTGATCAGGTTGTTGAGGAATGAGGAGACTCAGTGGACAAGACCATGGAAGGAGCATCTGCTATCGAAGCTGAAGGTTTTTCTTTGGTGACCAGCGCAACATGCACTTCACACGAGAGATCTTCTCGCACATATACATATTACTGACTGCAGTGCTTGCAAAACAGAGTGGCACTTGCTCCTCAGACATCCTCTGGCACGGTGCATCTGGGCGTTCGGAGATGAGCAATGTATTGAGCATCTAGTGGTACAGTCCACACAGACGTCGGCAAGGCAGTTTACTATGATGGATGCTTTGAAGGAGAAGTTTGTCCAAACAACAATTAAATGTGGCTTATCTTAAATGTTCGTAGAAAGGCCATTAATGCTGGAGATATCAATTGCGTTATATTGTGCTTGTTTTCGGCCTGTGATATTCATGCTCCAGGTTTGAAATTTCATCCTGGGGAGATGTGTCTGGAGCACATTACGTTATAGCTAGTTTAGCTACTTTGTGTGCTGAGACCTGTGCAGCAGGAAAACGAAGTTCAAGAAAAATGGGAAAAATCCCTCCTATTTATTTTTCTTTTTTGTTGGGAGTCATTGTAAAATGAGTAGTTATGTCCTCAAATTCGAATTGTATTGCGGTTCGGGGATTTAGCTTGTTAATGTCAAAAGGTAGTACCAAACAGATCGGATTGTTTGGCTGAATGTTTACTTGTGTTTGAATCGATTGAGCGTTTGAATGGATCACTTTTTTTAAGTGTATAAATCTAGTCCCCTCTTCATATTTAGCACGCAGAATGTCAATGCAGATGTCCTCAGTAAGTAACCAATTGATTGCTGAATGCAATGTACCACATTCGTCCTGGTTTATTAGTCCTCTTGTATTAGTGTCAATTTTTAATCATAGATTTAACTAAGAAAATGTCAATGCATGTCATATTTAAAAATATCATAGGATACGAATCCAATGATATAACATGCATATAATGTACATATAAATATTGCTTGCCATTCCCTACCAATCTGGCTCAACCATGCAACCGAACTTCATGATGTCTAACATGCATATAATGCACATATAAATATTGCACGCCATTCCCTACCAATCTGGCTCAACCATGCAACTGAATTTCATGATGTCGGACCATGCTTTGGTCGAATGGTGCTGAAGGCACAATTTCTAGGACACCATCAAACTGTTCCAACCTCAACAAGGGGGTGCGACCCAACACGGTTACTTTCATAAGTGTCCTTGGCACATGCGCCGACGCCAGGGAGATCTTTCGGAGCATGTCCGCGGTCCATGCTGTCGAGCTAGGAATGGAACACTACGAGATCCTAGACCTGTTAATTGACTCTCATGCTTATCAATGACACATGAAATGATGAGTACTAACTACCAAAAACAAAAATGTGCACCTGACTCGAAGTTGGTGTCCAAGAAGCGTGAAACAGCTACACATAAAATGATGAGTACTAGTTCTCAAAAATGAAAAATATGCACCAAGCTCGACTTTGGCGACCACGAAATATTTGTTACTAACAAAATGACAACGCATTAAATGATGACTAGGTGTAGAAGAAAGAGCTAAAATGCCACGAGGCATACATCATTTAGATACATCTTTAGATTGTTGGCCGCTACGCACTAAGCAATATTATCACTCGGTGCCCTTGGATCACAAGCTCTAGTGTTCCAGAAAAATCCGCACCCAATCAACCGCATCCTCGAAACAAAAGCCTATCTAGTCGACCCAACCCCACATACATAGACAA
Organism: Secale cereale; assembly: GCA_902687465.1. NCBI lineage: Eukaryota > Viridiplantae > Streptophyta > Magnoliopsida > Poales > Poaceae > Secale > Secale cereale. The sequence goes on from LR738709.1 coordinate 24,915,480, forward strand.
GCGAGTGGTTAGTTAAGGGATGCGACGTGGAGATGAGCCAGTGGTTAGTTAAGTGCTATGAGTTAGTCTAGTTGAGGTGCAAAGCGATACTTGACATAGAGATGATAAAGTGGCTAGTTAAGTGCTACAAAGCGGAGTGGACAACGACATAAAGCGAAATTGGACACAACCAAGCAATCGGTGTCTTACATGCAAGTCGATGGGCATCAGCGTGTTACTTTATGTTCCTTCAAAGAAGTAAATAAGTGATCTATTCTGAAATAGATCACTGCATGGGTCAAGTTCACAGAAGTAAAGGATGGATTAAGTTCGAAAGAAATTGCTTGCAATAATCAATCTATGTCCACTATATGCATAGAGGTATGACATGTGGAGTCAACAACCACATGAAGTGATGACAATCATAGAGTTGAGGATGAGGTGTTTGAGAGGCTCCTAGGTGGTGTGACATATTGGCCTTCCCCTCGGCCAACAACTCGCCCTCTATCCTATAGGTGACGACATTGCGGAGGTCTGGCGACGGGAGTTGTAAGCAGCCTGGGTGCGGTGCTCGGTGACCATCGACGATCAACTCTAATACGTCGACCTTCACAAGGCTAGGAACACACTAGATTATCTGATTAGGAATTGTGAACATGCACAACTATATCTCCTTTAATGAAGTCCTTCAAATCCATATAATGTCCGCAATAGTAATCGACGACGATCATGACATGAGGGCTTTTACCGCAGATGGCATGGATGGTATGAATATTGCCCGCCATTCCCTGCAAATCAGGCTCAACCATGCAACTGAGTTCATGATGTCAAACCATGCTTGTGTCAAATGGTTGACGGTATAGTTGCCAGGATGCCGGGGGTGTGGCTGGGACAAAATCGCGAAAACAATTTGTTGCCGGGAAAATTAGGTTGGAAACAATGGTCTGGAAAATTAGCAGGAAAAATGGCAGCGAATAATGATGGAAGAATTGAGTGGTAGGGTATCTATATATCAAGGTGATCCTTGCAACCAGATAGGCAGGGAATCGGGAACCCTAAGGTTATCGTGTAATTTTATGTGGAAAATAAACAAGCTAGTTAAACCCTTCCGCCGAGGGCAATACTATGTGGGGCGCTCGCATTACATATGAAATTCTTTTCTTATCATGCTAGTACTGGAATCCTACGAGTACGTTGCATGCGCATGTATAGCACTAGTAGAAGTGGAAGCACTCATGTGTAAAGCCAAAAGAAAGAAAAAGACCGAGGTAGTAGGACAAGCCTCGTTCCATAAAACATCAGCATCCTCCATTTTAGCATGTGGGGGTGTGTCTCCGATGGATTTTGAGGGATTCGGTCGGTGCTGGTTTTCGATGGATCTCCATGGATCCAGTCTTGATGCGTTTACTTTCGTGTGTCTACAGGTTTGATTCTTTCGATCTACGCTTCTCTTCGTCGGCGGCGGTTGCTATTCTGGCATGTTCGTCCCATGGGGTCTTAGCACGACAACTTCTCGACTGTTTACTACAACAAGTTTTGCCCGGCTCTGGTGAAGGTGGGGCGATGACGACGTCACGCCTTTGACTCGCTCCAATGCTTGTAGTCTTTGCTAGGTGGTCAGTGGATTATTTCTGGTGTTCTTTGTACCGCCACGAGAGTTGATGAATAGATTGGAAGTTTTCTCACGAAAATAAAAGGCATCCTCCTTTTTTTCTCCATTTTTCCAAATTGTCATTTTCAGAAATTTCCCTAAGGCGACAAATGAATAACGAGGGGTTTATAGAACATTTTTTTAATGAATTCATGTATCTCATGTACTTCTATTAATAGAAATCGGAGAGGGAGATTTCTTTTATATATAAAAACTCATGTACTATGATTGTATGCGGTAAGTATGGTTAAGTAATATATAGTCTATAGTCCTATAATCACACATGTTGTTGCGTTGACTTTGTCCGACTCTCAATCTCATACCTTCTCAGCTAGGCGGTAGGCGATAGGTTGTGTGAAGCTAGTGACGATGATGGCACCGGCCAGACATCCTGAGTCCATTCGTGACGCCGACATTGCCAACTCTGCAAAGTTTTGATGCCCACAGTCGGTCGGAGAGAGAACTTGAGGAGTGGACCCCGAGCTCGAGCAACAGCAACCGTCCACCTGGTGCAACATGAAGTTCCACTAGAACCAGCATGTTGGCGGCCTACTGCAACATGAAGTTCAACAACGACGACCCCTCCTCCTCCATTTCTTGCTTGTAGCTACTCCAACATCCTCCATTCCAGTGGCAGACCTACTAAAAAAATGCTTGGGTGGGCCGGAGCGGCCCATGCTGATGGAAACCCATATTTTTCTTCTGAAAAGTCTCAATTTTTACCTATACTCTTCAATTTTTTGCCATGGGCTGGGCGGGCCATGGCCCATATAACCTTGCTGAAACTTCACCAGTGCTCCCTGCATGCCGCTCGTCCCGTCCCTGTCTCAAGAGTCTGGCATAGTGCTAGGAGGAGCAGGGCAAGCATGGTCATGGCTCTCTAGGGCAAGAACCACCACAAAGAATACATAGAAGAGACCTTTCAGGCATTATTCAAGTAATTACATTGATTCCAACTTTATTCAAGTAATTACACTGGAAGAATACATCGAAGAGACCTTCCGGAAGCACTTCAAAATTTTAAAAAAGGAATATGTATGTGATACGGTAAGTAAACCGGCTCTGAAAAAGAACCCCAACGACCCGCACACGGGGCTCGCGGCTGGCAGGATTGTAAGCCGGAGCTCCGCCTAATCTGTCCCGACGGAAAAGCTTGAGGAGGATCGGAGCCAGAAAGACTAACTCTAACCAAGAGCCCGAAAGAAGAAGGGTCGCCATTAGTCCGAGAGTCGTCACTGTGAGAACTAAAACCACAACCGGGATTCCCCTCCCTGCCACCGGATATCGGAGCGACAATGCGAGGGGAGGAAAATCTACATGCTCGTCGGTGAAGATCGAGGGAAAGGATGCTTTGCTCTTGGCGCCTTGGAAGAGGGAAAAGAAAGACGTGAAAACAAGCTACTAGTTCGATTATGAGAAATAATGGTCGCCAGTCATCGTATGTGATTTGCCGCGCGTGCCCGTCATCGTGGAGTCAAAGAAGCAAATCGGTTCGTTTCTATTAAACCAAACCAGGATCGCTTGTTCGGTGCACACATATTTGAATAGTAGTGGATGGAAGCACCAGGTGATGATTAATTATACTCCCTACGTTCTTAAATATTTGTCTTTCTAGTGATTTCAACAAGTGACTAAATACGAAGGAAAATAAGTGAATCTACACTCTAAAATATGTCTACATACATCCATATGTTGTAGTCCATTTAAAATGTCTAGAAAAACAAATATTTCAGAACGGAGGGAGTGATAATTAGCTAGTATATTTGGGGGGGGGGGGGGGGGG
>LR738709.1:24919892-25001108 GCA_902687465.1 Secale cereale
GGGGGGGGGGTGGACTTGAGAGCTTTATTAAATAAAAGTGTTTTCTGCGCAGTCAGCCAAGAGGCTGCTGATCAAGAAGCTAGGTGTATTGTCTAGCCAATTCTCGGCCACGTCAATCGTGCAAGCATGCTTGGCACAGATATGAGCCGGACCGTTCGCTCATCTTGATACATGCTGGATTACAAAAGAAGTACAACTATTAGCTAGCTCTCCAATCTCTACTATAATCCGTGCCACGACTGAACGAGAATCCTCTAGAGCTTGACGCTCTTTTTGAGTCATCAGAGCTCGGTACGCCGACTTGACGGAGTGGTTGCCTGAAATCTCATGCGCCCACGCAAGAAAATCCTCACCGCCACCTGATCGAAGTGGTATATTGAGTATGGCCTCCGCATCAGGCGGAATGAAAGTGTCCCGAACAAGCTGCATCTGCCATGTCCAGTTATCAGGATCTATCAAATCACTGACCCTGGTGATGTTGGTGTTTGGTGGTCGGAGGAGTGGGGACATCGTTGTGGTCGACGGGATCCATCGGTCCTCCCAGACCGCTATGGAGGCCCCATTGCCAACCCTCTTGATCAAACCCGTAAGCAAAGCTTCTCTTCTTGTGATAATTGCCCTCCAAGTAGCAGAAGAGTGCTTGGGGGCTGTAGCTTGCATGAAATCTGTGTCCGGGAAATACCTGCCCTTGAGGATACGCGCGCATAAAGTACTGTTTGGATTCATCATAAGGCGCCATCCTTGCTTGCCTAGCAGAGATAAGTTAAAGGTGTGTAGGTCATGAAACCCCATCCCACCCTTGCATTTTGGTGTAGAAAGCTTCTTCCATGAGATCCAGGTGTGGGGTGTCATCTAGTTAGTAGTAGTAGCTTAGTTGCCTCGACTCAAAAAGGAAAATGAAGGTAGACCATTTTAGTTAGCTGACCGTAATAAAAGAGGACATAACAGTACAAAGTAGACATGCTCAAAAGATGAGGTTAAATTAAGGTGTTTTTATTATTTTCCTTCTAAAACACGCTTTTGGCTGACCAAACGAGCCTCCGCCTCTTTTATCTCCTCCGGCTTGTGTTTTCTGCATGCAAAGGCGTGATCTAAGGGATACACAATTTACGTCACCCCTTCATCTTGCCGATAAAATATGACGGAAGAGTCGATTTGCTCGGCGGCAACACTTGAGAGGGTTGTAGTGTTGTTACAAAGTGCGTGCATGTAGCCTGCAGGTAAGCACATGTATCTTTACAAAGTGCGTGCATGTAGGTAAGCACATAGAGTGCACACACCCCTGCTAACACGGTGGAAATTGATTAGATAAATAGGGTTGTAGATATACTTCCTCCGTCCGGAAATACTTATCATCAGAATGAATAAAAAGGGATGTATCTAGATGTATTTTAGTTCAACATATATCCATTTTTGTTTATTTTGATGACAAGTATTTTCGGACGGAGGGAGTATTGAAGAAGCTTTTTCAAGTAACATGTCCATGTCAGATAGTTAGGAGGAAGCAGCGTGGGAATAGATTCAAAATAATCACGTGTATGACAGAGAGAGGAATATACAACATGTGCATGTGGCAGCATCGGAAAGAGAAGCCCAGACGTGGCCTCCAATGGCCCATGCAGAAAAGCAGCGGCCAGAAGCTGACCTTAAATATTGGGTAGGAAGCCACGCATGAGGCGAGCGGCCTGAAAAGCGGCCCGGGACTGGGCAACTAGCCAAATTCTCACCTCGTATGAGGCGACACGACGGATTCTAAGATTCGCCAAGTTTTTGCCATTTTTTACCTAAATCTGGGCTATTTTTAGGCCGAGTCCAGGCGTGCCTAGCTAGTGTGCCTGAAACCAAGGCATCCCTGGGCGAGTACCTCGTTCATTTCCTGGGCTTGGGCCCATACATGCCTGCCGCCGAAACATACGTCCGCACTTGGACCTTTTGCGTTTGCTTTGTGATTTGTTTCCCCGATTTCATTTGTACGGACGGAACACAAGTAGTAGCGAGCCACCCGGACCTGAATACGGAACACCATCCCCGACGACCAGCATCGTGAGTTTATTCGTTCATCCCTCCCTGCAGTCGGCGGTCGTGCACCCGAGGCTGCCGGTTGCGTCGTCGACGGCGCAGCCGGTGCGCGCCCAGAAGTTGCGATCACTGATCAATTAGCAAGCAAATTGACACCTGGATCGATCGATCTATCTTTCTTGGCTGTGATGTTTACTTATAGCGTGTCAAAGCACGAACGTAAGTGCCATACTAAACAAGTACAGTAGGTAGCCGCACGGAGGAGATGATCGATGAAGAACAGGTGATTAAGGTAGGCAGGTCAGGGTAGATAGCTAGCTAGAGAGGGTATAGGTGATGCGTGGATGGGAAAAAAAATATCAAAGGCAACATTCAGCATGGATCGATGCAACAAACCAGAAGAAAAACGTTGCCGTTTCTTAGTTTTTTGGGTAAAAAAACAAAAGCTTAATCGATAGTTTTTGGCCGTATGCTTGGCGTGGGCTAGCTACATCGATTGATCGATCCATGCACCACATAATGATGAGAAAAAGCAAAGGCAACCAAGTAGTGATAGTTCCAAGTTAATGTCATCACGTACGTACGTCAGTAGTCATCAATTCCACCGATCGGTCGGTCGATCGATCTGCCTTTTTGGTTCACCGATCCTTTTTCGGTGTAGATGCAATGCGGGTACTACACATGTACATGCATGGTGAAGAAGCTTTGATTAACCGGTACGACTATCTTAGTCAAGTGACGGTTGAACCGACAAGAGAAAAATGCAAAATGGGTTTTAGTTCGTTTGTTTAGTTGTTTTAAAGGTTTTTGGTCCTTGGTGTGTGACTCGCCATGCAACGCCCCCAATGCAAGGAGCTAGTTTACTTTTAAACGCACGCATGTTCAAATTAAACACAAGAAACTGAGCCGTCTGTGTCGAAAATCAGCCATTCCCGGTCCCTTTGAAACGAGAAACCCTAGCCATGATCACCTCCTCTTCGTGAAACCCCTGGCCACTGCCGCCGGCGGCGGCGGCGTTTAAGGATGGCAATTTACCCGCATGGGCAAGTTCAGGGCATACTTTTATACCCACAGGTAGTGCTCATATTTAACCCGTTTTAGTCATAGGTGTGTTACGGTTATTGTCCTTTATGTGTGGGTATACCCATACCCTGCCCGCTTGTGAACTAATATTAAGTTGTAATCAATTAATCATTAACTTTATCATGTGACTTGTTTACCCCAATTGCTTTTGAGTATGTCGAATCTTCTATCTAATCTCTTGGCCCCCTGATTTTAAGGGTGCGGATTATTGTGTGTATGTAGAATCTTCTATCTAATCTCTTGTTCTCCTTGATTTTCGTGGGTGGGTGGGCTAGTGGCATGTGCTTTCCGTTGCATGCAAAGAAAAAGAAGAATAGGAAAATGATATTATGGGTGGGTGGGATTGTGGCATGTGCTTTTCGTTGCATGCAAAAAAAAATAGGAAAGAGATTTTCGTGGGTGGATGGGCTAGTGGCAGGTGCTTTCCGTTGCATGCAAAGGAAAAAAGAATAGGAAAGGGATAACGCAACTACATTGCCTAATTTGGCCAAAGTGCCGTGTATGAAACTGCACGCTCCAACGCGTGCTCGTGTATTAGCAGCCCTCTAGAACAAATCGCTCACTTGTCCCACCCGTCCCAATCACCCTGTCCACCCCCTAACTACGTTAGCAGCCCTACGCGTAGCCAGCTTGGTGAGCCAGGGTGGTTCAAGAATGAGACTTTTCATGTAATTCTTTTTTTTTCAAAAAATCTTTTTTCTACACTTTATATTGGCTATGGAGAAATTTTCTTGGACCACCCTATCCACCACCTAGATACGTCACCGTGTTGTGGTGCTTCTTTAAGCCAGCTGAACATTCAACAAGACAGTGACCTGTGCTCGCGTATTATCAGCCCTCCAGAACTGACCCAGAACGAGTCGCTCTCGCCCTCCAGAACGACTCCAGAACGAGTCGCTCTCTTGGCCCACCCGTCCCAATCCGCGCTCGCCAATTATCAGCCCTCCAGAACGAGCCGGCTGAACATTCAACAAGACCGTGAACTGGGTGTGCAGAATGTAAAAACCCTCAAAATTAGATAACGATGTTTTTGACGGCGTCACAATACATCAGTGTCACAAGGCATAATCTATTGAATAATTACAATTAACAACAACACCATTATTTAAAAAAAATTGCAGCCGAGAATTTAGTATGTAGCCTTGAACAATGTTTCTTCTCCGAACCTCCTTATAGTCTTCAAATTTATAGTTGAACCGTTGTCTCATTTTTTTTTACACACAGAAGAAGCGATGTATAAACCATCAAACAAATATAACGAGCTTTCCAGTTTCATTAAATAAATATTAGAAACACCATGAACAACACCCAGGATATTGATCTTAATTTGGATCATAATAAAACTTTGATGTTTACTTTTTATCCAATGTAAAATTAAATTTTACAAACAACTATTGTGCCATATATACTTAGGCATGAAGAAAATGTCAACTAATAGACAGCCAATCATTTTACACTTGTCATTAGTACAACTTGCAAGAATGACAAATGGAGACTTGCATGCATGCCACCTCCTCCTGCTTCCCAAACCGACCTAGCTAGTACCCAGCTATAAATAGGAGGCCATCCCTCCACTGTGTATTTCACACCACACACGCACATCTCTCCCTGGAGCAACTCACTTTCTCCCATCAATTTTCCACATCTCCACCGTTCTTCCTTCGTTTGCATACTGAGCTGCCATCAGGTACTACTCAAATATTTTGCTGCTGCCGCCCTGATTGCTTGATGTCTTGATCTGCCTTCACCTTTGCCTACATTAGAAGATAGCCTCTGTTTATCTCGACTCTAGTTACTCTGCTGTAAAGAAAAACAAATCAATGCGTTGTGAGAGAAAACACATAGCTTGGATTGAGGTGAATAGGTACATTGCAGTTTAGTGATGTATGCATAGCTGTAAAAAAAATCTTGTGAATGTCTCTCTGTCTCGTACTAGATCTGGTGATAGCCAAGTCATGCTGGGAGCTAAATCCTAAATATTAATCTACTAAGATTTGCATGTACAGCTAATAGCTTGAGCTTCATGTGTATGCTTCTCATCTTAATGATCCCTGCCTAGTTGTATTGAACACTGTTTGGCTAATGTTTGCCATGCCTCATTCCGAAAACAATAATAATAAACATACTTTGTGCAAATCTTGTACAAATAAATTCCTGTTAGATCCTCTTATTTCCCTTTCCTAATCCCCTTTCTAAGTATGATTTGAGTTGATCAAGACAATGTTCACTTGACTATCGTGGGGTTCAGAAATGAGTGTGTGCACACCCCCAGTAGAAGTAATACTTAGATTTAATTTGTGGCAGCAACTAACCATAAGCAATTAGGTTCTCACTCTTAGATTTGTAATCAAGTCTTTAACAGTAGGGATTCACCGGTTAATTCCTAGTCTTGAGCTTAATAAAAAGAATCATAGTAGTGTGAGGATAGTGTAGTAGAGCTAAAAATTTAAAATAAACAATATGGAACAAATCTGTAGACACGTCCACACCATAGAGTAGATGTTGATTAATATGGAATTTAGATTAACAATGAGAAACATGGCCAAAGATAAATTCAACAATATGGATAAACTTGGACACCATTCTCACGAGCTAGCAAGGATTTGTGGCTGGATTAAGAGCACTTGCAGAGAGAGAGAGAGAGAGAGAGAGCTTACAGTGGTAGCAGTAGATGAAGGAGTCAAACACCGGTAGCGGCATGTTGCCGAAGCCGCGCCAGTGAAGTCGCTCGCGCCCGACGGCCGTGGTTGCACGCCTGTGCGTGTGGCTGCACTGGTGGAGGACATAGGCAGGTAGATGCCGTTACCGCCGCGGGCGGTGGCGAACCCACCGGACCTGAGGCAGGCGACACTGGGGTTAGATGGTGGCGACGATTTAGGCCGCGGCGGATCAAATAAATGGGGGGAATTGGTAGAGGGAGACGAGGGAAATCCGTTGGTGTCCGCGGCGTTGCCGGAGATGGCCGGAAGTGGCAGATCAAGGCGGCGGCGGCCGTGCTCTGTTCTTGGGAGCGAGTGGCTGGTTCTGTACTTGGGTTAGCAGAGAAGACGGGTGTAGGAACGGGCTGGGTTCAACGAGTGTAGCACTAGTAGTACTAGTAAGCTTAGTAAGCTTGTACGTGCAACGCACGTCTGGAAAAACATTTATCAAAAAATATATATAATGTTTGTGATATCATTTAGAATGTACTTTCAGTTAAATTGAACACCAAGGTGGTCACATTGACGCATAAAACAAATAATATATTGTTTAATCCAGTTGGTCTCTGATATAGGTTGTAAACGATTAATCTACGAATTAATCATCCAAACCCCTATTGTTAAGGCCATTGTTAAACATATCGAGTCGCTGGAATTAAATCTACTATTAATCCTCCAAACCCACGTTGTTAAACATATCGAATGAGTGGACAGGCTAATTCTAGCTTGATACTTCTTTAAAACAACATGATTACAGTATAGAACATGATTTCTGTATACAACATAAATTGGCCCCCAAAAAAGATTTATTAAAAGAATAAAATAGAACTACAGTTTAGACTATTTGGCATCGTATACCGGGTTGTTCCCTCTTTCCTCATGATGGCATGTAGATTTCTCCACCGAACTCTCGGTGTACTCTCTGTTTCCTGTGACTCAAATTCAAGGGGACTCTATCAAACATTTCCCTAATGCTGAAATCAGTATGTACTCCCATTTAGTTTTAAAAGAACCGGTTATTATAAGGTGTAATTGTGTGGTGGCGTCGAGTGAGCATACAAAATAAAATCATATGCATTTTGGACACGAACTATTCAACTATGCCGAACAATAAAGTGAGTAGAAATCAATGGAATGGATGGCAATATATTCAAATGAGATTACTTCAGTTCGTATTATATTCCTACAATATCAGAATGAAACGTAAATATAGTCTATACTATTGTTTATGTTTTGACCTGGGTTTTCACGAGCGTAGGCGGGTCCTGGAGTGCCCGTCAAGGGCGCTAGCGCATACCCCGGGGTGATCATCACCACCCGCACCTCACATCTCAGCACAGTGGAACGTGTAACCTGCCTGCTATCCAAGTCAACCACTGTAAAAAAAAAAACTATATGAAGTATCAAGGCTGCCATGCCAACTAACAAAATACCAGAGTATCAATTCCATTTGCATAGCCTATTCTCCTATGCAACATCATAGTAGCACACTCCCCCTCTGAAATTAAACACTTTATTACCTTTTATTGGTCATACCAATTTCGGCAAAAACACGAAACATAAAAACATGATGTGCAAAAAGAAACATGAAGTAGCACAAAAATGCAGTGAACTATCATGAGGAAAGGATGAAGAAGATTAGAACCAACATAAAAATAAGAATAGTAATACAAAGATCACCCAGTGGACTCACATGTGCCCTATGGCATGTCCATTCGCTCCCATCATAGATCCCACTGGCTATAAGTAATTGAAGTTCCTGCCTCAAACGTGGCTATGTGGCTGAGATTTAAATAATACTTATAAGAGGGGATTGAGAAGATGCATACATATTGTAGGGATTCTCCTCACCAGACATGGAGGCAGGGCCGCTGGGGACACGTAATTTGCAGCTCGCTAGGATTCCAGTGCAATGAAGATGGAGAAGATGAAGAGATGAAGAGTACAACCTGAAGGCCGGTGTGTATCGATCTTGACGATTATGCGCGCGTGCCGCATGTCCGACCTGGCGACCTCCTGCCCTCCAGGAAAAATTCCGCGTGCCCTTGAAGGAGCCGTACTAACGTACGTTTATGGTGATTTCGGCTATGATCTTAGTTGTCTGACCATCCAGGTTACTCTGCATACGCGCCGGCCGAGACCTACTATTGTTTTCGCCAGACAAACAGCGGCGCCTCGGGCGCGAGCAGCAGCACGAATCTTGAGTGTTGTGATCGGAACCAATCATGACGGGAAACAGCGACGGCGTCGTAGGGGCCAGAGAAGGGGCATCGCACATATGGTCGAGCAGCTTGAAGACGCCCTCAGCGACGGCCCGGAGGTTCTTGTCCGATTGGATGAAGAGACCGCTTTTGACAACGTCGGCCGAGGAAGCCTAGTCCATGTCGAGAAGGCGTGCCAGTAGCCCAAGCGGTCTGGGCTCCCGCCCACGGCAGCGTAGACGTCGGTGGCGAGTACGTTCGCTGCGCCGGTGAGCAACGTGAAGAGCCACTGGGCCACACCTTTGTTGGTAGGAGTATTAAGGCTTCGTAGGATTTTTGGAAGGAATATTTAAGGTGGTTTTGGTTTAATTTTCTTCCTTTTCTACCTTGATTAGCGGGAGTAGTAACTACGTGATGCATGCTTCCATCCATTGCTCCTCCGCTTGCATGGTTGTTATTTATACTCCCATTTCCTTTCCTTTTTTTGCCATGTTTGTTTCCTAGTTTATAGGACACAAACAGATGCGGGGTGGGTGCCGTTTCGTGATTGGATTAGGGAAGCGGCAGAGTTTTCGTCCGCCAAACAAATTGCTAAACGCACTTTTGACTAATGGTTAGTATAATCTTAACGGTTAGATTAAATTAAGTGGCCTTGATCGTGAGGTTGTAATTGGTCCATGTTGTTATGTGTACGTTAGGCTGAGTACACTTAGCGATGAATATGTTCGCTTGTTTAATAGTAGTATAGATATAGATATAGACTAGTACAGTACGTACTAGGGAGGCTGTTTCTTTTTTATTTATTATTATTTATTATTCTCTGGACTGGATGACGTGTGTGCATGCTACTTTGTTTAGGATGGCTTATGCATTTTATCTCTCAAATAAAACACTAGTACGTATCACCACTTAGTAAATTATACATATGGTTTGCTCAAAATGGATGTGTCACTGGATGTTTAGATTTTTATTTAGAAAAAAAAAATATAAACATGTTCGCGAAATAGTTATCAGGAGTCGATCTCGGATCCGTAGGAGCCACGTCTGGTGGTTCCGAGTTGGTCGAAGCACTATCCGGCAAGTCGTCATCTCCTTGACCATGTCTTGATAAATGTTTTCCGGGCTATGGGTCATTTCCAAAACTTTGCATGACAACTGAAAATATATTTTTTAAACAAAATATAATGAACCAGGACCGGACGGATCCACTGATTTGGCAGTCGGACCAGATCAGGTGAAGTATCTGTATTAAGTAGTTGTGACCCGGACAAGGTTACAATATAAAAATATCTGGCGGGTAGGGGAGCTCATGTTGGTGAAAGCAACCCAGGTAGGGTTGGCTTGGTTGGCGGGCTCCTCTACATATGGTATCTTATTAGGTCATAACCAACTGGCGCTTACTTCAAAAGCGGCGCAACCCGTACTGACCATAGACCTGGAATGGGACGGGCTGAACCGACTATCCATGCCAAGTAGCTGCCTCTGCATGGGTGAGAAGGTGGCTGTAGCCGGGTAGGTGCAGTCACCCTAGGGCGGGACCGCCGGGTAGGGGTCTCGACCCCCGGGCCTTTAGTAAGGCAAGGTGGAAAAGCAGAGGTAGTGTACGGGCTGGCTAAAGGTTCTGGTTCCTTTCTAGTCATGCGCACAGGTAGCGCATGGACGACTTGGACCAAGCGATGCTATGGGCAAAGCCGTACACCTCTGATCAGAGTAAATGTGATATCACTCCCAGCTTCCGGGTTTGGAAGTGCGTCGTGTGGGTTTTCCTCTAACACAGGATGTAAGATCCCACGTCGCTCTGTCGCTAGTAGATTCTATAAATAAAATTTAGTTTCCAACAAAATGGGTTAAGGGAAAATATTTTATCTACCAAGTATTTTGAGCTAATGGCTCGGTGGTTGCAGCCGCGACTGATAAAGTTTTTCCTCATGCATTCATCTTTCCCGGCGACTTGCGGAGTACGTATTTTAAATACGTACTCAGCTGCACTTATGTTGTTTTTCAGAACAAGGGAGTTTTGAGAACTCCGAGGAAATAGAGAATGGTTCTTATGATGAGTCTGGTCATCTTAATGAGCTCGGTTATTCTGAAGTGGAGTCTGTATACGAGGAATTCAACAATCAAGGCTATGAAGAGTAGATGCCCTCCATGGTTGGTCTAAAAGGCTCGGACTAGGAGCGGATGACGTTCTATCGTCATGGTCGCTTAGGCATAGTCGACACTTGAGGTGTCAATGTAATAAAAGCTTGCCTACTCATGGCAGCTGCTCCGTCTTGTACATGCTACTGTTCTCCTTAACTGATCCCGGCGCAACTCTGAAGTGATAGCTTCCGTTACGCCTGACTCTGTCGGACGTAACGGGGCGTCACACAGAACTCCTGACACTCTCCACCATCGTGTATTTAAGGGACCATAAGATCGCTGGAACATACAGAGATCAACCAGGCCAGCTCGCGTTAGGTGTTTGCCCCAATTCCTCTTCCCCCAGCTCGCGTTAGGTGCAAAGGGAGAGGCGCAAGATCGCTGGACGGGGTGTAACACAGCCGGGCTGGGCAGATGACGAGGCCCTGGCCGCGAGGGACGCTTCGCGAGGTAGCGCTGGCCGGAGCTTCGGTCGGGGCGGAGCCCGGTGGACGGGTGGCCTGTTGCCGAGTAATTCTGAAATTGTCCATGATTTACTTTTTGCTACGATACGATTTCCTTCCTTACTCCATGATTTCCTTTCTTAATCTAGGATTCCTTTTCTTTGAACCGTGATCTAGGATTCGTAAAATAGGGGTAACTCGTAATTCCCAATTTCCTTCCTTACCAGCAAAGACATGGTTGAGAAACATAGCAGTTATTATATGATCCTAAGAAAGTAGTTATTATATGAGATTAACTAGCGGAGTAACCCGCGCATTTGCGCGGCTAGATTTATCATGTGTTTTTTTAGTATTTCCTTTGCCATCTTAAATGTGCATTCGATTATTTCCTAATGTTGTTATATCATGAAGTGTGACATTCGAGGGAACGCAATTCATAATAAGCATTTGTAAGCATCGAGAAACGTGTCTAAACATGTAATCCAAATACCCATATGCATGGAGTTCTCTATGAAGAAAGTCAAGAATCGAATGTGTATTTATATTACCCACTTAATAGCGAGGTTGTGCAAAAATCATCACATGCATCTGCATGCTCTCTTATCTTCCTCCTTTGTCTATTCCCACCTCCGTTTAGCCTTCTCATATGACATATCTATTGGACGTTCGTCACTATCGAAAATTGCTAGGCCCACTTACTCTATATTGTTCAGTGTATTTTCACCCGTTTATTTACCTCAAAATATCCAAGCCTGATTACGACAAAATCATTGTCTTCTCTACCCTGATTTCCCAAACCACAACGTATATGGCAACGGACATAGGTGTATGTTAACTTGGAGGTCTCGTGCACATGATGACATGGTAGAGCTGGCTATTGTGAGCCATATCTCTTTGGTATATCTGGTGAAAACAAATAATTTGCATCTATTTCAATCGTATAAGAAAATATATTAGTTTAATTATATTTCCACTATGACTTGTCACTTAGCACCTATTATGTTGGATGTACCTTTTCTATTCTTATATATGTGGTGCGTCCGTGTATTTGCATATCAAGATAATAATTTGAACTTTTTCGTTTGAAAATTACCACCCCTATGTAAAAACGTTTTGTTGGTTCCCTATAATTATGGCCCAAAGTTGTAGTTTTTGCACTGCCTTTGCCATGAGATTTTTTTTATTTCACCCACTCATATCCACTATGTGCTTTGCCTTGACAATCAACGTAAATGTTTTTCAATTTTTTTTTGTACCTACTCGTAGGTTTAAGCCATAGCCACATGTTGGATAGGATGGTTGGCCCAAGTATCGTGTCTAGTAAATCCAATGATATGTCTTCTGTCACTCCACACATACATTTCTTTTCGCTAGTGAAATCACCAAACTACTTACTATTACAAATTCAAAGAATCTTACACATATAAGTATTATTACTACATTAAAAGAATATAATTTTCAAAGATCTATCAACGTATTCTGTATGTGGATCATCATGAAAAATTGACATATTGAAAGAAATATATTTAATGGCCTAGATACTTGCAAATTAACACCTATAATTTAAACAAAGAATTAACAGTTAGCATTTGACTTGTCAAAAAAGATATTTGTAGATAATTCAGTATAACATTGGTCAACAATTGATTTGGGATCTAACGCCTCTAAAAAAATCTCAAAATAAATATAGTATATATGAAAACTATAAATGTAAATATAAATAAGACATATAGTCATGCCAATGGGGGTTTACGTTGCTAGTTACAACGTATGTTACTTTCGAATTGAAAAATTTGATTTTCACTTAAGACATTATTTACAATTAGAAAAAAATCAAATTTGTATAATTATTACGTCGACAATTGATATGTATACTTATTCAATTTTTATGGTGCTATAGATTTAAGAGTTAGGTCAACATTTTTTCCGCGTGGTATGTCAGTAAATTTTTATCTGGGTTATCGCGGAGAACAGACTCATTTGAAGATATATATTTATATAATTATTCAAACCCTTTTAAATGAAAAATCTTAAAAAATCATAAAGTAAATTCTAGTTAGTTATCTCATTCAATCCATGCATCCATCTTGCCTAGAACTAACATAGGCTAATAAATGACTTCATTTGCTCTGTTTGCTCAATTCCTAGCGAGGGTGTAGATGCACCTCACGGAATTAGCAAGGGTCTCTATCACGGCTTTTGTTTTTTTATTCTTTTTTGCTTTCCGATCAAAGCAGCACACACGTACTGGCATTGGACTCGTATTCCGTTTAGCTTTTACATCTAGACACCCAGCAGATCACACGTATTGGTGTTGGAATCATGCAGACTGCCTAATATGGCCCTTCCTTTTAAACACTCATCCCGTCGTCACATCTAGTTGTCTAAAGAAAAATCCGTACATGCTTTTTTTACTCTTCCGTACATGCTAGATTAGGACTCATCTCATTTCCCTCGCAAAAAAAAGACTCATCTCATCTTTTTATTTTGACACTCATCCCGTCATCATCCATACCGTCCTAGCTGACTAAAAGAAAATCCGTATGTGCTTTAAAAAAAATCTTTCGTACGTGCTGGATCAGGACACATCTATCCTTTCCCAGTTTTCATTAAGGCACCTTGTACGAACTCATCTACTCTTCCTCAAAAAAAAAAAACTCATCTATTTTTTCCTACTTTTAATCAACGCACCTTGTACGTGTCAGTTCAATAAACATAGCTTTTCACGTAACGTAATATCTTTAAATAAATATTACGGATCAACGATGCATATTATTTTGCGTATGTGGAAGAACGTGATGTCTCGTTTTACTTCTGTTTTAAGTATATAATAGATTAGGGATAGTTATGAGAAAAAAATCTCTCATGATTTCCTTCCTTGTTCCAGGAGAGTAGCGTGCAACCAGGCGAACAGACGACGAAAGCTAGAGCGGAAAAGCTCTTTCACGGCCGCACGCCCCAACGAGCGAATTCATCAAACCTCGACCGCTCAGCCGACAGGCTTCTCTGATTACCTAATCTTTCCACCACGGAAATAAGGTACTACTGCTAATCTTTCCTAAAAAAATCATCCGACTGATTACGTTGGATTGGTCAACTTCGGTAGCGTCGCTCTCACGCAAAACAACACCATGCGTAGCCTCGTCTTCCTCGAGAGGCAGCCAATGCCAAAATTCCCCCGCACACGGCATCCCTAAGAAAGGGCGGTGAGCTCCGGCGAGCAGCCCTAAACTAGCTCGCTCGCAGCAACAGCCTCGGCCACAGGGCCATTCCTCGCCTTGCAGCAAAGCCGATGGGCGCGTGGTAGCGGCGTTTGCGGACTGCCGGTCTAGAGCGGGCACCTACTGAAACACATCATAGCCGCCGGTCTTGGCAACGGCGTCGACTCCGAGCATGGCAGCAGCGCTTCATTGCAACACTGGGCTACCTTCAACAGTCGGATATGCCGCCCAGAACGATGCAGCGGAGGAGCTTCGGCTGCTAGTGCCGCCGGCCGCGCGTTAAACACTTCCGATTTCCAAGCTACTGCGGTGGTGCTTGTCGTGGCTAATCTCCTTTGGCTATGAGATGCAAGGGGAAGAAAGAAAAAAAGATGTGAGTGGAGGAGCAGCTTCGTTAGAGATAAGATAAGGTTGGGGGAAGCGGCTGAAGTAGGTACGTGCCGCGTGGAGAAGGAGGCTTACGAGAGAGAAAGATCAACCGGATGATTTTTAATGTTTTCCAAAAAAATACTACCAATAACCTTGCATCTAATATTCAGTGACATTCTAAATAGTAAAACCGAGCCCTGTCGGAAACGGAGCGCGCGAGATAGCATCGCCCGAGAGAGAGAGAGAGAGAGATCGGATAACCCCTGCATGGCGATCGCCTAGAGTCGGAGCCTCGGAGGAGATAACCAGGTTGTTGCCTCCCATGCGAGTGTGCTAACTCTCTGAGATACAAGATCGTGTACAAGTTACAAAGAAGAGAAAGGTATGTCTCCGATCTTTATTTATACATTTTTTTTCTATGCCTTAATACTGTACTTTACCAAGATGATTGATCAAAATTTATAAATGATTATCAATATTGCCCCTAAACTGTTGCAGTTGGCCACTGATAATCGATTTGTTAGATACTGTTTATACATATATAGATATTATTGGGGTTACCACATTTTTAGTTCATAGTTGCAATGGAGAAATAAACTAATATTAATTTATAAGACGAGGGGGCTTTACATAAGAAAAAGTGAGTGGTCATGGAGTAGGGCAATTTGGAAGCCTTTATTTTGAAAAAAAATAAAAAATCAAATTGATAGTTTCAAAAAATTCTGAAAAAGATTACACAAGTATGCAAGGATATGAAGTGTATGCGTGTAAAATTTCAGGATGAAATACCACGAATTGCGAGCTGCACAAAAAAAAACCATGGACATTAAGGATGAACAGTACATATGCTTTTAGATTGTGATCCAAAAATGGCATTTAAAGTCTTGATGAATATATCCGTTTTTAGATTGTGGTCCAAAAATTAGGTTAATCTTAATTTGATATATTAGTGAAGAAAGAGACTTGCAAGAGAAACACTACTATATTTTCTTTGGCTCAGAATTCAACATATTTTCTCTTAATTTTTTCTTTGTTTATGTCAATGGTATTGGATCTAGTTTCACCTCGCCCCCCCGAAGTCGAAGGACCAGCCCTGGTTAGTGGTGTGGTGGGGAGGCCCAGTGTCCGTGTAGTGACCCGGTCGACACAAATGGCGACGCTCGTTCTTCGATGACGACTTCAAAATCATCAACCACCCGTTTCACTCGACTACAATCTCCAAATTCTTCTGCCATTCATGTGGAAAAGACAATAAAAATCCTTCCACCGTTCCTCTCTCACCTTCGGCCCACGAAAATTCCCCAATCCCGTGTTCTCCTTCTGCCTATCCTCGCCCTCCTCACCGCAGGCTTCCTCCTACCCGCTCGCTCCGACGCTGCTCGACCGTTCCACCCTGAATGAACCACCACCATAGAGCTTCATACACTCCTAGCTATCAAGAATGAGTAGGGCAACCACATGCAGCTTGCGTCGTGGAATAGAACCGACCATTGCAGCTAGACTGGTGTCACCTGCGTGGCCGGCTGTGGATGCCTAATTAAAGGGATTTCCTTCAAGGGGTTGAATCTTGCCGGCAGCATCCCTCTGTCTATGTGCAACCTCAAGTACCTCACTCAGCTTGACATTTCACATAACAAATTCACTGGCAGATTTCCTGGCATCCCGCTCTACGCTTGCTCCCGGCTCCGGTTCCTTAGTCTCTCCTACAATGCCTTCTATAGAGCGCTCCCTGATGACATTAGTAGGCTATATCGCCATTTATGAAGCATCTCAATCTAACTCATAATAACTTCAGTGGTGCTGTGCCACTGGCCATAGCTAAGCTTTCGCGCTGCAAGAGTTGCTTCTTGACAGCAATGGCTTCACCGTCCAGATTCTAGATTCATTTTCAAACCTAAAGGAGCTACGGACGCTGGACATGTGGGGGAGCAATTTCGCTGGTTCAATCCATGTATGGATCCGGCAACACTAAAAGCTCAAGATATTGTACTTGTGTGACAATGGACTCACAAGGGAGCTTCCTCGCAATATCGTGATGCTTAATTTGGTGAAAATTGACCTCTCAAACAATAAGCTCAATGGCAGCATACCATATGTTTTTGGCACTCTGAAGAAACTAAAATTCTTCATCCTAACCAGCAATGAGTTCACGGGCCCCATCCCTAGAAGCATTGGTCTTCTTTCCAACCTCCAATATATTGACCTATCTAACAATAAGCTCTTGGGTCCCATTCCAAGAAGCATTGGACTCCTTCCCAACCTCCAAACCATCCAGTTATCTAACAATATGCTCTCGGGTGAGCTACCACCAGATCTTGTGAAGCATTCACCACTTCAGGGTATTGAAGTCGACAACAACAGATTGTCGGGCTCACTCCCGGAGCACTTATACGCCAATGGAATATTCATGGACCTAGTAGTCATGAACAACAACCTCTCTGGCGAGCTCCCAGCGAGCATACATAACTAACTCTCGATGGACAACATAATGATCTCAAACAATAACTTCTCTGGGGAGTTCCCGGAAACTATATGGTCGTTCCTGTTCCTGAATAAAGTGGAAATATCAGACGACAGCTTCACTGGCACTATGCCGGCCGAGATATCTTCGAATATCTCTAGAATTGAGATGCAAAACAACCGTTCTCCGGTTCCATCCCGTCATCTACGACTGGGTTGTTGATCTTGATGGCGCAGAATAACCAACTTTCTGGAGAGCTACCGGTCAACATGAACAAGCTCCAGACACTTTCTGTGATGTTATTGTCTAGGAATAAGATATCTAGATCAATACCAACATCAATTAAATTATTGCAGAGTCTCGTGTCACGTGACCTCAGCAACAATAATATATCAGGCACAATACCACGATCGAGCAGGGGGATGATGTCAGCATTGGGTGTCCTTGATTTGTCCAACAACGGGCTAACATGTGACATTCCACCTGACTGGGACAACTGTTGTTGGACAAATCAAGGACACCCAATCCTGACATCATCCCCCATGCTCGATCGTGGTTTTGTGCCTGATATATTATTGTTGCTGAGGTCAAGTGACAGGAGACTTTGCAATAATTTAATTGATGTTGGTATTGATCCAGATATCTTGTTCCTAGACAATAACAACACAGTAAGTGTCTGGAGCTTGTTCATGTTGACCGGTAGCTCCCCAGAGAGTTGGTTATTCTGCGCCATCAAGATCAACAACCCAGTCGTAGATGACGGGATGGAACCGGGGAATCGGTTGTTTTGCATCTCAATTCTAGAGCTTTTCGAAGATATCTCGGTCGGCATAGTGCCAGTGAAGTTGTTGTCTGCTATTTCCACTTTATTCAAGAACAGGAACGACCATATAGTTTCCGGGAACTCTCCAGAGAAGTTATTGTTTGAGATCATGATGTTGTCCATCGAGAGGCAGTTATGGATGCTCGCCATGAGTTTGACGGAGAAGTTGTTGTTCATGAATACTAGGTCGCGGAATATCCATTGGCGCATAAGTGCTCCGGGAGTGAACTAGACAAGCTATTGTTGTCGACTTCAATACCCTGAAGTGGCGAATGCTTCCGAAGATCTGTTGGTAGCTCAGCCGAGAGCATATTGTTAGATAACTGGATGGTTTGGAGGTTGGGAAGGAGTCCAATGCTTCTTGGGATGGGACCCAAGAGCGTATTGTTAGATAGGTCAATATATTGGAGGTTGGAAAGAAGTCCAATGCTTCTAGGGATGGGGCCTGTGAACTCATTGCTGGTTAGGATGAAGAATTTTAGTTTCTTCAGACTGCCAAAAACATCTGGTATGCTGCCATTGAGCTTGTTGTTTGAGAGGTCAATTTTCACCAAATTGAGCATCGTGATTGTGACGACCCCGGCCCGACCGTGCACTAATCATACACGCAAATGCACACGATCAAGCCTAAGGACTCACTTGAAGGAATCACAGCACAACTCTAAAACATAAATAAATACATGCAAGTTATATATTACAAGCCAGGGGCCTCGAGGGCTCGAATACATAACAAGTGTAATACACATAGTCAGCGGAAGCGTTAGGTATCTGGGTACAGATACAACACAGCAGAAGATAGGCCTGTTACACAGGCGGGGCAAAAGAAAAGCTACGATCGAAAAGGCGCAGGCCTCCTGCCTGGGACCTCCGATCCTACTCCTGGTCGTCGTCCGCCGGCTCCTCGTAGAAGTACTCGCCGGCCGGGTAGTAGTAGTAGCCAGCCTCGGGCTGGTAGTAGTAGTCGTCAACGGGGGCTACAGGCACCATGGCTCCGTCGTCTGGTTTATCATGCGGGTAGGACAAAAGAGGGAGCAAAGCAACCGTGAGTACTCATCCAAAGTACTCAGCAAGACTTACATCAGATCTATACTAGCAATGCATATTTTCAAAGGAGGCTTTATGTGGGTGGACTAGACTGCAGAAAGCCAGAGTAGAGAGGGGAAAAGCCTAGTCCTGACGAAGACTAGCATCTTCAGAGTCTTGCAGCAATTAGAGGGGGAACAGAATAGTCTCATAATAATAATGTATAGTGTTTGCAGCAACATCAACCTCATATCTCATATCTCAAGTCACCAGTTCTAGTTGTACCGAAGTGGATACAACTCCGAGTGTCCGTTACCGTAGGACAGGCTATCGATAGATTGTTTCTTCCCTGCAGGGGTGCACCAAGTTACCCACCACGCTCGCTTAACTCCGGCCGGACACACCATCAGGTCGTGCCCGCCCTCGGCTAAACAATACGCCGCAACCCGACCGGATACCGCCAGAGAGGATCAAGCACGTCGGACTAATCCTATGCCCCCGGGGGTCATGGCCGTCGCCCCGGACACTCCGTACGTTGCGAGGACGTTCGGTAGCAGACCTAGCAACCCCTTATACAAGCGCGGTTGCATCCTAAGTCCAATCCGAACGGGCCGCTCAATCGCTGACGTCGTGACGACTCCGGCTGATGTATACGACGCAGAGCACCCACTCACACCCACGTGGTGGTTAGTGCTATCGGCCCGGAGGCCTCTCGGATCAAATATCCAAATCGCTTAGTGTGTTGGGAGCGCGCGGTAACGAGCAGAGCCTACGATACTGTTGGCCCCGTCGTCCCGTCTCGAGGACTTGTGACAAGGACTGGGAAAAGACCGGCCACGCCTCGTAGTTATCTCGCGGGTACCCTCACTGGTCACCCGACTCCACAGCTCACGCCTCAAAGGCACTCGCGGGTACCCCTCTGGGTCAACCCGCCTCCATCCAACATGTGTAGTAGTAACTTCAATGTGTCATCAGACGCACGATACCTCTGGCCGCACGCCTTTGTTCCTGGCGACGTCCGGCCTCGGGGATCGATACGTCTTTAAACACGGCAAACTTCAAAGTGTCTTCAGACGCACGATACCTCTGGCCGCACGCCTTTGTTCCTGGCGACGTCCGGCCTCGGGGATCGATACGTCTTTAAACACGGTATGGTGAAACAGGGCATCCGTGTGGTTTCCATGCCGATGAGGAATCCGAGGAATCACCCTCATTGGACTCCTATACGACAAATCCCGTTAAGGTGGTACCGGAGGAATCACCCTCGGCGGTAATCACCATAGCGGATGCACGACAAAAGCTAAGTCGGAAGTGGGAAGAGGAATCACCCTCGGTAACCCACAACGAGCTAGCCATACTACAGGGACAACATCGAAAGTGAGTTCGGAGGTATCACCCTCGTCACCCGATGTTAACTCTGCGGAGTCGAGCATATTAGGGGGGGTTGTGCGGTGCTGTGAAGAAGGTCAGGGGAAGGGGGCTCGATCAGTTGATCGAGACAAGGGTACTATGCGAGGCAACTACGAGAGTGTGGGTCCATAGCAGTGCTACCCAACCTACACTAAGCAGTTTATGAATAAAGACAGGTATCAACAATTTAGCAAAAACAGGCTATGCAACAGTAATAGGAGCAGTAGCAGTAGCAGCATTTCTAATGCAAGAATTAAGAGAGAATAGACATAGGCGATATCGGAAATGCTCAAGGGGGGGGGTTGCTTGCCTGGTTGCTTGGCAAATGAAAAGGGAACAACGGCGGTGAAGTAGTCGATCACCAGGGCACCGTCAGCGGTCTCGGGGTCTACCGGGAAGAAAGGGGGAGAGGAAACAATATAAATACACAGTAACGAAAGTAATCACAAGGCATGACGATCTAACGCAGTGCTACCGATAACGAAGAAGGAGAACCCTTCCGGGAAAGTATTCCCGGTTCCGGACCTGTGTCGGACAGTTGACCGGAGGGGGAACGGTTGCAGGTTTGCGGTGTTAGAAGCGGGTGACAGCTAGGGTGCAGTGCAGGGTTGCCTAAAGACATGTCTAAGTCATTTAGCTATTTTAGGAATTTGTTTGGATTTATTTTATTAAAGTTGAGCACTATTCATTTATCGAAAACAGGTCAAAAGTTCCATGTTCATCTAGCTAGGAGCATCTGACGGGAATACGGAGGGCGTATCTAGATTCGTATCGAAATTCTGAGCAATTTTCATATATAAATTATTTTCATCGGAGTTACGGATTAAAAGATATGATTTTTCTAAAGATTTAGCAATTTCTGGAATTACTTTAAATTAACAGAATTACTAAAAATGGAATATGACGTCAGTATGATGTCACGGTGACATCAGCAGGTCAAGCTGACCGGTCCAGGTCAAATTTGACCTGTGGGACCCACCTGTCATGGACAGTGGGTTAATTGAATTAACTAACGGTGTTAATTAGTTAGGTGGGGCCCATTGGTCAGCGTCTCTAAGTGAACAGTAATAACGTTGACCCGGTCAACGAAGTCAAACTCGCCGCTGGGGCCCACTGGCAGTGACTGGGCTTTGCCCAGTCAGTATTGACTGGGTCAACTGGACCCAGCGGGGCCCATAGCCAGTGGCTAAACGGTGGGGCCACCAGCACCAGGTCAGCGGCGGCGGGGACTCGCCGGAATCGCGCCGGCGAGCGTATCCGCGGCGGCGCAGCGCGGAAATGGCCATTCCGGCCATTGTTCGAAGCGCGGGGCGGCTCAAACGGACGCCCACACGTGCCCGCACACGATGGTGGCCTCGGTGGGTCGCGGGGAGGGCTACAGCGTCGACGGCGACCACCGTGGCGGACGCCGGAGTCGGGCACCGTTCGGGTTCGGGCAAAAATGTGACAAGAGGAGGTGCGGCTGCTCGCGTTCGACTCCTAGCATTATACTGAGCACGTCGGAGTGCTCAGTTGCTCGGGATAGCAACTACAGCAGCGGCGGCATTGACTGCGGCGGAGCTCAGCTCGGCCATGGCGGGAGCGAGGCCTACAGCGCGTGGGAAGGCTCAAAAGAGAGGGGAGGAGATGTGGAGCTCACCGGGCGAGCTCACGGAGGCTCCTCGGGTGGTCGGAAGCGCAGGGGAGAGCCGGGGTCGCTGGAGATCGCCGACGGCCGAAGCGGAAGGGGACGAAGCGGATCCGATGCGGCGGTGGCTCCCCGCTCCAGCTGCGGCCACCAGACGACGTAGTCGACCTCGACGCGCCTACCAGACACGACGAAAGCTTGCGGGGACGCCGAAGAGCACGAGGACGGCGGAACGGTGGCGACGGATGCGCTCTGGAGGGAGCGGGAGGGAATGAGAGAGGCGAGGTGAAGGGGAAAGAGTGAGCAGGGGAGGACCAGGGGAGCGGTTGGGCTCTCCTTATCCACTCCTCGGCATCTGTAGCGGCACGCGTCGGTGGGGCGGCCGGCGAGGGCGCGCCGGCCTCGGAGTGCTCGACAGCTCGGCGGGAGCAGGTGGGGAGGAGGGAGATGGTGGGCTGGGCCGGCTCGGGCCCCAGGTGAGCGCCAGGTAAGGCTCTGCCCTTTCTTTTTCTGTTTTTCCCTTTTTGTTTATTAACAGAGAGGGAAAAGAATTATTTGGAGCAGTCAAACCATTTTGGAAAAATGTTGAGCTTGGCCCTAAATATTCTTTGCAGTTTATGGCACTGCCACAACTATTTTTGGAGGCCAGTGGACTTCATTTGGAATTTTCAAAAATGAATTAGCATTTTAAAATGCTGAGAATGCACTGGATTAATTCCCAGGGGCAATTTGGTGGTTCCAGAAATATTAGTTTCAATTTTATAATTGCCCTGAGATTATTTGCAACATTATGGACATTTTAGTTTTGCCATATGAAGGAAGAAATATTTGACTTAAGTTCGAATTTGAGTTTCAGACAGAAATTTGAATTGATCTGCTTAACCTTGGTTAGTAGCATTGCAAATGAACATGACTTGGCATGTTTAAGAGATGATCACTGTGGTGTGATGCTGGGGATGTTACAAATCTCCTCCACTACAAGAAATCTCGTCCCGAGATTTGAGTGGGGAAGAAAAGGAGTAACTTCGGAAGAACCGACCCTTACAAGGTCAAACACCTGACAGTTAACTCAGGGGATGGGGCAGAAGGAATCCCTCGAGTTAAAACTTAAGCAAACATCAAGAGCAAGGTGTGAAAGTTCAAGAGAAAGTTTCAAGCGGATGGACATCCGACCGATACCTGAACAGAGTGTGATAAAGGTTCGAAGCATCGGAATAGATCATCTCTCGGAGAGTGATGGCTTGCGATAACACACAAGCCCAGGACAAAGGATGTTTCGGGATCAAGGATGTACCAGAGGTTTAGGTTCCGGTCCTGTGGAACTGTGAAGAGGGTCGATCAAAGTAGAGAGAACGGTGACAACTTACGCGGTCACGACAATATGACATGTCAGCGAAAAAGTCTGTCAGCTATGTCGGCAACAGCGTTGGTACCAAGGGCGAGGGACGAAGAGAACCATTTTCCTGCTCGTTAAAACGAGGCGGACCAATTGGCAAAGTTCTCGTCCATCGGTGGTTACCGGAATGTCATCATCAATAGTAACAGGGTCTCACCGACAGAGTTGTAGACCGAGATGTTTTCATAAGCAGGGAATTATTCCTGCTCATGTCTTAATGATCTCAAGAAAGGTTAAACAAACAAATGGAAAGGAAAATGTGATTAATTGATTAATCACGCCAATGGAAAGAAATATGTGTTTACACACAAGTTTTAGGGGTATATCATTTCGCAAGAAAGAGCGGAGCATGATATACATGATAGGGCAGCAAGTTCAAAAACATTTGGATAAAGGGACGAGAGAAGAGTCTTGATATTACCCATACGATGTTGTGTGGATAATGGATCAAGAAACATTTTGTCGAGAGATTTCACGAGGATGCCATCGAACAGCGACGGCATCGATAAAAGGAATGATGAAGCGAGAGGGTTAATGGAGTCACGGATACGGCACAAGCTCGAAATCAAGCTTGTTGTTCGAGGTGAAATGATAAAATGAAGAAGATCAAAGTGAGCTTCGCTCTTCGTCGGAAGTTGTGCTCTGGGTTTAAAGACCAGGTAACACGGTTAAAATTTAGCATGATGATGATATAGCCGATCATGCTAGGAATGAGGTGATGGAGGGATAACTTCCCAGTAACAGGTACTAGGGGTAATACCCGGAGGTAACTCAGAGTAGAGGTTGTACGGGTGAAATGATCTGCTGAGGACAAGTATTTTAACTTATCCGGGAAATGGAATCAAGGGGAGAATATGGTCGGAACCATGATTGCAAAGGATCATTTCAGAGATACAAGATGAACTTGTACCAAGGAAGTAATTCTTTTTACGAGCAGCTTCCATGATAAGTTCTACATCGGGTCCATGGGCATGAACACAAGGGTTCAAGGTCGACTCCCATTTATCCGATGCATAACCTTTCATTCACTCCTCGTCTTCGAAGAAATTGTAGAGTCGAAAAATTTATTCGACGGAACGCGAGTAGATATAACCCGCATAGCTTTTGATTCACACAGACTAGAGAAGGCATATGTTCAACCCATCGGGGCATCTTAGGAACATATACCGCATACTTGAAGGAGTAATGAACTCAAGCCCGGAAGCAGAGCATAGTTGACAAAGGCAAGGGATACAATTTACCGAAGGCAATATGTATCAGGGGAAAGCACACAAGATTTGTGAGATAAAAGGACATTATCGGATATTAATCCAACAAAAGATCAGATGGTCGGTAAGGGATCTGATGTGAGTATCGGTACTCAACCAGAAGAATAAGAAATGCAAAGGCATCAGTTTATGGAAATTATCTGGATAAGCCGAAGCTTAAATGCAAAGAGTTACAATTTCCAAAGTCGAGGAATCAGAGGCAGAGGCTCTGATAAAAAGATGAGCACGTTGAATAGAATTAGATTGCCCATCAATTAAGGATTGATTTACCGAGAACCAGCTCATATCCAGAGTGACGTCTGAGCCGGAAGGATAGATTAGTAGGAAACGACTGATGATTGCGAGCATTCGCACCCATGTTGAATCAAAGGATTCAGAATGCTAGTGACAAGGAATATCAACGATGATTACTTGACATATGGAACTAACCATAAGGCAAGCAGGCAAGGATTTTCGAGCGCAATAAGCCGCAGAGGATTATCGGAAGATCGAATAGCATTACGAAGTATTTCATGAAACGTAAGAACAACTGGGGATGAATGGATCCCTGGTGTTGTGAGGAATTATCCGCAGTGCAAAAGAAACTGCACGACAGTAGGCTCAAAGGATTTCCGGATTAACGAGGAGTATTTCGGGTATCTCGTGCACGAAGGGGTAACTGAGAATGAAGGAACAAACGGAAAAGATGTGTAGCTATTCCGGTGATTACCGGTAGCAGGGAACTTGTAAGAGCAGTGGACATAGGGTCTTGGAAAACTTCAGGAAGTATCTTCGGAGTCTTCAGATGATGACACGCCATCTTCTGATCAAGGGCTCTCCGGGAGAAAGCGGTTACGAGAACCTAAGGCCGGTGTTAGTAAAATTTAACCCGAATAGACGAGAGATAAGAGTCCCAGAGTATAGATGAGGAATAAAAGAAGCTACACCACCCAAGTGGCGACGTGGGGCCATAAGCCACACAGCCAAGTTAGTAAAACATTTTTGGACCTCTAGACTCGACTTCGACCAAGGAGTTGGGAAGGGGGTTCCTACAGGCAGTCGGCTCTGATACCAACCTGTGACGACCCCGGCCCGACCGTGCACTAATCATACACGCAAATGCACACGATCAAGCCTAAGGACTCACTTGAAGGAATCACAGCACAACTCTAAAACATAAATAAATACATGCAAGTTATATATTACAAGCCAGGGGCCTCGAGGGCTCGAATACATAACAAGTGTAATACACATAGTCAGCGGAAGCGTTAGGTATCTGGGTACAGATACAACACAGCAGAAGATAGGCCTGTTACACAGGCGGGGCAAAAGAAAAGCTACGATCGAAAAGGCGCAGGCCTCCTGCCTGGGACCTCCGATCCTACTCCTGGTCGTCGTCCGCCGGCTCCTCGTAGAAGTACTCGCCGGCCGGGTAGTAGTAGTAGCCAGCCTCGGGCTGGTAGTAGTAGTCGTCAACGGGGGCTACAGGCACCATGGCTCCGTCGTCTGGTTTATCATGCGGGTAGGACAAAAGAGGGAGCAAAGCAACCGTGAGTACTCATCCAAAGTACTCAGCAAGACTTACATCAGATCTATACTAGCAATGCATATTTTCAAAGGAGGCTTTATGTGGGTGGACTAGACTGCAGAAAGCCAGAGTAGAGAGGGGAAAAGCCTAGTCCTGACGAAGACTAGCATCTTCAGAGTCTTGCAGCAATTAGAGGGGGAACAGAATAGTCTCATAATAATAATGTATAGTGTTTGCAGCAACATCAACCTCATATCTCATATCTCAAGTCACCAGTTCTAGTTGTACCGAAGTGGATACAACTCCGAGTGTCCGTTACCGTAGTACAGGCTATCGATAGATTGTTTCTTCCCTGCAGGGGTGCACCAAGTTACCCACCACGCTCGCTTAACTCCGGCCGGACACACCATCAGGTCGTGCCCGCCCTCGGCTAAACAATACGCCGCAACCCGACCGGATACCGCCAGAGAGGATCGAGCACGTCGGACTAATCCTATGCCCCCGGGGGTCATGGCCGTCGCCCCGGACACTCCGTACGTTGCGAGGACGTTCGGTAGCAGACCTAGCAACCCCTTATACAAGCGCGGTTGCATCCTAAGTCCAATCCGAACGGGCCGCTCAATCGCTGACGTCGTGACGACTCCGGCTGATGTATACGACGCAGAGCACCCACTCACACCCACGTGGTGGTTAGTGCTATCGGCCCGGAGGCCTCTCGGATCAAATATCCAAATCGCTTAGTGTGTTGGGAGCGCGCGGTAACGAGCAGAGCCTACGATACTGTTGGCCCCGTCGTCCCGTCTCGAGGACTTGTGACAAGGACTGGGAAAAGACCGGCCACGCCTCGTAGTTATCTCGCGGGTACCCTCACTGGTCACCCGACTCCACAGCTCACGCCTCAAAGGCACTCGCGGGTACCCCTCTGGGTCAACCCGCCTCCATCCAACATGTGTAGTAGTAACTTCAATGTGTCATCAGACGCACGATACCTCTGGCCGCACGCCTTTGTTCCTGGCGACGTCCGGCCTCGGGGATCGATACGTCTTTAAACACGGCAAACTTCAAAGTGTCTTCAGACGCACGATACCTCTGGCCGCACGCCTTTGTTCCTGGCGACGTCCGGCCTCGGGGATCGATACGTCTTTAAACACGGTATGGTGAAACAGGGCATCCGTGTGGTTTCCATGCCGATGAGGAATCCGAGGAATCACCCTCATTGGACTCCTATACGACAAATCCCGTTAAGGTGGTACCGGAGGAATCACCCTCGGCGGTAATCACCATAGCGGATGCACGACAAAAGCTAAGTCGGAAGTGGGAAGAGGAATCACCCTCGGTAACCCACAACGAGCTAGCCATACTACAGGGACAACATCGAAAGTGAGTTCGGAGGTATCACCCTCGTCACCCGATGTTAACTCTGCGGAGTCGAGCATATTAGGGGGGGTTGTGCGGTGCTGTGAAGAAGGTCAGGGGAAGGGGGCTCGATCAGTTGATCGAGACAAGGGTACTATGCGAGGCAACTACGAGAGTGTGGGTCCATAGCAGTGCTACCCAACCTACACTAAGCAGTTTATGAATAAAGACAGGTATCAACAATTTAGCAAAAACAGGCTATGCAACAGTAATAGGAGCAGTAGCAGTAGCAGCATTTCTAATGCAAGAATTAAGAGAGAATAGACATAGGCGATATCGGAAATGCTCAAGGGAGGGGTTGCTTGCCTGGTTGCTTGGCAAATGAAAAGGGAACAACGGCGGTGAAGTAGTCGATCACCAGGGCACCGTCAGCGGTCTCGGGGTCTACCGGGAAGAAAGGGGGAGAGGAAACAATATAAATACACAGTAACGAAAGTAATCACAAGGCATGACGATCTAACGCAGTGCTACCGATAACGAAGAAGGAGAACCCTTCCGGGAAAGTATTCCCGGTTCCGGACCTGTGTCGGACAGTTGACCGGAGGGGGAACGGTTGCAGGTTTGCGGTGTTAGAAGCGGGTGACAGCTAGGGTGCAGTGCAGGGTTGCCTAAAGACATGTCTAAGTCATTTAGCTATTTTAGGAATTTGTTTGGATTTATTTTATTAAAGTTGAGCACTATTCATTTATCGAAAACAGGTCAAAAGTTCCATGTTCATCTAGCTAGGAGCATCTGACGGGAATACGGAGGGCGTATCTAGATTCGTATCGAAATTCTGAGCAATTTTCATATATAAATTATTTTCATCGGAGTTACGGATTAAAAGATATGATTTTTCTAAAGATTTAGCAATTTCTGGAATTACTTTAAATTAACAGAATTACTAAAAATGGAATATGACGTCAGTATGATGTCACGGTGACATCAGCAGGTCAAGCTGACCGGTCCAGGTCAAATTTGACCTGTGGGACCCACCTGTCATGGACAGTGGGTTAATTGAATTAACTAACGGTGTTAATTAGTTAGGTGGGGCCCATTGGTCAGCGTCTCTAAGTGAACAGTAATAACGTTGACCCGGTCAACGAAGTCAAACTCGCCGCTGGGGCCCACTGGCAGTGACTGGGCTTTGCCCAGTCAGTATTGACTGGGTCAACTGGACCCAGCGGGGCCCATAGCCAGTGGCTAAACGGTGGGGCCACCAGCACCAGGTCAGCGGCGGCGGGGACTCGCCGGAATCGCGCCGGCGAGCGTATCCGCGGCGGCGCAGCGCGGAAATGGCCATTCCGGCCATTGTTCGAAGCGCGGGGCGGCTCAAACGGACGCCCACACGTGCCCGCACACGATGGTGGCCTCGGTGGGTCGCGGGGAGGGCTACAGCGTCGACGGCGACCACCGTGGCGGACGCCGGAGTCGGGCACCGTTCGGGTTCGGGCAAAAATGTGACAAGAGGAGGTGCGGCTGCTCGCGTTCGACTCCTAGCATTATACTGAGCACGTCGGAGTGCTCAGTTGCTCGGGATAGCAACTACAGCAGCGGCGGCATTGACTGCGGCGGAGCTCAGCTCGGCCATGGCGGGAGCGAGGCCTACAGCGCGTGGGAAGGCTCAAAAGAGAGGGGAGGAGATGTGGAGCTCACCGGGCGAGCTCACGGAGGCTCCTCGGGTGGTCGGAAGCGCAGGGGAGAGCCGGGGTCGCTGGAGATCGCCGACGGCCGAAGCGGAAGGGGACGAAGCGGATCCGATGCGGCGGTGGCTCCCCGCTCCAGCTGCGGCCACCAGACGACGTAGTCGACCTCGACGCGCCTACCAGACACGACGAAAGCTTGCGGGGACGCCGAAGAGCACGAGGACGGCGGAACGGTGGCGACGGATGCGCTCTGGAGGGAGCGGGAGGGAATGAGAGAGGCGAGGTGAAGGGGAAAGAGTGAGCAGGGGAGGACCAGGGGAGCGGTTGGGCTCTCCTTATCCACTCCTCGGCATCTGTAGCGGCACGCGTCGGTGGGGCGGCCGGCGAGGGCGCGCCGGCCTCGGAGTGCTCGACAGCTCGGCGGGAGCAGGTGGGGAGGAGGGAGATGGTGGGCTGGGCCGGCTCGGGCCCCAGGTGAGCGCCAGGTAAGGCTCTGCCCTTTCTTTTTCTGTTTTTCCCTTTTTGTTTATTAACAGAGAGGGAAAAGAATTATTTGGAGCAGTCAAACCATTTTGGAAAAATGTTGAGCTTGGCCCTAAATATTCTTTGCAGTTTATGGCACTGCCACAACTATTTTTGGAGGCCAGTGGACTTCATTTGGAATTTTCAAAAATGAATTAGCATTTTAAAATGCTGAGAATGCACTGGATTAATTCCCAGGGGCAATTTGGTGGTTCCAGAAATATTAGTTTCAATTTTATAATTGCCCTGAGATTATTTGCAACATTATGGACATTTTAGTTTTGCCATATGAAGGAAGAAATATTTGACTTAAGTTCGAATTTGAGTTTCAGACAGAAATTTGAATTGATCTGCTTAACCTTGGTTAGTAGCATTGCAAATGAACATGACTTGGCATGTTTAAGAGATGATCACTGTGGTGTGATGCTGGGGATGTTACAGTGATATTGCGAGGAAGCTCCCTGGTGAGTCCATTGTCATACATGTACAATATCTCGAGCTTTTGGTGTTGTCAGATCCATACATAGATTGAACCAGTGAAATTGTTACCCCACATGTCTAGCGTCCGTAACTCCTTTAGGTTTGAAAATGAATCTAGAATCTCGCCGGTGAAGCCATTGCTGTCAAGAAGCAACTCCTGGAGCGTGAAAGCTTAGCTATGGCCAGCGGCACAGCAACACTGAAGTTATTATCAGTTAGATTGAGATGCTTCATAAATGGTGATATAGCCTACTAATGTCATCAGGAAGCGCTCCATAGAAGGCGTTGTAGGAGAGATCAAGGAACCGGAGCCGGGAGCAAGCGTAGAATGGGATGCCAGAAACTCTGCCAGTGAGCTTGTTATGTGAAATGTCAAGCTGAGTGAGGTACTTGAGGTTGCACATAGACGGAGGGATGTTGCCGGCAAGATTCAACCCCTTGAAGGAAATCCCCGTAATTAGGCATCCACTGTCGACCATGTAGGTGACACCAGTCCAGCTACAATGGTCGGTTGTATTCCACAACGCAAGCTGCATGGGGTTGCCCCACTAATTCTTGATAGCTAGGAGTGTATGAAGCTCTTGGTGGTGGTTTCTTATAGGGTGGAGCGGCCGAGCAGCGTTGGAGTGAGCAGGTAGGAGGAAGCCTGCGGTGAGGAGGGCGACGATGGGCAGAAAGAGAACACGGGATTGGGGCATTTTCGTGGGCCGAAGATGAGAGAGGAATGGTGGAAGAATTTTTCTTTTCTTTTCCATGGGAATGGTGGAAGAATCTTGAAACTGTAGTCGAGTGAAATGGGTGGTTGATGAATTTGAAGTCGTTGTCGAAGAACGAGCGTCGCCATTTGTGTCAACGGGGTCACCACACGGACACCAGGCCATTGCTATTGATGTGACCAAGGGGCTGAACTACATGCACCATAAGCGCGGGGAGGCTGCTATCATCCACGGGGATTTCAAGCCGGCCAACATCTTGCTTGACCCAGTGATCAATGGCAAGATCTGCGACTTTGGGCTCGCTCGGATGCTTGTCGTACCAGGCGATTCCAATGTGTCAACCATCCAAGGAACATTCAGGTACATGCCCCCTGGTGAGAATCTCAAATTTAGTAAGTCGATCGTACCAACATTTCAGAATTTACTATTGAACACTAATTCAGTTGATTTTTGCAGAATCGTTCTATGGAAATGCGACCAAAGATGTTGACGTCTACAGTTTTGGTTTCTGCTACAACGGACCACCGGCAAGGCTGCCATTCAAGAAGGTGAAAACTTGGCTGCATGGGCATTTAGGCTACCCGATCCATCTGACAAACATCATCGACAAGAATATCCATGATCCAGCTCACTCGTCTGATACCTTAGCGGTGTTCAAACTCGGTGTGTCCTGCACGAGTGAATGCCCGCATAACCGGCCTACCATGAAGGACGTCCTGACTGAGCTCATCCAGTGCGACCGGAGGCAGATACATACAGAGGCTGAGGCAGAGCTACATAGGTCAAGCAACGATGACAGTGCGGCGCTTCTAGCCAGTATGCCGAGGACCATGTCTGATGGCCGCCAGCGTGAGGTCATTCCGCGTGCAAGAACAACCAAGGGATGAGCTGTTGCGTTGGGGACCATAGCTGCTGACATGGCTCCTATTGTCGATGGGTTTTTAACTGCTGATGATGGACTTGACCCAGATTTCTCATCTGTATCAAAATCTATGGAAGATGTCAACATACGTCATATCCAGGAGGGCGTCCGGCCCCTACAATTCTGCTGCGTAGAGATATATCTAGTTCTGAGCTTGGCTTGTGCCTATCTTGTAAGTTGTTTAAACCTCTTTCTTGATTCTAAAGCTTTGTAACAATTTGTAAGCAAACCATCATATAACACGTATCCGTCGGCCTCAACAGGCATCGATGTTCCACCATGTCGCACATGGTAATGAGCGCCAAACTCTTCCCTCACATCACATCTAGCCAAAACCGAGCACCAAAAATCGATCTCCCATACAGCAAAAGCCAACACCAAAAATCGATCTCCCATGGCAGCCTCATCAAGCTCCCCTAAACCTCTGCCCACCCAGGTTACCGAGAAGCTCACCCGCCAGAATTATATCCTGTGGTGGGCCCAGATCCTCCCTCAAATCCGCAGAGGAGGCTACTGTGGCCTCCTCGACGGATCAGACCCAGAACACCTATAGCCAAACTCATCACCGTCAAGGACAAGTCTGATATGACTCTCAACCAAGAACACCTATAGCTGTCCCCATTGGTGAGGCTACACTTCCTAGTGGTTTTGAACCTATCCTCTCGTCATAGAATTGGTGATTTGGAGATGTAAAAGGATGATTCCAATACAGTGATGTTACGAGACTGCCAAGCCCCTTTTGATGCCTCAGGTAAGGAATTTTTTTCAACCAGACGGTGACATGCATGGACCCCATTTTCATTACGAAAATAGAGTCAAGCATACATGCCAATTCTTACACATTCTTTTGCGATGCCTAAGAGCATCTCTAGCAGACCCCTTAAAACCGCGACCCGCATAAGGCATTTACAGTTCGATGAAGAACTGTTTTGCGGGTCGAAATCGTGCGCGGCAGAGTTGAACCTGTATATGAAACTGTATAATTTGGAAAGGTGCTTCGCGGGAGAAATTGCAACCACACTAGGTCATTACATACTACATGATCATTCATAGTTCATCATCACATACTACATTATCATACATACACCATTCTACTACTACTAGAGGGGGGTCGGGGATTTTGCGGCGGATAGGCCGAGGTCGATATACCAAAATGGACGAGCTCGCGGCCGAGGACGACGCGGTGGAGGAGCTCAGTCATCGTCAAAGCTGACGAGGTCGATGAACTTCTCCCTCTGCTCCTCGCGGATGCGCCGCCACTCGTCGTCCTTGTCCTTCGCGGCAAGGTTGGCCGCGACCGCCTGCTTGAGGATGAGGTCTTCGAGCTCCTCGTCGTGGCGCCGGCGCTCCGGCTCCTCGCGCAAGCTCCATTCGGAAATGGTGGCCGCGACCGCGTCGAAATCGGCCACGAAATCTTCGGGCCCGACGACCCCTCGACGCTCGATCTCCTCCGGCTCCTGCTTGACGGCGACGCCCTCGATCTCCTCCGGCCACTCCCTCATCACGGGGAGAAGCCCCTCGTCGGAAGAGGAAGAGCTCACGGCGTGGAAAGATCTTGCGGCGGAGAACAAGCCCGCGGCCGAGGAGGGTGTACGCCAGTGCCGACGGTCGTACTCCTCCGTCTCGCCAAGGTGGAGGCTCAGCGGCGGCTCTAGGCCCTTGTTCGTCCACTTCCTCGCTGCGTGCTTCCTCACGTCGTCCGAGCGGACACGCCGCTCGCGCTCGGGGTCGCCGCCCCCGCCGGAGCTGCCACCGGAGCTGTGGCCGGAGCTCCACATGCGGCCCCACATGGCGGCTGGAGGCGGAAGGGGGCTCACCGGCTGCGAGAAATGTGAGAGGGGAGTAGGGAATTACGGCGAGACGCGGCGGTGTGGGGATAGGGTTTCGACCCGCATATGACCCGCGAACCCGTAGATATACTGCTTGGGGAGGGGCAGTTTGCGGTCCGCGGTAAAAATATTTACGGGCCGGACGAGTATACATGTTCTATTCTGCCCAGAAAATTGGGCCGAGCCCGTATACTCGCCGGAATTTTGTGGGTTTGCCACATATACGGGGTCTGCTAGAGTTGCTCTAACAGTTTTACATCAGGCAAAGAACACCTATTGCACCTACAGGATGCTACACTAGAAGAAGAAACAGCCTAAAAGCTACACCACTACACATGATTTTAATTTATTTTATTTTATTGAAAAGGAGGAAAGCCCCCACTACACCACTACACATGATGCCTAATATCCTTTTGCACCGTGAGGCTGCTGCTATTGATGTGACTAGTCCTAAGCAAGATACTACGGTTGTTGAAGCACTGCACACGACCTTCTGGAGGTTGTGCTTGTCATCTGCCTGTTGCTTTACAATCAACGGATTCCAAACCAGGGTGCACATTCCGCACCAACAATGATCATGTGCACATTCCGCACCACCTATTGCACCTACGGTACTCCCTATCTCTATCCCCTCTTTCTCCCTCCCTCTCTCACCAACAATGATCATGTGCACATTCCGCATAGTGTATGCTGATTGTTATTCTTATCCACCTAGTGTATCTTTTTTATGTTTTGCTGGAGTTGAAAGATGGGATGGAGTTGGCTGAGCCTAAGATTAAGTGTGCCATACAAATGCCGAGTCCTGATGATCAGAGTATGCTCTGTCATTACTTCCTGTTGTAGTGTAGACGGGCCAGGGGCTCATGCACACCTGCACCTTTTCAGGTTACCGGATGACCCTTTGCGCCCTTGGCAAAAAATTCATCGGCCAGCCGAGTATTGAAACCATGTGTATGTGACAGTTTAATAGATATACTTTTATCGCATTATATGATATAATGATAGCTCAGGAAGTAACAACATTATTTGATAGTAGCATACACTGGTTTCATAAAGCAAGTTGTAGTAGGCAATGTTTTTAAGGTGTCGTTATCTCGTCGCTCAGCGACGATATAAAGGGGTCGCATGGTCCCAGCCTGAAGTGTCCAGGATCGCAATACTTTTGGTGTGTGGCGTCCCCATATCGTCCATATGATGTGTTTTTGGTCGCCATGCCTGGATGCCATGGGCAGGAGAGTTGGTGCACACCACACCGGGACCAGCAAACAGCAGTGGGGCGGGAAGGTGAAGGAGATTGGGAGGAAAAAGTGTTTCCAGTAACAGGCAAAGAGAAAGAGAGAAGAAAAAGGAGATCCGGAGGGAAAATCGGAGAGAGAGAAGGAAGGAGATTGGGAGGGAAAGGAGTTTTTCCACTTTCCAGAGGCGGGCAGAGAGAGAAGGAAAAGGTGATATATGGAGGGAAAAGAGTTTCCAGAGGCCATGACAGGTTGAAATTGCTGCGTACCTATCCTCTCCTTCTGCCACACCCCCTTTCCCCTCCAGATTTGCGAGCTCAATCCAGCTACTCAGACTTCTGCTAGGTGCTTCAGTTTGTTGTCATACATATTAAAGAGTTAGATTATGTCTATGAAGTTGTGATTTCATTTGCTATCATACAAGTTAGGTTGTGTCTATAATGTCGCCACGCCATACGCCATAAGCGTTATAATGTTATGAAGGGGGTCGGTCGCCATAAAACGTGTTATGCCATAAAAACATTGGTAGTAGGATCCGTTTAAACACCTAAAAATATTTGAACACCAACCTGCTGATAAGTAAGCAAAACTAAGCAACAAGACCAAATGATTGTGCGTGTATTGCCTTAGCTAATGTGTGGTAACTTGGTCTTGGAAGAGTAAAGTAAATGAATACAGTTGCATTGCTCTGTAAGGAAGAATATCAGCAGGCTGGAGATGCATGGTTTCGGCTGCAGAACAAGCATCTACGAAAGGTACATAGCTCTGTAAGGAAGAATATCTACGAAGTAATTAATATGCATTGTGAATAGTTACTCATGAGTAGTTTATCTAACATATGTACAGATGATAAAGAAGACAAGAAGGTTAATGTTGCATTTCCTTCTGGTGTGGAACAAGAAAAACAGCGAGCTGATGTAGACTTGTCCAAGATATGCAGATTGTGAGGGTGAAAAGGACCATTCCCCTAAAATTATTTTGGCAGGCAGCCAATCTTTTTGTGAATCCTCAGATAAGGACGCTGACCCAACCAAAAGATGATCACACTAATCTGCAAAGCGAAATTAATATTGTTGGTATGAATGCTGCTAATTGAAAACGAAGCTATGCAGATTGATGGTGTCTCTCGGTGGAATTGATCTTAGGTTGTTGTAGATCGAGATAAAAGGGGAATTATATTCCCACATTGGTGCTTTGATCGAGAGCACCCAAAACTAACGATTGGTTTCGGTCCCCTGCCCACCAGCCCCGCATATATAATGAAGAGGCCCCGTACCGCTTCAGAAGTGAGTACACACGAGTTAACACACAAAGTTTCTTTGTAGCTGAGGCTACATGTAACCTCTTATCCTTACCCCTTCAGCCTTGCTTTGAGATTCGTACTCTTCAACTAACTTACAACAAGTAAATTTCTTTTTTTTGTTTCTCTAAAATGAAACAACATATGAACTTCAAACTTTGCAGATCGAACAAACATTAGAACATCAATGTGTGAAAAAACTTTCAGATTTTTTGGTCTGATATAAATATACAAAATGAGATTTTGTTTGACTAAAAATATTATTTTAAGTATTTAAAATGCGTGAAAAAATCTGAAAGTTTTTTTCCCAGATTGTAGTTAGAATGTGTTGTTGTTCTGCAAAATTTGAAATTTATATGTTGTGTCGTTTGAGAGAAACAAAAAAGACAAATGTGTCTGCACAAATCGCGATGCGAAAATGAATGGCAAAGATAAGGGGTACCATGTAGCATGAGCTACAGAAAACCATTCTCGAGTTAACACCGCTAGAGGGCCAAATCTACCGATCCTAAAAAGAGGGAGCTGAAGGGCTGGAAGACCCACTACCACCGCCGGCTTGCACTTGCACTATGTCGGCGGCCCTCACGATGTTACTGGACACTGCTGCTGCCCCTGCACGCCTACATCATGGTGGCTCCATCTTTCTTCATGCGTACACCAAGCAGGCAAAGGATTACGCCTCGGCCACCTCCGACGGCCATCACAAGTTTTATCATGCTTCCGCTTGTATTGCCTAATAAAGTGTTCTAATTAAGGGATCTGAGATCCTAAGTATGTTAATCCCCAAAGTTAATTCTAACACCGGTATCGTATCATGAGTTTGTTTTGATTTCTTTTAGAACGGTTCTTAGGCCTTTTCTTGATGCAATCTTGTTTAAGGCAAATGCCTTAAATCTTAGGTTTTAAACTTTTAATGCTATCGATCATGTTTTTTTTTCCTGTCTCAATTATAATTGTGCAAGATTAAACGTTAATTATATTATTTGAAGGCATATAACCAAGATTCTGGTTTAATTACCGGTTGTTAAGCTGATGAGTCATGTTTAGGGTCAAATGTTTTGGTTAAGGCTCTAACTGTTTCGATCTAGTGCTAATCAGTCAAGTTGGGAACTTATGTTTTCTGTCAGTGTTTTATTCGATCATGATTAAAAGAATTATAAATCACGTTAATATTGGGCGTGTGTTCAACAGTAATTTCTTTTTAAAATTTGCAGGATAAATCACGTTAATGTTCAATTAGCACTAATTGGGCTTGGGCAGAAATTAGAAGGAGGGGAATTGTGGAATTATATCCTATGGCACGCCCAGATCCTCCCTCAAATCCGCAGAGCAGGCTACTGTGGCCTCCTCGACGGATCAGACCCAGAACCAGCCAAACTCATCACCGTCAAGGACAAGTCTGGTATGACTCTCAGCCAAGAAGACCTATAGCCGTTCCCATTGGTGAAGCTACACTTCCTAGTGGTTTTTAACCTATCCTCTCGTCATAGAATTGGTGATTTGGAGATGGAAAAGGATGATTCCAATACTGTGATGTTACCAGACTGCCAAGCCCCTCTTGATGCCTCTGTTAAGGAAAAAAAAAAAATCGACCAGAGGGGCCACACGGTGACATGGCCTCCAATTTTGTTACGAAAATGGAGTCAAGCATACATGTCAACTCATACACATTCTTTTGGGATGCCTAACAGTTTTGCATCAGGCGATGAACACCTAAATGGTGAGACACTTTAAGTTGCACCTACACGAAGCTACACCAGAAGAAGAAACAGCCTAAAAGCTACACCACTACACATGATTTAATTTTTTTTAAGGAGGAGGAAAGCCCCCACTACACCACTACACATGATTTTAATTTTTTTTAAGAAGGAGGAAAGCCCCCACTACACCACTACACATGATGCCTAATATCTTTTTGCACCAGGGAATAACTCTTACATCCTGAGATACTTATAGACTGCACCTCAGTTAGTTAGTTAAGGATACTCTTGCCCCACAGAAGCTGATGTTTGTGATCTGCAAAGTGAGGCTGCTGCAATCTTGTTTAAGGCAAAGGCCTTAAATCTTAGGTTTTAATGCTATCGATCTTGTTTCCTTTTTTTGTTTGCTGTCTCAATTATAATTGTTCAAGATTAAACCTTAATGATATTATTTCAAGGCATATAACCAAGATTCTGGTTTAATTACCGGATGTTAAGCTGATGAGTCATGTTTAGGGTAAAAAGTTTTGTTAAGGCTCTAATTGCTTCGATCTAGTGCTAAGCAGTTAAGTTAAGAACTTATGTTTCCTGTCAGTGTTTTATTCGATCATGATTAAATCACGCTAATGTTCAATTAACACTAATGTAGCTTGGGCAGAAATTAGAATTAGGGAAATTTAGGAATTGCAAATGTTGAGAAACCCTTATGTCAAATCTCCCCAAAATCACCGAAACCATACTTTTGCCCCCAAATCCCCATTTTTTCCAATTCCAAAACCATATAGCAAATTCCCACACTTTTGCATTAGCACTATGCCGGCGGACATACTGGACTCTGCTGCTGCCCCTGCACGCCTACATCACGGTGGCTCCATCTTTCATCATGCATACACCAAGCAGGCAAAGGATTACGCCTCGGCCATCACAAGTTTTATCATGCTTCCACTTATATTGTCTAATAAGGTGTTCTAATTAAGAGATCAGACACCCTAAGTATGTTAATGCCCAAAGTTAATTATAACATTGGTATCATATCTGAGCTTGTTTTGATCTCTTTTAGAATGGTTATTAGGCCTTTTCTTGATGCAATATTGTTTAAGGCAAAGGCATTAAATCTTAGGTTTTAATGCAATCAATCATGTTTTGTTTTGTTTTTCCTGTCTCAATTATAATTGTTCAAGATTAAACCTTTTTTTTGCGGGTGAAACAAGATTGTATTAATTAAGAAATAGTGTTACACTCATTTACACAAATATGACAAAGATCATCAGTCAAGTTGGGAACTTATGTTTTCTGTCAGTGTTTTATTCGATCATGATTAAATAACGTTAATGTTCATTAGCACTGATTGGGCTTGGGCAGAAATTAGGAGGAGGGGAATTTTGGAATTATATCCTATGGCGCGCCCAGATCCTTCCTCAAATCCGCAGAGCCGTCAAGGACAAGTCTGGTATGACTCTCAAGCCAAGAAGGCCTATAGGCGTTCCCATTGGTGAAGCTACACTCTCTTTGCTGGACGGAAGATCGGTAGAAAGAATATGAGGAGACAAACCTGAGAAGCCATGGGGACAATGGCCGGGAACGGTGGTGACCACTGACGAATGGGACTGAGTACCGTCGTCGCGGCGGCGGGTCGCCTGCGTGTGGGGCTGCTCCGTGCAGCCATGCTCGCCTCCTCCTCCTCCTCCTTCACCTGGCTGCATCGCCCTCCTCCTAGGCTCCCGGACCAGTGCCTCGGCTCGACCGTCGCGAGGGAATGACGCAGCGGCTCGCCAGTGCTCTGGGATTTGGGGAGGGCAATCGTTCGGCCAAGGTCCAAGGAGCCGGTGGTTTGGGTCAATGTTGCTGGAGTACGTGGTGTGTTGCTGTGTGACAAGTGTTGCTCTCCTCCGTGAGCTATGGACACGTACAATGTTGCTGTGAGATACGTGTTGCTCTCCTGTAGTGAGTTTGTAGAGACGTGCTTTCGGGGGCATCTTTGTAATTCTTCTGTCTTTTCCGTTTGCAAAAGCAAATTAATTTCTCACATTCACCAATTAAGGTCATCTCCAGCCAGCAATTAACCCAGTGGGCGTGGTGCCATCCCCTCCCCTCCCCTCCCCTTCCCCGCACTGCCCCTAGTGGGCGTCTCGGGGGCAACTCCCCTCTCACCGGAGTAGCCCCTCTCCCTCCCCTCTTCCCCTCGCCACCGCACGAGGCTGTCGCCGAGCATGGCCCATGGCGCAGACCGGGACTGCGACGGCAGGGCATGCGCTGCTCTAGTTCAGATCGGAGGGTCTTGAATCTGGGCGGCGGCCCCTGGCGAGGCCCCTTGTCTCCTGCGGCGAGCAGTGGGGTGGGCGTGGTACCGGCGATCTGGCCGTGTGGCCGACGGATCGTCGATGGGCTGGGACCTCGTGTGGCTGCCTTGGTGGCTGGCGGTGTCAAATCTGGCTATTGGCCATCTTCCCCTGCTCAGTGCGTTTCACCCTCGATGGTCCCTGGTTTTGCCGGCGTGGCTGGCCAGCCTCTGGGTTGCGGGCGATTCTGGTGGTCGGGATCCAGATTGGGGAAACCCCTGGTCGGCTCTGGCCAGCCGCGACGACAACGACGCCCGCGGGCGCCGATTTCTTCATGGAGACGTTGAAGGAAATATGCCCTAGAGGCAATAATAAAGTTGTTATTTATATTTCCTTATATCATGATAAATGTTTATTATTCATGCTAGAATTGTATTAACCGGAAACTTAGTACATGTGTGGATACATAGACAAAACAGTATGTCCCTAGTATGCCTCTACTAGACTAGCTCATTGATCAAAGATGGTTATGTTTCCTAGCCATAGACATGAGTTGTCATTTGATCAACGGGATCACATCATTAGGAGAATGATGTGATGGACAAGACCCATCCGTTAGCATAGCACTATGATCGTTTAGTTTTACTGCTATTGCTTTCTTCATGACTTATACATGTTCCTATGACTATGAGATTATGCAACTCCCGAATACCGTAGGAACACCTTGTGTGCTATCAAACGTCACAACGTAACTGGGTGATCATAAAGATGCTCTACAGATGTCTCCGAAAGTATTCGTGGTGTTGGCATAGATCAAGATTAGGATTTGTCACTCCGAGTGTCGGAGAGGTATCTCTGGGCCCTCTCGGTAACACACATCACAATAAGCCTTGCAAGCAAAAGACTAATGAGTTAGTCACGAGATGATGTGTTACGGAACGAGTAAAGAGACTTGCCGGTAACGAGATTGAACTAGGTATAGAGATACCGACGATCGAATCTCGGGCAAGTAACATACCGATGACAAAAGGAACAACGTATGTTGTTATGCGGTTTTGACCGATAAAAGATCTTCGTAGAATATGTAGGAGCCAATATGAACATCCAGGTTCCGCTATTGGTTATTGACCGGAGATGAGTCTCGGTCATGTCTACATAGTTCTCGAACCCGTAGGGTCCGCACGCTTAACGTTTGATGACGATCGGTATTATGAGTTTATGAGTTTTGATGTACCAAAGGTAGTTCGGAGTCTCGGATGAGATCACGGACATGACGAGGAGTCTCGGAATGTCCGAGACATAAAGATTAATATATTGGACGACTATATTCGGACACCGGAAGTGTTCCGGATTTAACGAGATTGCCGGAGGGGG
Source organism: Secale cereale (assembly GCA_902687465.1). Lineage (NCBI taxonomy): Eukaryota > Viridiplantae > Streptophyta > Magnoliopsida > Poales > Poaceae > Secale > Secale cereale. The sequence goes on from LR738709.1 coordinate 24,960,983, forward strand.
TTACCGGAACCCCCTACGAGGGGGGATGGTCCATAGTGGGCCTTAAGGGAAAGAGAGAGGCAGCCCATAGGGCTGGCCGGCGCCCCACCTAGGGTTCCTAGTTGGACTAGGATTGGGGGGGGGGGCGCCACCTCTCCTTTTTCCTTTCCCTCTCTTCCTTCTTTTGGTGATTCCTACTAGGAATAGGATTGCAATCCTATTCCTAGTAGGATTGCAACCCTAGCCGCACCAAACAAGGGCCGGCCGGCCTCCCCCCTTGCTCCTTTATATACGGGGGCAGGGGGGCACCCAAAGACACACAAGTTGAATTGTTCCAGCCGTGTGCGGTGCCCCCCTTCACAGAAACACACCTCGGTCATACCGTTGCAGTGCTTAGGCGAAGCCCTGCGCCGGTAAATACATCATATCCGTCACCACGCCGTCGTGCTGACGAAACTCTCCCGTGAAGCTCAACTGGATCAAGAGCTCATGGGACGTCATCAAGCTGAACGTGTGCTGAACGCGGAGGTGCCGTACGTTCGGTACTTGATCGGTTGAATCGCGAAGAAGTTCGACTACATCAACCGCGTCACTTGACGCTTCCGCTTCCGGTCTACGAGGGTACGTAGACACACTCTTCCCTCTCGTTGCTATGCATCTGGTAGATAGATCTTGCGTGATCGTAGGAAAATTTTAAAATACTACGTTCCCCAACAGTGGCATCATGAGCCAGGTTTATGCGAAGATGATATGCACGAGTAGAACACAATGAGTTGTGGGCGATACTAGTCATACTGCTTACTAGCATGTCATACTTTGCTTCGGCGGTATTGTGAGATGAAGCGGCCCGGACCGACATTACGCGTACGCTTACGCGAGACTGGTTTCACCGTTACGAGCACTCGTTGCTTAAAGGTGACTGGCGGGTGTCTGTCTCTCTCACTTTAGCTGAATCAAGTGTGGCTACGCCCGGTCCTTGTGAAGGTTAAAACAGCACATACTTGACGAAACATCGTTGTGGTTTTGTATGCGTAGGTAAGAACGGTTCTTGCTAAGCCCGTAGCAGCCACGTAAAAACTTGCAACAACAAAGTAGAGGACGTATAACTTGTTTTTGCAGGGCATGTTGTGATGTGATATGGTCAAGACATGATGAGTTATACGGTTTTGTATGAGATGATCATGTTTTGTAATGTTATTGGCAACTGGCAGGAGCCATATGGTTGTCGCTTTATTGTATGAAATGCAATCGCCATGTAATTGCTTTACTTTATCACTAAGCGGTAGCGATAGTCGTAGAAGCAATAGTTGGCGAGACGACAACGATGCTGCGATGGAGATCAAGGTGTCGCGCCAGTGACGAAGGTGATCATGACGGTGCTTTGGAGATGGAGATCAAAAGCACAAGATGATGATGGCCATATCATGTCACATATTTTTGATTGCATGTGATGTTTATCTTATTATGCTTCTTATTTTGCTTAGAACGACGGTAGCATTATAAGATGATCCCTTACTAAATTTCAAGGTATAAGTGTTCTCCCTGAGTATGCACCGTTGCGAAAGTTCGTCGTGCCGAGACACCACGTGATGATCGGGTGTGATAAGCTCTACGTTCAAATACAACGGGTGTAAGCCAGTTTTGCACACGCAGAATACTCGGGTTAAACTTGACGAGCCTAGCATATGCAGATATGGCCTCGGAACACTGGAGACCGAAAGGTCGAGCGTGAATCATATAGTAGATATGATCAACATAAGATGTTCACCATTGAAACTACTCCATCTCACGTGATGATCGGACATGGTTTAGTTGATTTGGATCACGTGATCATTTAGATGACCGGAGGGATGTCTATCTAAGTGGGAGTTCTTTAATTAATATGATTAAATTGAACTTTAATTTATCATGAACTTAGTCCTGGTAGTATTAGCATATCTATGTTGTAGAACAATAGCTCGCGATGTTGCTCCATGTTTATTTTTATATGTTCCTAGAGAAAACTAAGTTGAAAGATGTTAGTAGCAACGATGCGGAATTGTTCCGTGATCTGAGGATTATCCTCATTGCTGCACAGAGAATTATGTCCTTGATGCACCGCTAGTTGACAGACCTATTGCAGGAGCAGATGCAGACGTTATGAACGTTTTGACAAAAGCTCGGTATGATGACTACTTGATAGTTTAAGTGCACCATGCTTTACGGCTTAGAACCGGGACTTCAAAAATGTTTTGAACGCCACGGAGCATATAAGATGTTTCAAGAGTTGAAATTAGTATTTCATACTCATGCCCATGTCGAGAGGTATAAGACCTCTGACAGTACTTTGCCTACAAGATGGAGGAGAATAGCTCAACCAGTGAGCATGTGCTCAGATTGTCTGGGTACAACAATTACTTGAATCAAGTGGGAGTTAATCTTCCAGATAAGATAGTAATTGACAAAGTTCTCTAGTCACTATCACCAAGTTAGTAGAACTTCGTGATGAACTATAATATGTAAGGGATGACGAAGGTAATTCCCGAGCTCTTCGCGATGCTGAAATCGGCGAAGGTAGAAATCAAGAAAGAGCATCAAGTGTTGATGGGTAATAAGACCACTTATTTCAAGTAAAGGGCAAAGGGATAAAAGGGGAACTTCAAAAAGAATGACAAGCAAGTTGTCACTCCCATGAAGAAACCCAAAGCTAAACTCAAGCCTGAAACTAAGTGCTTCTACTGCAAAGGAAATGGTCACTGGAAGTAGAACTGCCCTAGATATTTGGCGGATAAGAAGGATGGCAAAGTGAACAAAGGTATATTTTGATATACAGATTATTGATGTGTACTTTACTAGTGTTCATAGCAACCCCGGGGTATTTGATACCGGTTCAGTTGCTGAAATTAGTAACTCGAAACAAGAATTGCAGAATGAACAGAGACTAGTTAAAGGTGAAGTGACGATGTGTGTTGGAAGTGGTTCCAAGATTGATATGATCATCATCGCACACTCCCTATACTTTCGGGATTAGTGTTGAACCTAAATAAGTGTTATTTGGTGTTTGTGTTGAACATGAATATGATTTGATCATGTTTAGTGCAATACGGTTATTCATGTAAGTTAGAGAATAATTGTTGTTCTGTTTACATGAATAAAACCTTCTATGGTCATACACCCAATGAAAATGGTTTGTTGGATCTCGATCGTGTGATACACATATTCATAATATTGAAGCCAAAAGATGCAAGGTTAATAATGATAGTGCAACTTATTTGTGGCACTGCCGTTTAGGTCATATTGGTGTAAAGCGCATGAAGAAACTCCATAGTGATGGACTTTTGGAATCACTTGATTATGAATCACTTGGTGCTTGCGAACCATGCCTCATGGGCAAGATGACTAAAACTCCGTTCTCCGGAACTGTGGAGCGAGCAACAGAGTTGTTGGAAATCATACATACTGATGTATGCGGACCAATAAGTGTTGAAGCTCACGGCGGGTATCGTTATTTTCTGACCTTCGCTGATGATTTGAGCAGATATGGGTATATCTACTTAATGAAGCACAAGTCTGAAACATTTGAAAAGTTCAAAGAATTTTAGGATGAAGTGGAGAATCATCGTAACAAGAAAATAAGAGTTTCTACGATATGATCGTAGAGGTAAAATATTTGAGTTAGCGAGTTTGGCCTTCAGTAAAAACAATGTGAAATAGTTTCACTACTCACGCCACCTGGAACACCACAGTGTAATGGTGTGTCCGAACGTCATAACCGTACTTTATTAGATATGGTGCGATCGATGATGTCTCTTACCAATCTACCACTATAGCTTTTGGGGTTATGCATTAGAGACAGCTACATTCACGTTAAATAGGGCACCATCTAAATCCGTTGATACGACACCTTATGAACTGTGGTTTGGCAAGAAACCAAAGTTGTCGTTTCTTTAAGTTTGGGACTGCGATGCTTATGTGAAAAAGTTTCAACATGATAAGCTCGAACCCAAATCGGAGAAGTAAATCTTCATAGGATACCCAAAAGAAACTGTTGGGTACACCTTCTATCACAGATCCGAAGGCAAGGTCTTTGTTGCTAAGAGTGGATCCTTTCTAGAGAAGGAGTTTCTCTCGAAAGAAGTGAGTGGGAGGAAAGTAGAACTTGATGAGGTAATTGTACCTTCTCCCGGATTGGAAAGTAGTACATCACAGAAAATTGTTCCAGTGATTCCTACACCAATCAGTGAGGAAGTTAATGATGATGATCATGAAACTTCGGATCAAGTTTCTGCTGAACGTCGTAGATCAACCAGAGTACGTTCCGCACCAGAGTGGTACGGCAACCCAGTTCTGGAAATCATGTTACTAGACCATGATGAACCTATGAACTATGAGGAAGCGATGATGAGCCCAGATTCCGCAAAATGGCTTGAGGCCATGAAATCTGAGATGGGATCCATGTATGAGAACAAAGTGTGGACTTTGGTTGACTTGCCCGATGATCGGCAGGCCATCGAAAATAAATGGATCTTCAAGAGGAAGACCGACGCAGACGGTAATGTTACTGTTTACAAAGCTCGACTTGTTGCGAAAGGTTTTCGACAAGTTCAAGGAGTTGACTACGATGAGACTTTCTCACCCGTAGCGATGCTTAAGTCTGTCCAAATCATGTTAGCAATTGCCGCATTTTATGAAATCTGGCAAATGGATAACAAAACTGCATTCTTTAATGGATTTATTAAAGAAGAGTTGTATATGATGCAACCATAAGGTTTTGTCGATCCAAAAGAAGCTAACAAAGTATGCAAGCTCCAGCGATCCATCCATGGACTGGTGCAAGCATCTCGGAGTTGGAATATACGCTTTGATGAGGTGATCAAAGCTTATAGATTTATACAGACTTGCGGTGAAGCCTGTATTTACAAGAAAGTGAGTGGGAGCACTACAACCTTTCTGATAAGTATATGTGAATGACATATTGTCAATCGGAAATGATGTAGAATTTTCTGGAAAGCATAAAGGAGTGTTTGAAAGGAGTTTTTCAAAGAAAGACCTTGGTGAAGCTGCTTACATATTGGGCATCAAGATCTATAGAGATAGATCAAGACGCTTGATAAGACTTTCGATAAGTACATACCTTGATAAGATTTTGAAGTAGTTCAAAAATGATCAGTCAAAGAAGGAGTTCTTGCCTGACTTGTAAGGTGTGAAGTTGAGTAAGACTCAAAGCCAGACCACGGCAGAAAAATATAGAGAGAATGAAAGTCATTCCCTATGCCTCAGCCATAGGTTCTATAAAGTATGCCATGCTGTGTACCAAACATGTTGTGTACCTTGCCATGAGTTTGTCAAGGGGGTACAATAGTGATCCAGGAGTAGATCACTGTACAGCGGTCAAAATTATCCTTAGTAACTGGATGACTAAGGAAATGTTTCTCGATTATGGAGGTGATAAAGAGTTCGTCGTAAAGGGTTACGCCGATGCAAGCTTTGACACTAAATCCAGATGACTCTAAGTATCAATCTGGATGCGTATTGAAAGTGGGAGCAATTAGCTAGAGTAGCTCTATGCAGAGCATTGTAGACATAGAAATTTGCGAAATACATACGGATCTGAATGGAACAGACCCGTTGACTAAACTTCTCTCACAAGCAAAACATGATCACACCTTATTACTCTTGGGTATTAATCACATAGCGATGTGAACTAGATTATTGAATCTAGTAAACCCTTTGGGTGTTGGTCACATGGCGATGTGAACTATGGGTGTTATTCACATAACGATGTGAACTATCGGTATTAAATCACATGGCGATGTGAGCTAGATTATTGACTCTAGTGCAAGTGGGAGACTGAAGGAAATATGCCCTAGAGGCAATAATAAAGTTGTTATTTATATTTCCTTATATCATGATAAATGTTTATTATTCATGCTAGAATTGTATTAACCGGAAACTTAGTACATGTGTGGATACATAGACAAAACAGTATGTCCCTAGTATGCCTCTACTAGACTAGCTCATTGATCAAAGATGGTTATGTTTCCTAGCCATAGACATGAGTTGTCATTTGATCAACGGGGTCACATCATTAGGAGAATGATGTGATGGACAAGACCCATCCGTTAGCATAGCACTATGATCGTTTAGTTTTACTGCTATTGCTTTCTTCATGACTTATACATGTTCCTATGACTATGAGATTATGCAACTCCCGAATACCGTAGGAACACCTTGTGTGCTATCAAACTTCACAACGTAACTGGGTGATCATAAAGATGCTCTACAGGTGTCTCCGAAAGTATTCGTGGTGTTGGCATAGATCAAGATTAGGATTTGTCACTCCGAGTGTCGGAGAGGTATCTCTGGGCCCTCTCGGTAACACACATCACAATAAGCCTTGCAAGCAAAAGACTAATGAGTTAGTCACGAGATGATGTGTTACGGAACGAGTAAAGAGACTTGCCGGTAACGAGATTGAACTAGGTATAGAGATACCGACGATCGAATCTCGGGCAAGTAACATACCGATGACAAAAGGAACAACGTATGTTGTTATGCGGTTTTGACCGATAAAAGATCTTCGTAGAATATGTAGGAGCCAATATGAACATCCAGGTTCCGCTATTGGTTATTGACCGGAGATGAGTCTCGGTCATGTCTACATAGTTCTCGAACCCGTAGGGTCCGCACGCTTAACATTTGATGACGATCGGTATTATGAGTTTATGAGTTTTGATGTACCAAAGGTAGTTCGGAGTCCCGGATGAGATCACGGACATGACGAGGAGTCTTGGAATGTCCGAGACATAAAGATTAATATATTGGACGACTATATTCGGACACCGGAAGTGTTCCGGATTTAACGGGATTGCCGGAGGGGGTTACCGGAACCCCCTACGAGGGGGGATGGTCCATAGTGGGCCTTAAGGGAAAGAGAGAGGCAGCCCATAGGGCTGGCGGGCGCCCCACCTAGGGTTCCTAGTTGGACTAGGATTGGGGGGGGGGCGCCACCTCTCCTTTTTCCTTTCCCTCTCTTCCTTCTTTTGGTGATTCCTACTAGGAATAGGATTGCAATCCTATTCCTAGTAGGATTGCAACCCTAGCCGCACCAAACAAGGGCCGGCCGGCCTCCCCCCTTGCTCCTTTATATACGGGGGCAGGGGGGCACCCAAAGACACACAAGTTGAATTGTTCCAGCCGTGTGCGGTGCCCCCCTCCACAGAAACACACCTCGGTCATACCGTTGCAGTGCTTAGGCGAAGCCCTGCGCCGGTAAATACATCATATCCGTCACCACGCCGTCGTGCTGACGAAACTCTCCCGTGAAGCTCAACTGGATCAAGAGCTCATGGGACGTCATCAAGCTGAACGTGTGCTGAACGCGGAGGTGCCGTACGTTCGGTACTTGATCGGTTGAATCGCGAAGAAGTTCGACTACATCAACCGCGTCACTTGACGCTTCCGCTTCCGGTCTACGAGGGTACGTAGACACACTCTTCCCTCTCGTTGCTATGCATCTGGTAGATAGATCTTGCGTGATCGTAGGAAAATTTTAAAATACTACGTTCCCCAACAGACGTGTGTCAAGGTCTGCCCTTCCACTCCCCACCACCTTACTTCTCGGGTGAAAACCTAACTCCGGTGGGCGGTGGCAGTATCCTTTGTCGCCACGACCTTCTTGAAGGCGTCTCCTTGAGGGCAGTGTGGTGGCGGGCTCACTATGTGGTCGGTGATAGCAGCCAATGGCGTGTCCTTTTCCGTCCAAGCCTTCGCTTTTCCTCCGGCGCGTTATGGGCTTGGGTTGTGTAGCTTGCTCTACTTTGGACGAGACTCGTCGGCATAACTTTTGGGTGCTCTGATCCACTCTTGGGATTTTCCGGCGGCGTTCATCCTTGTTCTGGGGAACTTTCCGTTCTTCGACGGTTCGGCGCCTTGCGATCCAGGCGAGGAGGTTGTGGCCTCCTTCGAAGACGGAATTGGATGGATGCGTCGTGCCGAGTCCCTTAGTGTCTGGTGACGGCATTGCCATGTAGATGCATCTTCACTCCCGCTCTAGAGCCAGCATTGCTTCCGCCCAGGTTTAGTCATGGTGAAGGACCTCAACCTCTTCGGTTGTTTGCTCCATTGTATATCCTTCCTGCGTGAAGTGTTTGAGGCTCAGTAAGCTGCTTTCCAGCGCCTCTGTATCTTGCTGCTTTCTGGTGTTCTTACTCTTTGTTGTACTCTGCAGTTATATCATGGACGGTTGATGGCTTCAAAGTCGGACTAGGCTAGCGCCCTTCTCGTGCTCGGCTGCGTCTTTTCTCTAAAAAAAATTCAGGTCATCTTTGCATAAATTAGGCGCTAGTTTGTAATTTTAGCTTCAAATTAGACCATCTTGTAAGATACTCTGCTCCCCCACGGGTAAGGGCATGTCCAACGGTGACCCTCGGACTACCCGCAATCATTCGGATCACGCGATTTGAACTTGTTGTGATATTTAACGTGGGTCTGGATCAGTCTGCAGGCGGTCCGAACGCACTTTCTCCCGCAAATCAAAGACAAACATGGGGAATTTGCATGCGTCCGGACAGCAAGTACGTCTGCTTCTTACCACTCTGGTCCACCAAACCCCCTCCCCCCTCGTCCGCGTGCAATCCCGCCGAGCGCCAACTACCTGCATTCATGCAGCTGTAGAGTGTGCCGCTCCACATTGAAGCCGGCCCACAGCGGAGGCGACCTCTCACAGGCTTCCCCAATGAAGCAGCGCGCCGGTCGAGGGTGCTGCCCGCGACGCATCCCCGGTGTTCTCGCGTATTCAATGTCGGAGGTGGGTTATTGGATGGGACGTCTATCACACCCATTTAATGTCTTGTTGGTATGTATGCCGCCATTAAGCAGACTCACTGACCGAGATACCCACTCCGGCACCATGCATTGACGCACCCGGACGCCTGGCCTCACCGGAATCTGCTATTTAAAAGCGGACACACCCGGCTAACTCCACGCCACAACACAAGCCACACCCCATCTTCCTCCCTTACACCTCATCTGTCATGACTGCAGGTGGCAAAGCTCTGTGGGAGAGCCTTTTGATGGTTATGATATGTGTTAGTATTTCCTCGAAGAGGAGGGGATGATGCAGCATAATGACGGTAAGTATTTCTCTCTGTTAATTATGAAACCAATGTTATCAATCCAGTAGAAGAACCAGACAAGTTATTTGAGCGGTACATGCACACAAACAACAAAACCTCGCAATCCCGACACGTAGAGGGGTTGTCAATCCCTATCGGGTAAAATAATTTGATAGATTAGATTGATAGATGCAAAATAAAAGATAAAAGAAAATAAAACACAATAAGGTATTTTTGGGTTTTTGATAATATAGATCTGAAAATAAAAGGTGCAAATGAAAGAAAAGGCAAATAGCAATATAGATCTGGAAGTATATGATGAGAAAATAGACCGGGGGGGCGTAGGTTTCACTAGTGGCTTCCCTTGAGAAATAGCAGACGGTGGGTAAACAAATTACTGTTGGACAATTGATAGAAAAGCAAATAATTATGATGATATTCAAGACAATGATCATGTATATAGGCATCACGTCCAAGATTAGTAGACCGACTCCTGCCTGCATCTACTACTATTACTCCACACATCGACCGCTATCTAGCATGCATCTAATGTATTAAGTTTATGGTGAAAGGGAGTAATGCCTTAAGAACGATGACATGATATTGACAAGATCTATTCATGTAAGAATAGACCCCATCATTTTATCCTTAATGGCAATGATACATACGTGTCATGCCCCTTTCTGTCACTGGGATTGAGCATCGTAAGATCGAACACATCACAAAGCACATCTTCCCATTGCAAGATAAAAAAGATCAAGTTGGCCAAACATAATGCAAATATCGGAGAAGAAATACGAGAATATAATAATCAAATATAGATAAGAATTCATAGATCTTATCATAAACTCACAATTCATCGGATCCCAACAAATACACCGCAAAAAAGAGTTACATCAAATAGATTTCCGAAGAGAACATTGTGTTGAAGAACAAAAAGACAGAATAAGTCATCTAGCTACTGCCTACGGACCCGTAGGTCTGTAGTGAACTACTGACGCATCATCGAAGCATCACCAATGAGGATGATGAACCCCTCCGTGATCGTGTTCCCCTCCTGCAGAGTAATCCAAATATTCTTATATCGTGCTTCATGTGTGGTATTCCCAAAAGAATATAATTATTGTTTGCTGCAATCATACCGTTTTGCACTGCGCCACGGCTGAGCACGTCGACGCAATCTCCTCTGGAGACGAGCTGATGGCCAAAAGCCAGGAGACATTAGGAGGGATCACTCGTTATATGACGTCACCTGCGAATGTTGTCGCATACCTAAAAGTATTGACGGCAAGAATCAGACTAAAGAAGTCGGTGCAAAGAAGATGGACACACAATCGGCAGTGTTTCATAACAAGAACCAGGTAAACTTTCTTTATTTTGTATTTCATTTCAAAAAGGAAAGAGAGGCAAGAACCAGATTGGTGATGATTGCAGTCACTGCACAACACATGTAATGTTGAAGAAAAGAAGAGGGAGAGTGAAACACATGGTTTTATTTGGAATGCCTGACAACCTTTGTCACACATGTGTAATGCAAAGATAGATGGGTTCAAAGAGTTGTCCCAAACTGTAATAGGTGATCCGGTATACTCCCTATGTTCCTAAATATTTGTCTTTTTAGATATTTCAAATGGACTACCACATACGGATGTATATAGACATATTTTAGAGTGTAGATTCACTCATTTTGCTCCGTATGTACTCACTTGTTGAAATCTTTAGAAAGACAAATATTTAGGAACGGAGGGAGTAGATATCAGGACCAGATCTTGACATATAAGTTCAGCATAGCTGTCGTGTTTTCATTTCTTAAATTATTCTGATGCCTTATATCAGGGTCTGGTCGTCTGAGAAAACAAAGGGTGGTACACTGAATTTTAAAAAGAACCATAGAGAGATTTGTAGGTGATTTAAGATGGATTTTAATTATTAGAGGAACTTACCTTAATGTAAGATTTAATTTCTATGGCATATCGTTTTTATTCAAAAAACATGGCACCGCCCCGGATCCAAATTTTAGCATATCATCTCTCAGTTATGGTATTTAGCATTTTATAAGTTCCTATGTTCAAGAACGATGCTCAATTCACAGTTTAAAACAAGTAAAATATCGAATGCATGTCGCTCTACTTTACTCTACATGTGTCAGCTCCTCTTTGATCTTTTTTTTTGGAAAACTTCTGACCGATTCATCTCAACCATGGTAGTACAACAAACACCACAAATAATAAAATTATATTCAGATGTGTAGACCACCTACGGACGACTAAAAGCACTGGCGTGAGCCGAATGCGCACTGCCATCATCGTCCCTGCCTCGTCGAAGCCGGGCAAAACCCGTTGCAGTAGACAATCAAAAGTTGTCGTGCTAAGGCGCTATTGGACCACCACACCAGAAGATCAACCACCGGCGATGAAGCGCAGTGTAGATCAGAAGGATTCAATCTGAAGACACACGAACGTAGACGAACGACGACCAAATTCGAGAAGATCCACCAAAGACACACCTCCACATGCCCACCGACAATGCTAGACGCATCAGTGGGGCGGATGATAGGCAGGGAGAACCTTATTCCAACTTCAGAGATCCGCCGCCATCTTGCCTTCTTAAGCAGGACAAAAACCCTAACAAAACTTAAAGAAACATCTAAAAACAAAGCCCTACTGCCGACAAGGACCGATATCCATATCGCCCCATGGTCTTAAGGCCACCAGAGACAAGACGGACTAGTGGCCACGCCGGCGAGAGGTAGAGGAACCCTAATCTTTTTTTTTGAAGGAGGCAGGAGGCGGCACTCTTTGAACTCTTTCCTCCCAATTCTTCTCTGGAAAAAATGAACACTATAAAGAGAATCATAATCAATGTTTGGTCCATATAGACAATATAAGAGTGATGCATATCCACCGTACAAAATCCTAGCTAATATTTTTTTCGAGCTAAACCGTACCTAATTGACGATTGATTAATGAATCTTCACTGCTGTTTTCTGCCGTTTAAACTGTATAGTGATAGATATATAGTGCTTATTTTAACTAAATAAATAATTATAGCAATGGGTGAAATAAGAGTTTGAAAAGAAACGTGCAACAGTTTTTTCCATGCTATTTCCTTTTATCTTTTCGAATGGCGGTATAAAGGAGTGTCACGTATCAGAACCAACAATTGCACATGTGCCACTCAGCCTCACAAACCTAGCCAACATGAGTTGGAGTTCTAGCTATGTTCTGTTCAAAACAATAGTAAAGTTTCCATTCATGCAGAGATTGATTTTGTAAAAATATATCTTCCCTGTTTTGGGGGTGCCATCTTGAAGACCTGTCAATTATGTTCGTGCTCTCCATGTGCTAGATGATCACATCATTTCCGATTTTTTTAAAGGGGAATATATTAATATCCGAAGATGCCATACATCATTGCAGTTTTATTATTGAGACAAACATCATTGCAGTTAGTAGGTGTCCGTCCGGCAATCTCGATTTTTGTGTGTGGCTTCTTCTATTGCAATGATGGTGGCTTCGGGCAGCGCTGGGTTGCGGCTGAGTTTTGCTAGTCGGTTTTATCCAGCATGTTCGAGAGGTCTTCGTGCCTCGCCTATTGAACTGTTCAGGAGGACCTTCCCGTTAACGATAACACGAGATGGGTGGTTGATTCTAGCGCTTGTTTGGCGTAGGTCCAAGCTTTCTCTCCAGCTATGCTCATCAACAGAGTCGAAGCTGCTTGGTCATCAATGAGTGTGGCTGGCTGGTTGGCATAGGCCGGCACAGGTGTCAATGCTTATTTGTGGGGAGGGCTATGTTGGTGGTCGTTGGTGATGGAGTCGGAATCGCCGGCACATTGAGAAGTGATGAGGATGACAACGGATATCCTAGATGACTCTTCGGCGTGTGTATCATTGTGGGTAGCAAGGTTGGTCGGGGAGCTTGTCTTTGCAAGTATTTTTGTGGTCGTTTTAGCCTAGTTTTTTGTTAATTAACTTGGTAACTTTTATTTTTAATGCATTGAGGTCCGTTGTGGCTGACTTAAAAAAAATCCTCCATCTCAAATAGTCACTACAACATATGACTCACATATAAACTTAATAATGTCATCAACTGAAAACAAGGAGGTTAAATGTCAAACCATCCACATGGCCAATGACATACGAGCTTACCGTATAAGACAAAAAAACATTATAAAATACATGAGGCCCTAACGATGCCATTTATCTTGTCCCCTGTCCAATGCATGGTGAATGCACCAATAATAGCCACTTAGTCTATCTATATGCGTTGGTTTGTCTATTTCTGCCATCACCTTTTCTATTTGTGTTGTCTCTTCTCCGTTTCATGACTATATATAAGCGAATCATGCCCTTTCCACCACCTCTAGTTGTCGTCACCAATCTCTTATCACAACTCACCACAATTCTGAATGGTAACCTCAATGGCTCGAGGTCTCACCATTGTAGTCTTCTTGCTAGTGTTTGTTGCAGCGACGATACCATCTACCTACGCGGTGAAACTCCAGGCGGACGATGCCCCTAATGTGGCCGAGGGGCCCGCTGACACTTCTTCTGAGGCTGAGGGTCCCGATGGCCCTGCTTTCGTCGAAATGGTTATTAAGAACCCCTACCCAGCTTCCAGCCTTAACTCCCGCTCTGATGGGCTCCCGGTCGACCCGACACCAGATGGGCTCCCGGTCGATCCGACACCAGATGGGCTCCCGGTTGATCCCACGCCAGATGGCCAATTTACATAAAAGCGGCCTCAATGTTGACGGTTAATGTTTGATACTATATATGCCTATGTAAGATGATTAAATAAATTTGCCCTGAGATTTATTAAGTGTATGTTTTAAGGGACACGTGGAAAGCTTTCGAGCCATTTCAAGATGTTCGCTCAATAGATGAAAGTTTTTCCTGCCAAAAAAAGGGTGTCCTGCCCAGTTTGTAGTAAAGAGCACGGCTGAAAAAAAAACACAAAGTAGAAAGTTAGCAAACATAAATTTGTCAAAACTGCTCCAGCGGGAGGATAAGCTCCATCTCTTTTTACATTGGGACTTTACCAGGGCTGCCATGTATATTAGGTCCGAATTACTTGCTGACGTGTTTTTTTATCCCCTAGGTCTTGCGACTAGGGTTTTCTAGTCCTCCCGGTGGCGCCGCCGCCGCGAGTTACCACCGTCGACGGGACTAACCTCGTGAGATCACGGATCTTGTCTTCCCGGCCGCCTCCTTCCTCCCATTGGGCCTTCCCTTGGGGTTAGTGAGCCAGCGGCTAGGGTTTTGCTTTGGACGCCCGCCCAGTACCATGGCGGACACGGGAGCTAGTAGTGGATCGGGAGATCGGAGTTCGGAGGAAACGACAACACTCTTGGAGGGTCTGAATCTGCAGGATGATGAAGTAGATGATCTGATCTGGGAGGAAGAGGATGATGTGGCGGAAATCAAGCCGAAGTGGCTAGCCCTAGGCCGACTGTTGACAGCGAAAAATTTCAGCCAGAGTGCTCTGATCGCGAACATGAAAGCAGCTTGGAACCCGGCAAATCAGGTTGTTTGGAGGAGGATCAATGCAAATTTGTTCTCTATCCAATTCAACTGTCTGGGGGACTGGAACAAGGCGATGCACCAGGGACCATGGGATTTCAACGGGCTGGCGTTGTTGCTTGCTGAATATGACGGGTTCTCAAACCCGGAAAAGGTGAGGCTGGACAGGCTGGAGACATGGTGCCAAATCCACAAATTACCAGATGGAGTCCTTAAGAGTGTATCGGCTTTGAAGAATCTAGCTAGTAGGATTGGAGAAGTGCAAGAGGTCCAAGTAACTCTGCCTAATGGATTTATAAGCGAATTCATCCGTGTCAGGGTGAGATTGGATGTGAATAAGAAGTTAACACGAGCTGTTGGGATAACTAGGGCTGGAGTAACTGAGAAGTACCTTGTTAAATTTGAGAAGCTCCCAATCTTCTGTAATCAGTATGGCTTCATGGGGCACTGGCACGAAGAATGCGGCACTGGAGAACATGACAAAACAAAATTTGAATGGGGTGACTTCATTCTGGCACCAAGGAGAGGTAGAGGAGGAAGTCGAGGAGGCCGAATGGGTGGAGATAGGCGAAGTGAGATGGATAGTGATCTATACGAAGGTGGAAGAGGTGTTGGTAGAGGCCTAGGTAGGGGTAGGGGACGCGATATGCAACCTTCAGCTCCCAAACTAACACCTGAAGCTACCGAAAGGAGTAATATGACAAGCTGGCGTCACAATGCACTTGTCCACAGAGAAATTGCTGATCGGAGGGATACATTGAATGGAGAAGAAATTGAACATATGGATGAAGATGGCAGGAACGTTTTAGGGAAAATAGTGGCAGTGGATTCGGCGGTTGCAGCGAGTGCTTCAAACTCAAATGCATTAGCTCTAATTCCAATTGTGGCTGGCAAAACACCAGTGGTGACTGAACTGGTGGGTCGTATTGAGGATGGACTTGTGGGAGCGGAGACTGAACCTATTGGTACACTGCAGAAGAATGCAAATAGGAAGAAATATAAAGGTCGGGATGGAGGGACAGTGGAGGTTTTGAGTAATAGCAAAAGACTTGACTTATCGGTGTCCTCCAGTGACGAGGATCGCCGGGCGCAATGAAAATCTTAGCCTGGAATTGCCGTGGGCTTGGGAATGCCCTGGCAATTCGTGCTTTGCTGGATGTCCAGCGAACATGTGACCCCGAGGTGATGTTTTTATCGGAGACGCACCTTGATACTTATCCGGCAGAATGTTTAAGGCGCAGGCTTAAAATGGACCAGAAATTGGTTTGTATTAGTGATGGTAGAAAGGGTGGTTTATTGCTTTTCTGGAAAAAATTGGTTAAAGTGCATAGGCTGGCTCTTGATCCTATGTTCATTGATGTAAGGATTGAAGGAAATAATAATCTTAGTTGGCGTCTGACTGGGATGTATGGTGAGTTTAAGTGGGAGAATAAACACAGAACTTGGACTCGCATGAGACAATTGCATCAAAATAACAACTTGCCGTGGCTCCTCTTAGGCGACCTGAATGAAATACAATTTCTTCATGAGAAGGAGGGGGGAAATCCAAGACCCATACAGTATATGCAAGCGTTCCAAGAGGCTATTGATGACTGTGAACTGCATGATATTGGGTACACTGGAGATCCGTTTACATGGTTTAGAGGAAGAATAAGGGAGAGATTGGATAGAGGATTGGCAAATGATGGTTGGTCTGCCATGTTCCCTAATGCTTCGCTCCAGAACATGGAATATAATCATACGGACCATAGACCATGATGTCTACACACGCTTCTACTCTTGTAGACTATGTTGGTCCTCCAAGCGCAGAGGTTTGTAGGACAGCAGCAATTTCCCTCAAGTGGATGACCTAAGGTTTATCGAACTCAGGGAAGTAGAGGTTGAAGATGGTCTCTCTCAAGCAACCCTGCAACTAAACTACAAGAACTCTCTTGTGTCCCCAACACACCTAATACACTTGTCAGATGTATAGGTGCACTAGTTCGGCGAAGAGATGTTAAATGGCAAGTGATATGGATGGCAAAACAAAGTAATATAAATCTGTAATAAAAAGTGCAGCAAGCAAACAAGCGGTAAACGTGAGCACAAATGGTATTGCAATGGTGGAAACAAGGCCTAGGGATCATACTTTCACTAGTGGCAACTCCCAACAACATTAACATAATCGAATCACATGGTATTTCCCATAAAACATGCAAAGGGGACGCACTCGGAGGTCATTCCTTCGTGGTCAAGAGAGGACGAGAATTATGTAGGGCTACAAAAGCACACCTCAAAGTTCGTAGTTCTCAATCTAAGGATTTCCCAATGTCACCGCGGCCATCCAAAGAGAGTTCCACAATCACCACAACATATCTAAAGGATAGTCAAAGACAAGCACCAAGAGACTCTCAATCTTCAATCAACACACAAAAAGGAAATCACTCATGAAATTATTCTTCTAATCCATGTCCAATAGACCGCTGTCACCTTGGTCTCGGGGATTATACTAGATAAAGACAAGTGGGTACATCAATCCAATACATAGAGGAAGGGGAAATATCATGGGATCACCCTAGATTAACATAGCCTATGATCACAACGAAGATCACATCATGGGAGAGAGAATTGACCACATAGCTACTGGTAAGAACCTCAGCCCCGAGGAGGAACTATGATCACAACGAAGATCGCATCATGGAGGGAGGAAGCAACGTCGATGGAGATGAATCCGGGGGCACTTCCCCGTCCCGGCAGGGTGCCGGCGCAGGAATTCTGGTCCCCCGAAGCTTGATGGCGATGGCGGCGGAGATCGGAATCGCGTCTGGAGAAAGGGGTCTGCAATCAGGGTTTCCGCGACACGGTGTAAATATATGCCAAAGGGGGGCATCAGAGGGGGTCAGGGGTGCCCAGGCGCCCCCCCGGCGCGCCCAGGGGGGCGCGTGGGCAGGCCGCCTGGAGCCCCTGTGGGTCCCCTCCGTCCCTACTTTGGCCGCATGGAAGCTTCCGGAACGCTGATTTTTTATATAATTTTTCTGGATTTTTTCTGGCAGTTCTCGTAATGTGAAAACCTGAAATACAAAAACAGCCGAAAACAGAAACTGGCACTGGGGTGCACTGAGTTAATAGGTTAGTCCAAATATGATCAAAAGTGTATGGAAGTGTATAAATAACATAGCAATATCACCCAAAAGAGGGATGGAGCAAGCAGAAATTATAGATACGTTTTGGACGTATCAACATCCCCAAGCTTAATTCCTGCTCGTCCTCGAGTAGGTAAATGATAACAAGAATAATTTCTGTGGTGACATGCTATTAACCATATAGGACTTTTTCATAGTCATATGGCAAAAGCTTACTGAGACAATGAATCTATAGTAATTAAGTTGCCTCATGAGAAAATCACAAAGAACTGAAAGTTTTACAATATGATATTGAAACATTAAATAGATTTTTAATGAACATGATGTGCAAATATGATAAAGTGATATCTAGCTTGCCCCCTTTAGTGAAGCAAAACATAAATGCAGGGGCACCTCCAAGGTTTAAGTGATGACTAGATACAATGATTTCAAAATAAACGATATCACAATCATGCAAAAGACAATGCTACTTTGGGACAATGCACATTACACTCAGAATGACAATCATGCTCTCAGTAGTTGGTGCTTTTAAAAGAAGGTGGAGACTCTCGAACCGTGGCTTTTGTTAGCAAGGTTGAAAACCCGTAGTCGGAAACAAAGACAAAACATGTACCAGAGCTCTTGGTTTTAAAACAGAGGTAATAATTTTTTTAGATCATGCATGTTTCGTCAACGAATGCTAGCAGACAACTCAATCACTTCTTGAGATGGACAAGTTTCGAGGAACGGCTCCCGAATGAGGACGATCACATCCTCTTAATCTCCTTTGTTTATCACTGCCAAAGTTTTCTGATTTCTCATGAACAAAGCGTGAAGGAGGGTTTGTTTGTTATATTATCTTTTTGAGCTGGGCGCACTCAATGCCAGTTCCTTCTCGTATTATGGGTTTGCACATTATACATGCAATCCCGGGGTGAAGCTTGTCCAACTTAAAAAGATCATGAATTAACTACTACTTCCTCATGGACTTACAACAGAGGCACAAAAAAGGAATGCTTTTTCTTTGAATAATTTCGAGATGGCACATGCAAGTCTCCATTAGGAATGGCAGGTAAATACCATGTAGGAAGGTATGGTGGACTCGTATGGCATAACTGGATTAAAAGGATGTGGATGCACAAGCAGTCAGTCCGCTTAGTACAGGTGGAGGTTAGCAAAAGACTGGGAGCGACCAACTAAGAGAGCAATGACGGTCATAATCATGCAGAGCGACAAAGCAACATTGAATCAGGCATGGAAGTTATATCGCTACTCAGAAACAAAAGATCACAAAGGCTTGACAGACTTTCTTTACAGTCTTAAATATGCGTGAGCATACGCCAAGTCAATCAAAATAAATTCTTTGAAGGAAGATATTACTAAACCATACCACATCATAGGCAAACAAATCATGTTGGTACTCCAATAACACATTGGGAACCCCCCAGCTATTTGAGACTAACCATAAGAAAACATGAACTACTAAGCGCCATTATGCACGTAGCATCTTTATCATAGACATATCAACCAATGCAACGGAAGCAAACTCTCTTAATAAGATAAACATGATAACTAAAGAGAGTTCAAGCAACCAACTAAACAAAAGCTCTTTAAAAAGATAAGCATGAAAGTTAAGAGCTAAGCATGATAGTAGCTATTAAAAGACAAAGAACACACACAGCAAAGATAGACATGCAAATTCTATGTTATGTTCTAGGTAGAAGTGGAGCGTGTTTCTCTCCCACATAAAGAAAGCTGAGTTCCAACTCGTTATGAAAAGCTAAAGAAAACTAAAAGGAAAACTAAAACAAGACGCTCCAAGCATAGCACATAACACATGAAGTGATTAAAATATAGTGGAACGAAGGACGAACTGATAATGTTGATGGAGAAGGGGATGCACGGGGGCATCCCCAAGCTTAGACGCTTGAGTCTCCTTGAATATTTCTTGGGGGTGCATGGGGGCATCCCCAAGCATGAGCGTTTGACACTCCTGAATCTTTTTATCATCTTCCCTCGCACACTTGAAAACTCCCTTCATACATAACTCATCATAATCTGATTAGCGAGGTTAGTACCCATAATAAAATAATTGTTCCTTGCTGGAAATAAAGATATTCTTGAAGTTCTACTGTTTCTCAAGATTGCCAAAAGGTTTTTGCAAAGAAAAAACAAGCTCTAGGTTTGCAAAATGAAGGAAAGGCAAAACAGGACAGAATCTGTGAAAAACAGAACAGCAGGTAGTAAATGATTTTTCCAGGCCACTTCTGCAACTCTAATAAAAAAACTCAAAACAGACGCACGAAAGACAATTATATAGAGCACGCTGTCGAAAAAATTCAGACCAAAAAGAAGATCTGGTGATTTTATACGAATTTTTCTATCCAAGGACAGAATCTGTTTCCTGGACAGCACGTCACAACTTTTGAACTTTCTTGCAATCAGAGGCTAAACTTGGCACAAAGCTGAAAAATAAAGATACAATGATGTTGCTACAGTAGTAACAAACATCAAGACCACTAAAACTGAAAGTAAACATAACAAGGGTTGTCTCCCTAGAGCTCTTTCTTTATAGCCATAAAGATAGGCTTAAGACTTTAATGATGCTCTCGTAGGAATAAGAGCTGAAGAACAAAAGAGAGCATCAAGAAGCAAATACCAAACACATTTAAGCCTAACATGCTTCCTATGCATAGGAATATTGCAATAGAATAATTCATTGAAGCACAAAGCAACTAGCATAGGAAGGCAAAACAAGCATAACTTCAAAATATTCACCATAAAGAGAGGAAACTTCTTATTATTAAGATATTTAGAACCAAGTCTCCCTCTCTCATTATAAATTTCAGTGGCATCATGGATGAACTCAACAATATAAGCATCATGTAAAGCATTGTTACCATGATCCACATGCAAAAAGGTACTATTACTCTCCACATAAGCATAATCTTTCTCATTGGTAATAGTGGGAGTAGGACTATCATAAACAACTTGAACACTATAGATTACTTGTGTATTAGGAGGGTGGTGTTCAACAAGGGAGTAATTCCCTCCATGATTATGACAAGTTTCATAAGGATAATTTCTCCTTATGTCATAGGTACCTTTATAATCACTATAGGTTGGAGTTATGACATCATCATAGTAGAGAAGAGCATTATCATTGCTAGCAACTATATTTGTAATCATGTTGTCTTTATTCTTACTAGCAAAAGAATTATCAATTATCACATCACTAGTGGGTAAAGGGTTTGCAATCCTATCATCCCCAAGCTTAGAGCTTCCCATATCATCACTTTCAGAGTTGGTACCAAAAAGATTTTCAAGATCATAAGTAGCATTATCATCATTTTCCCAATCACAATAAGTAACATGCATATCATAATCAAAATCATCTTCAATAGTACCTACGGACGTATCATCAAGATGATAATTAAGGCAATAAACTTCACCTTCTTCTTTAAACTTACAATCGTTAGGATAAAAGTTGATCGGAGGAATATGCTCAGGCCAGGTTGATACCCATTCTTCTTCTTTCTTGCTCCTCTTCCTCCTCCTCTTCTTTTTCTTCTTCTTAACCTTAGGAGGGAGTGGTTGGAGATGAAGCTTCTCCACATATCCTGGTTTATCATTAGAAACAATAGGGGAAACTTGGGAGAAACTCTCCTTTTTATTCACAGAAATATAAGAGACATTTTTATACTTTGGTAAAGTTCCCTCCTTTATAATCTTACCTATGTAATCATTTTCATGGCAATTAACAACACAATAGAGATGGCAATTTTGCAAAGTGTTTTTTTTATTCCTATGGCATTAACATCTAGCCATGAAGTCTTTTCTGATAACTCTTCACACATCAAAAATAACATAAGCTCGTCATAAAGATCAGAGGTGATCATGTTATCACACAACCGGTTAACAGTTATGTTTTGAAAGTTCATGCATTGAAAATTAAAGTGACCCTCTATACGGCAAAATTCACAAGTAAAAGGATAAAGGTCACACAATTCTCTAGCAATTTCATTTAAGTCTCTGACCCAAGTGATTGTTCTTTCATGCTTATGTTGCTTACAATACTTCTCTTCTTCAATCATAGGCCTTTCACAAGGTCTATCCACTCCACAAAAATTAACATGCTTATATAAAACTTCATTTTTAGGAATTGGATCATGCATGTTGCAATCATCATGAACAATTTCATTTTCTTTGCAAGTCTCTTTAAAAGGTTTATGATACTTGATCCAATCCTCCTTAGGCATATTAAGATGTGAAGCAAAAGATTTGAGGAAATCAACAAGGAGTTGAGAATCAAGCCCAAACTTAGCACTAAACTTATTAAAACTTGTAGTTTCAACAAAGGACTTAATGCAATCATACTCATAAATTATACCTGACTCTTTACCTTTGTCAATCTCCCAATCTTCAGTGTTGCGTTGAATTCTTTCAAGGAGTTCCCATTTAGCATCAATCTTTTTGTTTGTGAAAGAACCCATAGAGGAAGCGTCGAGCAAATCTTTATCCTGTCGAGAAAGCCTCACATAGAAATTAGTAATAATCATATCTTTGGGGAGCCCATGGTTAGGACATTTTAGCATTAACGTTTTCAGTCTCCCCCAAGCTTGAGCTATGCTCTCTCCGTCATGAGGATAAAAATTATAAACATAATTCCTATTCTCATGGACTTCATGAAGAGGATAAAACTTGGAGTAAAAGAGAGACTGGATCTCTTCCCACTCCAGCAGGTGAGAGTCATTTAGTAGCCTATACCATTCCAATGCTTTTCCTTTCAGTGACAAGGCAAATAATTTCCTCATGACAAACTCCCTTGATACACCTGCAAGCTTAAATAATGAACATAGTTGTGACAGATATAGCAAGTGTTCACCGGGATGTCTGTCTCCTGCATAACGATCAGCCAAAACATAATCGATAATACCAGCTGGTATTTTATAGGGCACAATTTCAGTAGGGGGAGGAGCAACCACCACAGGTGTGGGGCGTCTTCCCGCAAGCAACGATCCAATAGCAAGGTTGTCCATAAGCATAACTAGTGAAATAAAATCAAGAAACAAAAAGATTTAATTGCAAGATCTAAAGATATACCTTCAAGCGCACACCTCCCCGACAACGGCGCCAGAAATAGCTTGATGTCTACACACGCTTATACTCTTGTAGACTATGTTGGGCCTCCAAGCGCAGAGGTTTGTAGGACAGCAGCAATTTCCCTCAAGTGGATGACCTAAGGTTTATCGAACTCAGGGAAGTAGAGGTTGAAGATGGTCTCTCTCAAGCAACCCTGCAACTAAACTACAAGAAGTCTCTTGTGTCCCCAACACACCTAACACACTTGTCAGATGTATAGGTGCACTAGTTCGGCGAAGAGATGTTAAATGGCAAGTGATATGGATGGCAAAACAAAGTAATATAAATCTGTAATAAAAAGTGCAGCAAGCAAACAAGCGGTAAATGTGAGCACAAATGGTATTGCAATGGTGGAAACAAGGCCTAGGGATCATACTTTCACTAGTGGCAACTCCCAACAACATTAACATAATCGAATTACATGGTATTTCCCATAAAACATGCAAAGGGGACGCACTCGGAGGTCATTCCTTCGTGGTCAAGAGAGGACGAGAATTATGTAGGGCTACAAAAGCACACCTCAAAGTTCGTAGTTCTCAATCTAAGGATTTCCCAATGTCACCGCGGCCATCCAAAGAGAGTCCCACAATCACCACAACATATCTAAAGGATAGTCAAAGACAAGCACCAAGAGACTCTCAATCTTCAATCAACACACAAAAAGGAAATCACTCATGAAATTATTCTTCTAATCCATGTCCAATAGACCGCTGTCACCTTGGTCTCGGGGATTATACTAGATAAAGACAAGTGGGTACATCAATCCAATACATAGAGGAAGGGGAAATATCATGGGATCACCCTAGATTAACATAGCCTATGATCACAACGAAGATCACATCATGGGAGAGAGAATTGACCACATAGCTACTGGTAAGAACCTCAGCCCCGAGGAGGAACTACTCCCGCATCATGGAGGGAGGAAGCAACGTCGATGGAGATGAATCCGGGGGCACTTCCCCGTCCCGGCAGGGTGCCGGCGCAGGAATTCTGGTCCCCCGAAGCTTGATGGCGATGGCGGCGGAGATCGGAATCGCGTCTGGAGAAAGGGGTCTGGAATCAGGGTTTCCGCGACACGGTGTAAATATATGCCAAAGGGGGGCATCAGAGGGGGTCAGGGGTGCCCAGGCGCCCCCCCGGCGCGGCCAGGGGGGCCGCATGGGCAGGCCACCTGGAGCCCTTGTGGGTCCCCTCCGGCCCTACTTTGGCCGCATGGAAGCTTCCGGAACGCTGATTTTTTATATAATTTTTCTGGGTTTTTTCTGGCAGTTCTCGTAATGTGAAAACCTGAAATACAAAAACAGCCGAAAACAGAAACTGGCACTGGGGTGCACTGAGTTAATAGGTTAGTCCAAATATGATCAAAAGTGTATGGAAGTGTATAAATAACATAGCAATATTATCCAAAAGAGGCATGGAGCAAGCAGAAATTATAGATACGTTTTGGACGTATCATACCACTGTGTGTAGATACAGACTACTTTGGCGGTCCGACAGGTGGACACAATGCAAAAACGAAAAGATTTGAGGCACGGTGGTTGAGAGAAGAGACATTTGATGCTAGTGTTCATGAGGCATGGGAGAAAGTAGAGGCAGACCCTACTGCCCACGGCATGTATGAGAAGCTAAATAAAATGCATGAGCGATTTCACGACTGGGACCAGCGGGTCCTGAAGAAACCAAAGAAGAGGTTGAGGAGAGCTCAGAAAGAGCTTGAGAAAGTAATGGCGGGGCCAATGAACGATGGGAGCGAGGTGAAGAGGAAAGAGCTAGCGGAGCTAATTGAGTATTTGCTTGAGCTTGAGGAGATCCAATCCAGACAAAGGTCGCGCGCAACATGGCTCATGAGCGGGGACAGAAATACGGCGTTTTTTCAGGCCTTTGCGTCTGCGAGGAGAAGAATAAATTTCATTAAGAAACTGAAAAGGGATGGAGGCGTTTGGATAGAAGGTATGGCTGAACTAAACCAACATGTGCAGAACTACTTCTCACATTTGTTCACGTCTGAGGTGCACCATACAGACCCAAGTGTGTTAGAAAAAGTTCAAACGAAGGTGACACATCAGATGAATACATTCTTGATGGCTCCATATACGGCCGAAGATGTTAAAAAAGCCGTATTCAGCATAGGAGATTTGAAAGCTCCAGGGTCCTGATGGGCTTCATGCAATATTTTTCAAAAAGTATTGGCATATTCTAGGAGAGGAGATTACACAGGAGGTACTGCTGGCTATTAATACTCGTCAGATCCCGGAAGAGTGGAACAATACAACCATTGTTATGATTCCAAAGGTGGAGAACCCTGAGCTGGTAACTCAATTCAGACCCATCAGTTTATGTAATGTCTTATATAAGATAATATCTAAAATGCTAGCCCTCCGGCTTAAGAGTATTTTACCTGACATAATTTCTCCCATGCAAAGTGCATTTGTTCCTGGTAGAATGATAACAGATAACATTCTTATAGCCTATGAATGTGTGCACAAAATCAAGAATAAAAGAGCTGGCAGAACTGGGCTATGTGCAGTGAAGCTGGACATGCATAAGGCATATGACAGAGTTGAGTGGTCTTTCTTGCATGATATGATGGTGAAGCTAGGGTTTCATGAACAATGGATTGAAATGATAATGGCATGTGTGAGCTCTGTTAAATATAGAGTAAGATTTAATTCACAAGAGACAGATGTTTTTGTTCCTAGCAGGGGTATCAGACAGGGGGATCCCCTCTCCCCCTACCTTTTCCTCTTATGTGCAGAGGGTCTTTCTAGTCTACTGCAGTTTGAAGAAGAAGCTGGTGGCATAGAGGGAGTCAGAGTGTGCAGAAATGCACCATCAGTATCACACCTTTTATTTGCTGATGACTCTTTGATTCTCATGAAAGCAGATGTTTTAAATGCAGCTTCCTTACAGCATGTTCTAGAAGCCTATTGTCAAAGCTCGGGACAAATGGTGAGTCCGGCAAAGAGTAGCATTTTCTTCAGCCCTAACACACCTGCGGCCTCAAGAGCTGAGATCTGTCAGGAATTACATATTGATACTGAGGCCTTATCTGATAAATATCTTGGGCTTCCAGCAATGGTAGGAGCAGATAGGAGTGATTGCTTTAGACACTTCTATGAGAGAATTAAGGAGAAACTTAAGGGATGGATGGAAAAACAATTATCAATTGGAGGGAAGGAGATCTTGCTAAAATTTGTTGCACAGGCTATCCCAGTGTTTGCTATGTCTGTTTTCTGTCTCCCTAAAGGATTATGCAAAGAGATCACAGACCTAATATCACAATTTTGGTGGGGGATGATGAGGAACATAGAAGAATGCATTGGTATACATGGTGGAAACTTTGTTACCCCAAATGTGAGGGTGGTATGGGATTTCGTGATCTTTATTCTTTCAATCTGGCTATGCTTTCTAAACAGATTTGGAGATTGATAACTAACCCTGATTCTTTATGTGCGAGAGTACTGAAGACAAAGTACTTTCCAAATAATTCATTGCTTCAAGCCACCTTAAAGAATGGAGCGTCGTTTACCTGGCAAAGCATCATGAAAGGTCTAGAAACTTTCAAATTGGGTCACATTTGGTGGATTGGTACAGGGGAGAATGTGCAAATTTGGTCTGACCCGTGGATCCCGACAAGTCCGGATAGGCGAGTTGTGTCACCGAGGGGGCAAACTCTATTGACCAAGGTAAATGACCTCATTGATCCAATGACGGGGAAGTGGGATGAGGAGTTACTTAGATCAATATTCAATCAAGTGGACACCACTAGAATTCTCCAAATCCCACTCAATTATGGTGCATTTGATGACTTTATAGCTTGCACTAGTAGATAAAGGGGATTTAGCCCCGGTTCATTTGGCCTTTTAGCCCCGGTTCTGGAACCGGGGCAACAGGGTCGGTACTAATGCTCTGACCCTTTAGTCCCGGTTCAATCCAGAACCGGGGCAAAAGGGTGTCCACGTGGCCTGTGCACCGAGTCCAGGCAGGAGGGGCTTTAGTCCCGGTTGGTGGTACCAACCGGGACCAAAAGGCATCCACGTGTCAGCATTTCTGAGGCTGTGGTTTTTGTTTTTTTTTTTGAAAGGGGAGGGGGGTTTTAGGTTTTGGGGGTTAATTTAGGTGTTTGATATATTGTGTTAGCTAGCTAATTAATAGAGAGAAGTGTTCTCTCTTATGTCCGTGCTTTTGGTCGACGCTACATACTACACATACGTATATATATGGACTAGAGTCACGCTAGCTAGCTAGCTAGCTGCTAGCTACTAAGCAAACGAAGGAACAGAAGATCTCGTATATATAATCAACATATATATATATGCATACAGAGAGAAGTAATAATATCGACCACCTCTCCTTCTCCGAGAGATTGGTCGAACAACAAGTTCTCGTATATCTATCCGACACTACCGGGCACATATATACAATAATTATCTCTTACAAAAATAATCTCCTAACACATGGATGCAGGGTCCACATAGTATTCTCCGTCTTCAGCGATCACGTGTTCAAGGAAGAATGCCGCCAATTCCTCTTGAATTGCTCGCAGACGATCTGGTGTTAGGAGTTCATCCCGCATCCGAAACATCTAATTTGAAGTAGGGGGTCAATACATGAAATGATGCTATAAATTTGTGAATATTATTGATTGCTTACGCACTTTAAATTGTTCATCAATGTAGCCCCGCTCACAGGTCGTGTGGCGGATGGACTCGCAAATGTAGTATCCACAATAATCATTCCCGGGTTCCTGCCACAACCACTTTACAAGAAATAGAGCTCAATCAAACTGATAAGCAAGAATGCCAAATTGGTATTGATGAAACTAGCTAGCGCTTGAATCAAGATATAGGAGATGCGCGCGCGGAACATGCTACTATATTGTACTTACTTTCGGGTATCTAAATTGTAGCTTCTTCGGCAGTCCCGGAGATTTTTTGATGAATGTTTTCCAAGCCCTGCCAGACAAAGGAAACAATTAGTTGATATCAGAAATGAAGTTGCTGATATATATGCATGGTGGATAATATTGATCGATTTAACTTACCTGGCTAGTATTTGAGTCATGTCCGCATACTCCTCGGGATCTTTACGTTTAGAGTCGAAGACAGTTACTATTCCCTTCTCAAGCTTAATCTCTAAGAGAATATAGTGGAAGCTGCGCACGAATGCATGAGATCATTACATCACTATAAACTTGACTGATATATATAAGGGAAACCAAATATGCACAAGACATTAACACTCACTTGAAGTTGTAAGGAAAGAGTATTATATCTTTGTTTTCATTTACCACCAACGATCGTAGCAAGTTGGTCTCGGTATCGCCGGGACGCAATTTAACCTCGGTTGCATCTATGAGGTATGTGTTAATAAACCCAATATCACCTACTTGTCTTTTCTTCAATTCGACGATCTTCAATCTGCATAATATAGTGAGGATAATTATAAATACATGCAATGAAGATCAGCTATATAGAGAGACTTAATGACAGAAGTAGTACTACTTACAGACAGTAGCAGGTGATCGTTGTTTTATCGAGGGCCAATTGATTGAAAAATTGATAGAACTCCTCAAATGGAACAGGCAACACGTCAATTCCAACGAGGTCATGCTCCGGTTTAACTCTCAAATACAAGTTATTCCTCCCCCCAGACTCTCTGCAGATTTTCATGTACCAATCATGCAATCTTCGCATATTCGTTGATAGAGATCTTTCATTTTTGACGAGAGGCTTTTTGTACTCGTATCTTTCTATCTGCACGTCCATGAAATCATAGTGTACATCGTCGGACGCGTAATCTGCAAGATTGGTATAACCGGGCACCATCCTCGGATCATTAGCGACCATGTCGCTAGACACCTTGAGCGGGGGGCACGATTGGTTCGCTTGTTCGCCGAGCTGGGCAATTAGTTTCCCAGCTCGCCCTTCTGCTAACCTCTGATCACTTTTTGTACTTCCGGACCGCTTGGCATCTTGAAATGTCTTTTGAATAATGCGGTCATAGTTGCCCTTCGGCTTACTTTTCGCTGGTTGCTTCAGGGCAGCAAGAGTGCGCTTTGCTTTCACCGCATCTATCTTCTCCTCTGGAGGTGGATGTCTCTGTGCTTTCAACCCTTCAAAAAAGTCCTTCACTTCGCCTTCAGCGATCTTCGTGTTTTCCTCGTCGGACCTCTCGTACGGTAACTTCTCTAGAGGCGTGAGAGAAGGACCGAATCTGCATCGCCTCCCGCCTCTGGCTGTACTGGTAGACGTCGCCGGACCAGACGAAGCGGCTGTCTTTTTTACTTGCTTAGGCGCCGGAGCAGGAGCAGCCGGAGCGGCGGCAGGTCTCTTCCGCCCTTGCTGATTAGGCGAAGGAGGAGCTGGCTGTCTGCTCGGGCGCGCCGGCGGCGAAGGAGGTGGAGTGCCGCCACGCGCCGGCGGCGAAGGAGGCGGTGTGCCGCCACGCGCCGGAGAAGGAGCCGGAGTGCCCTGATGGTCACTCGCCGGAGAAGGAGCCGGAGTGCCCTGATGGTCACTCGCCGGAGGAGGAGGTGGTGGAGGAGGCGGAGTGCCCTGACTCGTCGGAGGAGGAGGAGGAGGCGGAGGCGTCCAGTTCAGAATGTTGATTAGGTCCTTCCGCCATAGGCATGGAGTCTTCAGTGAAGAACCCAGCCGAGTCTCCCCTTCACCGGTAGGGTGGTCAAGCTGGAGCTCCTCAAATCCCTCCGTTATTTCGTCGACCATCACCCTAGCATATCCTTCTGGAATCGGCCGGCAGTGAAAAGTGTCGTCTGGTCCAGAAGGATAAACAGAGCCAGCAGCCGCCTTGACCTTCAGATTCATCCACTGTGCCATAAGGTGGCAATTTTGTGCCTGCGTGATAGCATCCACAGGATTCCTGGCAGTAGCCGTCAAGGCAAGCTCTGGCTGAAGCAGCTCGGTGGAAGCCACGCTGCTTCTCCGCTGAGATGGCGGGGTAGCTTCGGGGGAAGCTTCGGCAATTCTTTTCTCCCGATCTGCTTCCCGTTCCTCTATCGCTTGTATTCTAGTGTCAAAGGATTCAACAAACCAATACTTCATCATTAGGCGAAAGTAACAGTAGCATGATGGTACGAAGCTCTCCAAAGTTGTTTTGGAACGGAGTCCCAGATAAGATAATCCGTAACAAAAGACGGATTATCCTATCAGGAACTCCGTTCCAAAACATCTTTGCATAACTTCGTACCAAAATGCCCCGGTTACTTCTGGCAAATGATGAAGTCATGGAATTTTTCAATACTTTGACACTAGCTAGGCAACCTCTCTCGACCCCTCGACCCCCGACTGCTCGGCGATCCACAACCCTAGACCCCCTCATGTCACATTTTGTCGAGTGTCAAAGGATTCAACAAAACCAATACTTCATCATTAGGCGAAAGTAACAGTAGCATGATGGTACGAAGCTCTCCAAAGTTGTTTTGGAACGAAGTCCCAGATAAGATAATCCGTAACAAAAGACGGATTATCCTATCAGGAACTCCGTTCCAAAACATCTTTGCATAACTTTGTACCAAAATGCCCCGGTTACTTCTGGCAAATGATGAAGTCATGGAATTCTTCAATACTTTGACACTAGCTAGGCAACCTCTCTCGACCCCTCGACCCCCGACTGCTCGGCGATCCACAACCTTAGACCCCCTCATGTCACATTTTGTCGAGTGTCAAAGGATTCAACAAAACCAATACTTCATCATTAGGCGAAAGTAACAGTAGCATGATGGTACGAAGCTCTCCAAAGTTATTTTGGAACGGAGTCCCCGATAGGATAATTCGTAACAAAAGACGGATTATTCTATCAGGAACTCCGTTTCAAAATATCTTTGCATAACTTTGTACCAAAATGCCCCGGTTACTTCTGGCAAATGATGAAGTCATGGAATTCTTCAATACTTTGACACTAGCTAGGCAACCTCTCTCGACCCCTCGACCCCCGACTGCTCGGCGATCCACAACCCTAGACCCCCTCATGTCACATTTTGTCGAGTGTCAAAGGATTCAACAAAACCAATACTTCATCATTAGGCGAAAGTAACAGTAGCATGATGGTACGAGGCTCTCCAAAGTTATTTTGGAACGGAGTCCCCGATAGGATAATTCGTAACAAAAGACGGATTATTCTATCAGGAACTCCGTTTCAAAATATCTTTGCATAACTTTGTACCAAAATGCCCCGGTTACTTCTGGCTAATGATGAAGTCATGGAATTCTTCAATACTTTGACCCCCGACTGCTCGGCGATCCACAACCCTAGACCCCCGACTGCTAGGCAACCTCTCGACCCCTCGCCCTTCGGCCTCTCGATCGGTCCCTCGACGACCCTCGACCCCTCGACCTTCGGCCTCGGTCCCTCGACGACCCTCGACCCCGGCCCCCCCTAATGTCGAAGTTATCGGGGAGAGGGTGTATACATATCCGATAAAAAAAGAGGAAGAAGAAGAAAAAAAGAACCGCTAGAGGAGAAGATCGAAGAAAAAAAAAGAAAAAAAAAGGAGAAGAAGAAAGGAATAGAGGAGAAGAAGAGAAAATTCTCTTCTTCTCCTCTATTCCTTTCTTCTTCTCCTCTTTTTTTCTTTTTTTCTTCTTCTTATTTATTTCTCCTCTTTCTTCCTCTCCTTCTTCTTCTTTCTTTCCTCTTTCTTATTTTCTTCTTTCCTATCCTTCTTTTTCTTTTTTTTCTTCTTCTTATTTATTTCTCTTCTTCTTCCTCTCCTCTTCTTCTTTCTTTCCTCTTTCTTATTTTCTTCTTTCCTATCCTTCTTTTTCTAAATTTGTAACTTTTGCATATATATATAAAACTTTCTATATATATTTAGCATATATAAACAAAAAACTATATAGCCACATACACATATATATACATCACATATACACACATCACATATATACAGCAACTTCCTAAGAAAAAATATATTTATATACACATAAATATATATTTAACATATATATTTAGCAAATTCCTAAGAAAAAAAAAGATATACACATACATATAAATACAGCAACTATATACAGCAACTATATATACTGCAATTTCCTAAGAAAAAAAAATATACACATATATACATATATATACACAGCAACTATATATATATATACAACAATATATATTAAACATATAAAAAAAAGGGAGCCGGCCCTCACATCGGCAGGGCTGGGCGGCGCGACGGCGGCGGGGCGGGGCGGCGACGAGGCGGCGTCGGGGCGCGGCGGCGCGACGGCGGCGGGGCGGGGCGCGCGGCGGCGCGGGGCGACGGGCCGGCCGGGGGGCGCGGCGACGGCGCGGGGCGGGGCGACGGCGCGGGGCGCGGCGACGGCGCGGGGCGGAGCGACGAGGCGGCGTCGGGGGCGACGGCGACGGGGCGACGGGGGCGACGGCGACGGCGACGGGGACGGAGCAGATCGAGGGCGGCGTCGGGGCTGGGAAGAAGGAGAAACTGAACGAAATTTTCGCAAGTGTAGCTTATATAGGAGGAATATTAGTCCCGGTTCTTGGCACAAACCGGGACTAATAGCCCCCTTTAGTCCCGGTTGCTGCCACCAACCGGGACTAAAGGTCCCTTTTCAGCAGCCCAAAGGGCGGGAAGGAGGCGCCTTTAGTCCCGGTTGGTGGCAGCAACCGGGACTAATGCCACCCTTTAGTCCCGGTTGGTGGCAGCAACCGGGACTAAAGGCCTTGCCGCGGCGCGGTGGGAAGTTTAGTCCCACCTCGCTAGTTGAGGGAGAGCAGCACCAGTTTATAAGCCCCGCTGCCTCTCTCCTCTCGAACTCCTCTAAACTGCAGGCCTAAGGGCCTAAACTGACACTGCTTTGCCTGTGGACTTGCTGGGCTTTCTACGGGCCTGAATCCTGGCCCATGGTTGGGTTTCTAGTCGTATTCAGGCCGTTTGGGCCCAGCAGGTGGCATATTTTTTCTTTTTTTCTTTGTTGCTTTATTTTTTAGTTTTGTTTCTACTTTCAACAAAATACTTACTGTTGCTATTTTTATTTATTTGTTTTCTTTGTTTCTTTATTTATTTGATTTTGTTTCTACTTACAAAAAAATATTTATTGTGGCTATTTTTTTTTCAAGTTTTTTTGTTTTGTTTTCTGCATTATTTATTTTCTTTTGTAAAACCAATTACGAACTTTCTGTTAGTGCAAGTAGTATTCAAATTTGAATAGTTTAAATTTGAAATTATTTGTTTTTTTTGTTGCTTTATTTATTTTATTTTGTTTCTTTTCAGCAGCCCAAAGGGCGGGAAGGAGGGGCCTTTAGTCCCGGTTGGTGGCAGCAACCGGGACTAAAGTGGGGCATTAGTCCCGGTTGGTGGCAGCAACCGGGACCAAAGGCCCTGAGCTGGCGCGGGTGCGGTGGGATGTTTAGTCCCACCTCGCTAGCTGAGGGAGCTCGAGAGTGGTTTATAAGGGCTGCTGCTCCCACCCTCTCGAGCTCCTCTCAAATGCAGGCTTCTGTGCCTAACTCTGCGCACTGCCCTGTGAGCTTGCTGGGCCTTATATTACAGGTGGATCCTGTGCTATAGGCCTTGCAGGCTCACTGGGCAGCGCCCAATTTTTTTTTTTCCTTTTTTGCTTTATTTATTTCTAAGTTGTTTTTTGCTGTATTTAGAGTTGCTTTATTTATTTTATTTTCTTTGTTTATTTCTAAGTTGTTTTTTGCTGTATTTAGAGTTGCTTTATTTATTTTACTTCCTTTATTTATTTTATTTTGTTTATACTTAATTACAACAAAATACTTATTGTTCCTATTTATTTCTAAGTTGTTTTTTGCTGTATTTAGAGTTGCTTTATTTATTTTATTTTCTTTGTTTATTTCTAAGTTGTTTTTTGCTGTATTTAGAGTTGCTTTATTTATTTTACTTTCTTTATTTATTTTCTTCGTTGCTTTATTTATTTTATTTTGTTTATACTTACAACAAAATACTTATTGTTGCTATTTATTTTTCAAGTTTGTTTTGTTTTGTTTTGTTTTGTTAGTGCAAGTAGTATTGAAATTTGAATAGTACAAACGGACAATGGTATCATACTCGTTTGTTACAAAGTTGGCATGGTATCATCATAATAGTTGCGGAAATAACTCTTCACTTTTTCTTCGCTTGTGTCATTTGCTTATTGCGCCGTAACCATGGATAATCTTCATCGTTTATCAGGATGCTTGGGTCAGCCTTGACTTTGAAGGGAGGAATTTCATGAAACTTTTCATAATCTTCAGACATGTCTGTCTTGCCCTCCACTCCCAGGATGTCCCTTTTTCCTGAAAGAACTATGTGGCACTTTGGCTCATCGTATGATGTATTCGCTTCCTTATCTTTTCTTTTTCTCGGTCTGGTAGACATGTCCTTCACATAGATAACCTGTGCCACATCATTGGCTAGGACGAACGGTTCGTCATTGTATCCAAGATTTTTCAGATCCACTGTTGTCATTCCGTACTGTGGGTCTACCTGTACCCCGCCTCCTGACAGATTGACCCATTTACACTTAAACAAAGGGACCTTAAAATCATGTCCGTAGTCAAGTTCCCATATGTCCACTATGTAACCATAATATGTGTCATTTCCCCTCTCGGTTGTTGCATCAAAGCGGACACCGCTGTTTTGGTTGGTGCTCTTTTGATCTTGGACAATCGTGTAAAATGTATTTCCATTTATCTCGTATCCTTTGTAAATCAATACAGTCGAAGATGGTCCCCTGGACAACAAGTACAACTCATCACAAACAGTGTTGTCACCTCTGAGACGTGTTTCCAACCAACTGCTTCGCATTGCGTCCTTGCATCGACAATGACCCGGCGAAGATCATCATTTGGTTCCTCTTGATCTTCAGCAGCTTCACCCGTTGCAGCATCATTGGGCACATCGTCTGGTTCCTCTTGATCTTCACCAGCTCCCCCCATTGCAGCATCACCGTATTCAGGGGGCACATAGTTGTCATCGTACTCTTCTTCTTCGCCGTCTTCCATCATAACCCCTATTTCACCGTGCCTCGTCCAAACATTATAGTGTGGCATGAAACCCTTGTAAAGCAGGTGGGAGTGAAGGATTTTTCGGTTAGAGTAAGACATCGTATTCACACATTGAGTGCATGGACAACACATAAAACCATTCTGCTTGTTTGCCTCTGCCACATTTAGAAACTCACGCACGCCCTTAATGTACTCGGAGGTGTGTCTGTCACCGTACATCCATTGGCGGTTCATCTGCGTGCATTTATATATAATTAAGTGTGTCAAAAACCATTATAGAACATCATAAATAGATAATTAAGTGACCAAATGGATAAAAGTTCATCATCACATTAAAACCAAAGTACATACATATATAGTTCTCATCTAACAACATATATAGCTCTCCATACACATCGAAACTATGTAAAACATTTCAACGCGAAAACAAATGCTATCATAATCGCAACCAAGGTAACAATTGATCCAACGGCATAATGATACCAAGCCTCGGTATTAATGGCATATTTTCTAATCTTTTTAATCTTCAACCGCATTGCATCCATCTTGATCTTGTGATCATCGACGACATCCGCAACATGCAACTCCAATATCATCTTCTCGTCCACAATTTTTTTTCCTTCAAGAATTTGTTTTCTTCTTCAACTAAATTTAACCTCTCGACAATAGGTTCCATCTTGATCTTGTGATCATCGATAACTTCCGCAACATGCAACTCCAATTCCATCTTCTCCTCCTCCATTTTTTCCAATTTTTTCTTTAACGAAATGTTTTCCTCTTCAACTAAATTTAACCTCTCCACAAGAGGGTCCGTAGGAATTTCCGGTTCAACTACCTCCTAGACATAATAAAACATCTATGCATGTCAGGTTGGTC
The DNA here is from genome assembly GCA_902687465.1 of Secale cereale. Taxonomy (NCBI): domain Eukaryota; kingdom Viridiplantae; phylum Streptophyta; class Magnoliopsida; order Poales; family Poaceae; genus Secale; species Secale cereale. The sequence continues at coordinate 24,996,682 of LR738709.1, forward strand.
GGCATAACTATCATAAGCACTAAAACAAATAGTTATAAATTAAAGATAATATACCACATCCGAATCGTAGACCGGACGAGGGCCCACGTGGGCGGATATCAAAACCATCGCACTATATAATAACAAGCAATAATAAACGTAAGAAAATTAGACAAATATCTATCTAAAGCAATAATAAAAGTAAGAAAAGCATGGACATAACAAGAGGCTCACCACGGTGGTGCCGGTGACGAGATCGGCGGGGGCGATCGACGGCGGCGAAGACGGGGACGGGACGTGACGGACCGCTAAACCTAGACAAATCTCGGAGAAAATAGAGCTTCGAGAGGAGAAAAGCTTAACTAGTGTGGCTCGGGCATTCCACCGAACATGTTGTGTGCATAGGAGGTGAGCTAGAGCACCACTAACCCCTGTCCCCCTCGGCCAGAAAAAAAACAGAGCAATGAGCTCTGCTCTTGAGTGAGGGGGTTTATATAGGCAACTCACTGGTCCCGGTTGGTGCTACAAACCGGGGCTAAAGGGGTGCCTTTGGTCCCGGTTCATAAAACAAACCGGGACTAATAGTGGTGGGCCAGGAGCAAGAGCCATTGGTCCCGGTTTTTAGCTCCAACCGGGACCAATAGGTCCAGACGAACCGGGACCAATGGCCCACGTGGCCCGGCCGGCCCCCTGGGCTAACGAACCGGGTCCAGTACCCCCATTGGTCCCGGTTCTAGATTGAACCGGGGCTAATGGGCTGGACCAATGCCCTGTTTTCTACTAGTGTTGGCATCCGGAACAGCGAGGGTATTTCTCTGTGAAATCAGCTTACCGGATACAATGGATTCAAACTTTTCAGACCCATGCAAATATGATGCGTCGCCCAGGAGGTTCTGCAACACCGGCAGTATGGAGAATATTATGGAAACAAAAAGTCCCTCGTAAAATTCAGATTTTTGGATGGCGGGCATTACATGGAATAATTCCTTTAAAGTCGATACTCGTTAACAGACATGTGGGTGCGGATGGAGCTTGTCCTATTTGCCACCAAGCCGCGGAAGATGTCTGCCACTTACTGTTTGAATGTGTCAACGCCAAAGAACTGTGGGAGCGACTTGGCGTGTCGAGCATTATTCAAGAAGCATTGAGGGTTGATCGATCGGGATCGGTAATCCTTGAGCACTTCCTCGTTCAGCCGGAGATGAAACTTGCGATCAAAATGAATCTATCTGTAAAACAAGATCTTCTAGTGGCATGCTAGTACCTCTGGTGGATACGACGGGAATTGACACATGATGGAAAGCCACCACCTGCTACGCGGTGGCATATTTCGGTGTTGGCAATTGCAAATAACTTTCATGAAGCTTCCCTATCTAGATCGGGGACCAAGCAACAGGGATGGTTGAAGCCAGATATTGGATTTGTGAAACTAAATGTTGATGCGGCCTTCTATCCAGATGAAGGAAGAGGAGCGACCGCAGCTGTGATTAGGGATGGACAAGGTAACTTCCTTGCTGCACAATGCATCTACTTAGACTATGCTGCTGATGCAATGATGGCTGAAGCTATGGCAATGAGGGACGGGCTCACATTTGCTAATTCATTGGGATTTCCACGGGTGGAAGCTGAATCGGACTCGCAAGTGGTGGTAAATTATTGCGACGGACAATCCATATGGTGGGATGCAGCAGCTGCAATCTTTGCGGAATGCCTGGATGTGTCTACTTCGATCGGGAAGGTCGTCTTTAAGCATTGTTCTCGTACACTTAATAAAGCAGCGCATGTGCTTGCTCAATTTTCTTTCTGTAATAAGACTTCTGGTAATTGGGCTGTGGAGCCGCCGTGCTGCCTAGTCCCGGTACTTGTGGATGATGTACTGCCTTTGAACAATTAATAAAGCTTGCCATGATGGCCTTCCCTAAAAAAAAGTCCGAATTACTTGCTCATAATGATGATTCCATTCAAAACATTGGACTGCCCACCACCAGCAAAAGAAAAGAAAACACAAATGATGCAACCATCTAATTTTGATTAACCAGAAACTTTTTTGGTATCAACAACGATGCTAGTTGGTCACGCCCTTGGTGTTTGTCGTCGTCCGTGGCTATTGCCCATAAAACAATAACTGAAAGACCCTCCTTACAAAAAAACAGGAGTTGATTGAAACCTGCTCTCTTACTCTAAAAAAAGGAATAGCCTGGCTAGCTTCGCATCAACAAAATAATCTCCTGAAAGAGTGAAGATGACAAACCAAATGCTTATAATCAACCTTCTATGACTTGACTATGATCAATTTTACATTTTACCGGAGTATCATCTAGCGTCGCACACCTTCAGCAACACAGACTCAACATGTTATTGCCTAACAAAAAAAACAACAGAAACACAGAACCCTTTGGTAGAATGCCACTAGAGCACAAGTCACGATAAAAAACGAGCTTACAATTCATGAAGAACTACGGTAAATATACATTACAGGGTCTTGCTCATCATGGTCTGATTATGATCTCGCTAGTGAACCAGCATCGCAGGGTCCCGCTCGCTGGTTTTCTGCCAGTTAAGAAGATAAAACAAGAAGGAAATATCACTTCTTGGGGTACTCAGTAGGATCAGAGCTTATGTCGCACGATTCAGTGTTCACGTATGTCCTTGGAAAGTAGCCTGTGGTGGCAGAGGTTTCGATGAATCGATAATAGGCCTGTTCTTTGATTTCCTGGGGAAATAGGTAGAGTTTACACAAATAAAGGTGGATGCACATACGACATGTCTATTTGAATTTTTTTAAACATCGCTAGAGAGATGAGAAAGCAAATTCACTTACACAAATTAGAAGGTGAATGCTAGTCCAGAACCAGCAAAGACCAGCAAGCCAGTGACAACCAAGGCACTGCGTGCCTTGGACATGTGCTTTGGATAAAAACAAGGAGCCCACGCAGAGAGATAACAAGTGACCACAGGGTTTCTGCCTCCCGCCGGCGCCGCCGCAGGTCTGCCTTCTCTCCGGTGGCCCTAGGGTCATGGGGACGCGGTGGATCTCGGCAAGGGCCGGCGGGAGAGCTTCGTTTTTAGTTGTTTCTTTCAGTTTTGCTAGGGTTTGTGTCCTGCTCAGTAAGACGAGACGGCGGCGGCTCCCTGGAGATGGAATAAAGGTCTCCCCGCCAAGCCCCCGTTTCGGCGATGCGTCTAGCACCGTTGGTGGGCGTGTGGAGGTGTCTCTCCGGCGGATCTATCTTTGGTGGATTTGCTCGGATCTCGTCGTTGTTCGTCTACGATCGTGTGTCTTCGGATTGGATCTTTCTGATCTACGTTATTCTTCATCCGCGGCGGTTGCTGTTCTGGTGCGCTGGTCCTACGGGGCCTTAGCACGACGACTTCCTGACTGTCTACTACAACAAGTTGTGCCCGACTCCGGCGATGGAGGAGTGATGACGGCGGCGCGCCTTCGGCTCGATTCAGTGCTGGTAGTCGTCGCTAAGTGGTCTACGGATCTGGATCTAATTATTATTATTTCTAGTATTCGTTGTACTGTCATGATTGAAGATGAATAGATTGGAAATTTTCTCGAAAAAAAAAAAAAAAGTGACCACAGTGATTAGTAATTATATAGGTGACTATGTCATTCATACAACGAAGCATAACCCATACGATATCACTTGTCATTTACAAAGTCTCCAAGGCTAACCAACATTGTTCAAAGCCGCAAAAAGGGATGCACCCGAAGAGCACAATTTGAAATGCCAGGAACACATATCCAAGCCAGTGCCGCCGAATTAGAAGATTAGGCACATACCCACCGCCCGCTGTCCATATGGTACTCCCTCCGTTTCTTTTTAGTCTGCATATAAGATTTGGTCAAAGTCAATCCTCGTTAACTTTGACTAAATTTATAGAATAATATATCAAGATTCACAATATGAAATCAATATTGTTAGATGCATCATGAAATTAATTTTCATACCATAAAGCTTTAGTATTGTAGATGTTGATATTTTTTTTATGAAGTTTGACTTTGACTAAATCTTATATGCAGACTAAAAAGAAACGAAGGGAGTACTACGACAGATTCATCTCCTCCCAGTCAGTAAGATCATTAGGGTTTACCGTTAAGGCCAACTTATGTCAACTGCCCTGCGCCCTTCACTCCCCCGAGTCTGCAGGTGAATGGCACCGGGCCGGGGCGCACGAGCCACATTGTCCCATGCAGCCGGCGCCGACGCCCCGACCATCTCCGGTGCTCCCTCCCCCCCCCCCCCCCCCCCCTGCAAGCTGCCGTTGGCCATGCCCAGGAGCTTTGGGCGCCAGCCATGTCTAGGAGCTCCGGGCCTGCGCCCCGCAGCTGGCACAGCCGCCGACGTTCCTATAGGAGCTCGGGCCGCCATGCCCAAGAACATCAGGAGCCGCAGCGTTCAGGAGGAGTAACAGCTCCATCGCGTGCAGCGGTCGGTATG
>LR738709.1:25010177-25026875 GCA_902687465.1 Secale cereale
AAAAAGTAGAGAGAGTCACGACAAAAACTGGATGCACTTCGTGTACAAACTGGACAATCTCTTTCGAAGTATCAGGGTTTCGGACGAAAAAATAATCTGTTACGCCGGCACTTCATTTTTTTTAAAGTTGTTACAACTCCGGACTTTTTTTGCGTTCAGTGTGCACGATTCAAAGTCACGTCATCAACTTTCAACCCTTTCTGACATCATTTGCTATTTTGCATTCATTTACTGATTTGTTTTGAGAGCTAACTGACCGTGAAATTGAAAAGCACTACAAATAAACTATGAAAAGGTTGAAACATGGCATGGTATCATCATTTCACCCACATAGCATTTGCAAAAAAGTAGAGAGGGTCACGACAAAAACTGGATGCACTTCGTATACAAACTGGACAATCTCTTTCGAAGTATAAGGTTTGGGATGAAAAAACTCATCTGCTACACCGGCACTTCATTTTTTTAAACTTGTTACAACTCCGGACATTTTCTGCGTTTAGTATGCACGATTCAAAGCACGTCATCAACTTTCAACCCTTTCTGACACCATTTGCTATTTTTCATTCATTTACTGATTTGTTTTGAGAGCTAAATGACCGTGAAATTGAAAAACACTAAAAGTAAACTCTGAAAAGGTTGAAACTTGGAATGGTATCATTATTTCACCCGCATAGCTTGTGCAAAAAAGTAGAGAGGGTCCCGACAAAAACTGGATGCACTTCGTGTACAAACTGGACAATCTCTTACGAAGTATCAGGGTTTCGGACGAAAACACTCATCTGTTACACCGACACTTCATTTTTTAAACTTGTTATAACTCCGGACTTTTTTTGTGTGCGGTATGCACGATTTAAAGCCACGTCATCAACTTTCAACCCTTTCTGACATTATTTGCTATTTTTCATTCATTTACTAATTTGTTTTGAGAGCTAAATGATTGTGAAATTGAAAAGCACTACAAAATGAACTCTGAAAAAGTTGAAACTTGGCATAGTATCGTCATTTCACCCATATAGCATGTGCAAAAAAGTAGAAAGGGTCACGGCAAAAACTGGATGCACTTCATGTACAAACTGGACAATCTATTTCGAAGTATCAGAGTTTCGAAAGAAAAAACTCATCTATTACACCGGCACTTCATTTTTTTAAACTTGTTACAACTCTGATTTTTTTTGCGTTCAGTATGCACGATTCAAAGCCACGTCATCAACTTTCAACCCTTTCTGACATCATTTGCTATTTTTCATTCATTTACTGATTTGTGTTGGGAGCTAAATGACCGTGAAATTGAAAAGCACTACAAAATGAACTCTGAAAAGATTGAAACTTGGCATGATATCATCATTTCATCCACATAGCATGTGCAATATAGTAGAGAGGGTCACGGCAAAAACTGGATGCACTTCGTGTACAAACTGGACAATCTCTTTCGAAGTATCAGGGGTTCGGACAAAAAACTCATCTGTTACACCGGCATTTTATTTTTTTAAACTTATTACAACTCCGGACTTTTTTGAAACTCTAAATAAAGCAAAAATATTCACAAAAAAACTCTAAATAAAGCAAAAAACTACTCAGAAATAAATAAAAGAAAATACCATATATCAAAACTTACTTGCGCGCTACCTAGTGGGCCTGCTAGGCCTTGGGCGTGAATTTGCAGTCCCGTAAGGCCTAGCAGGCTCACAGGGCAGCGCGGCAAAGTTAGGCCTAGAAGCCTGCTTTAGAGAGGAGCTCGAAGAAGTAGCCGCGGCTGGGTTTATAAACCAGAGCGGTTGCCGTTCGCTCGGCGAGGTGGGACTAAACTTTGTGCCCCGCGATATAGGAGCGCGCGACCTTTAGTACCGGTACTAAAGGCGGGGTCTGTAGTACTGAGTGGAGCCACGAACTGGTACTAGAGCCTTTCTTTCCCACCGCTTTGCCTGGCCAAAATTGACCTTTAGTACCGGTTGGTGGCTCCAACCGATACTAAAGGCATTCCTATATAAACCGCACTTGTGAAAATTTCAGTTTCTTCTCCCTCATCTCGCTCCTCTCGACGTCGCCGCCAAACCGCACGCCGCCCCCGCGCCCGTCGCCGCCCCCGGCTCGTCCCGCGCCGTCATCGTCGCCGTCCCCGTCGCCGTCGCCGCCCCCGTCCCCGTCGCCCCTCGGCACGTCCCCGTCGCCGTCCCCGCGCGCCGTCGTCGCCGTGCGTCTGCTCGCCGCCGCCGCCGCCGTCGATCGTCGCCGCGCTGTGAGCCCCCAGCCGCCCCCGTACACACACACACATTGTTTTTTATAGTTTTAGTTATTATAGAAAAGTTAGATGAATTTTAGATATAGAAATGTTAATAGAAAAAAGTTAAGAATTTTATATATATAGGAAAATGGTTGTGTACTCCTGGGAGTACATACTCCCGCTCCTCATATACCTTATAGATGAATCTTTTATACCTCTTTATTATTTTTAATATACTTCATTAGTAATTATTAGATACCCCAAAATGATTTTCATGAAAAAATTCATGCGAGTCTACATATTTTAAATGTTTATGTATATACTGATGTGTTTGTACGTGAAAAAGGTATATTACAAAAAGTACGTCGCAGATGATATTTTTTCAACAAAACTCATATTGGGGTATCTTAGAATATTTAATGAAGTATATTGAGAATGATAAAGAGGTATAATTAATGCGTATATGAGGTATATTGAGTATGGGAGTACATACTCCCAAGTTAGATGAATTACATATATAAATGTTAGATGCATGTTTTTATTTAGTTTTTTTTATACTTTTAGTTATAGAAATGCCATCCCCGAAATGTTAGATACAAATGTTTTAGACGAATGAATTAATTAATTAGATTTTAGTTTTTTTTATAGTTTTAGTTATACAAATGTTAGATGAATTTTACAAATGTTACTTAGTTATATAGAAATGTTAGATGAATTTTTTGTTTTTATAGTTTTAGTGATAGAATGTAGTTTTTTTAGTAAGAACTAGTTTATTTTTAGTAAGAACTAGTTAATTTTTATTTATAGTAAGTGCTTATTAGTTGAAGTAGTTGAATTAATAGAACTAGTTTATTCTTTTAGTTCAAGCAATTATTCCCGCATCGACATCGACGATGCCTATCCCACATCCCCGTCGTCGACTCAGCGGAGGAGGTCTGCTTGATCAGAGGGGTCATGTTCGGGACTGGGCTCCGACGGGCTGGTACAGGAAGGTGCTTCCTTCCGGGGGCGCAGCTTGGTGAGGAGCCAGCCCGTTGTTGATCCGAACCTTCTTTGGTGGCTAGCGCGTGGGCCAGTGACGGTGCGGAGGCTTAAGGACCCCGCGGAGGTTGTACGTCACCATGTCAGCGAGGAGGACGAGCACGTCTGTCGCTACATGGTTGCGTTGGAGGGCAGGTTCGACAATACCTAACAGGTTCTTCAGGGATCTCACTGGAGCTATGATCCTGTGATGGTTCCTTCTCTTTGGGTGTCCACCGCCCGCGCTGATACTCGTCGTTCGCTAGGGTTTTAGCTGTATTAGTGATGTTATATGTATGATACTATTCGAGATGTATTAGTGATAATATTCGATGATGTACAAACGCAAGAGATGATTTAGTTTTGCTTATTGAATGCTCAAATTGGAGTCCAGCCAAATCTCCATGTCAATATGAGTCCTATAATTAAGATATTTTGAAATGTTTTTGTTCATATTTTCATTGTGCTACAATATGTAGGAAATGTCGTCTGACGATGACGATGGGATCCCGGCTTGCGACTGGTGCGGCGACGACCGGGCTCAGTGCGACAGGCTACACCTGGTAGACCATCGATGCTTCAGTGTTAAGCTCGATGAGGCCTTTGATTTTGAGACGGTATGCAACGACAAGTCTAGTTTGGTAATTAAGCACAGCTTATGCTTCTTCAACGTGTAATTTTCGTCTTTTACAATTCGACTAGTTTATCCCATGCGATGCAAGACGCTATGTCTTGGAGGATATGGATTTCGAAGATCATGAAAGTATGGAGACAAAGAAAATCCATCTCAGGACCCATTTTCTTGTACCCCATTATAATTTTCTTGTAAAGCTATACAATTCGGAGAGCGTAACCCATTTTGGTTGCTCGAATTGGAGAGCACTGTGCATGACATATGATTTCCAGAAGGGTATATATGTCACCTTTGACCTTGGTGATGATGACGATGGCATGTGGGTCCTTGTTGATACGCTACCAGTTCAACCTCCATGTGAGTTTCTCAAACATATTTATTAAGTAATTTATATTGTTTATTTCAAAATAATTGACAACTTGTTTCCATTAACAATTTATTTCCATTCTTCAAGAAATGTACGGAAGATGGTAGACTGAACCCACTACACTGATGGTGCAGAATTAACTCATCAGAAGAAAGATCATCATGTCTCATTATTTACTTATCTTGAGAATTACAATATCTATTCTAAAACCCATGCACACTATGGTCAATACGTGCCACTGGTGCATGTGTTGAACTACGGTAACATCCATGGAGATGTCATGGTAAGATTTGTGCCCGATCATCTTTTGCATAGATTCTTCTAAAACTAAACTACATTACTAACTACGAAGTTATTACTATGTTTTTCAACAGAAAATGCCTTCGGATTCTGTGCCTCATCTGATGTTTCAGAAAGGTCACCGTAATGTTATGAGCTTATTACCGTACTCGTCAGGTCATCATCCTACGCATCATTGTTCATAACGGATTTCTAAAACCAATGAAGACATGACAATCAAAGATTGGAAAAAATGTATGGTCAATCGTATGGAGCTACATGGAAGCAACATTGTGCGAAGGCCAAGAATTGGAGATAGGATAATCTGCATTCTCCATAATGGAGAGTCATTGCCTATCTTGTTTTATGCTATTTCACCTTAGAGAGGGTGTAATTAATTAAGTACTGGCTACTCATAATCATGTGCTAATAATGTAAACTGAGAAGATTAGGGAGAACTGATCACCACATCTGATTATGCTCTAGGCTGCGTCATATATACATTTACAGGACGGCAGCCCGGGGAGATCATGGGTGCTCCACTACTAGAGATCGTGCGCCACTAACACGGCAGGAGGGCGCCACGATCACACGCACGCTCTACACCGTATGCCACAGGCGATACATATACACATGCGATATACAAATGCAGTATAGTCTAACACCCCCCGCAGTCGTGACGTCGTCGGCGGCGACGCAAAGACTGGATCGGAACTCCGAGAAAACGTCCGATGGCAGGCCTTTGGTCATGATGTCTACGAGTTGTTGACGCGTGAGGATGTGAAGAACACGAAACTGGCCGAGGGCGACACGCTCGCGGACGAAGAGGATGTCGAGCTCCACGTGCTTTGTCCAGCGATGATGCACAGGGTTGGCCGACAAGTAGACAGCAGACACGTTGTCGCAGTACACCAGCATCGCCTTGGTCACCGGAGCGAAGAGCTCGCCGAGGAGCTGACGTAGCCAAATGCACTCAGCAACGGCGTTGGCGATGTCGCGGTATTCAGCCTCGGCGCTAGATCGTGAGACGGTTGCTTGGCGCTTGGAGGACCAGGAGATGAGTGCATCGCCGAGGTAGACACAGAAGCCAGACGTGGAGCGGCGCGTGTCGGGGCAGCCGGCCCAGTCCGCGTCGGTGAACGCGCGGAGATCCAGAGTGCTCGAGGCGCGGAGATGAAGGCCGAGTGCACAGGAACCACGCACGTACCGGAGCACGCGCTTGACAAGCGCGAGATGGCACTCGCGCGGGTCATGCATGTGGAGGCATATCTACTGGACGGCGTAGGCGATCTCTGGCCGCATGATGGTGAGGTACTGGAAGGCACCGGCGATGCTCCGGTACGCGGTCGGGTCGGCAACGCATGGCACGGCAGCAGAGGGAAGCTTGCTCTTTGTGTCAATGGGCGTCGGCGAGGGGCAGCAGGTGTCCATGCCGGCATGATCCAGGAGTTCTTCAGCGTACTGGTGCTGTGACAGGAAGAACCCAGCCGAGGTGCGCGTGACACGGATCCCAAGGAAGAAATGGAGGGAGCCCAAGTCCTTCATCGCGAACTCGCCAGTGAGACGCGTGATGACACGGTGGAGCACGGCTTGCGAGGACGCAGTGAGCACGATATCTTCGACGTAGAGGAGGAGGAACGCCGTGTCGTCGCCATGCCGGAGAGTGAAGAGCGACGAGTCCGATCGCGTGGTTGTGAAGCCAATCGAGCGAACGAAGCCGGCGAAGCGAAGGAACCAGGCACGCGGCGCCTGCTTCAGCCCGTACAAGGACTTGGAGAGGCGGCCGACGTGTTCTGGCTTTGCCGGGTCGACAAAGCCGGTAGGCTGTAGGCAGTAGACTTCTTCCTCCAAGGTGCCATGAAGAAAGGCATTGGACACGTCTAGTTGGTGCACGGGCTAGCCACGCGATGCGGCAAGGGTGAGCACCGTGCGGATTGTCGCCGGCTTGACGACGGGGGAGAACGTTTCGCCGAAGTCGATGCCGGGGCGTTGGCGAAACCCGCGCACGACCCAGCGTGCTTTGTAGCGGGCAAGGGCACCACTGGCGTCAGTTTTGTGCTTGAAGATCCATTTCCCAGTGATCAAGTTAGCACCAGGGGGACGCGGCACCAGCTCCCACGTACGGTTGCGGACGAGAGCGTCATACTCATCTTGCATGGTGGCGAGCCAGTGCGGGTCGCGGACGGCAGTGCGGACGGAGCTGGGAACCGGCGAAACCGACGAGGACGGTGGCGAAGTAGATGTCGAGGCAGCAGCCGCGTCGTAGTAGCACGGGGTTGTGGCGGAAGATGCCGCGTTGAGCCCGTGTGAACATGGGCGCCGGAGGCGTGACGGGCGGTGCCGGCGACACGGCGCTGTTGATGGAGATCCCCGCGCTCCGAGTGGATGGGGACGCAGGAGTACTCGACGAAGACGTAGCCGAGCCGCCCGTCAAAGAGCGCGCGGCGAGGCTGGTGCTGCGCGGGGCAGCGGTCGTTGAAGTCAAGCCGGTCGTGGGAGATCCGACGGTGGAGCTTGAACGTGTCGAGGGCGCGCTTGGTGCAGGCGATGCTGAGGCGTCAGAGGAGGATCCAACGCCTGAGTTTGAACCAGGCAAAAGCGCGGGCACACTACGGCTCCTGATCACGAGCGGGGCCTGCAAGACAGGGGACGAAGCGGGCGATGCTGGTCGCATGGACAAAGGAGCAGGTGGTGGGGTTGAGAAGGGGAAAATTGTTTCATGAAAGAGAACATGGCGGGAAGTCAGGACGCGGCGCGAGACCGGATCGAAGCAACGAAAGCCTCGGTGATCGGACGGATATCCGAGGAAGACGCACGCTATAGACCGAGGCTCAAGCTTGTGGCGAGTAGTAGCAGTGATGTTTGGATAGCACAAGCACCCAAAGACGCGTAGCTGGGAGTAGTCTGGGGCGACACCGAGCAGAAGCTCGTGCGGAGTGCAAGGCGCCGAGGCGCGGCACGGCCGGCGATTGATGAGATATGTGGAGGTGTTCAGGGCCTCAGCCCAGAATCACGGCGGCACCGACACATGACAGAGGAGTGAGCGCACCCCGTCGTTGATCGTGCGAAGCACGCATTCAGCCTTCCCGTTCTGCTGTCTCGTGTACGGACAGGTGAGGCGGAAGTGAGTGCCATGACGGGCAAGCAAGGCGCGCACGGCGGTGCTGTCGAACTCACGCCCGTTGTCGGTTTGAAGCGCAAGGATAGGAAGCTGGAACTGGGTCTGAACATATGTGAAGAAATCAGTAAGGACAGAGAGAGTTTCAGACTTGTGTTTCAGAGGGAACGTCCAGACGCAGTGACTGAAATCATCGAGCACAACCAAATAAAATTGATAGCCTGAGATGCTTACAACGGGGGATATCCATACATCAAGATGTGATGGGCCTCGAACCCCTCGTTGGTTACCCCAAGTGGAAGGTGTAAGATGCAGTAAATAGAAGTGTTTTCCCTTAGCAAAGATGCCAAGGATCGAATCCCCAGAGACTCCTAGGTTCAACAGGTAGGTGTCAACTGCTAACGGCGCAATTAGCAATCAACGTGGACCTGCACACAGATACAAATAACTTTGCTCCCAACGAGTACAGAGAGGTTGTCAATCCCTCCGGCCTTGTAGTTCACAAAGGGTTAAAAGCAATGATAGTAGTGATAGATAGTGTTTTTGCAATAGTAAATAATAACGAAAAGTAAATAGCGGGTGTGATCAATGATGGTAATATGGACCGGAGTCTCATGATGTTCACTAGTGATGTCTCTCTCCCAAAAGACGATAAAACAGCTATGTGAGGTAAACAAATTACAGCTGGGCAATTGACAGGACCACGAACGCAAACCAATGCTGACTACATTGCAAGAAAGGTTGAGGTTCAAAGCATGGGCGGTACGCCAAAGTAAGTAGACCGAAATCCATCAATATCTACTACTAATGATCCACCTTGAGATATCTATCCAGAACATCTCGCTGGTATTAAGTTGCGAGTCCCACCCATAGTGTAAACTCAATGCAACAGACAACTGCATTAAAAGAACTTTGCGTAAAGTAAACAATCCTTGCACCCGCGGGCACAAGCACCGTTGTTTTCCCCCTTGTGGCAACAGCACATCCCCTAGACTCATGTTTCTGTCACTCAAGCTAGTCATCGAGGGGCATGAACCCACAATCAAGCATAACGTTCCCTCTTGGAGTCACTACCTACTACTCGGCCAAAGCAATAAATAACAACGGAGAACATGCAAGAATTACTTATGAACATAAATATAAAAGAGGTGACTCAAATATATTACTCAAGATCAATCTGAACGTAATCTCATAATCCATCGGATCCCAGCAAACTCAACATAGCAACAGCATAAGGATTACATAGATGCCTCGATCATGTAGGGCAGCTCACGAGGACTAATTAGTGAAGCACAAGAACGGGAGGAGAACATCACATAGCTACTGGTCATTGACTCATGGTCGAAGGGAGACTACTCACGAGTCATCCGGGAGGTGTCCATGGTGGTGGAGAAGCTCCCGGTGGTGATCCTCCCCTCCGGCAGGGTGCCGGGAAGAGTTCTCCTGGTGCTCCCGATCTTGGAAGTGGCGGCGGCGGCAGAACAGAGATGGGATCGCGAAAAGAGTTCCTCCCCTGAGGGTTTCGTAGGACCCTCTAAATATATGCCAAAGGGGGGCACCGGACGGGCTTCGGGGGGCCCAGGTGCCCCCCCGGCGCGGCCCAGGGGGGGGGGGCGCCGCCAGGGCGCCTGGAGCCCTGGTGCCCCCCCCAGGCTGCCCTTCGGACGCAGTGTTGTTTCCGGAACGCTGATTTTTTATATAATTTTTCTGGATTTTTCTGGGCAGTTCTCGAAACGTGAAAACCTGAAATACAAAAACAGCCGAAAACAGAAACTGGCACTGGGGTGCACTGGATTAGTAAGTTAGTCCAAATATGATCAAAAGTGTATGGAAGTGTATGAATATCATAGCAATATCACCCAAAAGTGGCATGGAGCAAGCAGAAATTATAGATACGTTTTGGACGTATCAACATCCCCAAGCTTAATTCCTGCTCGTCCCCGAGTAGGTAAATGATAACAAGAATAATTTCTGTGGTGACATGCTATTAACCATATAGGACTTTTTATAGTCATATGACAAAAGCTTACTGAGACAATGAATCTATAGTAATTAAGTTGCCTCATGAGAAAATCACAAATGACTGAAAGTTTTACAACATGAAACTGAAACATCAAAAAGATTTGCAATGAACATGATGTGCAAAATATGATAAAGTAATATCTAGCTTGCCCCCTTTAGTGATGCAAAACATAAATGCAGGGGCACCTTCAAGGTTTAAGTGATGACTAGATACAATGATTTCAGAATAAACGATATCAATATCATGCAAAAGACAATGCTACTTTGGGACAATGCACATTACACTCAGAATGACAATCATGCTCTCAGTAGTTGGTGCTTTAACATAAAAGTAAAAGAATGGTTATGTGCTAGAGCTTTTTATTTTGAAAACGTGGAAGCAATTTTGTCAACGGTAGTAGTACTTCATATGTGTCATGCATAAGACATCCTATAAGTTGCAAGCCTCATGCATCGAATACCAATAGTGCTCGTACCTTGTCCTAATTAGCTCGGATTTCCATGGGTTATCATTGCATTACATATGTTTCAACCAAGTGTCACAAAGGGGTACCTCTATGCCACCTGTACAAAGGTCCAAGGAGATAAATCGCATTTGATTTCTCGTTTTTGATAGATCTCAACTTGAGGACATCCATACCGGGACAACATAGAAAATAGATGATGGACTCCTCTTTAATGCATAAGCATGTTCTCATAAGAGATTGAGGATCAACGTCCAAGCTAAAACTTCCACCATGATACATGGCTTTGGTTGGCGGCCCAATGTTCTTCTCTAACAATATGCATATTCATTCAACCCACGGCAAATCACCCTTACTTCAGACAAGACGAACATGCATAGCAACTCACATGATATTCAACAAAAGTGTGACAGTTGATGGCGTCCCCAGAAACATGGTTACCGCTCAGCAAGCAACTTATAAGAAATAAGATACATAGGCAACATATTCTTTACCACAATAGTTTTTAAGCTACTTTCCCATGAGCTATGTATTGCAAAGTTAGTTTGCTTAGTACAGGTGGAGGTTAGCAAAAATAATGGGAGCGACCAACTAAGAGAGCAATGACGGTCATAATCATGCAGAGCGACAAAGCAATATTGAATCAGGCATGGTAGTTATATCGCTACTTAGAAATAAAAGATCATCAAGGCTTGACAGACTTTCTTTACAGTCTTAAATATGCCTGAGCATACGCCAAGTCAATCAGAATAAATTCTCGAAGGAAGATATTACTAAACCATACCATATCATAGGCAAACAAATCAAGTTGGTACTCCAATAACACATTGGGAACCCCCCAGCTATTTGAGATTAACCATAAGAAAACCTGAACTACTAAGCACCATTATGCAAGTAGCATCTTTATCATAGACACATTAACCAATGCAACGGAAGCAAACTGTCTTAATAAGGTGAGCATGATAATTGAAGAGAGTTCAAGCAACCAACTAAACAAAAGCTCTTTGAAAAGATAAGCATGGATACTAAGAGCAGAGCATGATAGTAGCTATTAAAAGACAAAGAACACACACAGCATAGATGGACACGATAATTCTATGTTATGTTCTAGGTAGAAGTGGAGCGTGTTTCTCTCCCACATAAAGGAATGCTGAGTTCCGACTTGTTATGAAAAACTAAAAAGAAAACTAAAAACAAGACGCTCCAAACATAGCACATAACACATGAAGTGATAAAAATATAGCGGAACGAAAGACGAACTGATAATGTTGATGGAGAAGGGGATGCACGGGGGCATCCCCAAGCTTAGACGCTTGAGTCTCCTTGAATATTTCTTGGGGGTGCATGGGGGCATCCCCAAGCTTGAGCGCTTGACACTCCTGAATCTTTTTTATCATCTTCCCTCGCACACTTGAAAATTCCCTTCATACACAACTCATCATAATCTGATTAGCGAGGTTAGTATCCTTAATAAAATAATTATACCTTGCTGGAAATAAGGATATTCTTGAAGTTCTACTGTTTCTCAAGATTGCCAAAAGGTTTTTTGCAAAGAAAAAGCAAGTTCTTGATTTGCAAAGTGAAGGAAAGGCAAAACAGGACAGAATCTGTGAAAAACAGAACAACAGGTAGTAATTGATCTGTTCGGGATACTTCTGCAACTCAAATCAAAAAAACCCAGAACAGACGCACGAAAGACAATTATATAGAGAACGCTGTCGAAAAAATTCAGACCAAAAAGATGATCTGGTGATTTTATACGAATTTTTCTATCCAAGGACAGAATCTGTTTCCTGGACAGCACCTCACAACTTTTGAACTTTCTAGCAATCAGAGGCTATACTTGGCACAAATATGAAAAGCAAAGATACAATGATGATGCTACAGCAGTAAACAACATCAAGACACAACAAAAGCAAAAAATTTATTCATGTGGGCTGCCTCCCAAAAGCGCTTTCTTTTATGCCTTTAAGCTAGGCATAATGCATAGAGATCAAGTTTTATCAAGAGTAAAAGAATAGCTAGCCCGTACAACGGACTCAAAAGGTAACTTGATCTTCTTTCGAGGGAAGTGTTCCATCCTTTTCTTGAGAGGAAACTGAAATTTAATATTACCCTCTTTCATGTCAATGATAGCACCAACGGTGCGCAAAAAGGGACGTCCCAAAATAATTGGACATGAAGGATCACATTCAATATCCATAATAGTGAAATCAACGGGCACATAATTATCATTGACAACAATAAGAACATCGTCGATCCTCCCCAAAGGTTTCTTTATGGAAGAATCAACGAGACGAACACCAAAAGAACAAGAATCAAAAGGTTTCAATTTAAGCATATCATATATTCTTTTGGGCATAACAGAGGTACTAGCACCAACATCACATAATGCATAACAAGAGAAGTCATTCAATTTAATTTTTATCATAGGATCCCAACCATCTTCTAGCTTTCTAGGTATGGAGGCTTCTACTCTAAGTTTCTCCTCCCTAGCTTTGATGAGAGCATTAGTGATATGCTCTGTGAAGGCAAGGTTAAGCGTGCTAGTGCGGGGGTTTCTAGACATCTTGTGAAGGAAATCAATAACTTCGGTAAGAGTGCAATTATCAAAATCAAGGTCACGAGCATCAAGTAAAGTGGTAGTGGTGTCCTTAAGGTTCACTTGTTTGGTAGTTTCTATAGTCATAGCATCACCATTAATAGGTCCATTGGGACCAGGAGTACATTGGGTGCTAAGAGTGTGAACATCCTCAACAACTTGGATAGTAGCAACAGTGTGATGGGTAGGAAGGCTCTTAATTCTCTCTTCTTCCTCCCTTTCTCTAGCCCATCTTTCTTTAAGTTTAGCCATCATCCTAATGTTTTCATTAATTTGCACTTGAATAGCATTTATAGGAGTGACTTCCCTCTCCTCAAGAGGAGAAGTTTTAATCTTTAGCAATTTTACCTCATTGGCTAAGTGGTCTACCTTAAAAGAAAGATCATCTAGTTTATGTAGTTTCTCTTCTACATTCTTATTAAAGGCTTTTTGGGTAGTGATGAAATCTCTAAGCATAGTCTCTAGTTCAGTAGTGGAGTTCTTGGTACTAGAATAAGCATTATTGTTCCCATAAGAGTTAGAGGGGAACGGTCTAGGATTGCTACCAAAGTTACTCCTATAAGCATTGTTGTTAAAATTGTTTCTAGAGATAAAGTTCACATCTACTTGTTCTTGAGCAATCAAAGAATTTAAAGGAACATCACGAGGATCAACAGTAGATTGCTTCGAAAGTAGAGACATGATCAAGTCAACTTTTTCATTAAGGGAGGAAATCTCCTCGACAGAGTTTACCTTCCTACCCGTTGGAGCGCGTTCGGTGTGCCATTGGGAATAGTTGGTCATCATCTCATCGAGAAGCTTTGTGGCAGCACCAAGTGTAGTTGACATAAAAGTTCCTCCCGCGGCCGAATCTAACAAGTTCCGCGAGGTAAAGTTCAAGCCTGCATAAAAAGTTTGGATAACCATCCAAGTAGTCAAACCGTGAGTAGGGCAGTTCTTGATAAGA
Source organism: Secale cereale (assembly GCA_902687465.1). Lineage (NCBI taxonomy): Eukaryota > Viridiplantae > Streptophyta > Magnoliopsida > Poales > Poaceae > Secale > Secale cereale. The sequence continues at coordinate 25,023,851 of LR738709.1, forward strand.
GATTTCATACATTCCCAAGCTTGGGCAACGTGTTCATTATCCAATTGTTTAAAATTCATTATGTTACTTCTAAGTTGGATAATTTTAGCAGGTGGATAGTATTTTCCAATAAAAGCATCTTTGCACTTGTCTCAAGAATCTATGCTATTTCTAGGCAAAGACTGAAACCAAATTTTAGCTCCTCCTCTCAAGGAGAAAGGAAAAAGCTTAAGCTTAACAATATTACCATCTATTTCTTGGTACTTTTGCATATCACAAAGTTCAACAAAGTTGTTCAAGTGTAAAGCAGCATCATCTCCAGCACCGGAGAATTGTTCTCTCATGACTAAGTTCAGTAAAGCAGGTTTAATTTCATATGAAGGTGCTGATGTTGGGGAACGTAGTATTTTAAAATTTTCCTACGATCACGCAAGATCTATCTACCAGATGCATAGCAACGAGAGGGAAGAGTGTGTCTACGTACCCTCGTAGATCGGAAGCGGAAGCGTCAAGTGACGCGGTTGATGTAGTCGAACTTCTTCGCGATTCAACCGATCAAGCACCGAACGTACGGCACCTCCGCGTTCAGCACACGTTCAGCTTGATGACGTCCCACGAGCTCTTGATCCAGTTGAGCTTCACGGGAGAGTTTCGTCAGCACGACGGCGTGGTGACGGATATGATGTATTTACCGGCGCAGAGCTTCGCTTAAGCACTGCAACGGTATGACCGAGGTGTGTTTCTGTGGAGGGGGCACCGCACACGGCTGGAAAAATTCAACTTGTGTGTCCTAGGGTGCCCCCTGCCCCCGTATATAAAGGAGCAAGGGAGAGGCCGGCCCTAGAGGGGGCGCGCCAAGTGTGGGGAGTCCTACTAGGACTCCCAAGTCCTAGTAGGATTCCCCTTTCCTTTTCGGGGTAGGAGAGAAGGAAAGAGGTGGAGAGGGAGAAGGAAAAGGGGGCTGCACCCCTTGTCCTATTCGGACCAGAGGGGGGGCGCGCGCCTCCTTCCTTTTGGCCTTTCTCCTCTATTCCCGTATGGCCCAATAAGGCCCATATACTCCGAAAAATACCCGAATCACTCGAAACCTTTCCGATGTCCGAATATAGTCGTCCAATATATCGATCTTTACGTCTCGACCATTTTGAGACTCATCGTCATGTCCCCGGTCTCATCCGGGACTCCGAACTCCTTCGGTACATCAGAACACATAAACTCATAATACCGATCGTCATCAAACGTTAAGCGTGCGGACCCTACGGGTTCGAGAACTATGTAGACATGACCGAGACTCATCTCCGGTCAATAACCAATAGCGGAACCTGGATGCTCATATTGGCTCCTACATATTCTACGAAGATCTTTATCGGTCAAACCGCATAACAACATACGTTGTTCCTTTTGTCATCGGTATGTTACTTGCCCGAGATTCGATCGTCGGTATCTCTATACCTAGTTCAATCTCATTACCGGCAAGTCTCTTTACTCGTTCCATAATACATCATCTCGTGACTAACTCATTAGTCATTTGCTTGCAAGGCTTATTATGACGTGCATTACCGAGAGGGCCCAGAGATACCTCTCCGACACTCGGAGTGACAAATCCTAGTCTTGATCTATGCCAACACCACGAACACTTTCGGAGACACCTGTAGAGCATCTTTATGATCACCCAGTTACGTTGTGACGTTTGATAGCACACAAGGTGTTCCTACGGTATTCGGGAACATGTATAAGTCATGAAGAAAGCAATAGCAGTAAAACTAAACGATCATAGTGCTAAGCTAACGGATGGGTCTTGTCCATCACATCATTCTCCTAATGATGTGATCCTATTGATCAAATGGCAACTCATGTCTATGGTTAGGAAACATAACCATCTTTGATCAATGAGCTAGTCTAGTAGAGGCATACTAGGGACACTCTGTTTTGTCTATGTATTCACACATGTACTAAGTTTCCGGTTAATACAATTCTAGCATGAATAATAAACATTTATCATGATATAAGGAAATATAAATAACAACTTTATTATTGCCTCTAGGGCATATTTCCTTCAGCTGAAGTGGCAGGTGTAGTGATAGGTGTGCTGATAAAGTCATCGTTGTTGTGACTAGTGAAGTCACACAACTTGGTGTTCTCGGTGGAACCCATAGTAGCAAGCAAGCAAGATAACTATTTTTGTGATTTTCGATAAAAAGGTAATAAAGCAAAAACTGAAAGGTAAACTAACAAGACTAAAAAGCAAAGGTAAAAGATAGCATGCAACTCCCCTATCCTGAAGAGTGGAGTCCCCGGCAACGGCGCCAGAAAATACTCCTTCATGGGCCTCGAACCCCTCGTTGGTTACCCCAAGTGGAAGGTGTAAGATGCAGTAAGCAGAAGTGTTTTCCCTTAGCAAAGATGCCAAGGATCGAATCCCCAGAGACTCCTAGGTTCAACAGGTAGGTGTCAACTGCTAACGGCGCAATTAGCAATCAACGTGGACCTGCACACAGATACAAATAACTTTGCTCCCAACGAGTACAGAGAGGTTGTCAATCCCTCCGGCCTTGTAGTTCACAAAGGGTTAAAAGCAATGATAGTAGTGATAGATAGTGTTTTTGCAATAGTAAATAATAACGAAAAGTAAATAGCGGGTGTGATCAATGATGGTAATATGGACCGGAGTCTCATGATGTTCACTAGTGATGTCTCTCTCCCAAAAGATGATAAAACAGCTATGTGAGGTAAACAAATTACAGCTGGGCAATTGACAGGACCACGAACGCAAACCAATGCTGACTACATTGCAAGAAAGGTTGAGGTTCAAAGCATGGGCGGTACGCCAAAGTAAGTAGACCGAAATCCATCAATGCCTACTACTAATCATCCACCTTGAGATATCTATCCAGAACATCTCGCTGGTATTAAGTTGCGAGTCCCACCCATAGTGTAAACTCAATGCAACAGACAACTGCATTAAAAGAACTTTGCGTAAAGTAAACAATCCTTGCACCCGCGGGCACAAGCACCGTTGTTTTCCCCCTTGTGGCAACAGCACATC
>LR738709.1:25027292-25037690 GCA_902687465.1 Secale cereale
GTGCCGCCAGGGCGCCTGGAGCCCTGGTGGCCCCCCCAGGCTGCCCTTCGGACGCAGTGTTGTTTCCGGAACGCTGATTTTTTATATAATTTTTCTGGATTTTTCTGGGCAGTTCTCGAAACGTGAAAACCTGAAATACAAAAACAGCCGAAAACAGAAACTGTTACTGGGGTGCACTGGATTAGTAAGTTAGTCCAAATATGATCAAAAGTGTATGGAAGTGTATGAATATCATAGCAATATCACCCAAAAGTGGCATGGAGCAAGCAGAAATTATAGATACGTTTTGGACGTATCAAGATGTAAAAGCTGGAAAGGGAAAAAGCTAGTGGTGCTAGATGACTGAAACGGAAGTCTAGTGTGCTTGCCCAAGCGACAGGCATGACAGAAAGGCGGCTCGCGGCTGAACTCCAGGTGCAGATCATCAGCGATGGCGCGAAGCGAACTAGCACCGGGATGCCCAAGGCGTTGGTGCCACAGGTCGGTCCCAGCGACGCCGGCGAAGATGCACGAGGAGGGGAGTTGGGGCCGCACCACGGGGTAGAGGTAGCCGTCGGAATCACATCGGAGAATCACCACCCTGGTTCGAAGGTCCTTTACAGAAAAGCCACGCGCGTCAAATTCAACAGAGATGGGATGGCAAAGCTGGTGAACTGAAAGCAGATTTTTGACGAGAGAAGGAGAAACTAGAATGTTGCGAAGAGGAATAGGGGATGTGCCGGTGATCAGCGAGCCAGTCCCAACATGGGTGATGGGCAGGCGCTCGCCGCTGCCAACGATGATGCATGCATCACTAGAGGAGGGGCGAGCAGAGAGAAGATTACCGGGCGAGGAGGTCATGTGGGACGCAGCGCCGGAGTCGAGGTACCACTCCGGTGCACTCCCAGAGGACGAAGGGCCGGCCGAGGCGCTGTGGAGGGCGGCCTGCAGCGAGGCCATGTCCCAGGCCTGGTGGGGAGTCATGGACGAGCTCGCTCCGGGGCTGCCGAAACTAGGGGAGGCGGCAACGTACCCAGGAGGAGGAGCCCCGTAGCCGTACGACGGGGGCGGGGGCGACAAAGCCATGAACATGGCCTGCTGGTGCGGTGTGCCAGGTCGTGGGCCGAGCACGCCAGTGATGGGCGCGCGCCAGGCCATCGGCCAGGCCTGAACCAGGCTAGTCCATGAGTTGGCACTGGGCGCCGGCGCGGGGTACGCCGGAGGACGGGGAGCTGGAGGAGACGGCGAAGGAGGCCCACTACCGCCATTGCCGCGTCCACGGCGACGCTGACGCCCGCGCCACTGGTTGGTGTTGCTGGGCGGGGTCGCAGGTGGCGTCGAGGAACTGCCGCGGCCCGCCACGAGAGCGTGCATGGACTGCTGGCGAGCGGACTGCTCGGCACGGTGCTCTTCAAGCAGGAGGAAGGAGCGCACCTGCAGGAAAGATGGGAGCGGATCCTGCGAGGTGATGTGCGGGATGGCGGAGTGGTACTGTCGGTTCAAGCCGCGGAGGAGGTTGAAGACCTGCTGCGGCTCGGTCACCGTCTGGCCAAGGTCCCGAAGCTGATCGGTGAACTGCTTGAGTTTGGTGCAGTACGCCATGACCGTCATGTCGCCCTGAACAACGGCGTGGGACTCGGCGTCGAGGTAGACGGAGCGAGCAAGCTGGTTGTCACGGAAGATCCCGTCGACGGCCGCCCAGACGGTGAGCGCGGTGTCCTCCGGTTGCATGACGGCGCCGAGGAGCTCTGGCGAGATGGTGGTGTAGAGTCAGTGCACCACGACGTGGTCCGCCATATCCCACTCTGGATCACCGTGGCGATGGACGGCCGCGGAGTCGACGTGGGCGCGGAGGCCGAACATGCCGACGACGGTGTCGAAGTGGCGACGCCAGTGCGTGTAGTTGCCGGCGAGGAGGTCGAGGGTGACGGGAACATGGCGGCGAATGTCAACCGTCTGCAAGATGGAGGATGCGACGGAGGGCGCAGGTGGTGCAGAAGGAGGCGGAGCAGGGCGCACCGGAGCGGGGAGCGCGGGAGGTGGTGGTGCAGCCGGTGCCGCAGGAACCGCAGCAACGACGGGAGCGTCGGCGGGAGGTGGTGGTGGTGCATCGGCTAGGGGAGCGGCATGGAGGACGCGGTCAACACCGTGCTGAGAGGAGCGAGGAGAGACGACGGGATTGTCGTCCATGGCGGCGGAAGCAGGACCGGTGACCGGCGCAAATGGATTGAGCTGGTCGGAGGAGTCTGATACCATGTAAACTGAGAAGATTAGGGAGAACTGATCACCACATCTGATTATGCTCTAGGCTGCGTCATATATACATTTACAGGACGGCAGCCCGGAGAGATCATGGGTGCTCTACTACTAGAGATCGTGCGCCACTAACACGGCAGGAGGGCGCCACGATCACACGCACGCTCTACACCGTATGCCACAGGCGATACGTATACACATGCGATATACAAATGCAGTATAGTCTAACAAAGAAGTTGTTAGATGACTATGATGATGATGATGATGATGAGTAGGACTTGTTATTATGACAACGAGTAGAAGTTATGGGATGACGATAATGTTGAGTACGACATTTTTATTATGACAACGACGATGATGATTTATTATTAATTATGATGATGCATGATGCTAAGTTGTTATATGAGCATGATGACTTGAAGTGGAGGCAACTTGTGGTGCACATACTACTAATCCAAAAAATATTAAGTTTGGATTAGCATAGTACTTTCGACATGCACCACATGTTGCCTCCACTTTGAATCTAATCCATGCTCATGCACTAGTAGAAAAAGGGACCGGTGTGAAATTCTATTTATATATATGCATACGTGCACAATATGTAGTATCGTTAAATACCAGCAAATGGAAAATAATTAAATGGAAAACGCAAAATTAAAGGAAAAAGAAATCATAAACCCAAACCCCTTAAACCTTTTAGTACCGGTTGATGTTACCAACCGGTACTAAAGGTGGAGGACCTGTAGTCCCACCCTTTAGTGTCGGTTGCCGAACCAACACTAAAGGGCCTTACAAACCGGTGCTATAGTCCGGTTCTGCATTAGTGAAGCTCTGCCACTGCATACAATAGTTAGTTCATATCCAAATCTTTAGTAAACCCTTTGGGGAAATTTTCTGGCTCAGCCACCGATGCTTGGATTGCGACATATGGTGGGGATAAATCTTAGTAGTGTACATCGACATCTTATATAAATTTCATTGCAACTCTGTAAAATTCCTGTATGGGCATCAGTCCTTTGAACAGTAGTACACCAAAAGGAAAATAATGGATAATTCGAAGGAATTTCTTTCATTCTATCAAGACGCATCTCTACAATACTGCTGGATTCCCTTCTTAAAATAATGTTTGCAGTTCCAACTTAAAAGTTGTCAGGACATCATGCCTTTCTAGAGATGGAAGATGCAACCTTCATTAACAACCTTGAGGTGCTACTACATTTACACCATAAAACTACTTTTTGAGGAGTTTAACAAACAAATTAATGATATTTCAAATGTGCAAAAGAAAATTCTATACTCCAAGTTGACCTGTAACAATCTTCAGGTGCTACTACATTTACACCATAACTACTTTTTGAGTATTATTTTTCCTGAAACTCAAACCGGTAACCAAGTTGACCTGTCACCCGAGCGAAGAAAGACGGGGAGCGATTGATTGCGAACTGCTCGCACAGTTGGGCCAGCCCACGCGGGAGGCGCCCGTGAGACTAGAGACACGGGAGGGATCGAACTCCAGCCCTCCCGCTCGTAAGCGCACGTAGCTAGCCACGGGAGATGACGATAGTTGTTGTCTAGTACACAGCCCGAAATATTCAAGAACTAACATCAGCGCCAGATTATGAAACAATTTTTTTGGCAATTCTAAATGCGATTAATTTTTACTGTAGCGCCTGGACTGTAGATGCCTTTTCTTAAATTCCTAACAATTTTTAAAATTTGCGAATTTTTTCAGAATTTATGAACAAAATTTGAAACAAGAACATTTTTTTAAACTGATAAACAAATTTAGAATAGCAAGAACATTTTTTGAATTTTTGGATAAAATTTGAAAACGGGAACATTTTTCGTAAAAGCACGAACATTTTTATAAATGTGAACCAAAATTGAAAACAGGAACATTTTTCGAACTTATGAACAATTTTTGAATAGCAAGATTTTTTAAAAAATCTCGAACAATTTTTGAATTTCTGAACAAAATTTGAAAATGGGTACATTTTTCGTAAAAGCACGAACATTTTTCGTAAAAGTAAAAGAAAACATAAAATGAAGAACTAAAAAGGAAAAATAGAAAACCAGCTTAAGGAATCTTCTAGAAGGTTCCCAAAACCTATAAATACCGGCTGGGTAACTTCTAGTAAGTTCCCAAAACCGAAACTGCCTACAGTGGGAGATGGACGTCCCAGCTGATCGCTCCCCTATGCGTTCGCTCGATATTTTGACGCAACGAGCGTCCAATAGGAATTTCCTAGAGATACTGTACCGTTCGACACTGTAGCATAAACAACATAGTAGCGCGTGATTCACTATAGTGGGCAATTTTAATTTTGAAGCATTTTATGAAACTATGAGTATATACTCTGTACAAAATTTTAAACACACATTGAACATTTTGCAATATACATTGAACAATTTCTAAAAATAGTTAATTTTTTAGTAACAAAACTCTGAAAACATTTGAAATACACAATGGGCATTTTGTAGTATAGGCTAAACAATTTCTTGATATGTATTTAACAAATTAAAATACAAAAGTGATCATTATGTAATTTAAGTTGAACTATTTCTTAATGTACGATGAACATTCTTTTAATACATGAAGGAAGTTTTTATATGCATGGTGGAATTTCCATAATATAATGTGAACATTTTTTAATATACGATGCATATTTTTAAACAATACAAGGTGAACTTTTTATACTATAAAAAGAAAAGGAGAAGAGAAACAGGAAAAAAGGAAAAAGAAAAGCAAAGGAATAACCAGAAAAACGAAAATTAAAAATTAAAAAGAAATGGAAAATAAAATAAAACCTGGTTTAAAATAGGAAAACCCCGGTTCTAGAAGTTTCCCAAATCCGGCCAGGAGCCTTCTAGAAGGTTCCCTAAAGGATCCTCAAGCAAAGAAACCGCAAACCGGCCCAAGTGGAACGATGGGTAAGTGGCTCTCAGCAAAGCGGTGATGATTTGACACTAACGGGCGTCATATAGGAATCACCAGACTTAAGGTATCATTGTCTAAATGCTTGTCTTTAGATAATGGGCTCCGGTATCAGTACTTTAAGGTGGACTTGGAAGAAAGGCCCAATTAATCCAGTAGCAATGCCAGCCCTTTGTTGTAGCAATTTTGTTTCACCTAAAAAAAGCAAAAAAAATCTATTGAATAATTTTTTGTGGCGCACTTAGTTGGAACCAAACAAGTTACTATGGCGAACTCTATAACAGAGGCGAAGTATGTTGCCGCTTTAAAAGCGACAAACAAGATGTTGAATCGTATAGTTCATTAATGAACTTAGTATGGTTCCAAGAAGGCTTTGGTCAACGGGACACTATTGCAGATAGTTGCTCCATAGCTCAGTCTGAGGAATCAGGTTTCGACCAACGATTCACATATATACAAAGCCAAGTCCGCACAAAATATGAATTTCTTGAAAGCATGAAAACACAAGGAGATGCAGAGATACACACGGTGCTGAAGTTGGCAGATCCGATGTACATCAGGCTATACCACATGTGAAGCATTTTTTACACCGGTATGCCATAGGTGTAAAGTGCATTAGCATTGACTAAATTATTGACTCTAGTGCAAGTGGAAGTTTGTAGGAGATATGCCCTAGAGGCAATAATAAATGCTATTATTTATCTCCATGTTCATAATTATGTTTATGTTCCATGCTATAACTGCTATTGCTCTCGAGTCTGCAATAACACGAGGCTCGGAGGAAGACTCATACGCATGTGTGGAATAATAAACGGTAAAATGTATTCCTAGTCTCGGCTCTAAGACTAGCTCATGTGTTGCATGATGGTTCTGTTTTCCTGATCATGGGCATGACTATGCCGGCAACTTTGAGGACACAATGTTAGGAGAACACTTGTGTTGAATCGACTTGAATTTATGTTATGCTATGAGATACATTCGTCATAAGTTTATGGTTAATAACACAAAGATGGTTAATGTTTGCATGATTCCTCAGACCATGAGAGTATCGAGTTTCTTCATGCTTGATTCATGAACTTTGGGGTTTGTTAAACGTCATCCGTAACTGGATGGCTATTACGGCGGCTTACGGGTTCATGGGAAAGTATGTCAATTAACTTGATAGCTCAAGATTGGGATTTGCACCTCCAACGATGGAGAGATATCTCTGGGCCCTCTCGATGTTACAATATATCCATCATCGTCTGGCTAGAGACAGGGTGATTTGATCACAGGGATGCCGGAACACAGAAACGAGAAAAGAGAACATAAGACGTAACGAGGTAACTAGCATAGTGGACAAGTTGTTGATCCACGGGGATGCAGGTAAATCTCACCTCAGGTATTTGTAACATATCGCGAAGCAACATGAATAGCACACGACAACTGGAGGTTCACTCGAATATGTGGGTATAGGGGTCAATATGGGTGTCCACGGCTCCGACATTGATCATTGATCGGAAAGTGTTCCGGTCATGTCTATGCTTCATCGTACCTATAGGGTCACACGCTTAAAGGTCATCTATCTGCTGAATACTAGGCAGGGAGTATGAGAGAAATTCGCCAAAAAAGTTTTGGAGAGAACGGAAGATTTTCGGAGAGAGAACAGCGAAATAGTTTCGTGAAACCAAAATGTTGATTCGGGGTATTCCACTAAGTCAAATTGGTATCGGGACATGCCTGATAATTCTTGGAGGGTGCCAGAATTATTCCGAAAACTTATGGGAATTTTCCGGGATAAAAACAGGAAATGTTCCTGGGCTACCGGAACCACTTCAGATCCTTTCGTAAATGAAAATCACTAAAGCGGAATTGTTCCGAAACACGTTGAAAATTATTTTAGTGGGTACTAGAAATGTTCTAAGCCCACATAAATATTTTCAGTTCGATCGGACACTGAAAAATGTCGTCGTGAATAGTGAAAAGCACTGATTGGTCGCTTTTTTGGAAAATATCTAAAGGGGATCTTTCCAAAAAATCTAGGGATGACATGGAAGGGTGGGAACCTCTTTTTTGGAGGCCCCACAAGGGGTGGGACGTTCATGGGTGCAGCTCATCCATGGGGCCCCACTTTTCCCTTGTTTTCACTCTTTAGGTCCTTTGGAAGGACTCCATTTCATGTGGGTTTTGGGTTTTCTTGTAAAACCATCCTATCCCTTGGTTTCCTATAAATAGAGGAGGTGAGGGCTGCCATCTCTTCACCCCTTACTCTCATACAAATGCCATGCATGATCTGGCTCTCTCTCTATCTCTCTCTCTCTCCCTCCAGCGAAATAGTTTCGCAGAGCCGAAAGGCTGTCTGGGAACTAGTTCTGAACGGTGAAGCCCTGCCAGATAGATGACACTGTATGTGTGCAACCCCGTAGAGAGGTCGTAGTTTCGATCTTTGTGCCCGAGGGGCTATTTTGAGAGTGCCTCCCGAAGGGATGTCCACGTGACGGTCCGAGTTCTGTGAGTTCTCCCGAAGGGTTGTCCGAGTGACCGTCCGAGTTTCGAAGGTCCTCCCGAAGGGCTGTCCGAGACACCATCCGGGGGACTGTCCGACCGCCTCCCGAATGGTTGTCCGAGGGGCAGATGAGGGTATACATCCTTCGGGTTGGGAGGTTGTAAATCCTAGCTGCGGGGATCTTCACCGCCGATCGTCATCGACTCTACTTCCGTTGCGCTACGAGTCGGTAACGAAAAAGATCAAACCTTGTATGCAGTCTCCATAGTAGTCCTGGGCTGGTGCGTAGGTCAGATTTTTTTTTTCTGCTGCGTTACCCAAATTGTAAGCATGTATTCCGAATATAGTCATACGTGCTTATGGGAAAAAATTGCATGACATCTTTTACCCTTCCATGGCAGCGGGGTCCTAATGGAAACAAAGGGACATTAAGGCCTCCTTTTAATAGAGTACCGGACCAAAGCATTAACACTTAGTGAATATATGAACTCCTCAACTATGGTCATCATCGGGAAGTGCCCCGGTTATTGCCACTCCGAGTTTGCCGGATCATAACACATAGTAGATGACTATTCACTAGTACACGTCGGTGCTATACAAACAGTTTTAAACCCCTTTCCGCGACGACATTTGCAACTGTCGCCTAGTGAGTGACGGCGATAGAGGGGTCCTTCCCACAAGAACCAGAAAACCGCCGGGGATATGCCTTCCTGGCACACACACTCGGCAAAATGAGGTCGTATGCAACCGGCGAGCGCTCAAATACGGAAATACATACAGTAGAGCTGAAAATATACAATTATACAGGCAAAAAAAATTCCGGTCGCAAGTACATCCCACACAGTCAGTCCCCGCTAAATGGTTCCGTTCGTATGTAAATCCCACACAATCGCTCCAAGGAAAATGTTTCCGTTCACAGGTACACCACACACAATTTTTCGCGTTACGTTTGTGATAGCATTGCCATTGCACATGATATTAACAATTTTATCATTTGCGTTATTGAATGCATCACACACAGTGCGTAGAAGAAACTGTGTGGCAAAGGCTGTCCATCACACACAGTTTTTATGTGGTAAACGCTTGCGCAAGGTGGCCTAACGCAAACAGTTTTCAAGAGGATGTCGTGTGTTCAGTGGAGATTGATCGCACATGTAGTGAATCCTAGACACGTTTCCGATCTCCACGTCTATCACACACGTTTCGTGTTCACAAACCGTGTGCAGTGTAATCCCTAATTTAAAAATCACATGTTTTGAATTTCAAAGTAGGCAATCACTTATTTCATATCCAACCATGTTTATTACAAATATAGGTTCAACCACGAATGCATAATTCGATGTGCAGGTACATATACTGAAGAACTACAGAAGCACCAAGTAATGAATGATGAACCACAGTTGTACTAAAGACTGTAAAGAGAGAGGCGAAAGACATTCTGGTTGCTGGAGAAGGTGAAGTGGAATGCCCATATTGTGCCCTCCTCCATGCGTAATGCGCGCATGACTCTAGGCCAACCCCTTGTGATGGCTTCCTGTCCATCATTCACTGTCTTCATTACGAATTCTCGATGCTCATTGTAGCCTGAATGAAATACTTTAACCTTCATTGTGTATCCACCAGTCATGTACTTTGAGAGGTAATCTTGAGTGAACTGCATCGGGAACCACTGGGAACGAAAAAGATTCAGACATTGTTGTCTAACAACTCATTATGGGCAGTAAAAAGAGAAGGCTGCAGAGTTTGACCGCGCAGCCCCACGGTTGGGCACGTCGTCGAAGATAGATGAGAGGGGCCAAAAGTCAAGAACCACCTGGAAGTGGCCAAATATATGTAGGAATATTGGGGATGTTTAAAACTCTAAATACACAATGCATAACTTTGGTGGCACTTGCCTCGCAAACCCAAAAGCACCCTTGGATGTATATATATATAATGACATAATGTCGTACATAGGTAGGACGCTTGGCCCACCACCTCCCACTTCGTGTCAGCGGGGCGGATGCATGTAATGATCGATACTTTGGTCATACCTGCATGTCGCCATGACCTACCATAAGACGGACCAATGAATCTAGCGTTTGGTCAAACGACAGCTGTTGTTGTCGATAAACCGCTTGGGCCAATAGATTGAATCATCATAAAAATCGCACGAGAGGGACCACAAAACCAGCACCTCTTGCATGCGGCCCAATATATTGTACGTTGGGAAGGGGTGATGTGTGTTTTCAATATAGAACAATGTACAATTTAGATGTGGTGCCTACCTCTCGATACAGACAACAACCATGAAGGCAAGGTAGTTAAGGACGAGATATGCAGGGTTTGATGTAGGTCGAACCCAGCAATCCAAGCATGTGGGAGGGAATCCTGACAACGCATGAGCTCGAGCTTTGGTTGAGCGACATGTGACGGTGATCGGCCCTAACACGAACTAGGAGGAATCCATTCATGGCCAACACATACCCCTCATTATCGGTCAAAGGGATGATATATATACACTCGAGGAGCCCACAGATATGCGTGTCGTCACAAAAAACGGCACAAGGGAGATGTGGTCGATCAGAAGACCCCGTATACACTACATGCGGCCTGAAAATATGTATGGGTACGGTGGTGTGTGATGTGTTTAAATCCCAAATGCACAACTTCGATGGGCCACCAACTACATTACAAACCGAACATCGTACCCGACTCCAAGCCTGGTTCAATACGTACGATGTCAGTTTCCCAACTTCGAGGC
>LR738709.1:25037811-25061211 GCA_902687465.1 Secale cereale
GGGGGGGGGTGAAGGAAATATGCCCTAGAGGCAATAATAAAGTTGTTATTTATATTTCCTTATATCATGATAAATGTTTATTATTCATGCTAGAATTGTATTAACCAGAAACTTAGTACATGTGTGAATACATAGACAAAACAGAGTGTCCCTAGTATGCCTCTACTTGACTAGCTCATTGATCAAAGATGGGTATGTTTCCTCGCCATAGACATGAGTTGTCATTTGATCAACGGGATCACATCATTAGGAGAATGATTTGATGGACAATACCCATCCGTTAGCTTAGCAACTTGATCGTTTAGTTTTACTACTATTGCTTTCTTCATGACCAATACATGTTCCTATGACTATGAGATTATGCAACTCCCGAATACCGGAGGAACACCTTGTGTGCTATCAAACGTCACAACGTAACTGGGTGATTATAAAGATGCTCTACAGGTGTCTCCGAAGGTATTTGTGGTGTTGGCATAGATCGAGAATATGATTTGTCACTCCGAGTGTCGGAGAGGTATCTCTGGGCCCTCTCGGTAATACACATCATAATAAGCCTTGCAAGGAAACGACTAATGAGTTAGTCACGAGATGATGTATTACAAAATTATTAAAGAGACTTGCCGGTGACGAGATTGAACTAGGTATGATGATACCGACGATCGAATCTCGGCAAGTAACATACCGATGACAAAGGGAACAAAGTATATTGTTATGTGATTTGACCGATAAAGATCTTCGCAGAATATGTAGGTACCAATATGAGCATCCAGGTTCCAGTAGTGGTTATTGACCGGAGATGAGTCTCAGTCATGTCTACATAGTTCTCGAACCCGTGTGTTCCGCATGCTTAACGTTCGATGACGATCCGTATTATGAGTATATGAGTTTTGATGTACCGAAGATAGTTCGGAGCCCCGGATGAGATCAAGGACATGACGAGGAGTCTCGGAATGTCTGAGACATAAAGATTGATATATTGGACGGCTATATTCGAACACCAGAAGTGTTCCGGGTGATTTCGGAGAAAACCGGAGTGCCGGAGGGGTTACCGGAACCCCCCGGGGGAGTATTGGGCCATAGTGGGACTTGAGGGAAAAATGAGAGACAGCCCATAGGGCTGGCCGGCGCCCCCCTTAGGAAATCCTAGTTGGACTAGGAGTGGGTGATGGCTTCTCGCCCCTCGTTGGTTACCCCAAGTGGAAGGTTGAGATGTAGCGTAGCGGCAAATTTCCCTTGGCAAAGATACCAAGGATCGAATCCCGTGAGACTCCGAGGGTCGACAAGTAGGTGTCAACGGCGCCAGAAACTTAGCGGTTGACGGGACCTGCACACAGATACAGATAACTTTGCTCCCAACGAGTACAGAGAGGTTGTCAATCCCTCCGGCCTTGTTGTTACGAAGGATCAAACACAAGAGATAATAATGATAGCTATGACTGCAACTAGGAAATAAAAACAGGAAGTAAATAGAAGGTGTGATCAGCGGTGGTAATATGGACCGGGGTCCCATGATGTTCACTAGTGATGTCTCTCTCCCAAAAGACGATAAAACAGCAAAGCGAGGTAAACAAATTACAGCTGGGCAATTGACAGGATTATTTGCGCAAACTAATGCTAACTATGCTGCAAAGAAAGGTAGAGGCTCAAAAGCATGGGCGGTACGCCAAGGCAAGTAGACCGAAATCCATCTGCATCTACTACTAATCATCCACCTTGAGATATCTATGCAGAACATCTCGCTGGTATTAAGTTGCGAATCCCACCCAAAGTGTAAACTCAAAGCAACAGACAACTGCATTAAAAGAACTTTGCGTAAAGTAAACAATCCTTGCACCCGCAAGTACAAGCACCGTTGTTTTCTCCCTTGTGGCAACAGCACATCCCCTAGACTCATGTTTCTGTCACTCAAGCTAGTCATCAGGGGCCATGAACCCACAATCAAGCATAACGCTCCCTCTTGGAGTTACTACCTACTACTTGGCCAAAGCAATAAACAACAACGGAGAACATGCAAGAATTACTCAAGAACAAAGATATAAAAGAGGTGAATCAAATATATTACTCAAACACAATCTGAACATAGTCTCATAATCCATCAGATCCCAGCAAACTCAGCAAAGCAACAGCAGAAAGATTACATATGTGCCTCGATCATGTAGGGCAGCTCACGAGGTCTAAACCATGAAGAGCAAAGAGGGGAGGAGAACATCAAATAGCTACTGATCATGGACCCATGGTCCAAGGTGGACTACTCATGACTCATCCGGGAAGCGTCCATGGTGGTGGAGAAGCTCCCGGTGGTGGTTCTCCCCTCCGGCAGGGTGCCGGGAAGAGTTCTCCTGATGCTCCCGATATTGGAAGCGCTGCGGCTGCGGAACAGAGGCGAGATCGCGAAAAAGGGTTCTGTCCTCGAGGGTTTCGGGACGAGAGGGATATATATGCAAAGGGGGGCAGCCAGAGGCGAAGCAGGGGCCCCAGGCGCCCCCCTGGCGCGGCCAGGGGTGGGGCCGCGCCAGGTGGCCGCCTGGGCCTCCCCTGGCTCCCCTCTGGCCCATCTTTGGTTCTTCGCGAAGCTTCCTGTACGCTGATTTTTCCTGTATTTTTCCTGGAATTTCTGGAGCACTTTTAATATGGGGGAAACCTGAAATAGAAAAACAGCAGAAAACAGGAACTGGCACTGTGGTGCACTGAGTTAATAGGTTAGTCCAAATATGATCAAAAGTGTATGGAAGTGCATCAATATCATAGCAATATCACACAAAAGAAGCATGGAGCAAGCAAAAATTATAGATACGTTTTGGACGTATCAACATCCCCAAGCTTAATTCCTGCTCGTCCTCGAGCAGGTAAATGATAACAAGCATAATTTCTGTGGTGGCATGCTACCAACCATATAAGAACTTTTTAAGTAAAGCAATCAAGGCATGTAATTCAATTCAAGTCATAAC
Organism: Secale cereale; assembly: GCA_902687465.1. Taxonomy (NCBI): domain Eukaryota; kingdom Viridiplantae; phylum Streptophyta; class Magnoliopsida; order Poales; family Poaceae; genus Secale; species Secale cereale. The sequence continues at coordinate 25,040,760 of LR738709.1, forward strand.
AAGCAAGAGTCTATATTAGCATTGTAACAAGCAACATAAGAACATAAAGGTGCAAGAGCTCTCGCTGTCCGTGACTCGAATGTCTCCAAATGGTGTTTGCGTGCAAGAAAGGGGATAGGGGTATACGAGAGAGTAAAACATAGTTTTTGTATTGTTGAGAACTTAATCTACTAAAGTTTCACACTTGGTCTTCTTTGGAATCTTATCTTGACTCATCCCCAGACCACTAGCCAGGTACAAGTCAAAATGATCCACTCCCTTTCGATATTTTGAGCACTCATGCAATGGATGAGCGTAAGCAAGAAAGTTGACACTTAGGATGGCAAAGAGAGAAACATGATGAAGGGGGAAGACAAAAAAGGTGTGAAAGGCTCACATCAATGAGGACAATCATAGGCGAGAGAAAGACAAATGATAGATATGATGTGAGGAGTAGGGATTGCCATGCAACGGATGCACATATGAGCTAAGGTAAGCTCTCCAATGGAACTAGTGGGGGTGCATCCAACTTGCTCGCTCAAGAAGACCTAGAGCTCTTTTGAGGAGGCTCATCATTGGAATATACAAGCCAAGTTCTATAGTGTGAAGGTCCCCGCATAGCTATATGCATGAATGATAATCTCTATGGAGTACAAGGTATAAGATGGAGTACGAGTGTGGATCTCTCAAAAGGAATAGTAGTGTGCCCCCTTCTATCTTTTTATTTCTTTTTCTCCTTTTTCTCTTTTTTTTGTGTGGCCTCAATGGCTCTTTCTATTTAACTCTCATTTGTCCTCTTTGGGATCTTTTGATTTTGTCCTCTTTGGGATCTTTTCCTCACTTTAGGGGCAACACTCTATGTATTAGAAGAAGTATAGAAGATCTTTCACACTTTACAAAAGTACTCAACATAAAGAAAATGAAACTATCATGATGTATGCAAATGTATGCCTCTGCCGGTGTAGCAGGATATGCAATGATACTAGCGCGTCATGTAGCAATGATTAGGGCAAGGCCCAACTAGCATGCGGCTCATCGATCAAGCAAAAAGCATGTATGACATGAAGATCAAGTCATGAGAAGATGGATGTTGCATGGCAATGTATCTCGGAAAGGCTATGGAAATGCCTTGATAGGTAGGTATGGTGGCTATTTTGAGGAAGGATATAATGAGGCTTATGATGACAGAGCGTATCGTGCCAAGGATTTGGATGCACCGACGAAGTATGCGCCAACTCTCGAGGTGAGAAAGGGCAATGCACGGTACCAAAGAGGCTAGAAAAATATGGCTAGGTGGAAGTGTCAACTTTCGAATACTCACATTAGTCCGAAGAACTCATGCACTTATTATCAGTAACTCTCAATCTAATTAGGAGGTTCACAAAGAGACAAGTACCCCGAGGAGGAGTGTATGGGGGTTTGGTTATCCTTGCGCATCCTCGACTCATGGTACGTGAGTGTACTCTAATATTCGATCCCTCCAAAGATTAGTGATCCATCTAGTAGCTAAAGTTCTCAACTATTTTGTAGGTTTTTGAAAATAAACACGGATTGCCCAAAAAACGACATCTATCACTAATAGGCTAAAGCTCTTGACACCAAAAGTTCAGACATTACTCATGGCAATACCTCAAAACTATTGCAAGTTACTACTAAAATTAAATAGCAACCTCAGTTACCTACTTTAAGTTAAGACACACAACTCAGTGCAACAGGCAAACTCTCTTAACAAGATAAACATGAAAACTCAAGAGAGTTCAGCAACCAACTAAACAAAAGCTCTTTAAAAAGAAAAGCATGAAAACTAAGAGCTAAACATGACAACAGCTATGGAAATACAAAGAACACACACAACAAAGATAAGCTTGAAAATCCTATGTTGTGTTCTAGGTTGAAGTGGAGCGTGTTTCTCTCCCACACAAAGAAAGCTGGGTTCTAACTTGTTATGAAAAGCAAGCAAAGCTAAAGAAAACTAAAAAAAGGAAACTAAGAGCAAGACGCTCCAAGCATAGCACATAATGCATGAAGTGATATATAGTGGAACGAAAGACGAACTGATAATTGTTGATGGAGAAGGGGATGCATGGGGGCATCCCCAAGCTTAAACGCTTGAGTCTTCTTGAATATTTCTTGGGGGTGCACGGGGGCATCCCCAAGCTTGAGCGTTTGACCCTCCTGAATCTTCTTTTATCATCTTCCCTCGCACACTTGAAAACTCCCTTCATACATAACTCATCATAATCTGATTAGTGAGGTTAGTACCCATAATAAAATAATTTTTCCCTACTGGAAATAAATATAATCTTGAAGAGCTACTGTTTCTCAAGATTGCCAAAAGGTTTTTGCAAAGAAAAAGCAAGCTCAAGGTTTGCAAAACGAAGAAAAGGCAAAACAGGACAGAATCTGTGAAAAACAGACCAGCAGGTAGTAAATAATTTTTTCGGGGCACTTCTGCAACTCAAATCAAAAAACTCAGAACAGACGCTCGAAAGCCAATTGTATAGAGCACGCTGTCAAAACAATTCAGATCAAAAAGATGATCTGGTGATTTTATTCGAATTTTTCTGTCCAAGGACAGAATCTGTTTTCTGGACAGCACGTCACAACTTTTGAACTTTCTTGCAATCGGCGGCTAAACTTGGCACAAAGCTGAAAAGAAAAGATACAATGATGATGCTACTGTAGTAAAAAACATCAAGACACAACAAAAGCAAAATAAAACCTAATTCGTTGTGGGCTGCCTCCCAAAAGCGCTTTCTTTTATGCCTTTAAGCTAGGCATGATGCAAAAAGAGAAGATCAAGTTTTATCAAGAGTAAGAGAATAGCTAGCCCGTGTAACGGACTCAAAAGGCAACTTAATCTTCTTTCTAGGGAAGTGTTCCATCCCTTTCTTGAGAGGGAATTGGAATTTTATATTCCCCTCTTTCATGTCAATGATAGCACCAACGGTGCGAAGAAAAGGACGTCCCAAAATAATTGGACATGAAGGTTCACATTCAATATCCATAATAGTAAAATCAACGGGAACATAATTGTCATTGACAATGATAAGAACATCGTCGATCTTCCCCAAAGGTTTCTTTACGGAAGAATCAACAAGACGAACACCAAAAGAACAAGGATCAAAAGGTTTCAATTCAAACATATCATACATTCTTTTGGGCATAACGGAGGTACCAGCTCCAACATCACATAAAGCATAGCAAGAGAAGTTATTCAACTTAATTTTAATCATAGGATCCCAACTATCTTCTAGCTTTCTAGGTATGGAGGCTTCTACCCTAAGCTTCTCCTCCCTAGCTTTGATAAGAGCATTAGTGATATGCTCCGTGAAGGCAAGATTAAGTGTGCTAGTGTGGGGATCTCTAGACATCTTGTGAAGAACACCAATAACTTCAGAAAGGGTGCAATTATCAAAATCAAGGTCACTACTATCAAGTAAAGTGGTAGTGGTGTCCTTTAGGCTCACTTGTTTGGTAGCTTCTATGGTCATAGGAGTTTCTTCTTCTACGGTTGAGGTCATAGCATCACCATTAATAGGTCCAATGGGACTAGGAGTGCATTGGGTGCTAAGAGTTTGGATATCCTCAACAACTTGAATAGTAGCAACAGTGTGGTGGGTAGGAAGGCTCTTAATTCTATCTTCTTCCTCCTTTTCTCTAGCCCATCTCTTTTTAAGTTTAGCCATCATCCTAATGTTTTCATTAATTTGCACTTGAATATCATTCATAGGAGTGGTCTTCCTCTCCTTAAGAGGAGAAGTTCTAATTTTAAGCAACTCTACCTCATGGGCTAAATTGTCTACCTTCGAAGAGAGATTATCTAGTTTGTCTAATTTTTCTTCTACACTCTTATTGAAGGACTTTTGGGTAGTGATGAAGTCTTTAAGCATAATCTCTAGTTCAGAAGTGGAGTTCTTGGTGCTAGGATAAGCATTGTTGTTCCCATAAGAATTATGGGGAACGGTCTAGGGTTGTTACCAAAATTACTCCTATAAGCATTGTTATTGAAATTGTTTCTAGAGATAAAATTCACATCTACTTGATCTTGAGCAATCAAAGAATTTAAAGGAACATCATGAGGATCAATAGAAGATTGCTTGGAAAGTAGAGACATGACCAAGTCAACTTTTTCATTTAGGGAGGAAATCTCCTCGACAGAGTTTACCTTCCTACCTGTTGGAGCGCCTTCGGTGTGCCATTGGGAATAATTGGTCATCATCTCATCGAGAAGCTTCGTGGCAGCACCAAGTGTAGTTGACATAAAGGTTCCTCCCGCGGCCGAATCTAACAAGTTCCACGAGGTAAAGTTCAAGCCTGCATAAAAAGTTTGGATAACCATCCAAGTAGTCAAACCATGAGTAGGGCAGTTCTTGACAAGAGATTTCATGTGTTCCCAAGCTTGGGCAACGTGTTCATTATCCAATTGTTTACAATTTATTATGTTACTCCTTAATTGGATAATTTTAGCAGGGGGATAGTACTTCCCAATAAAGGCATCCTTGCACTTGTCCCAAGAATCTATACTATTCCTAGGCAAGGATTGAAACCAGATTTTAGCTCCTCCTCTCAAGGAGAAAGGAAAAAGCTTAAGCTTAACAATATCACCATCTACTTCTTTGTACTTTTGCATATCACAGAGCTCAACAAAATTATTTAAGTGCAAAGCAGCATCATCTCCAGCACCGGAGAATTGATCTTTCATAACTAGGTTCAGTAAAGCAGGTTTAATCTCATAAGAAGGTGCTGAAGTGGCAGGTGTAGCAATAGGCGTGCAGATAAAGTCATTGTTGTTATGACTAGCAAAGTCACACAACTTGGTGTTCTCGGTGGAACCCATAGCAGCAGCAAGCAAGATAACTATTTTTGTGATTTTTGGTAAGGGACACTAAAGCAAAAACTGAAAGGTAAACTAACAAGACTAAAAAGCAAAGATAAAAGATAGCGTGCAACTCCCCTATCTTGAAGAGTGGAGTCCCCGGCAACGGCGCCAGAAACTTGCTTGATGGCTTCTCGCCCCTCGTTGGTTACCCCAAGTGGAAGGTTGAGATGTAGCGTAGCGGCAAATTTCCCTTGGCAAAGATACCAAGGATCGAATCCCGTGAGACTCTGAGGGTCGACAAGTAGGTGTCAACGGCGCCAGAAACTTAGCGGTTGACGGGACCTGCACACAAATACAGATAACTTTGCTCCCAACGAGTACAGAGAGGTTGTCAATCCCTCCGGCCTTGTTGTTTACAAAGGATCAAACACAAGAGATAATAATGATAGCTATGACTGCAACTAGGAAATAAAAACAGGAAGTAAATAGAAGGTGTGATCAGCGGTGGTAATATGGACTGGGGTCCCATGATGTTCACTTGTGATGTGTCTCTGCCAAAAGACGATAAAATAGCAGAGCGAGGTAAACAAATTACAGCTGGGCAATTGACAGGATTATGTGCGCAAACCAATGCTAACTATGCTGCAAAGAAAGGTAGATGCTCAAAAGCATGGGCGGTACGCCAAGGCAAGTAGACCGAAATCCATCTGCATCTACTACTAATCATCCACCTTGAGATATCTATCCAGAACATCTCGCTGGTATTAAGTTGCGAATCCCACCCAAAGTGTAAACTCAAAGCAACAGACAACTGCATTAAAAGAACTTTGCGTAAAGTAAACAATCCTTGCACCCGCAAGTACAAGCACCGTTGTTTTCTCCCTTGGGGCAACAACACATCCCCTAGACTCATGTTTCTGTCACTCAAGCTAGTCATCAGGGGGCATGAACCCACAATCAAGCATAACGCTCCCTCTTGGAGTTACTACCTACTACTTGGCCAAAGCAATAAACAGCAACGGAGAACATGCAAGAATTACTCAAGAACAAAGATATAAAAGAGGTGAATCAAATATATTACTCAAACACAATCTGAACATAGTCTCATAATCCATCAGATCCCAGCAAACTCAGCAAAGCAACAACAGAAAGATTACATATGTGCCTCGATCATGTAGGGCAGCTCACGAGGTCTAAACCATGAAGAGCAAAGAGGGCAGGAGAACATCACATAGCTACTGATCATGGACCCATGGTCCAAGGTGGACTACTCACGACTCATCCGGGAAGCGTCCATGGTGGTGGAGAAGCTCCCGGTGGTGGTTCTCCCCTCCGGCAGGGTGCCGAGAAGAGTTCTCCTGATGCTCCCGATCTTGGAAGCACTGCGGTGGCGGAATAGAGGCGAGATCGCGAAAAAGGGTTCTGTCCTCGAGGGTTTCGGGACGAGAGGGATATATATGCGAAGGGGGGCATCCAGAGGTGGAGCAGGGGCTCCAGGCGCCCCCCTGGCGCGGCCAGGGGTGGGGCCGCGCCAGGTGGCCGCCTGGGCCTCCCCTGGCTCCCCTCTGGCCCATCTTTGGTTCTTCGCGAAGCTTCCTGTACGCTGATTTTTCCTGGAATTTTTTGAGCACTTTTAATATGGGGGAAACCTGAAATAGAAAAACAGCAGAAAACAGGAACTGGCACTGTGGTGCACTGAGTTAATAGGTTAGTCCAAATATGATCAAAAGTGTATGGAAGTGCATCAATATCATAGCAATATCACACAAAAGAAGCATGGAGCAAGCAAAAATTATAGATACATTTTGGACGTATCAGTGGGGGGGGGGGCGGCCACCTCTCTCCTTCCTTCTTCTTTCTTCTCCTTCCTTTCCAACTCCTAGTAGGAGTAGGGGAGGGGAGTCCTACTCCTACTAGGAGTAGGATTGCTCCCTCTATGGCGCGCCCCTAGGGCCGGCTGGACCTTCCCCTTGTTCCTTTATATACAGGGGCAGGGGGCACCCTGGAACACACAAGCAACATTGTTTTTACCGTGCGGTGCCCCCCTCTACAGAAACACACCTCGGTCATATCGTTGCAATGCTTAGGCGAAGCCCTGCATCAGTAACTTCATCATCTCCGTCACCACGCCGTCGTGCTGACGAAACTTTCCCGTGATGCTCAACTGGATCAAGAGCTCTTGTGACGTCATCGAGCTGAAAGTGTGCTGAACATGGAGGTGCCATACGTTCGGTGCTTGGATCGGTTGGATTGCGAAGACGTTCGACTACATCAACCGCGTCACTAGACGCTTCCGCTTTTGTTCTACGAGGGTACATAGACACACTCTCCCCTCTCGTTGCTATGCTTCTAGTTGATAGATCTTGCGTGATCGTTGGAAATTTTTGAAATACTACGCTCCCCAATAGTGGTATCAGAGCCAGGTCTATGCGTAGATTATATGCACGAGTAGAACATAATGAGTTGTGGGCGATAATAGTCATATTGCTTACCTACATGTTGTACTTTGATTCGGCTGTATTGTGAGATGAAGCAGCCCGGACCGACATTACGCGTACGCTTACGCGAGACTTGTTTCACCATTACGAGCACTCGTTGCACAAAGGTGACCGGCGGGTGTCTGTCTATGTCACTTTAGTTGAATCGAGTGTGGCTACGCTCGGTCCTTGTGAAGGTTAAAACAACACACTTGACAAAAAATCGTTGTGGTTTTTTGTATGCGTAGGTAAGAACGGTTCTTGCTAAGCCCATAGCAGCCACGTAAAAACTTGCAACAACAAAGTAGAGGACGTCTAACTTGTTTTTGCAGGGCATGTTGTGATGTGATATGGTCAAGATGTGATGAGTTATACGTTATTGTATGAGATGATCATGTTTTGTAAAGTTATCGGCAACAGGCAGGAGCCTTATGGTTGTCTCTTTATGGTATGAATTGCGAAGGCCATGTAATTGCTTTACATTATCACTATGAGTTAGGGATAGTAGTAGTAGCAATAGTAGGCAAGACGACCACGACGCTACGATGAAGATCATGGTGTCAAGCCGATGACAATGGAGATCATGACGATGCTTTGGAGATGGAGATCAAAATCACAAAGATGATGATGGCCATATCATGTCACATATTTTGATTGCATGTGATGTTTATCTTATTATGCTTCTTATTTTGCTTAGTACGGCGGTAGCATTGTAAGATGACCCCTTACAAAATTTCAAGGTACAAGTGTTCTCCCTGAGTATGCACCGTTGCAAAAGTTCGTCGTGCCGAGACACCATGTGATGATCGGGTGTGATAAGCTCTACGTTCAAATACAACGGGTGTAAGACAATTTTGCACATGCAGAATACTCGGGTTAAACTTGATGAGCCTGGCATGTACAGACATGGCCTCAGAACACTAGAGACCTAAAGGTCGAGCATAAATCATATAGTAGATATGATCAACATAAGATGTTCACCATTGAAAACTACTCCATCTCACGTGATGATCGGACATGGTTTAGTTGATTTGGATCACGTGATCATTTAGATGACTAGAGGGATGTCTATCTAAGTGGGAGTTCTTTAGTAATATGTTTAATTGAACTTTAATTTATCATGAACTTAGTCCTGATAGTATTTTCAAATTATTTTGTAGATCAATAGCTCGCGTTATAGATCCCCTATGTTTTTTGATATGTTCCTAGAGAAAACTAAGTTGAAAGATGTTAGTACCAATGATGCGGACTAGGTCCGTGATCTGAGGATTATCCTCATTGCCGCAAAGAAGTATTATGTCCTTGATGCACCGCTAGGTGACAGATCTACTGCATGAGCAGATGCAAACATTATGAACGTTTGGCAAAGCTCAAAATGATGTCTACTTAATAGTTTAAGTAGACACAAAGGCATATTTGATATACATGTCATTGATAATGTGTACCTCACTAGTGTTCATAGTAGCCCCTGGGTATTTGATACTTGTTCGGTTGCTAATATTAGTAACTCGAAAAAGGAGTTGCAGAATAAACAAAGACTAGTTGAGGGTGAGGTGACGATGTGTTGGAAATGTGCCCTAGATTCAATAATAAAAGGATTATTGTTATATTTCCTTGTTCATGATAATTGTCTGTTATTCATGCTTGAATTGTATTGTACAGAAACAGCAATACATGTGTGAATACATAGACCACAATGTGTCCCTAGTAAGCCTCTAGTTACTAGCTCGTTGATCAACAGATGGTCACGGTTTCCTGACCATGGACATTGGATGTCATTGATAACGGGATCACATCATTAGGAGAATGATGTGATGGACAAGACCCAATCCTAAGCCTAGCACGAGATCATATAGTTCATAATGCTTAAGCTTTTCCAGTGTCAAGTATTTGTTCCTTAGACCATGAGGTTGTGCAACTCCCGGATACCGTAGGAATACTTTGGGTGTGCCAAACGTCACAACGTAACTGGGTGGCTATAAAGGTACGCAATGGGTATCTCCGAAAGTGTCTGTTGGGTTGGCATGAACCGAGACTGGGATTTGTCACTCCGTATGACGGAGAGGTATCTCTGGGCCCACTCGGTAAGACATCATCATAATGAGCTCAAAGTGACTAAGGAGTTGGTCACGGGATGATGGATTACTGGACGAGTAAAGTGACTTGCCATGACGAGATTGAACAAGGTATCGGGCATACCGACGATCGAATCTCGGGCAAGTACCGTACCGATGGACAAAGGGAATAACATACGAGATTAAGTGAATCCTTGACATCGTGGTTCATCCGATGAGATCATCGAGGAAAACGTGGGAACCAACATGGGTATCCAGATCCCGCTGTTGGTTATTGACCGGAGAGTCGTCTCGGTCATGTCTGCGTGTCTCCCGAACCCGTAGGGTCTACACACTTAAGGTTCGGTGACGCTAGGGTTGTAGAGATATATGCACACGGAAACCCGAATATTGTTCGGAGTCCCGGATGAGATCCCGGACATCACGAGGAGTTCCGGAATGGTCCGGAGGTAAAGAATGATATATAGGAATTCCAGTTTCGGCCATCGGGAGAGTTCCGGGGGTCACCGGCAGTGTCCCGGGACCACCGAAAGGGTCCCGGGGGTCCACCGGGTGGGGCCACCATCCCGGAGGCTGTCGGGGCCGGATTTCGGGAACACAACATTCCAGAAATTAACCCCTAGTGTCATCACCAGCCCAGGATTACTGTTACTGGTGGACACATCCTTGTTACAGATTACCAAGCATTTACAAGAATTTGGTACAAGACCATAAAGGTCTACTGATACAACAGTGATGCCGGTGATGTATGAAGGAATTGGCTTGTGAATCTCCAACATCGATGGGGCTCCATTCCCACAGGAACAGCTGACCCGGATAACTCCTATCCTGCGTGGCTGTACTCCTAGGCTTCGCACGGACGTCGCTGTGGTTTTCCCCCGTAGAACTCCTAACCTGGCCGAGTAAATAGCCAGGGACAAGCCTGTGAGTACGTTTGAATGTACTCGCAAACATCATGGACAAATGATATAGCAAATGCAGCAGACAATTATATGATCATGATGAACTAAATTATATGCATATGCTCATGATGGACTTATATTAAATGCATGCTGACAGGAATTAAAACATGGCATGGTGAATAATAGTTAGTGCAGAAAATAAATATTAGTATCAATAAAATATAAAAGAAACGCCGGTCGGATGTCAAGTGACACCACGGTCGGTCTTGGAAAGAAATGCCAGTCGGGTGTTTAAAAGAGTAATCGGACGATACCATCCGAGAACTCAGGCAACGCCACGAAAGGACTTGAAAAGAAATGCCAATCGGGTGTCCACAAGAGTAGTGGCGTGATAAACCGCCTGAAAACTCGAGGGACGCCACAAAAGGACTTGAAAATAAAGGCGAGTGTCCGGGGTAGTCTAGCCAGCCCCTGAGACACTCTGGAAATAAAATAAGAGAAACGGGTTAGTCCACAGTAATAATCATATCATCCATAATATTCATAACAACACCAGTAGCAGTAAAAATTAACCTGCAAAATACACCATGCTCAATTTTAAATTATTTCCTCCGGAGACCGACTCTGAGACCGACACTTGACCAACCCAGACTGTAATCCTTAACCGCGGACACGGCTATTCGAATAGGTTTCAAACTCTGCAGAGGGTGTACTCTTTACCCACAGGTATAGGATTTCTTTAGTCAGTATCGTGATACTGACTAATTCCCATTACGGTCTTTGGGATGAAAACACACCTAACCAGCACACACCAGAAAATCCGTTCAGATGCCAGGAATCACCCAAAGCATCGTTCCAGAAAAACTCTAAGTCGGAGAGGCTACAACCTCCAAGAGCATGGGATCACTATTCATACGCGCGGATTACAAGGGTACACTCCCTCTCGGCATCACAACAGCCGGAAACACCCATGCCCCCTGACCCGATGACAGGATTTAGTCCACCGTCGTGGAAAACCCTCATCGTGGCCCTCTGTACGGTGTGTGCATGGAAAGGGGTTAACAACTTACTAAACCATACCCTACCCGTGGCAGGGACAAGTGGTAGTACGAAACAAGTATGGGGATTACCGGAACAAGACTCGATCTACGGTCGACTCAGGAGGCTTATGATTCCTGCAGTGGTTAGCACAACAAAATTATTCTTCAACAGTATCACCAGGACAGGGCCACAACCCTTGCCTGCTTCCACATATATCTCATGACACCACCGTGTCAAAACATGGCCCGTGCCCACCGGCACGTCCAAAGCAGGAGCACACTTCTGGGTTCTCATAACTTATGCACGCTGCAAGTGGAATGCATGCAAGAGAAAATATGCACACGACCATGTATGCACTACTAGCAATTTGCAAGTTTAATTTGAAATTTACATAACCATGTTCAAATTATTCTAGCAAATGATTCACCATGCAATCATCATATCAGGTGTACAAGATGCTTGCCTTGAGTATGCAAAAATATGGGGTGCACTCCAAGGTTTTTGAAATAAACATCTTCCCTCCATTTCCTAGTTCAAAAATATTTGAATTACCACATATAGCAAAAATAGTGATAAAAAGTTGATTGGAAAATTATGAAATAAATATTAAAATAACTAGATCAAATTTTAGGAATATCAGAAAAAGAATTATATTATTTGGAGTCATTGTGATTTACTTATGGAATTTACAAGCTGGACAATAATGAGTAAATGGATTATTTGTTTTAGCCAGTGGATATAAGGACTAGGAAAAATGTTCACCTAATCCAGATAAATAGGGCATGATTTTAAGAGTCTGTAGAAATTGGAATCATCAGATTTGGAGTTGATTTGGTGGCTATGGAAATATTTGAAAAAGTGCTGGAAAGAATAAAAGAGACGGACAGAAACGCGCTCTGTGCGCTACTTAGCCAAGCAGAGCTATTGGGCCGAGCCCAGTCGCCCAGCCGCACGGGAGGCCGCGCGGCGTGTCTCCCAGTCACTGACGGTGGGTCCCGCGGGCCCACCAGTCAGGTTTGACTGGTCCTCCCCTGCCCTTCTCCTCGGCGACAGAACAGGGGCGGGCTCCGGCGATCGCCGGCAGCGAACGGCAACGCCATTCAGTGGGATGAGACCACCGTCGTGCTCAGCAGACCGTGGCGGTTCCTCCGGTGTGCGGCATCGCCGGTGGAGGGCGCGGGGTCGCCGGCGGTGAGCACTGCAGCGGACGGCGGCCTCGGGTGAAAAGGGGATTCCACCCATGATCGATCTCGAGCAGAAACAAGAGGTGGGTTGGATTCGTGGGATCCCTAGAAAGCCACTGGAGAAGAAATTGGAGAGGGAGTGGCTCTAGTGGTGTCGGAACCGACCGAACAGCGGCGGCGGTCACCTTGGTCTGAGGTGATGAAGAAGACCTCCCCGAGGTCGTCCGACCCCTCTGGGTGGCGATTGGGGATGGGTGTAGGAGTTGTGTGTTCATAACGGGGCTCGGGGTGCCCTTTTATAGGCACGGCAAAGATGACGGAGGCGGAGTGGGTCACGGCGGAGTAATTCCGGCCGGTGAGGTAGGTTTGGACGGTGGTCAAGGGAGGTGCGGAGTTGATGAGGTCGGTGGAGCTCTCTGGAATCGCCAGCGCGGATGAGTTCGAGCTCTGTGGCCTTATCCACGACGAGGCTTACGTACGGGTGCGGCGGACGGCGAGACGCTCCAGTGACTGCCAGGCGGGCTCCAGGGGGCGTGGGCGGTGTGGACGGCGCGCGAAACGGCGGAGAGGAGCGACGCGTGGAGAAGGGTAGGTGGGGAAGCGGTGGAGAGGAGTGAAGGTGGCCGGTGCCGTGGCGATCATCTCTGCCGCCGCGGATGAGGATGGTGGCAGGTGGTTGAGGGCGGTGGAGGTTGGTGGGGAGGTCGGTGAGGACGGAAGCGCCCCGTAGATGAGCTTCGGTGGTTAGCAATTAAGAGGGCGGAGACGTGGTGGAATGGCCGTCGTCGGGCGGTGGTTTGGACGGCGGTGGTAAGCGGTGGCCGGCGCTAGGAGACAACAGAAGGTGTCGGTGAACTTCGGGGTGATCGAGATGATCCAGAGGAAGATCAGGATGAACGAGGGAGGCAGCAGCAGCACGACAGCAGCTCGATGCCGGCGGCTGCAAAAAGTGTGCTCTGGACGCGCTCTGGACACGCACATCACGTGCTCGAAGTAATGCCAGCGTGGGCTACAGTGGTCTAATCGAGGTGATCTTTGGCATGGTGGTGACTAGTAAGTTGACAAGGATGTTGGACATGTTGGTTGAGTCAGATGACTAAGTGCCCAATGCAAGTTTAGAGGGGGCAAGATTTCTGCCATGCACACAGTGTGCTTGATGAAATTCTAGGGCCACCTAGGGGTTCTTTCTGGAGTTGAAATTTGGCTGGGTGATGTCTCCTTAGATGATAGAGATGATGGTGAATTTGGTTTGGCAGAAAGAAATACTTGCTAGTGCAAGTTTTGGAGAAATTCAGTTCTGGACATAAACTAAAGGGGTATATTTGGTGGACTAAAAATATATAATTTGAGCTGATCTTCTGGACTTAAGGTTTTGGTTGGAAGGACTACGAGATGGCCAAATTTCAGAATCTTTGGAGCAAGGAATAATATGGTTGTATTTGAGACCTAGAAAATGGGCAGAAATAGAAAAGAGGAAGGTTCACTCAAAATTTACAAAGGACAAAGATGGATTTTTGTAGAAAGGTGATCCATAGGCATCACATGACTCCTCATAATTTTGGTGGATTTTTTACAGAATTATTTAAAATAGTTGTAGTGCAAACAGAAGCATTTCAAGAGTTGAAAAAGCTATTAAAAGCATTTTTCTAGGGCAAAATTTTATTATGAAAATAATTTCTACTGTTATTAAACAAGTAATGAAATGTTTTAAGATGACTCTCAGAGCCCACAATGTTACTGCAAAATTTTTTTTTTTTATATGGAGGGAAGTAAACAGAAACAAAAGGGTCTAAGAACACTAAAGAACTTTTGTAAATCAAAATTTTTGTTTCTAGCCCAATTTTATTTAATGAAAAAGTAATTAAATTTTTGGGGTGTTACAAACTCTACTCCCCTTAGAAAAAATCTCGTCCTCGAGATTTGTTAGGGTAGCTATTAAAAATTTAGCCTACCCTTTCCGAGGAGATTCTGCTGAGCAAAAACAAACAATTTAAAAACCTAGCTCGGCACTGTTGACGTAAGGCTACTGATAATTGGTGCAACCACAGTGTGTTCTACTGTTATGACAAATTTGGAAAAAGTAAAATTTCTAATTCCAAATTTGCTCGTCGTACGCCAGCGCACAGTGCTCTCTTTGGCTGACAGGTGGGTCCAGGCCCACTGTCAGTCTCTTCGCGTTCTTCTTCCTCCGGCTCTTCTTCTTTTTCTCTCTCCCGCGCGTGCTCACCGCACTATCTGCTGCTATGGCGTCTAGCGCGTAGGGTATCTAGGGTCGTACCGTGGTAGTGTGCGGCGTGCTGTCACTGGCAGCGTGCACTCACCTCGCGGGCCAGTGCCCGGTCGGTACTGCTCGCGGATTCGTCTCCGAACACCGGCGATCGAGCGACGAGCGGCGCTGGTGGACTACGCTCACCGTGCACCGAGCTCGGGCTATAAAACGATCACGGTTTTCTTCTCCTGCCTCGCACTTCACCTCACTTCTCTTCCTTCTTCTCCTTCTCCTTCTGGCTGAAGGAGCTCGAGACGAGGCATCAATGGAGGACGTGGGATCGGTGCTGATCACGATCCTTCTGGCCGGTATGCTGGCAGCACTGATCGGCTCCTCGCTTCTACTATGTGCGATGATCTTCGACGATCGCCGTGATGCTGCTGCTCGGGTGGTGGCTCTCCGAGGCGATGGTGATCATCGGGACTAGGTAGCAGTGTCTGGTGCGAGAGAGAGTGTGTGCTCTGTGAAAACCCACGAGTTTTTCTTTGACTCTGGTGTGATGAGAGTGATCGAGTCGATGTATTAGGTGCTGACTGTGTGTGTGTGTGAGTTGCACTTAGTGCAGCTAGCAGAGCAAGTGTGGTCTTGTGCGGGATGCCGTGATGGCACGCGACTTGAATCCATGGTGGGAAAAGTCTTGTGAGGAAGGCCCTTAAGAAATTTCTCCTCTAAGTGTGGGCAAATCATCCTGATACATAAAATATCAGATAGGTAGATTCTGGTGAAAACAAGAAGTGTGATAGAAGTGGACACGGTGCTCAGAGGGTGATAGTGGCTGGGTTGGAGCAGGGCTTTCTTTATAGGTAGCAGAGTCCTCCGTCACATGCTTGTGGATGGGACGACTCAGATATCGGCCGCAGGCACACACCTTATGGGTCGACTGCTGGGTTTGGCACCAACTATCAAAAGATGTCGGCTGGCCAGTGTGTAGGCTTATCGGATGAGATAGGCTTGTCTGTGGACAGGAAAAGTTATGGATGGTGTGGAAACCTAGGGATAGCGACCAGGCTAAGATAGGATTAGCCAATGGTCAGCCTGGCTCTGATACCAAGGCTGTCGGGGCCGGATTTCGGGAACACAACATTCCAGAAATTAACCCCTAGTGTCATCACCAGCCCAGGATTACTGTTACTGGTGGACACATCCTTGTTACAGATTACCAAGCATTTACAAGAATTTGGTACAAGACCATAAAGGTCTACTGATACAACAGTGATGCCGGTGATGTATGAAGGAATTGGCTTGTGAATCTCCAACATCGATGGGGCTCCATTCCCACAGGAACAGCTGACCCGGATAACTCCTATCCTGCGTGGCTGTACTCCTAGGCTTCGCACGGACGTCGCTGTGGTTTTCCCCCGTAGAACTCCTAACCTGGCCGAGTAAATAGCCAGGGACAAGCCTGTGAGTACGTTTGAATGTACTCGCAAACATCATGGACAAATGATATAGCAAATGCAGCAGACAATTATATGATCATGATGAACTAAATTATATGCATATGCTCGTGATGGACTTATATTAAATGCATGCTGACAGGAATTAAAACATGGCATGGTGAATAATAGTTAGTGCAGAAAATAAATATTAGTATCAATAAAATATAAAAGAAACGCCAGTCGGATGTCAAGTGACACCACGGTCGGTCTTGGAAAGAAATGCCAGTCGGGTGTTTAAAAGAGTAATCGGACGATACCATCCGAGAACTCAGGCAACGCCACGAAAGGACTTGAAAAGAAATGCCAATCGGGTGTCCACAAGAGTAGTGGCGTGATAAACCGCCTGAAAACTCGAGGGACGCCACAAAAGGACTTGAAAATAAAGGCGAGTGTCCGGGGTAGTCTAGCCAGCCCCTGAGACACTCTGGAAATAAAATAAGAGAAACGGGTTAGTCCACAGTAATAATCATATCATCCATAATATTCATAACAACACCAGTAGCAGTAAAAATTAACCTGCAAAATACACCATGCTCAATTTTAAATTATTTCCTCCGGAGACCGACTCTGAGACCGACACTTGACCAACCCAGACTGTAATCCTTAACCGCGGACACGGCTATTCGAATAGGTTTCAAACTCTGCAGAGGGTGTACTCTTTACCCACAGGTATAGGATTTCTTTAGTCAGTATCGTGATACTGACTAATTCCCATTACGGTCTTTGGGATGAAAACACACCTAACCAGCACACACCAGAAAATCCGTTCAGATGCCAGGAATCACCCAAAGCATCGTTCCAGAAAAACTCTAAGTCGGAGAGGCTACAACCTCCAAGAGCATGGGATCACTATTCATACGCGCGGATTACAAGGGTACACTCCCTCTCGGCATCACAACAGCCGGAAACACCCATGCCCCCTGACCCGATGACAGGATTTAGTCCACCGTCGTGGAAAACCCTCATCGTGGCCCTCTGTACGGTGTGTGCATGGAAAGGGGTTAACAACTTACTAAACCATACCCTACCCGTGGCAGGGACAAGTGGTAGTACGAAACAAGTATGGGGGTTACCGGAACAAGACTCGATCTACGGTCGACTCAGGAGGCTTATGATTCCTGCAGTGGTTAGCACAACAAAATTATTCTTCAACAGTATCACCAGGACAGGGCCACAACCCTTGCCTGCTTCCACATATATCTCATGACACCACCATGTCAAAACATGGCCCGTGCCCACCGGCACGTCCAAAGCAGGAGCACACTTCTGGGTTCTCATAACTTATGCACGCTGCAAGTGGAATGCATGCAAGAGAAAATATGCACACGACCATGTATGCACTACTAGCAATTTGCAAGTTTAATTTGAAATTTACATAGCCATGTTCAAATTATTCTAGCAAATGATTTACCATGCAATCATCATATCAGGTGTACAAGATGCTTGCCTTGAGTATGCAAAAATATGGGGTGCACTCCAAGGTTTTTGAAATAAACATCTTCCCTCCATTTCCTAGTTCAAAAATATTTGAATTACCACATATAGCAAAAATAGTGATAAAAAGTTGATTGGAAAATTATGAAATAAATATTAAAATAACTAGATCAAATTTTAGGAATATCAGAAAAAGAACTATATTATTTGGAGTCATTGTGATTTACTTATGGAATTTACAAGCTGGACAATAATGAGTAAATGGATTATTTGTTTTAGCCAGTGGATATAAGGACTAGGAAAAATGTTCACCTAATCCAGATAAATAGGGCATGATTTTAAGAGTCTGTAGAAATTGGAATCATCTGATTTGGAGTTGATTTGGTGGCTATGGAAATATTTGAAAAAGTGCTGGAAAGAATAAAAGAGACGGACAGAAACGCGCTCTGTGCGCTACTTAGCCAAGCAGAGCTATTGGGCCGAGCCCAGTCGCCCAGCCGCACGGGAGGCCGCGCGGCGTGTCTCCCAGTCACTGACGGTGGGTCCCGCGGGCCCACCAGTCAGGTTTGACTGGTCCTCCCCTGCCCTTCTCCTCGGCGACAGAACAGGGGCGGGCTCCGGCGATCGCCGGCAGCGAACGGCAACGCCATTCAGTGGGATGAGACCACCGTCGTGCTCAGCAGACCATGGCGGTTCCTCCGGTGTGCGGCATCGCCGGTGGAGGGCGCGGGGTCGCCGGCGGTGAGCACTGCAGCGGACGGCGGCCTCGGGTGAAAAGGGGATTCCACCCATGATCGATCTCGAGCAGAAACAAGAGGTGGGTTGGATTCGTGGGATCCCTAGAAAGCCACTGGAGAAGAAATTGGAGAGGGAGTGGCTCTAGTGGTGTCGGAACCGACCGAACAGCGGCGGCGGTCACCTTGGTCTGAGGTGATGAAGAAGACCTCCCCGAGGTCGTCCGACCCCTCTGGGTGGCGATTGGGGATGGGTGTAGGAGTTGTGTGTTCATAACGGGGCTCGGGGTGCCCTTTTATAGGCACGGCAAAGATGACGGAGGCGGAGTGGGTCACGGCGGAGTAATTCCGGCCGGTGAGGTAGGTTTGGACGGTGGTCAAGGGAGGTGCGGAGTTGATGAGGTCGGTGGAGCTCTCTGGAATCGCCAGCGCGGATGAGTTCGAGCTCTGTGGCCTTATCCACGACGAGGCTTACGTACGGGTGCGGCGGACGGCGAGACGCTCCAGTGACTGCCAGGCGGGCTCCAGGGGGCGTGGGCGGTGTGGACGGCGCGCGAAACGGCGGAGAGGAGCGACGCGTGGAGAAGGGTAGGTGGGGAAGCGGTGGAGAGGAGTGAAGGTGGCCGGTGCCGTGGCGATCATCTCTGCCGCCGCGGATGAGGATGGTGGCAGGTGGTTGAGGGCGGTGGAGGTTGGTGGGGAGGTCGGTGAGGACGGAAGCGCCCCGTAGATGAGCTTTGGTGGTTAGCAATTAAGAGGGCGGAGACGTGGTGGAATGGCCGTCGTCGGGCGGTGGTTTGGACGGCGGTGGTAAGCGGTGGCCGGCGCTAGGAGACAACAGAAGGTGTCGGTGAACTTCGGGGTGATCGAGATGATCCAGAGGAAGATCAGGATGAACGAGGGAGGCAGCAGCAGCACGACAGCAGCTCGATGTCGGCGGCTGCAAAAAGTGTGCTCTGGACGCGCTCTGGACACGCACATCACGTGCTCGAAGTAATGCCAGCGTGGGCTATAGTGGTCTAATCGAGGTGATCTTTGGCATGGTGGTGACTAGTAAGTTGACAAGGATGTTGGACATGTTGGTTGAGTCAGATGACTAAGTGCCCAATGCAAGTTTAGAGGGGGCAAGATTTCTGCCATGCACACAGTGTGCTTGATGAAATTCTAGGGCCACCTAGGGGTTCTTTCTGGAGTTGAAATTTGGCTGGGTGATGTCTCCTTAGATGATAGAGATGATGGTGAATTTGGTTTGGCAGAAAGAAATACTTGCTAGTGCAAGTTTTGGAGAAATTCAGTTCTGGACATAAACTAAAGGGGTATATTTGGTGGACTAAAAATATATAATTTGAGCTGATCTTCTGGACTTAAGGTTTTGGTTGGAAGGACTACGAGATGGCCAAATTTCAGAATCTTTGGAGCAAGGAATAATATGGTTGTATTTGAGACCTAGAAAATGGGCAGAAATAGAAAAGAGGAAGGTTCACTCAAAATTTACAAAGGACAAAGATGGATTTTTGTAGAAAGGTGATCCATAGGCATCACATGACTCCTCATAATTTTGGTGGAATTTTTACAGAATTATTTAAAATAGTTGTAGTGCAAACAGAAGCATTTCAAGAGTTGAAAAAGCTATTAAAAGCATTTTTCTAGGGCAAAATTTTATTATGAAAATAATTTCTACTGTTATTAAACAAGTAATGAAATGTTTTAAGATGACTCTCAGAGCCCACAATGTTACTGCAAATTTTTTTTTTATATGGAGGGAAGTAAACAGAAACAAAAGGGTCTAAGAACACTAAAGAACTTTTGTAAATCAAAATTTTTGTTTCTAGCCCAATTTTATTTAATGAAAAAATAATTAAATTTTTGGGGTGTTACAGAGGGCCCCGTGGGCCGTAGGGGGAGGGGGACCAGCCCCTAGTGGGCTGGCGCACCCCACATGGGCTTCCCCCCATGCGCCTAGGGTTAAAACCCTAGGGGTGGGGGCGCCCCCCTTGGCTTGGGGGGTAAGAAACCCCCCTGGCCGCCGCCCCCCTAGGAGATTGGATATCCTAGGGCCGGTGCCCCCCTGGCTCCCTATATATAGCGGGGGGGGG
>LR738709.1:25061294-25163171 GCA_902687465.1 Secale cereale
GGGGGGGGGGGGGGGGAGAGGGCAGCCGCACCCTAAGCCCCTGGCGCCTCTCCCCCCCGTCACACCTCCAACTCCTCCCGCAGGGTCTCGGCGAAGCCCTGCAGCTTTTCCCGTTGCATCCAGCACCACGCCGTCATGCTGCTGGATCTCCATCAACCTCTCCTCCCCCCTTGCTGGATCAAGAAGGAGGAGACGTCGCTGTACCGTACGTGTGTTGAACGCGGAGGTGCCGTCCGTTCGGCGCTGGGATCATCGGTGACGAGGATCACGACGAGTACGACTCCATCATCCACGTTCCTTCGAACGCTTCCGCACGTGATCTACGAAGGGTATGTAGATGCACTCCTTTATGATCGTTTCTAGATGATCTCCTTAGATTGATCTTGGTGAAGCGTAGGAAATTTTTTGAATTCTGCTAAGTTCCCCAACAGTGGCATCTGAGCTAGGTCTTTGCGTAGCATCTTGCACGAGTAGAACACAAACAAGTTGTGGGCATTGATTTTGTTCAATTCTCTTGCCGTTACTAGTCCAATATTGATTCGGCGGCATCGTGGGATGAAGCGGCCCGGACCGACCTTACACGTACGCTTACGTGAGACTGGCTCCACCGACTGACCTGCACTAGTTGCATAAGGTGGCTGGCGGGTGTCTGTCTCTCCCACTTTAGTCGGATCGGATTCGATGAAAAAGGTCCGTATGAAGGGTAAATAGAAATTGACATATCACGTTGTGGTTTTGGCGTAGGTAAGAAACGTTCTTGCTAGAAAACCTATAGAAGCCACGTAAAAACTTGCAACAACAATTAGAGGTCGTCTAACTTGTTCTTGCAGCATGTGCTATGTGATGTGATATGGCCAAGAAGATGTGATGAATGATATATGTGATGTATGAGATTGATCATGTTCTTGTAATAGGGAATCACGACTTGCATGTCGATGAAAATGACAACCGACAGGAGCCATAGGAGTTGTCTTATTTATTGTATGACCTGCGTGTCACTGAATAACGCCATGTAATTACTTTACTTTATTGCTAAACGTTAGCCATAGTGGTAGAAGTAATAGTTGGCGAGACGATGATGATCATAAAGACACGATGATGGAGATCATGATGATGGAGATCATGGTGTCATGCCGGTGACAAAGATGATCATGGTGCCCCGAAGATGGAGATCAAAGGAGCAAAATGATATTGGCCATATCATGTCACTTTATTTGATTGCATGTGATGTTTATCATGTTTATGCATCTTGTTTACTTAGAACGACGGTAGTAAATAAGATGATCTCTCACTGAAAATTTCAAGAATTGTGTTCCCCCTAACTGTGCACCGTTGCTAAGGATCGTTGTTCCGAAGCACCACGTGATGATCGGGTGTGATAGGCTCTAACCTTCGCATACAACGGGTGTAAGCCAGATTTACACACGCAATACACTTAGGGTTCACTTGACGAGCCTATCATGTACAGACATGGCCTCGGAACACAGAAGACCGAAAGGTCGAACATGAGTCGTATAGAAGATACGATCAACATGAAGATGTTCACCGTTGATGACTAGTCTGTCTCACGTGATGATCGGACACGGGCTAGTCGATTCGGATCATGTATCACTTAGATGACTAGAGAGATGTCAATCTGAGTGGGAGTTCATTAAATTTGATTAGATGAACTTAATTGTCATGAACTTAGTCTAAATTCTTTACAAGATGTCTTGTAGATCAAATGCCCACGCTCATGTCACCCTCAACTTCAACGCGTTCCTAGAGAAATCAAAGCTGAAAGACGATGGTAGCAACTATACGGACTAGGTCCATAACCTGAGGATCATCCTCATAGCTGCCAAGAAAACTTATGTCCTAGAAGCACCGCTAGGTGACGCTCCCGCCCCGGCAAACCAAGATGTTATGAACGCTTGGCAGTCGCGTTGTGATGATTACTCCCTGGTTCAGTGCGGCATGCTCTACAACTTAGAATCGGGGCTCCAAAAGCGTTTCGAGCACCACGGAGCATATGAGATGTTCCAAGAGCTGAAAATGGTTTTCCAGGCTCATGCTCGAGTTGAGAGATATGGTGTCTCCAACGCATTCTACAGCTGTAAGATGGAGGAAAATAGTTCTGTCAGTGAGCACATACTCAAGTTGTCTGGGTTGCACAACCGATTGTCTCAGTTGGGAATGAATCTCTCAGATGAAGCGGTCATTGACAGAATCCTTCAGTCGCTCCCACCTAGCTACAAGAGCTTCGTGTTGAACTTCAATATGCAAGGGATGGAGAAGTCCATTCCCGAGGTGTATTCAATGCTGAAATCGGCGGAGGTGGAGATCAAGAAAGAGCATCAAGTGTTGATGGTGAATAAAACCACTAAGTTCAAGAAGGGCAAGGGTAAGAAGAACTTCAAGAAGGACGGCAAAGGAGTTGACGCGCCCGGTAAGCCAGTTGTCGGGAAGAAGCCAAAGAATGGACCCAAGCCTGAGACTGAGTGCTTTTATTGCAAGGGAACGGGTCACTGGAAGCGGAACTGCCCCAAATACTTAGCAGACAAGAAGGCCGGCAACGTCAAAGGTATATGTGATATACATGTTATTGATGTGTACCTTACCAGCGCTCGTAGTAGCTCCTGGGTATTTGATACCGGTGTAGTTGCTCACATTTGTAACTCAAAGCAGGAGCTGCGGAATAAGCGGAGACTGGCGAAGGACGAGGTGACGATGCGCGTCGGGAATGGTTCCAAGGTCGATGTGATTGCCGTCGGCACGCTGCCTCTACATCTACCCTCGGGATTAGTTTTAAACCTTAATAATTGTTATTTAGTACCAGCTTTGAGCATGAACATTGTATCCGGATCTCGTTTGATGCGAGATGGCTACTCATTTAAATCCGAGAATAATGGTTGTTCTATTTATTTGAGAGATATGTTTTATGGTCATGCCTCGCTGGTCAATGGTTTATTTTTGATGAATCTCGAACGTGATGATACACATATTCATAGTGTGAATGCCAAAAGATGTAAAGTTGACAATGATAGTCCCACATACTTGTGGCATTGCCGCCTTGGTCATATCGGTGTCAAACGTATGAAGAAGCTCCATGCAGATGGACTTCTAGAGTCCTTGATTATGAATCATTTGACACATGCAAACCATGCCTCTTGGGCAAGATGACCAAGACTCCGTTCTCCGGAACAATGGAGCGAGCAACCAACTTATTGGAAATCATACATACCGATGTGTGCGGTCCAATGAGTGCTGAGGCTCGCGGAGGCTATCGTTATGTTCTCACCCTCACAGATGACTTGAGTAGATATGGGTATGTCTACTTAAGGAATTTCAGAATGAGGTTGAGAATCAACGTGACAGAAAAATAAAGTTCTTACGATCAGATCATGGGGGTGAATATCTAAGTCATGAATTTGGCACACACCTTAGGAACAGTGGAATTGTTTCACAATTGACACCGCCCGGAACACCTCAGCGCAATGGTGTGTCCGAACATCGAAATCGTACTCTGTTGGACATGGTGCGATCTATGATGTCTCTCACCGACTTACCGCTATCTTTTTGGGGTTATGCTTTAGAGATTGCCGCATTCACTTTAAATAGGGCTCCGTCAAAATCCGTTGAAACGACACCGTATGAACTTTGGTTTGGCAAGAAACCTAAGCTGTCGTTTCTGAAAGTTTGGGGTTGCGATGCTTATGTCAAGAAACTTCAACCTGAGAAGCTCGAACCCAAATCGGAAAAATGCGTCTTCATAGGATACCCAAAGGAAACGATTGGGTACACCTTCTACCTCAGATCCGAAGGCAAGGTCTTTGTTGCCAAGAATGGATCCTTTCTGGAGAAAGAGTTTCTCTCGAAAGAAGTGAGTGGGAGGAAAGTAGAACTTGATGAGGTGACAGTCACCCCTCCCGAACCGGAAAGTAGCGCAGCGCAGGAAATTGTTCCTGAGGTGCCTGCACCGACATGGGAGAAAGTTAATGATGATGATCATGTAGATACAGATCAAGTTACTACTGAACTTCGAACGTCCACAAGGACACATTCCGCACCAGAGTGGTACGGTAACCCTGTCATGGAAATCATGTTGTTAGACAACGGTGAACCTTCGAACTATGAACAAGCGATGGCGGGCCCGGATTCCAACAAATGACTTGAAGCCATGAAATCCGAGATAGGATCCATGTATGAAAACAAAGTATGGACTTTGGTGGACTTGCCCGATGATCGGCACACCATAGAAAATAAATGGATATTTAAGAAGAACACATACGCGGATGGTAATGTGACCATCTATAAGGCTCGGCTTGTCGCTAAGGGTTATCGACAAGTTCAAGGGATTGACTACGATGAGACTTTCTCTCCCATAGCGATGCTGAAGTCAGTCCGAATCATGTTAGCAATTGCCGCATTCTATGATTATGAGATATGGAAAATGGACGTCAAAACAACATTCCTTAATGGTTTCCTCAAGGAAGAGCTGTATATGATGCAGCCGGAAGGTTTTGTCGATCCAGAGAATGCTAACAAGGCATGCAAGCTCCAGCGCTCGATCTACGGGCTGGTGCAAGCATCTCGGAGTTGGAATATTCGCTTTAATGATGTGATCAAAGCATTTGGTTTTATACAGACTTGGGGAGAAACCTGTATCTACAAGAAAGTGAGTGGGAGCTCTGTAGCATTTCTCATATTATATGTGGATGACATATTGCTGATGGGAAATGATATAGAATTCTTGGAGAGCATAAAGGCCTACTTGAATAAGAGTTTTTCAATGAAGGACCTTGGTGAAGCTGCTTACATATTAGGCATCAAAATCTATAGAGATAGATCAAGACGCCTCATTGGTCTTTCACAAAGCACATACCTTGACAAGATATTGAAGAAGTTCAATATGGATCAGTCCAAGAAGGGGTTCTTGCCTGTTTTGCAAGGTATGAGATTGAGCACGGCTCAATCCCCGACCACGGCAGAAGATAGAGAAAAGATGAGTGTCATTCCCTATGCCTCAGCCATAGGTTCTATCATGTATGCCATGCTGTGTACCAGACCTGATGTGAACCTTGCCATAAGTTTGGTAGGGAGGTACCAAAGTGATCCCGGTATGGAACACTGGACAATGATCAAGAACATCCTGAAGTACCTGAAGAGGACTAAGGATATGTTTCTCATTTATGGAGGTGACGAAGAGCTCGTCGTAAAGGGTTACGTCGATGCTAGCTTCGACACAGATCTGGATGACTCCAAGTCACAAACCGGATACGTGTATATTTTGAATGGTGGAGTGATACGTCTCAAACGTATCTACTTTTCCAAACACTTTTGATATTGTTTTGACCTCATTCTTGCATGATTTGAACTAAACTAACCCGGACTGACGCTGTTTTCAGCAGAGCTGCCTGTATGGTTTTATTGTGTGCAGGAAAACGGATTTTTAGGTATCTCGGAAAATTCCACGAAAAATCACTGAAAATCCACGCACCCGAAGGAACCCGGAGCCAGAAGAGGGGCCAGAGGGGGGCCAGGGGGGCCCCAGTCGCCCCGGTGGCGCGGCCCACCCCTTGGCCGCGCCGAGGGGTCGCCTGGGTGGGCCCCACCTCCCCTGGTGCCCTACTTTGACTCGTATTTTAGCTCGTGACGGAAAAACCCCAGATCAGAAGTTCTTTTCATCGTTTTCATCGCGGAGCCGCCGCCACCCTCTGTTCTTCTTCGGGAGGGCTAATCTGGAGGCTGATTTGGCCTCCGGAGAGGGGAGATCGTCGCCATCGTCATCATCATCACCACTCCATCCTCCCTCCATGACTTCTCCTCCCATGTGTGAGTAATCCCCTGCTATAGGCAAAGGGGGTGGTAGGGATTGGATGATTTAGATCATGTAATAGTTTGTCAGATCGTTGGGGGCATGTTGCCTATCATCTACTAGGGTGTTTATCATCTTTGCTTCAACTTGTTATTCTTAATGCTTGTCACTTAGGGCCCGAGTGCCATGATTTCAGATCTGAACCATATGTGTTTGCATGAATATATTTGTGTTCTTGATCCTATCTATGAGTTGTTTGCACCTATTACGGTTCGGAACCGGCGATCCCAAAAGTGACAGCTTGGGACACCAAAGGGGATGGTCCATAGTTTGAGGATTACATGTATCCATTGAGTTTATTGCTTTGTTCCGGTGCTCTTTGACAGGAGCACCTTAATCTCCATAAGTTCCTTTTGGCCCCGTTCGTAGCGGGATGGTAGGACAAAAGATGTTGTGCAAGTTCTTATTGCAAGCACGTACAACTACCTACGGGATACATGCCTAATGTTTGATATTTGCCTAGATGATCATTACTTTTCCGTGTGCCTTGCCCCAAGTTGGAATCATGATATATCTCATCCATGCAGCGCCCAACCACCCACCTCCCTAGCCTACAGTGTTTTAAATTCTGCTGGTTACTAGTTGCTACTTTTGCCATTTACTCTTGCTATTTACTTTTGCTGTTTACTTTTACTATCACCATCATCACTATCATATCACTGTTACCACTTATCTTTTGTTGCAAGTAAGTATATTTCAGGTGCGGTTGAATTGACAACTCAACTGTCAAAGCTTATAAATACTCTTTGGCTCCCCGTGTGTCGAATCAATAAATTGGGTTATTCTTACCCGCGAAGACTATCTCGATCCCTTACGGTTGAGGGTTATCATGGAGCAGTCAGCTGGTGCATTTGCAAGCAGAGCGTCGTGGCGCATTCTACATGTGAAGCGGAGTACATTGCTGCTTGCGAAGCAGCGCAAGAAGGAGTCTGGATGAAGGAGTGCATCACCGACCTAGGAGTAATTCCAAGCGCGTCAAGCCCGATGACTCTCTTCTGTGCCAACACTGGAGCTATTGCCATTGCCAAGGAGCCCAGGTTTCATAAGAAGACCAAGCACATCAAGCGCCGTTTCAACTCCATCCGGAATTATGTTCAAGATGGAGACATAGATATTTGTAAAGTGCATACGGACCTGAATGTGGCAGACCAGTTGACTAAACCTCTTCCACGGGCAAAACATGATAAACACCAGAACTCTATGGGTGTTCAATTCATCACAATGTAACTAGTTATTGACTCTAGTGCAAGTGGGAGACTGTTGGAAATATGCCCTAGAGGCAATAATAAAAGGATTATTGTTATATTTCCTTGTTCATGATAATTGTCTGTTATTCATGCTTGAATTGTATTGTACGGAAACAGCGATACATGTGTGAATACATAGACCACAATGTGTCCCTAGCAAGCCTCTAGTTACTAGCTCATTGATCAACAGATGGTCACGGTTTCCTGACCATGGACATTGGATGTCATTGATAACGGGATCACATCATTAGGAGAATGATGTGATGGACAAGATCCAATCCTAAGCCTAGCACGAGATCGTATAGTTCGTAATGCTTAAGCTTTTCCAGTGTCAAGTATTTGTTCCTTAGACCATGAGGTTGTGCAACTCCCGGATACCATAGGAATACTTTGGGTGTGCCAAACGTCACAAGGTAACTGGGTGGCTATAAAGGTACGCAACGGGTATCTCCGAAAGTGTCTGTTGGGTTGGCACGAACCGAGACCGGGATTTGTCACTCCGTATGACGGAGAGGTATCTCTGGGCCCACTCGGTAAGACATCATCATAGTGAGCTCAAAGTTACTAAGGAGTTGGTCACGGGATGATGGATTACGGGACGAGTAAAGAGACTTGCCATGACGAGATTGAACAAGGTATCAGGCATACCGACAATCGAATCTCGGGCAAGTACCGTACCGATGGACAAAGGGAATAACATACGGGATTAAGTGACTCCTTGACATCGTGGTTCATCCGATGAGATCATCGAGGAACACGTGGGAACCAACATGGGTATCCAGATCACGCTGTTGGTTATTGACCGGAGAGTCGTGTTGGTCATGTCTGCGTGTCTCCCGAACCCGTAGGGTCTACACACTTAAGGTTCGGTGACGCTAGGGTTGTAGAGATATATGCACACGGAAACCCGAATATTGTTCGGAGTCCCGGATGAGACCCTGGACGTCACGCGGAGTTCCGGAATGGTCCGTAGGTAAAGAATGATATATAGGAAGTCCAGTTTCGGCCATCTAGAGAGTTTCGGGGGTCATCGGGAGTGTCCCGGGACCACCGGAAGGGTCCCAGAGGGCCCCGTGGGCCGTAGGGGGAGGGGGACCAGCCCCTAGTGGGCTGGCGCACCTCTCATGGGCTTCCCCCCATGCGCCTAGGGTTAAAACCCTAGGGGTGGGGGCGCCCCCCTTGGCTTGGTGGGTAAGAAACCCCCCCCTGACCGCCGCCCCCCTAGGAGATTGGATCTCCTAGGGCCGGCGCCCCCCTAGCCCCCTATATATAGTGGGGGGAGATAGGTCAGCCGCACCCTATGCCCCTGGCGCCTCTCCCGCCGTCACACCTCCAACTCCTCCCGCAGGGTCTCGGCGAAGCCCTGCAGCTTTTCCCGTTGCATCCACCACCATGCCGTTGTGTTGCTGGATCTTCGTCAACCTCTCCTCCCCCCTTGCTGGATCAAGAAGGAGGAGACGTCGCAGTACCGTACGTGTGTTGAACACGGAGGTGCCATCCGTTCGACGCTGGGATCATCGGTGACGAGGATCATGACGAGTACGACTCCATCATCCACGTTCCTTCGAACGCTTCCGCACGTGATCTACAAAGGGTATGTAGATGCACTCCTTTATGCTCGTTGCTAGATGATCTCCTTAGATTGATCTTGGTGAAGCGTAGGAATTTTTTTGAATTCTGCTACGTTCCCCAAAACGATGTGCATTGGAAGTAGTTCCAATATTGATATGATCATCATTGCACACTCCCTTTACTTTCGGGATTAGTGTTAAACCTAAATAAATGTTATTTGGTGTTTGCGTTGAGCATGAACAAGATTGGATCATGTTTATTGCAATACGGTTATTCATTTAAGTGAGAGAATAATTGTTATTCTATTTAAATGAATAAAACCTTCTATGGTCATACACCCAAGGTGAATGGTTTATTGAATCTCGATCATAGTAAATACACATACTCATAATATTGAAGCCAAAAGATGCAGAGTTGATAATGATAGTGCAACATACTTGTGGCACTATTGTTTAGGTTATATTGGTGTAAAGCGGGTGAAGAAACTCCATGCTGATGGACTTTTGGAATCACTTGATTATAAATCATTTGATGCTTGCGAACCATGCCTCATGGGCAAGATGACTAAAACTCCGTTCTCCGGAACAATGGAGCGAGCAAGTGACTTATTGGAAATAATACATACTGATGTATGCAGACCAATGAGTGTTGATGCTCGCAGCGGGTATCGTTATTTTCTCACCTTGACTGATGATTTGAGCAGATATGGGTATATCTACTTGATGAAGCACAAGTCTGAAACATTTGAAAAGTTAAAAGAATTTAAGAGTGAAGTAGAGAATCATCGCAACAAGAAAATAAAGTTTCTACGATCTGATCGCGGAGGCGAATATTTGAGTTATGAGTTTGGTCTTCATTTGAAACAATGTGGAATAGTTTCACAACTCACGCCACCTAGAACACCACAACATAATGGTGTGTCTGAACGTCGTAACCGTACTTTATTAGATATGGTGCGATCTATGATGTCTCTTACCGATTTACCACTATTGTTTTGGAGTTATGCATTAGAGACATCTGCATTCACGTTAAATAGGGCACCATCAAAATCCGTTGAGACGACGCCTTATGAACTGTGGTTTGGCAAGAAAACAAAGTTGTCATTTCTTAAAGTTTGGGGTTGCGATGCTTACGTAAAAAAGCTTCAACCTGATAAGCTCAAACCCAAGTCGGAGAAATGTGTCTTCATAGGATACCCAAAGGAAACCGTTGGGTACACCTTCTATCACATATCCGAAGGCAAGATATTCGTTGCTAAAGAATGGATCCTTTCTAGAGAAGGAGTTTCTCTCGAAAGAAGTGAGTGGGAGGAAAGTGGAACTTAATGAGGTAATTGTACCTTCTCCCGAATTGGAAAGTAGTACATCACAGAAACCAGTTCCAGTGATTCCTAAACCAATCAGCGAGGAAGCTAATGATGATGATCATGAAACTTCTGATCAAGTTACTACTAAACCTCGTAGGTCAATCAGAGTGCGTTCCGCGCCAGAGTGGTACGGTAACCCGGTTTTGGAAGTCATGTTACTAGACCATGGTGAACCTACGAACTATGAGCAAGCGATGGTGAGCCCAGATTCTGCAAAATGGCTTGAGGACATGAAATCTGAGATAGGATCCATGTATGAAAACAAAGTATGGACTTTGGTTGACTTGCCCGATGATCGGCAAGCCATTGAGAATAAATGGATTTTCAAGAGGAAGACAGACGCTAATGGTAGTGTTATGATATGTCCATTCTGCATCATGCTTTTATGTTGATATTTATTGCACTATGGGCTGTTATTACACTTTATATAACAATACTTATGCCTTCTCTCTCTTATTGTACAAGGTTTTACTATTGGAAATATGCCCGAGAGGCAATAATAAAATGGTTATTATTATATTTCCTTGTTCATGATAATTGTCTATTATTCATGCTTGAATTGTATTATCCCGAAACAGTGATACATGTGTGAATACATAGACCACAACGTGTCCCTGGTAAACCTCTAGTTACTAGCTCGTTGATCAACAGATGGTTACGGTTTCCTAACCATGGACATTGGATGTCATTGATAACGGGATCACATCATTAGGAGAATGATGTGATGGACAAGACCCAATCCGAAGCCTAGCACAAGATCGTGTAGTTCGTAATGCTAAAACTTTTCCAATGTCAAGTATCTTTTCCTTAGACCATGAGGTTGTGCAACTCCTGGATACCGTAGGAATACTTTGGGTGTGCCAAACGTCACAACGTAACTGGGTGGCTATAAAGTTACACTACGTGTATCTCCGAAAGTATCTGTTGGGTTGGCACGAACCGAGACTGGGATTTGTCACTCCGTATGACGGAGAGGTATCTCTGGGCCCACTCGGTAAGACATCATCATAATGAGCTCAATGTGACTAAGGTGTTGGTCATGGGATGATGTATTACGGAACGAGTAAAGATACTTTCCATGACGAGATTGAACAAGGTATAGGTATACCGACGATCGAATCTCGGGCAAGTACTATATCGATAGACAAAGAGAATCGTATACGGGATTGATTGAATCCTTGACATCGTGGTTCATCCGATGAGATCATCGAGGAACATGTGGGAGCCAATATGGGTATCCAGATCCCGTTGTTGGTTATTGACCGAAGAGTCATCTCGGTCATGTCTACGTGTCTCCCGAACCCGTAGGGTCTACACACTTAAGGTTTGGTGACTCTAGGGTTGAAGAGATATAAGTATGCGGTAATCCGAAAGTTGTTCGGAGTCCCGGATGAGATCCCGGACGTCACGAGGAGTTCCGGAATGGTCCGGAGGTAAAGATTTATATATAGGAAGTCTAGTTTCGGCCATCGGGAGGGTTTTGGGGGTCACCGGTATTGTACCGGGACCACCGGAAGGGTCCCGGGGGTCCACCGGGTGGGGCCACCTATCCCGGAGGGCCCCATGGGCTGAAAGGGGAAGGAAACCAGCCCATAGTGGGCTGGTGCGCCCCCCTTGGGCCTCCCCCTGCGCCTAGGGTTGGAAACCCTAGGGGTGGGGGGCGCCCCACCTGCTTGGGGGGGGGGGCAAGTCCCCCCCCCTTTGGCCGCCGCCCCCTAGGAGATTGGATATCCTTGGGCCGGCGCCCCCCAGGGACCCTATATATAGTGGGGGGGAGGGAGGGCAGCCGCACCCATGCCCTGGCGCCTCCCTCTCCCTCCTGTGACACCCCTTCCTCCTCCAGTGCTGCTTGGCGAAGCCCTGCTGGAATACCGCTGCATCCACCACCACGCCGTTGTGCTGCTGGATCTCCATCAACCTCTCCCCCCCTTGCTAGATCAAGAAGGAGGAGACGTCGCTGCTCCGTACGTGTGTTGAACGCGGAGGTGCCGTCCGTTCGACGCTAGGATCATCGGTGATTTGGATCACGACGAGTACGACTCCATCATCCACGTTCTCTTGAACGCTTCCGCTCGCGATCTACAAGGGTATGTAGATGCACTCCCCTCTCCCTCGTTGCTAGATGACTCCATAGATTGATCTTGGTGAAGCGCAATTTTTTTTTTGATTTCTGCTACGTTCCCCAACAGTGGCATCATGAGCTAGGTCTATGCATAGTATCTTGCACGAGTAAAACACAAAGTAGTTGTGGGCGTAGATTTGTGCAATTCTCTTGCCGCTACTAGTTTTATCTTGATTCGGCGGCATCGTGGGATGAAGCGGCCCAGACCGACCTTACACGTACGCTTACGTGAGACGGGTTCCACCGACTAACATGCACTAGTTGCATAAGGTGGCTAGCGGGTGTCTGTCTCTCCCACTTTAGTCGGATCGGATTAGATGAAAAGGGTCCTTATGAAGGGTAAATAGAAACTGGCATATCACGTTGTGGTTTTGGCGTAGGTAAGAAACGTTCTTGCTAGATACCTATAGCAGCCACGGAAAAACTTGGAACAACAATTAGAGGACGTCTAACTTGTTCTTGCAGCATGTGCCGTGTGATGTGATATGGCCAAAAGATGTGATGAATGATATATGTGATGTATGCGATTGATCATGTTCTTGTAATATGAATCACGACTTGCATGTCGATGAGTATGACAACCGGCAGGAGCCATAGGAGTTGTCTTAATTTTATTGTATGACCTGCGTGTCATTGAAAACGCCATGTAATTACTTTACTTTATTGCTAACAGTTAGCCATAGTAGTAGAAGTAATGTTTGGCGAGACAACTTCATGAAGACACGATGATGGAGATCATGATGATGGAGATCATGGTGTCATGCCGGTGACAATGATGATCATGGAGCCCCGAAGATGAAGATCAAAGGTGCAAAATGATATTGTCCATATCATGTCACTATTTGATTGCATGTGATGTTTATCATGTTTATACATCTTATTTGCTTAGAACGACGATAGTAAATAAGATGATCTCTCACTAAAAATTTCAATAATTGTGTTCCCCCTAACTGTGCACCGTTGCTAAGGTTCGTTGTTCCGAAGCACCACGTGATGATCGGGTGTGATAGGCTCTAACTTTCGCATACAACGGGTGTAAGCCAGATTTACACACGCAATACACTTAGGGTTTACTTGACGAGCCTAGCATGTACAGACATGGCCTCGGAACACAAAATACCGAAAGGTCGAACATGAGTCGTATAGAAGATACGATCAACATAAAGATGTTCACCGTTGATGACTAGTCCGTCTCACGTGATGATCGGACACGGCCTAGTCGGTTCGGATCATGTATCACTTAAATGACTAGAGAGATGTCTATCTGAGTGGGAGTTCATTAAATTTGTTTAGATGAACTTAATTGTCATGAACATAGTCTAAAATCTTTACAATATATCTTGTAGATCCAATGGCCCACGCTAATATTGTCCTCAACTTCAACGCGTTCCTAGAGAAAACCAAGCTGAAAGACGATGGCAGCAACTATATAGATTGGGTCCGTAACTGGAGGATCATCCTCATAGCTGCCAAGAAAACATATGTCCTTGAAGCACCACTAGGTGACGCTCCCGCCCCGGCAAACCAAGACGTTATGAGCGCCTGGCAATCGCGTTGTGATGATTACTCGCTGGTTCAGTGCGGCATGCTTTACAGCTTAGAGTTTGGGGCTCCAAATGCGTTTTGAGCACCACAGAGCATATGAGATGTTCCAAGAGCTGAAAATGGTTTTCCAAGCTCATGCCCGGGTCGAGAGATATGACGTCTCCGACGCATTCTACAGTTGTAAGATGGAGAAGAATAGTTCTGTCAGCGAGCACATATTCAAATTGTCTGGGTTGCACAATCGCTTGTCTCAGTTGGGAATTAATCTCCCAGACGAAGCGTTCGTTGACAGAATCCTTCACTCGCTCCCACCTAGCTACAAGAGCTTCGTGATGAAGTTCAATATGCAAGGGATGGAGAAGTCCATTCCCGAGGTGTATTCAATGCTGAAATCAGCGGAGGTGGAGATCAAGAAAGAACATCAAGTGTTGATGGTGAATAAAACCACTAAGTTCAAGAAAGGCAAGGGTAAGAAGAACTTCAAGAAGGACGGCAAAGGAGTTTCCACGCTCGGTAAGCCAGTTGCCGGGAAGAAGCCGAAGAATGGACCCAAGCCTGAAACTGAGTGCTTTTATTGCAAGGGAACGGGTCACTGGAAGCGGAACTGCCCCAAATACTTAGCAGATAAGAAGGCCGTCAACATCAAAGGTATATGTGATATACATGTTATTGATGTGTACCTTACCAGCGTTCGTAGTAGCTCCTGGGTATTTGATACCTGTGCAGTTGCTCATATTTGTAACTCAAAGCAGGAGCTGCGGAATAAGCGGAGACTGGCGAAGGACGAGGTGACGATGCGCGCCGGGAATGGTTACAAGGTCGATGTGATCACCGTCGGCATGCTACCTCTACATCTACCCTCGGGATTAGTTTTAAACCGCAATAATTGTTATTTAGTACCAACTTTGAGCATGAACATTGTATCTGGATCTCGTTTAATGCGAGATGGCTACTCATTCAAATCCGAGAATAATGGTTGTTCTATTTATATGAGAGAAATGTTTTATGGTCATGTCCCGCCGGTTAATGGTTTATTCTTAATAAATCTCGAACGTGATGTTACACATATTCATAGTGTGAATGCCAGAAGATGTAAGGTTGATAATGATAGTCCCACATACTTGTGGCATTGCCGCCTTGGTCATATTGGTGTCAAACGTATGAAGAAGCTCCATGCAGATGGACTTTTGGAGTCTCTTGATTATGAATCATTTGACACGGGCAAACCATGCCTCTTGGGCAAGATGACCAAGACTCCGTTCTCCGGAACAATGGAGCGAGCAACCAACTTATTGGAAATCATACATACTGATGTGTGCGGTCCAATGAGTGTTGAAGCTCGCGGTGGCTATCGTTATGTTCTCACCCTCACAGATGACTTAAGTAGATATGGGTATGTCTACTTGATGAAACACAAGTCTGATACCTTTGAAAAGTTCAAGGAATTTCAGAATGAGGTTGAGAATCAACGTGACAGAAAAATAAAGTTCTTATGATCGGATCATGGAGGAGAATATTTAAGTCACGAATTCGGCACACACCTAAGGAACTATGGAATTGTTTCACAATTGACACCGCCTGGAACACGTCAGCGTAATGGTGTGTCCGAACGTCGTAATCGTACTCTGTTGGACATGGTGCGATCTATGATGTCTCTTACCGACGTATAGCTATCTTTTTGGGGTTATGCTTTAGAGACTGCCGCATTCACTTTAAATAGGGCTCCGTCTAAATCCGTTGAGACGACACCGTATGAACTTTGGTTTGGCATGAAACCTAAGTTGTCGTTTCTGAAAGTTTGGGTTGCGATGCTTATGTCAAGAAACTTCCACCTGAAAAGCTCGAACCCAAATCGGAAAAATGCGTCTTCATAGGAAACCCTAAGGAAACTATTGGGTATACCTTCTACCACAGATCCAAAGGCAAGGTCTTCGTTGCCAAGAATGGATCCTTTCCGGAGAAAGAGTTTCTCTCGAAAGAAGTGAGTGGGAGGAAAGTGGAACTTGATGAGGTGACAGTCACCCCTTCCGAACCGGAAAGTAGCGCAACGCATGAAGATGTTCCCGTGGTGCCTGCACCGACTAGGGAGGAAGTTAATGATGATGATCATGAAGCTTCAGATCAAGTTACTACTGAACCTCGTAGGTCCACAAGGACACGTTCCGCAACAGAGTGGTACGGCAACCCTGTCCTGGAAATCATGTTGTTAGACAACGGTGAACCTTCGAACTATGAAGAAGCGATGGCGGGCCCGGATTCCAACAAATGGCTTGAAGCCATGAAATCCGAGATAGGATCCATGTATGAAAACAAAGTATGGACTTTGGTGGACTTGCCCCATGATCGGCACGCCATAGAAAATAAATCGATCTTTAAGAAGAAGACTGACGCAGATGGTAATGTGACCACCTATAAGGCTCGGCTTGTCGCTAAAGGTTATCGACAAGTTCAAGGGATTGACTACGACGAGACTTTCTCTCCCGTAGCGATGCTAAAGTCCGTCCGTATCATGTTAGCAATTGCCGCATACTATGATTATGAGATATGGAAAATTGACGTCAAAATGGCATTCCTTAATGGCTTCCTCAAGGAAGAACTGTATATGATGCAGCCGGAAGGTTTTGTCGATCCTGAGAATGCTAACAAGGTATGCAAGCTCCAACACTCAATCTATGGGCTGGTGCAAGCATCACGGAGTTGGAACATTCGCTTTGATGAGGTGATCAAAGCGTTTGGGTTTATACATACTTGGGGAGAAGCCTGTATTTACAAGAAAGTGAGTGGGAGCTCTATAGCATTTCTCATATTATATGTGGATGATATATTGCTGATGGGAAATGATGTAGAACTCTTGGAAAGAATAAAGGCCTACTTGAATAAGTGTTTTTCAGTGTAGGACCTTGGAGAAGCTGCTTACATATTAGGCATCAAGATCTATAGAGATAGATCGGGACGCCTCATTGGTCTTTCACAAAGCACATACCTTGACAAGATATTGAAGAAGTTCAATATGGATCAGTCCAAGAAAGGGTTCTTTCCTGTATTGCAAGGTATGAGATTGAGCACAGCTCAATGCCCGACCTCGGCAGAAGATAGAGAAAAGATGAGTGTCATCCCCTATGCCTCGGCCATAGGTTCTATTATGTATGCCATGCTGTGTACCAGACCTGATGTGAACCTTGCCATAAGTTTGGTAGGGAGGTACCAAAGTGATCCCGGTATGGAACACTGGACAATGGTCAATAACATCCTGGAGTACCTGAAAAGGACTAAGGATATGTTTCTCGCTTATGGAGGTGACGAAGAGCTCGTCGTAAAGGGTTACGTCGATGCTAGCTTCGACACAGATCTGGATGACTCCAAGTCACAAACCGGATACGTGTATATTTTGAATGGTGGGGCAGTCAGCTGGTGCAGTTGCAAGCAAAGCGTCGTGGCGCAGTCTACATGTGAAGCAGAGTACATAGCTGCTTCCGAAGCAACGCAGGAAGGAGTCTGGATGAAGGAGTTCATCACCGACCTAGGAGTTATTCCAAGCGCGTCGGGCCCGATGACTCTCTTCTGTGACAACACTGGAGCTATTGCCATTGCCAAGGAGCCCGGGTTTCACAAGAAGACCAAGCACATCAAGCGCCATTTCAACTCCATCCGGAATTATATTCAAGATGGAGACATAGATATTTGTAAAGTGCATACGGATCTGAATGTCGCAGATCCGTTGACTAAACCTCTTCCACGTGCAAAACATGATCAACACCAGAACTCTATGGGTGTTCGATTCATCACAATGTAACTAGATTATTGACTCTAGTGCAAGTGTGAGACTGCTGGAAATATGCCCTAGAGGCAATAATAAAATGGTTATTATTATATTTCCTTGTTCATGATAATTGTCTGTTATTCATGCTTGAATTGTATTACCCAGAAACAGTGATACATGTGTGAATACATAGACCACAACGTGTCCCTGGTAAACCTCTAGTTACTAGCTCGTTGATCAACAGATGGTTACGGTTTCCTAACCATGGACACTGGATGTCATTGATAACGGGATCACATCATTAGGAGAATGATGTGATGGACAAGACCCAATCCTAAGCCTAGCACAAGATCGTGTAGTTCGTAATGCTAAAGCTTTTCCCATGTCAAGTATCTTTTCCTTAGACCATGAGGTTGTGCAACTCCCGGATACTGTAGGAATACTTTGGGTGTGCCAAACGTCACAACGTAACTGGGTGGCTATAAAGGTACACTACGGGTATCTCCGAAAGTATCTGTTGGCTTGGCACGAACCGAGACTGGGATTTATCACTCCGTATGACGGAGAGGTATCTTTGGGCCCACTCGGTAAGACATCATCATAATGAGCTCAATGTGACTAAGATGTTGGTCACGGGATGATGTATTACGGAACGAATAAAGAGACTTGCCATGAGGATATTGAACAAGGTATCGGTATACCGGCGATCGAATCTCGGGCAAGTACTATACCAATAGACAAAGGGAATCGTATACGGGATTGATTGAATCCTTGACATCGTGGTTCATCCGATGAGATATCATCGAGGAACATGTGGGAGCCAACATGGGTATCCAGATCCCACTATTGGTTATTGACCGAAGAGTCATCTCGGTCATGTCTATTTGTCTCCCGAACCCGTAGGGTTTACACACTTAAGGTTCGGTGACGCTAGGGTTGAAGAGATATAAGTATGCGGTAACCCAAAAGTTGTTCGGAGTCCCGGATGAGATCCCGGACGTCACGAGGAGTTCCGGAATGGTCTGGAGGTAAAGATTTATATATAGGTAGTCCAGTTTCGGCCATCGGGGGAGTTTCGGGGGTCACCGGTATTGTACCGGGACCACCGGAAGGATCCCGGTGGTCCACCGGGTGGGGCCAACTATCCCGGAGGGCCCCATGGGCTGAAAAGGGAAGGGAACCAGCCCATAGTGGGCTGGTGCGCCCCCCTTGGGCCTCCCCTGCGCCTAGGGTTGGAAACCCTAGGGGTGGGGGCGCCCCACCTGCTTGGGGGGCAAGTTCCCCCCCTTTGGCCGCCACCCCCTAGGAGATTGGATCTCCTAGGGCCGGCGCCCCCCAGGCCCCCTATATATAGTGTGGGGGAGGGAGGGCATCCG
Source organism: Secale cereale (assembly GCA_902687465.1). Lineage (NCBI taxonomy): Eukaryota > Viridiplantae > Streptophyta > Magnoliopsida > Poales > Poaceae > Secale > Secale cereale. The sequence continues at coordinate 25,080,140 of LR738709.1, forward strand.
CACCCATGCCCTGGCGCCTCCCTCTCCCTCCCGTGACACCCCTTCCTCCTCTAGTGCTGCTTGGCGAAGCCCTGCTGGAATACCGCTGCATCCACCACCACGCTGTTGTGCTGCTAGATCTCCATCAACCTCTCCTCCCCCCTTGCTGGATCAAGAAGGAGGAGACGTCACTGCTCTGTACGTGTGTTGAACGCGGAGGTGCCGTCCGTTCAGCGCCAGGATCATCGGTGATTTGGATCACGACGAGTACGACTCCATCATCCACGTTCTCTTGAACGTTTCCGCTCACGATCTACAAGGGTATGTATATGCACTCCCCTCTCCCTCGTTGCTAGATGACTCCATAGATTGATCTTGGTGAAGCGTTGAAATTTTTTGATTTATGCTACGTTCCCCAACATTTACATGAAGAGGGAGAATGCCGACAGCTGGAATTCTGGGCTGGGAAAGGAGCAAACATGGGAAACCTATTCTACACAACTCAAAAAGCTCCGAAACTCCACGGGACACCGTTTCAGAAAATATAAAAAATATCTGGCGAAAGAAATTTATTAGGGGGCCACCACCTGTCCACGAGGGTGGGGTGCGCACCCCCCTCTCTGGGCGCGCCCCCTGCCTCGTGGGCCACCCAGTGACCCCCCGACGCCCATCTTCTCCTATATGAGGTGTTTTGACCTGGAAAATATCAAGAGAAGGCTTTCGGGACCAGACGCCGCCGTTTCGAGGCAGAACCTTGGCGGAAACCAATCTAGGGCTCGGACAGAGCTGTTCTACCGGGGATACTTCCCTCCGGGAGGGGGAAATCGTCACCGCCGTCATCACCAACAACTCTGCCATCTTGTGGAGGGTTTGTTTGGGAATGTAGCATAAATCAAAAAAATTCTATGCATCACCAAGATCAATCTATGGAGTAATCTAGCAACGAGGGAGAGGGGAGTGCATATACATACCCTTGTAGATCGCTAAGCGGAAGCGTTACAAGAACGCGGATGCAGGAGTCGTACTCGTAGCGATTCAGATCGTGGTTGATTTTGATCTAAGCGCCAAACAACGGCGCCTCCGCGTTCAACACACATGCAGCCCGGTGACGTCTCCCACACCTTGATCCAGCAAGGGGAGAAGGAGAGGTTGGGGAAGACTCCGTCCAGCAGTAGCACGACGGCGTGGCGGTGGTGGAGGAGCGCAGGACTCCAGCAGGGCTTCGCCAAGCACTACGAGAGACAAGGAGGGAGAGAGGTAGGGCTGCGCCAAGAGAGAGAGAGATCAAATCGTGTGTTGGGCAGCCCCATACCTCAAGTATATATAGGGGAAGGGGAGGGGCTGCGCCCCCTCTAGGGTTCCCTCCCTAAGGGGGGGCGATAGCCCTAGATCCCATCTAGGGTGGTGGCCACAGGGGAGAGGGAGAGGGGGGCGCACCAGGATGGGCCCTAGGGCCCATCCGCCCTAGGGTTTGCCCCCCTCCCCTCTTGGAGGCGCCTTGGGCCTTGGTGGGAGGCACCCCAGCCCACCTAGGGGCTGGTCCCTTCCCACTATTGGCCCACATAGGCCTCCGGGGCTGGTGGCCCCTCTCGGTGGACCCCCGGACCCTTCCGGTGGTCCCGGTACATTACCGGTGATGATCGGAACACTTCCGGTGGCCAAATCCTCACTTCCTTTATATCAATCTTTACCTTCGGACCATTCCGGAACTCCTCGTGACGTCCGAGATCTCATCCGAGACACCGAACAACATTCGGTAACCGCGTACATACTTTCCCTATAACCCTAGCGTCATCGAACCATAAGTGTGTAGACCCTACGGGCTCGGGAGTCAAGCAGACATGGCCGAGAAAACTCTCCGGTCAATAACCAACAGCGGGATCGGGATACCCTTGTTGGCTCCCACATGCTCCACGATGTTCTCATCAGATGAACCACGATGTCAAGGATTCAATCAATCCCGTATACAATTCCCTTTGTCTACCGGTATAGTACTTGCCCGAGATTCGATCGTCGGTATCCCGATACCTTGTTCAATCTCGTTACCGGCAAGTCTCTTTGCTCGTTCCGTAACACATCATCCCGTGATCAACTCCTTGATCACATTGTGCACATTATGATGATGTCCTACCGAGTGGGCCCAGAGATACCTCTCCGTCACACGGAGTGACAAATCCCAGTCTCGATTCGTGCCAACCCAACAGACACTTTCGGAGATACCCATAGTTCACCTTTATAGCCACCCAGTTACGTTGTGATGTTTGTACACCCAAAGCATTCCTACGGTATCCGGGGGTTGCACAATCTCATGGTCTAAGGAAAATATACTTGACATTTAGAAAAGCTTTAGCATACGAACTACACGATCTGGTGCTAGGCTTAGGATTGGGTCTTGTCCATCACATCATTCTCCTAATGATGTGATCCCGTTATCAACGACATCCAATGTCCATGGTCAGGAAACCGCAACCATCTATTGATCAACAAGCCAGTCAACTAGAGGCTTACTAGGGACATGGTGTTTGTATATGTATCCACACATGTATCTGAGTTTCCTATCAATACAATTCTAGCATCGATAATAAACAATTATCATGAACAAGGAAATATAATAATAACCAATTTATTATTGCCTCTAGGGCATATTTCCAATAGTCTCCCACTTGCACTAGAGTCAATAATCTAGTTCACATTGGCATGTGATTAACACTCACATGTCACATCACCATGTGACTAACATCCAAAGAGTTACTAGAGTCAATAATCTAGTTCACATCACTATGTGATTAACACTCAATGAGTTCTGGGTTTGATCATGTTATGTTTGTGAGAGAGGTTGTAGTCAACGGGTCTGCAACATTCAGATCCCTATGTATTTCGTAAAACTTGATGTCATATCGTAGATGCTGCTACCACGTTCCACTTGGAGCTATTCCAAATTGTTGCTCCATTATATGTATCCGGTATCTCTACTCAGAGCTATCCGGATAGGTGTTAAGCTTGCGTCGACGTAACTCTTTACGTCAAACTCTTTATCACCTCCATAACCGAGAAAAATTTCCTTATTCCTCTAAGGATAATTTTGACCGCTATCTAGCAATCCACTCCTGGATCACCTTTGTACCCTCTTGCCAGACATGTGGCAAGGCACACATCAGGTGCGGTACTCAGCATGGCATACCGTATAGAGCCTATGACAAAAGCATAGGGGACGACCTTCGTCCTTCCTCTTTCTTCTGCCGTGGTAAAGCTTTGAGTCTTACTCAACTTCACACCTAATAACTCAGGTAAGAACTCCTTCTTTGACTGATCTATTTTGATCTCCTTCAAAATCATGTCAAAGGTGTGTGTTCTTTTGAAAGTATCATCAGGTGTCTTGATCTATCTCTATAGATCTTGATGCCCAATATGTAAGCAGCTTTATCCAGGTCTTCCTTTGAAAAACTCTTTTTAAACAACCCTTTATGCTTTCCAGAAATTCTACATCATTTCGGATCAACAATATGTCATTTACATATACCCAAAAACTTTGATCACTCCATCAAAGCGTATCTTCCGATTCCAAGATGCTTGCTCTAGTCCATGGAAGGATCGCAGGAGCTAGCATACCTTTTAGCATCCTTAGGATCGACAAAGCCTTTCTAATTGTATCACATACAACCTTTACTTACGAAAACTGGTAAGGAAACTTGTTTTGACATCCATGTGCCAGATTTCATAAATGCAGCTAATGCTAACATGATTCCGACGGACTTAAGCATCGCTACGGGTGAGAAAATCTCATCGTAGTCAACTCCTTGAACTTATGAAAAACTCTTCGCCACAAGTCGAGCTTCATAGACGGTGACATTACCGTCCACGTCCATCTCCTTCTTAAGGATCCATTTATCTCAATGGCTTGCCGATCATTGGGAAAGTCCACCAAAGTCCATACTTTGTTTTGATATATGGATCCTATCTCGGATTTCTCGGATTCTAACCATTTGTCGGATTACGGGCCCACCATCGCTTCTCCATAGTTCGTAGGTTCATTGTTGTCCAACAACATGACATCTAAGACAGGATCACCGTACCACTCAGGAGTAGTACATATCCTTGTCGACCTACGAGGTTCGATAGCAACTTGATCCGAAGCTTCATGGTCACTATCATTAGTTTCCTCTTCAACAGTCGTTGGTTCCACAGAAACATCTTTCTGTGTTTCACTACTCTCCGGTTGAAGTGAGGTTTCAACAACCTCATCAAGTTCTATCTTCCTCCCACTCAATTCTTTCGAGAGAAACTCCTTCTCGAGAAAGGACCCGTTCTTAGCGACAAACATTTTTGCCCTTGGATCTGAGATAGAAGGTATACCCAACTGTTACCTTTGGGTATCCTATGAAGATGTATTTGTCCGCTTTGGGTTCGAGCTTTTTCCGGCTGAAGCCATAAGCATTGCAGCCCCAAACATTAAGAAACGACAACTTTGGTTTCTTGCCAAACCATATTTCATACGGCGTCGTCTCAACGGACTTAGATGGTGCCCTATCTAAAGTGAATGCAGATGTCTCTAATGCATAACCTCAAAATAATAGCAGTAGATCGGTAAGAGACATCATAGATCGCACCATATCTCATAAGGTTCGATTACGACGTCCGGACACACCATTACGCTGTGGTGTTCCAGGTGGCTTCAACTGCGAAACAATTCCACAATGTCTTAAGCGATTGCCAAACTCATAACTCAGAAAATCTCCCCTTGATCAGATCGTAGGAACATGATCTTCTTGTTATGATGATTCTTAACTTCACTCTGAAATTGCTTGAACTTTTCAAACGTTTCAGACTTTTGCTTCATTAAGTAAATATACCCATATCTACTCAAATCGTCAGTGAAGATGAGAAAATAACGATATCCACCACACGCCTTAATTCTCATTGGATCACACACATCAGCATGTATGATTTCCAATAAGTCACTTGCCCGTTTCATTGTACCTGAAAACGGGATCTTAGTCATCCTGCCCATGAGGCATGGCTCGCATGTGTCAAGCGATTCAAAATCAAGTGACTCCAAACATCCATCAGCATGGAGTTTCTTCACGCACTTTATGCCAAAATGACCTAAGCAGCAGTGCCACAAGAAAGTGGTACTATCATTATTAACTCTACATCTTTTGGCGTTAATATTATTATCATGTGTATTACTATGATAGAGATTCAATAAACCATTGGGTGCATGACCATAAAGGTATTATTCATGTAAACAGAATAACCATTATTCTCTAACTTCAATGAATAATCGTATTGCAATGAACATGATCTAATCATATTCATGCTCAACGTAGACACCTGATAACATTTATCTAGGTTCAACACTAATCCCGAAGGTAGAGGGAGCATGCGATGGTGATCTTATTAACCTTGGAAACACTTCCAACACACATCATCACCTCGCCCTTAGCTAGTCTCCGTTCAGTCCGTAGCTTTTGCTTCAAGTCACTAATAATAGCAACTGAACCAGTATCTAATACCCATGTACAGTACTAGTAAGGTACACATCAATAACACGTATATCAAATATACTTTGTTGAAGTTGCCAGCTTTCTTATCTACCATATATTTGGGGTAGTTCCGCTACCATGTGACCGTTCCCCTTACAATAGAAGCACCTAGTCTCGAGGTTTGGGTTCAACCTTGGGTTCCTTCATTAGAGCGACAACTGGTTTGCCATTCATGAAGTTTCCCTTCTAGCCCTTGCCCTTTTTGAAACTAGTGGTCTTGTTAAACCATCAACACTTGATGCTCCTTCTTGATTTCTACTTTTGCGGTCTTAAGCACCGCTAATAGCTCCGGGATCATCTCCATCCATTGTATGTCATAGTTCATCACGAAGTTCTAGTAGCTTGGTGATAGTGTCTAGAGAATTCTGTGAACCACTATCTCCTTTGGAAGATTAACTCCCACTTGGTTCAAGTGATTTTAGCACCCAGACATTCTGAGCACATGCTCACTAGTTGAGCTATTCTCCTCCATCTTGTTGGCAAAAGAACTTGTCAGAGGTTTCATACCTCTCAACACGGGCATGAGCCTGAAATCCCAATTCAGCACTTGGAACATCTCATATGTCTTATGGCGTTCAAAACGTCATTGGAATCCCGATTCTAAGCTGTAAAGTATGGTGCACTAAACTATCAAGTAGTCACCAGGACGTGTCCGTCAAGTGTTCACAACATCCACAGACGACGTTGTAGGGGTTTGCACATCGAGCGGTACATCAAAGACGTAAGCCTTCTGTGTAGCAGTGAGGACACTCCTCGGACTACGGACCCAGTCTGCATCAGTGCTTACAATATCTTTCAACTTAGTCTTTCTCTAGGATCGTATCAAACAGGGAGCTACAACGCAGCTATTGGTCTACAACATAATTTGCGAAGACAACTTAGACTATTGTTCATGACAATTAAGTTCATCTAATGAACTCCCACTCAGATAGACATCTCTCTAGTCATCTAAGTGATACATGATCCGAATCGACTAGGCTTTGTCCGATCATCACGTGAGACGGACTAGTCATCAACGGTGAACATCTTTATGTTGATCGTATCTTCTATACGACTCATGTTCGACCTTTCGGTCTTCCGTGTTCCGAGGCCATTTCTGTACATGCTAGGCTTGTCAAGTGAACCCTAAGTGTATTGCGTGTGTAAATCTGGCTTACACCCATTTTATGCGAACGTTAGAGCCTATCACACCCGATCATCACGTGGTGCTTCGGAACAACGAACCTTAGCAACGGTGCACAGTTAGGGGGAACACTATTCTTGAAAGTTTAGTGATAGATCATCTTATTTACTACCGTCATTCTAAGCAAATAAGAAGTAAAAACATGATAAACATCACACGCAATCAAAGAGTGACATGATATGGCCAATATCATTTTGCTCCTTTTGATCTTCATCTTCGGGGCTCCATGATCTTCATCGTCACCGGCATGACACCATGATCTCCATCATCATGATCTCCATCATCGTGTCTTCATGAAGTCGTCTCGCCAAACATTACTTCTACTACTATGGCTAACGGTTAGCAATAAAGTAAAGTAATTACATGGCGTTTTCAATGACACACAGGTCATACAATAAAATAAGACAACTCCTATGGCTCCTGCCGGTTGTCATTGTCATCGACATGCAAGTCGTGATTCCTATTACAAGAACATGATCAATCTCATACATCACATATACATCATTCATCACATATACATCATTCATCACATCCTTTCGGCCATATCACATCACATGGCACATTCTGCAAGAACAAGTTAGACGTCCTCTAATTGTTGTTGCAAGTTTTTACGTGGCTGTTATAGGTTTCTAGCAAGAACATTTCTTACCTACGCCAAAACCACAACGTGATATGCCAATTTCTATTTACCCTTCATAAGGACCCTTTTCATCGTATCCGATCCGACTAAAGTGGGAGAGACAGACACCCGCCAGCCACCTTATGCAACTAGTGCATGTCAGTCGGTGGAACCAGTCTCACGTAAGAGTACGTGTAAGGTCGGTCTGGGCCGCTTCATCCCACGATGCCGCCGAACCAAGATAAGACTAGTAACGGCAAGTAAATTGACAAATCGACGCCCACAACTACTTTGTGTTCTACCCCTGCAAGAAACTACGCATAGACCTAGCTCATGATGCCACTGTTGGGGATCGTAGCAGAAATCATAAAATTTCTACGCATCACCAAGATCAATCTATGGAGCAATCTAGCAACGAGGGAGAGGGGAGTGCATCTAAATACCCTTGTAGATTGCTAAGCGGAAGCGTTACAAGAACACGGATGAAGGAGTCGTACTCGTAGCGATTCAGATCGCGGTTGATTCCGATCTAAGCGCCGAACAACGGCGCCTCCGCGTTCAACACACGTGCAGCCCGGTGACGTCTCCCACGACTTGATCCAGCAATGGGAGAAGGAGAGGTTGGGGAAGACTCCGTCCAGCAACAGCACAACGGCTTGGTGGTGGTGGAGGAGCGCAGGACTCCAGCAGGGCTTCGCCAAGCACTACGAGAGACGAGGAGGGAGAGAGGTAGGGCTGCGCCAAGAGAGAGAGAGAGATCAAATCGTGTGTTGGGCAGCCCCATACCTCCGGTATATATAGGGGAAGGGGAGGGGCTGCGCCCCCTCTAGGGTTCCCTCCCTAAGGGGGGCGGTAGCCCTAGATCCCATCTAGGGTGGCGGCCAGAGGGGAGAGGGAGAGGGCGGCACACCAGGATGGGCCCTAGGGCCCATCTGCCCTAGGGGTTGCCCCACTCCCCTCCTGGAGGCGCCTTGGGGTTGGTGGGAGCACCCCAGCCCACCTAGGGGCTGGTCCCTTCCCACTATTGGCCCACATAGGCCTTCGGGGCTGGTGGCCCCTCCCGGTGGACCCCGGGACCCTTCCGGTGGTCCCGATACATTAGCGGTGATGCCCGGAACACTTCCGGTGGCCAAATCCTCACTTCGTATATATCATTCTTTACCTCGGACCATTCCGAAACTCCTCGTGACGTCCGGGATCTCATCCGGGACTCCGATCAATATTCAGTAACCGCGTACATACTTTCCCTATAACCCTAGCGTCATCAAACCTTAAGTGTGTAGACCCTACGGGCTCAGCAGTCATGCAGACATGGCCGAGACAACTCTCCGGTCAATAACCAACAGCGGGATCTGGATACCCTTGTTGGCTCCCACATGCTCCACGATGATATCATCGGATGAACCACGATGTCAAGGATTCAATCAATCCCGTATACAATTCCCTTTGTCTACCAGTATAGTACTTGCCCGAGATTCGATCGTCGGTATCCCGATACCTTGTTCAATCACGTTACTGGCAAGTCTCTTTACTCGTTCTGTAACACGTCATCCCGTGATAAACTCCTTGATCACATTGTGCACATTATGATGATGTCCTACCGAGTGGGCCCAGAGATACCTCTCCGTCACACGGAGTGACAAATCCCAGTCTCGATTCGTGCCAACCCAACAGACACTTTCAGAGATACGCGCAGTGCACCTTTATAGCCACCCAGTTACGTTGTGATGTTTGGTACACCCAAAGCATTCCTACGGTATCTGGGAGTTGCACAATCTCATGGTCTAAGGAAAAGATACTTGACATTTAGAAAAGCTTTAGCATACGAACTACACGATCTTGTGCTAGGCTTAGGATTGGGTCTTGTCCATCACATCATTCTCCTAATGATGTGATCCCGTTATCAACGACATCCAATGTCCATGGTCAGGAAACCGCAACCATCTATTGATCAATGAGCCAGTCAACTAGAGGCTTACTAGGGACATGGTGTTTGTCTATGTATCCACACATGTATATGAGTTTCCTATCAATACAATTCTAGCATGGATAATAAAAAATTATCATGAAAAAGGAAATATAATAATAAAGAATTTATTACTGCCTCTAGGGCATATTTCCAACAGGGTTATCTTCATCAACATCTTCACCAGCACCATCTCCTCTCAAACCCTAGTTCATCTCTTGTATCGAATCTTTGTATCCAAACCCCAGATTGGTACCTGTGGGTTGCTAGTAGTGTTGATTAGTCCTTGTAGTTGATGCTAGTTGGTTTACATGGTGGAAGATCATATGTTCAGATCCATTATGCATATTAATACCCCTCTGATCATGAACAATATTGTTGGGGAACGTAGTATTTTAAAATTTTCCTACGATCATGCAAGATCTATCTACCAGATGCATAGCAACGAGAGGGAAGAGTGTGTCTACGTACCCTCATAGACCGGAAGCGGAAGCGTCAAGTGACGCGGTTGATGTAGTCGAACTTCTTCGCGATTCAACCGATCAAGTACCGAATGTACGGCACCTCCGCGTTCAGCACACGTTCAGCTTGATGACGTCCCACGAGCTCTTGATCCAGTTGAGCTTCACGGGACAGTTTCGTCAGCACGACGGCGTGGTGACGGATATGATGTATTCACCGGCGCAGGGCTTCGCCTAAGCACCGCGACGGTATGACTGAGGTGTGTTTCTGTGGAGGGGGGCACCACACACGGCTGGAACAATTCAACTTGTGTGTCTTTGGGTGCCCCCTTGCCCCCGTATATAAAGGAGCTAGGGGGGAGGCCGGCCGGCCCTCCTATGGTGCAGCTAGGGTGCAATCCTACTAGGAATAGGATTGCAATCCTATTCCTAGTAGGAACTACCAAAGAAGGAAGAGAGGGAAAGGAAAAGAGGGAGAGGTGGCGCCCCCCCAATCCTAGTCCAACTAGGATCCCTAGGTGGGGCGCCGGCCAGCCTCTATGGGCTGCCTCTCTCCTTTCCTTAAGGCCCACTATGGACCATCCCCCCTCGTAGGGGGTTCCGGTAACCCCCTCCGGCAATCCCGTTAAATCCGAAACTTTTCCGGAACACTTCCGGTGTCCGAATATAGTCGTCCAATATATCAATCTTTATGTCTCGGACATTCCAAGACTCCTCGTCATGTCCGTGATCTCATCCGGGACTCCGAACTACCTTCGGTACATCAAAACTCATAAACTCATAATACCGATCGTCATCAAACGTTAAGCGTGCGGACCCTACGGGTTCGAGAACTATGTAGACATGACCGAGACTCATCTCCGGTCAATAACCAATAGCGGAACCTGGATGTTCATATTGGCTCCTACATATTCTACGAAGATCTTTTATCGGTCAAAACCGCATAACAACATACGTTGTTCCTTTTGTCATCGGTATGTTACTTGCCCGAGATTCGATCGTCGGTATCTCCATACCTAGTTCAATATCGTTACCGGCAAGTCTCTTTACTCGTTCCGTAACACATCATCTCGTGACTAACTCATTAGTCTTTTGCTTGCAAGGCTTATTGTGATGTGTGTTACCGAGAGGGCCCAGAGATACCTCTCCGACACTTCGGAGTGACAAATCCTAATCTTGATCTATGCCAACACCACGAATACTTTCGGAGACACCTGTAGAGCATCTTTATGATCACCCAGTTACATTGTGACGTTTGATAGCACACAAGGTGTTCCTACGGTATTCGGGAGTTGCATAATCTCATAGTCATAGGAACATGTATAAGTCATGAAGAAAGCAATAGCAGTAAAACTAAACGATCAAAGTGCTATGCTAACGGATGGGTCTAGTCCATCACATCATTCTCCTAATGTTGTGATCCCGTTGATCAAATGACAACTCATGTCTATGGTTAGGAAACATAACCATCTTTGATCAATGAGCTAGTCTAGTAGAGGCATACTAGGGACACCCTGTTTTGTCTATGTATTCACACATGTACTAAGTTTCCGGTTAATACAATTCTAGCATGAATAATAAACATTTATCATGATATAAGGAAATATAAATAAAAACTTTATTATTGCCTCTAGGGCATATTTCCTTCAGTCTCCCACTTGCACTAGAGTCAATAATCTAGCTCACATCGCCATGTGATTTAATACCGATAGTTCACATCGTTTATGTGAATAACACCCATAGTTCACATCGCCATGTGACCCACACCCAAAGGGTTTACTAGAGTTAATAATCTAGTTCACATCGCTATGTGATTAATACCCAAGAGTAATAAGGTGTGATCATGTTTTGCTTGTGAGAGAAGTTTAGTCAACGGGTCTGTCACATTCAGATCCGTATGTATTTTGCAAATTTCTATGTCTACAATGCTCTGCATAGAGCTACTCTAGCTAATTGCTCCCACTTTCAATACGCATCCAGATTGATACTTAGAGTCATCTGGATTTAGTGTCAAAGCTTGCATCGGCGTAACCCTTTACGACGAACTCTTTATCACCTCCATAATCGAGAAACATTTCCTTACTCATCCAGTTACTAAGGATAATTTTGACCGCTGTACAGTGATCTACTCCTGGATCACTATTGTACCCCCTTGACAATCTCATGGCAAGGTACACAACATGTTTGGTACACAGCATGGCATACTTAATAGAACCTATGGCTGAGGCATAGGGAATGACTTTCATTCTTTCTACATTTTTCTGCCGTGATCTGGCTTTGAGTCTTACTCAACTTCACACCTTACAAGTCAGGCAAGAACTCCTTCTTTGACTGATCCATTTTGAACTACTTCAAAATCTTATCAAGGTATGTACTCATTGAAAGTCTTATCAAGCGTCTTGATCTATCTCTATAGATCTTGATGCCCAATATGTAAGCAGCTTCACCAAGGTCTTTCTTTGAAAAACTCCTTTCAAACACTCCTTTATGCTTTCCAGAAAATTCTACATCATTTCCGATCGACAATATGTCATTCACATATACTTATCAGAAAGGTTGTAGTGCTCCCACTCACTTCTCGTAAATACAGGCTTCACCGTAAGTCTGTATAAATCTATATGCTTTGATCAACTTATCAAAGCGTATATTCCAACTCCGAGATGCTTGCACCAGTCCATAGATGGATCGCTGGAGCTTGTACATTTTGTTAGCACCTTTAGGATTGACAAAACCTTCGGGTTGCATCATATACAATTTTTCTTTAATAAATCCATTAAAGAATGCAGTTTTGTTATCCATTTGCCAGATTTCATAAAATGCGGCAATTGCTAACATGATTCGGACAGACTTAAGCATCGCTACGGGTGAGAAAGTCTCATCGTAGTCAACTCCTTGAACTTGTCGAAAACCTTTCGCAACAAGTCGAGCTTTGTAAACAGTAACATTACCGTCAGCGTCGGTCTTCCTCTTGAAGATCCATTTATTTTCGATGGCTTGCCGATCATCGGGCAATTCAACCAAAGTCCACACTTTGTTCTCATACATGGATCCCATCTCAGATTTCATGGCCTCAAGCCATTTTGCGGAATCTGGGCTCATCATCGCTTCCTCATAGTTCGCAGGTTCATCATGGTCTAGTAACATGACTTCCAGAACTGGGTTGCCGTACCACTCTGGTGCGGAACGTACTCTGGTTGATCTACGACGTTCAGCAGAAACTTGATCTGAAGTTTCATGATCATCATCATTAGCTTCCTCACTAATTGGTGTAGGAATCACTCGAACTAGTTTCTGTGATGTTCCACTTTCCAATTCGGGAGAAGGTACAATTACCTCATCAAGTTCTACTTTCCTCCCACTCACTTCTTTCGAGAGAAACTCCTTCTCTAGAAAGGATCCACTCTTAGCAACAAAGACCTTGCCTTCGGATCTGTGATAGAAGGTGTACCCAACAGTTTCTTTTGGGTATCCTATGAAGATTTACTTCTCCGATTTGGGTTCGAGCTTATCATGTTGAAACTTTTTCACATAAGCATCGCCGTCCCAAAATTTAAAAATGACAGCTTAGGTTTCTCGTCAAACCACAGTTCATACGGTGTCATCTCCACGGATTTAGATGGTGCCATATTTAATGTGAATGTAGCTGTCTCTAATGCATAATCCCAAAAGCAATAATGGTAGATCGGTAAAAGACATCATCGATCGCACCATATCTAATAAAGTACGGTTATGACGTTCGGACACACCATTACACTGTGGTGTTCCAGGTGGCGTGAGTAGTGAAACTATTTCACATTGTTTTTACTGAAGGCCAAACTCGCTAACTCAAATATTTTACCTCTACGATCATATCATAGAAACTCTTATTTTCTTGTTACGATGATTCTCCACTTCACTTTGAAATTCTTTGAACTTTTCAAATGTTTCAGACTTGTGCTTCATTAAGTAGATATACCCATATCTGCTCAAATCATCAGTGAAGGTCAGAAAATAACGATTCCCGCCGTGAGCTTCAACACTCATTGGTCTGCATACATCAGTATGTATGATTTCCAACAACTCTGTTGCTCGCTCCACAGTTCCGGAGAACGGAGTTTTATTCATCTTTCCCATGAGGCATGGTTCGCAAGCACCAAGTGATTCATAATCAAGTGATTTCAAAAAGTCCATCACTATGGAGTTTCTTCATGCGCTTTACACCAATATGACCTAAACAGCAGTGCCACAAATAAGTTGCACTATCATTATTAACCTTGCATATTTTGGCTTCAATATTATGAATATGTGTATCACACGATCGAGATCCAACAAACTATTTTCATTGGGTGTATGACCATAGAAGGTTTTATTCATGTAAACAGAACAACAATTATTCTCTAACTTACATGAATAACCGTATTGTAATAAACATGATCAAATCATATTCATGCTCAACACAAACACCAAATAACACTTATTTAGGTTCAACACTAATCCCGAAAGTATAGGGAGTGTGCGATGATGATCATATCAATCTTGGAACTGCTTCCAATACACATCGTCACTTCATCCTTTAGCTAGTTTCTGTTCATTATGCAACTCCCATTTCGAGTTACTACTCTTTAGCAACTGAACCAGTATCAAATACCGAGGGGTTGCTATGAACACTAGTAAAATACACATCAATAATCTGTATATCAAATATACCTTTGTTCACTTTGCCATCCTTCTTATCCGCCAAGTATCTAGGGCAGTTCCACTTCCGGTGACCATTTCCTTTGCGGTAGAAGCACTTAGTTTCAGGCTTGAGTTTAGCTTTGGGTTTCTTCATGGGAGTGACAACTTGCTTGTCATTCTTCTTGAAGTTCCCCTTCTATCCCTTTGCCCTTTACTTGAAACAAGTGATCTTATTAACCATCAACACTTGATGTTCTTTCTTGATTTCTACCTTCGTCAATCAGCATTGCGAAGAGCTCGGGAATTACCTTCGTCATCCCTTGCATATTATAGTTCATCACGAAGTTCTACTAACTTGGTGATAGTGACTAGAGAACTTTGTCAATTACTATCTTATCTGGAAGATTAACTCCCACTTGATTCAAGTAATTGTAGTACCCAGACAATCTGAGCACATCTCACTGGTTGAGCTATTCTCCTCCATCTTGTAGGCAAAGTACTGTCAGAAGTCTTATACCTCTCGACACGGGCATGAGTATGAAATACTAATTTCAACTCTTGGAACATCTCATATGCTCCGTGGCGTTCAAAACGTTTTTTGAAGTCCCGGTTATAAGCCGTAAAGCATGGTGCACTAAACTATCAAGTAGTCATCATACCGAGCTTTTGTCAAAATGTTCATAACGTTTACATCTGCTCCTGCAATAGGTCTGTCACCTAGCGGTGCATCAAGGACATATTTCTCTGTGCAGCAATGAGGATAATCCTCAGATCACGGAACAATTCCGCATCATTGCTACTAACATCTTTCAACTTTAGTTTTCTCTAGGAACATATAAAAAATAAATGGGGAGCAACATCGTAAGCTATTGATCTACAACATAGATATGCTAATACTACGACGACTAAGTTCATGATAAATTAAAGTTCAATTTAATCATATTACTTAAGAACTCCCACTTAGATAGACATCCCTCTAGTCATCTAAATGATCACGTGATCCAAATCAACTAAACCATGTCCGATCATCACGTGAGATGGATTAGTTTCAATGGTGAACATCTTATGTTGATCATATCTACTATATGATTCACGCTCGACCTTTCGGTCTCCAGTGTTCCGAGGCCATATCTGCATATGCTAGGCTCGTCAAGTTTAACCCGAGTATTCTGCGTGTGCAAAACTGGCTTACACCCGTTGTATTTGAACGTAGAGTTTATCACACCCGATCATCACGTGGTGTCTCGGCACGACGAACTTTCGCGACGGTGCATACTCAGGGAGAACACTTATACCTTGAAATTTAGTAAGGGATCATCTTATAATGCTACCGTCGTTCTAAGCAAAATAAGAAGCATAATAAGATAAACATCACATGCAATCAAAATATGTGACATGATATGGCCATCATCATCTTGTGCTTTTGATCTCCATCTCCAAAGCACCGTCATGATCACCTTCGTCACCGGCGCGACACCTTGATCTCCATCGTAGCATCGTTGTCGTCTCGCCAACTATTGCTTCTACGACTATCGCTACCGCTTAGTGATAAAGTAAAGCAATTACATAGCGATTGCATTTCATACAATAAAGCGACAACCATATGGCTCCTGCCAGTTGCCGATAACATTACAAAACATGATCATCTCATACAAAACCGTATAACTCATCATGTCTTGACCATATCACATCACAACATGCCCTGCAAAAACAAGTTAGACATCCTCTACTTTGTTGTTGCAAGTTTTACGTGGCTGCTACGGGCTTAGCAAGAACCGTTCTTACCTACGCATACAAAACCACAACGATGTTTCGTCAAGTATGTGCTGTTTTAACCTTCACAAGGACCGGGCGTAGCCACACTTGATTCAGCTAAAGTGAGAGAGATAGACACCCGCCAGTCACCTTTAAGCAACGAGTGCTCGTAACGGTGAAACCAGTCTCGCGTAAGCGTACGCGTAATGTCGGTCCGGGCCGCTTCATCTCATAATACCGCCGAAGCAAAGTATGACATGCTGGTAAGCAGTATGACTAGTATCGCCCACAACTCATTGTGTTCTACTCGTGCATATCATCTACGCATAGACCTGGCTCAAGATGCCACTGTTGGGGAACGTAGTATTTTAAAATTTTCCTACGATCACGCAAGATCTATCTACCAGATGCATACCAACGAGAGGGAAGAGTGTGTCTACGTACCCTCGTAGACCGGAAGCGGAAGTGTCAAGTGACGCGGTTGATGTAGTCGAACTTCTTCGCGATTCAACCGATCAAGCACCGAATGTACGGCACCTCCGCGTTCAGCACACGTTCAGCTTGATGACGTCCCACGAGCTCTTGATCCAGTTGAGCTTCACGGGACAGTTTCGTCAGCACGACGGCGTGGTGACGGATATGATGTATTCACCGGCGCAGGGCTTCGCCTAAGCACCGCGACGGTATGACCGAGGTGTGTTTCTGTGGAGGGGGGCACCGCACACGGCTGGAACAATTCAACTTGTGTGTCTTTGGGTGCCCCCTTGCCCCCGTATATAAAGGAGCAAGGGGGGAGGCCGGCCGGCCCTCCTATGGTGCGGCTAGGGTGCAATCCTACTAGGAATAGGATTGCAATCCTATTCCTAGTAGGAACTACCAAAGAAGGAAGAGAGGGAAAGGAAAAGAGGGAGAGGTGGCGCCCCCCCAATCCTAGTCCAACTAGGATCCCTAGGTGGGGCGCCGGCCAGCCTCTATGGGCTGCCTCTCTCCTTTCCTTAAGGCCCACTATGGACCATCCCCCCTCGTAGGGGGTTCCGGTAACCCCCTCCGGCAATCCCGTTAAATCCGAAACTTTTCCGGAACACTTCCGGTGTCCGAATATAGTCGTCCAATATATCAATCTTTATGTCTCGGACATTCCAAGACTCCTCGTCATGTCCGTGATCTCATCCGGGACTCCGAACTACCTTCGGTACATCAAAACTCATAAACTCATAATACCGATCGTCATCAAACGTTAAGCGTGCGGACCCTACGGGTTCGAGAACTATGTAGACATGACCGAGACTCATCTCCGGTCAATAACCAATAGCGGAACCTGGATGTTCATATTGGCTCCTACATATTCTACGAAGATCTTTTATCGGTCAAAACCGCATAACAACATACGTTGTTCCTTTTGTCATCGGTATGTTACTTGCCCGAGATTCGATCGTCGGTATCTCCATACCTAGTTCAATATCGTTACTGGCAAGTCTCTTTACACGTTCCATAACACATCATCTCGTGACTAACTCATTAGTCTTTTGCTTGCAATGCTTATTGTGATGTGTGTTACCGAGAGGGCCCAGAGATACCTCTCCGACACTTCGGAGTGACAAATCCTAATCTTGATCTATGCCAACACCACGAATACTTTCGGAGACACCTGTAGAGCATATTTATGATCACCCAGTTACATTGTGACGTTTGATAGCACACAAGGTGTTCCTACGGTATTCGGGAGTTGCATAATCTCATAGTCATAGGAACATGTATAAGTCATGAAGAAAGCAATAGCAGTAAAACTAAACGATCAAAGTGCTATGCTAACGGATGGGTCTAGTCCATCACATCATTCTCCTAATGTTGTGATCCCGTTGATCAAATGACAACTCATGTCTATGGTTAGGAAACATAACCATCTTTGATCAATGAGCTAGTCTAGTAGAGGCATACTAGGGACACTCTGTTTTGTCTATGTATTCACACATGTACTAAGTTTCCGGTTAATACAATTCTAGCATGAATAATAAACATTTATCATGATATAAGGAAATATAAATAACAACTTTATTATTGCCTCTAGGGCATATTTCCTTCAAATATTATGTCTTGTGAGTAGTTACTTTTGTTCCTGAGAACATGGGAGAAGTCTTCCTATAAGTAGTCATGTGAATTTGGTATTCGTTTGATATTTTGATGAGATGTATGTTGTCTTTCCTCTAGTGGTGTCGTGTGAACGTCGACTACATGACACTTCACCATTGTTTGAGCCTAGAGGAAGGCATCGGGAAGTAATAAGTAGATGGTGGGTTGCTAGAGTGACAGAAGCTTAAACCCTAGTTTATGCATTGCTTCGTAAGGGGATGATTTGGATCCATATGTTTCATGCTATGGTTAGGTTTACCGTAATACTTCTTTTGTACTTGCGGATGCTTGCATTAGAGGTTAATCATAAGTGGGAGGCTTGTCCAAGTAAGGACAACACCCAAGCACCGGTCCACCCACATACCAAATTATCAAAGTACCGAATGCGAATCAGATGATCGTGATGAAAACTAGCTTGACGATAATTCCCATATGTCCTCGGGAGCGTTTTCCTTCATATAAAAGTTTGTCCAGGCTTGTCCTTTGCTACAAAAAGGATTGGGCCATCTTGCTGCACCTTATTTACTTTTACTATTTGTCACTTGCTACCAATTACCTTATCACAAAACTATCTGTTACCTATAATTTCAGTGCTTGCAGAAAACACTTTACTGAAAACTGCCTATCATTTCCTTCTGCTCCTCATTGGGTTCGACACTCTTACTTATCTAAAGGACTACGATAGATCCCCTACACTTGTGGGTCATCATGTTACTATCTACAAACACTAGTAGAAAACAGGGCATTGGTCCAGCCCATTAGCCCCGGTTCAATCTAGAACCGGGACCAATGGGGGTACTGGACCCGGTTCGTTAGCCCAGGGGGCCGGCCGGGCCACGTGGGCCATTGGTCCCGGTTCGTCTGGACCTATTGGTCCCGGTTGGCTCTAAAAACCGGGACCAATGGCTCTTGCTCCTGGCCCACCACTATTAGTCCCGGTTTGTTTTATGAACCGGGACCAAAGGCACACCTTTAGCCCCGGTTTGTAGCACTAACCGGGACCAGTGAGTTGCCTATATAAACCCCCTCACTCAAGAGCAGAGCTCACTGCTCTGTTTTTTTTCTGGCCGAGGGGGAGAGGGGTTAGTGGTGCTCTAGCTCACCTCCTATGCACACAACATGTTCGGTGGAATGCCCGAGCCACACTAGTTAAGCTTTTCTCCTCTCGAAGCTCTATTTTCTCCGAGATTTGTCTAGGTTTAGCGGTCCGTCACGTCCCGTCCCCGTCTTCGCCGCCGTCGATCGCCCCCGCCGATCTCGTCACCGACACCACCGTGGTGAGCCTCTTGTTATGTCCATGCTTTTCTTACTTTTATTATTGCTTTAGATAGATATTTGTCTAATTTTCTTACGTTTATTATTGCTTGTTATTATATAGTGCGATGGTTTTGATATCCGCCCACGTGGGCCCTCGTCCGGTCTACGATTCGGATGTGGTATATTATCTTTAATTTATAACTATTTGTTTTAGTGCTTATGATAGTTATGCCGACCAACCTGACATGCATAGATGTTTTATTATGTCTAGGAGGTAGTTGAACCGGAAATTCCAACCGACCCTCTTGTGGAGAGGTTAAATTTAGTTGAAGAGCAAAACATTTCGTTAAAGAAAAAATTGGAAAAAATGGAGGAGGAGAAGATGGAATTGGAGTTGCATGTTGCGGAAGTTATCGATGATCACAAGATCAAGATGGACCCTATTGTCGAGAGGTTAAATTTAGTTGAAGAAGAAAACAAATTCTTGAAGGAAAAAATAAAAAAAATGTGGACGAGAAGATGATATTGGAGTTGCATGTTGCGGATGTCGTCGATGATCACAAGATCAAGATGGATGCAATGCGGTTGAAGATTAAAAAGATTAGAAAATATGCCATTAATACCGAGGCTTGGTATCATTATGCCGTTGGATCAATTGTTACCTTGGTTGCGATTATGATAGCATTTGTTTTCGCGTTGAAATGTTTTACATAGTTTCGATGTGTATGGAGAGCTATATGTTGTTAGATGAGAACTATATATGTATGTACTTTGGTTTTAATGTGATGATGAACTTTTATCCATTTGGTCACTTAATTATCCATTTATGATGTTCTGTAATGGTTTTTGACACACTTAATTATATATAAATGCACGCAGATGAACCGCCAATGGATGTACGGTGACAGACACACCTCCGAGTACATTAAGGGCGTGCGTGAGTTTCTAAATGCGGCAGAGGCAAACAAGCAGAATGGTTTTATGTGTTGTCCATGCACTAAATGTGTGAATACGATGTCTTACTCTAACCGAAAAATCCTTCACTCCCACCTGCTTTACAAGGGTTTCATGCCACACTATAATGTTTGGACGAGGCACGGAGAAATAGGGGTTATGATGGAAGACGGCGAAGAAGAAGAGTACGATGACAACTATGTGCCCCCTGAATACGGTGATGCTGCAATGGGGGGAGCTGGTGAAGATCAAGAGGAACCAGACGATGTGCCCAATGATGCTGCAACGGGTGAAGCTGCTGAAGATCAAGAGGAACCAAATGATGATCTTTGCCGGGTCATTGTCGATGCAAGGACACAATGCGAAAGTCAAAAGGAGAAGCTGAAGTTCGATCGCATGTTAGAGGATCACAAAAAAGGGTTGTACCCCAATTGCGAAGATGGCAACACAAAGCTCGGTACCGTACTGGAATAGCTGCAGTGGAAGGCAGAGAATGCTGTGGCTGACAAAGGATTTGAGAAGCTACTGAAAATATTGAAGAAGAAGCTTCCGAAGGATAACGAATTGCCCGACAGTACATACGCAGCAAAGAAGGTCGTATGCCCTCTAGGATTGGAGGTGCAGAAGATACATGCATGCCCTAATGACTGCATCCTCTACCGCGGTGCATACAACGATCTGAACGCATGTCCGGTATGCGGTGCGTTGCGGTATAAGATCAGACGAGATGACCCTGGGGATGTTGATGGCGAGCCCGCCAGGAAGAGGGTTCCTGCGAAGGTGATGTGGTATGCTCCTATAATACCACGGTTGAAACGTTTGTTTAGAAACAGAGAGCATGCCAAGTTGATGCGATGGCACAGTGAGGACCGTAAGAAAGACGGGAAGTTGAGAGCACCCGCTGACGGGTCGCAATGGAGAAAAATCGAGAGAAAGTACTGGGAGGAGTTTGCAAAGGACGCAAGGAACGTATGGTTTGCTCTAAGCGCGGATGGCATTAATCCTTTCGGGGAGCAGAGCAGCAATCACAGCACCTGGCCCGTGACTCTATGTATGTATAACCTTCCTCCTTGGATGTGCATGAAGCGGAAGTTCATTATGATGCCAGTTCTCATCAAAGGCCCTAAGCAACCCGGCAACGACATTGATGTGTACCTAAGGCCATTAGTTGAAGAACTTTTACAGCTGTGGAATGGAAACGGTGTACGTGCGTGGGATGAGCACAAACAGGAGGAATTTGACCTAAAGGCGTTGCTGTTCGTGACCATCAACGATTGGCCCGCTCTCAGTAACCTTTCAGGACAGACAAACAAAGGATACCACGCATGCACGCACTGTTTAGATGAAACTGAAAGTATATACCTGGACAAGTGCAGGAAGAATGTGTACCTGGGCCATCGTCGATTTCTTCCGACCAACCATCAATGTCGAAAGAAAGGCAAGCATTTCAAAGGCGAGGCAGATCACCGGAAGAAGCCCGCCATGCGTACCGGTGATCACGTACTTGCTATGGTCAATGATTTACACGTAATCTTCGGAAAGGGCCCCGGCGCACTAGCTGTTCCGAATGACGATGAGGGACACGCACCCATGTGGAAGAAGAAATCTATATTTTGGGACCTACCCTACTGGAAAGACCTAGAGGTCCGCTCTTCAATCGATGTGATGCACGTGATACCATTGTCCGTTTGTACTATTCAAATTTCAATACTACTTGCACTAACAAAACAAAACAAAACAAAACAAACTTGAAAAATAAATAGCAACAATAAGTATTTTGTTGTAAGTATAAACAAAATAAAATAAATAAAGCAACAAAGAAAATAAATAAAGAAAGTAAAATAAATAAAGCAACTCTAAATACAGCAAAAAACAACTTAGAAATAAACAAAGAAAATAAAATAAATAAAGCAACTCTAAATACAGCAAAAAACAACTTAGAAATAAATAGCAACAATAAGTATTTTGTTGTAATTAAGTATAAACAAAATAAAATAAATAAAGCAACAAAGAAAATAAATAAAGGAAGTAAAATAAATAAAGCAACTCTAAATACAGCAAAAAACAACTTAGAAATAAACAAAGAAAATAAAATAAATAAAGCAACTCTAAATGCAGCAAAAAACAACTTAGAAATAAATAAAGCAAAAAAGGAAAAAAAAAATTGGGCGCTGCCCAGTGAGCCTGCAAGGCCTATAGCACAGGATCCACCTGTAATATAAGGCCCAGCAAGCTCACAGGGCAGCGCGCAGAGTTAGGCCCAAAAGCCTGCATTTGAGAGGAGCTCGAGAGGGTGGGAGCAGCAGCCCTTATAAACCACTCTCGAGCTCCCTCAGCTAGCGAGGTGGGACTAAACATCCCACCGCACCCGCGCCAGCTCAGGGCCTTTGGTCCCGGTTGCTGCCACCAACCGGGACTAATGCCCCCCTTTAGTCCCGGTTGCTGCCACCAACCGAGACTAAAGGCCCCTCCTTCCCGCCCTTTGGGCTGCTGAAAAGAAACAAAATAAAATAAATAAAGCAACAAAGAAAACAAATAATTTCAAATTTAAACTATTCAAATTTGAATACTACTTGCACTAACAGAAAGTTCGTAATTGGTTTTACAAAAGAAAATAAATAATGCAGAAAACAAAACAAAAAAACTTGAAAAAAAAATAGCAACAATAAATATATTTTTGTAAGTAGAAACAAAATCAAATAAATAAAGAAACAAAGAAAACAAATAAATAAAAATAGCAACAGTAAGTATTTTGTTGAAAGTAGAAAAAAAACTAAAAAATAAAGCTACAAAGAAAAAAAGAAAAAATATGCCACTTGCTGGGCCCACACGGCCTGAATACGACTAGAAACCCAACCATGGGCCAGGATTCAGGCCCGTAGAAAGCCCAACAAGTCCACAGGCAAAGCAGTGTCAGTTTAGGCCCTTAGGCCTGCAGTTTAGAGGAGTTCGAGAGGAGAGAGGCAGCGGGGCTTATAAACTGGTGCTGCTCTCCCTCAACTAGCGAGGTGGGACTAAACTTCCCACCGCACCGCGGCAAGGCCTTTAGTCCCGGTTGCTGCCACCAACCGGGACTAAAGGGTTGCATTAGTCCCGGTTGCTGCCACCAACCGGGACTAAAGGCCCCACCTTCCCGCCCTTTGGGCTGCTGAAAAGGGACCTTTAGTCCCGGTTGGTGGCAGCAACCGGGACTAAAGGGTGGCATTAGTCCCGGTTTCAGCCACCAACCGGGACTAATGCCCCTCCTATATAACAAGGACTTGCGAAAATTTGGGCAGTTTTCATCTCTTCCCCGCCCCGACGCCTCCCTCTGCCCCTTCCCCGCCCCCGTCGCCGTCGCCGTCGCCCCGCGCCGTCGCCCCGTCGCCGCCTCGTCGCCGCGCCCCGCGCCGTCGCCCCGCCCCGCGCCGTCGCCGCGCCCCCCGGCCGGCCCGTCGCCCCGCGCCGCCGCGCGCCCCGCCCCGCAGCCGTCGCGCCGCCGCGCCCCGACGCCGCCTCGTCGCCGCGCCGCCCCGCCGCCGTCGCGCCGCCCCGCCCCGCCACCGTCGCGCCGCCCAGCCCTGCCGATGTGAGGGCCGGCTCCCTTTATTTATATGTTTAATATATATTGCTGTATATATATATATATAGTACTGTGTATATATATATATGTATATATGTGTATATTTTTTTTCTTAGGAATTTTCTTAGGAAATTGCAGTATATATAGTTGCTGTATATAGTTGCTGTATTTATATGTATGTGTATATCTTTTTTTTTCTTAGGAATTTGCTAAATATATATGTTAAATATATATTTATGTGTATATAAATATATTTTTTCTTAGGAAGTTGCTGTATATATGTGATGTGTGTATATGTGATGTATATATATGTGTATGTGGCTATATAGTTTTTTGTTTATATATGCTAAATATATATAGAAAGTTTTATATATATATGCAAAAGTTACAAATTTAGAAAAAGAAGGATAGGAAAGAAGAAAATAAGAAAGAGGAAAGAAAGAAGAAGAGGAGAGGAAGAAGAGAAGAAATAAATAAGAAGAAGAAAAAAAAGAAAAAGAAGGATAGGAAAGAAGAAAATAAGAAAGAGGAAAGAAAGAAGAAGAAGGAGAGGAAGAAGAGGAGAAATAAATAAGAAGAAGAAAAAAAGAAAAAAAGAGGAGAAGAAGAAAGGAATAGAGGAGAAGAAGAGAAATTTTCTCTTCTTCTCCTCTATTCCTTTCTTCTTCTCCTTTTTTTTCTTTTTTTTCTTCGATCTTCTCCTCTAGCGGTTCCTTTTTTCTTCTTCTTCCTCTTTTTTTATCGGATATGTATACACCCTCTCCCCGATAACTTCGACATTAGGGGGGGCCGGGGTCGAGGGTCGTCGAGGGACCGAGGCCGAAGGTCGAGGGGTCGAGGGTCGTCGAGGGACCGATCGAGAGGCCGAAGGGCGAGGGGTCGAGAGGTTGCCTAGCAGTCGGGGGTCTAGGGTTGTGGATCGCCGAGCAGTCGGGGGTCAAAGTATTGAAGAATTCCATGACTTCATCATTAGCCAGAAGTAACCGGGGCATTTTGGTACAAAGTTATGCAAAGATATTTTGGAACGGAGTTCCTGATAGAATAATCCGTCTTTTGTTACGAATTATCCTATCGGGGACTCCGTTCCAAAATAACTTTGGAGAGCTTCGTACCATCATGCTACTGTTACTTTCGCCTAATGATGAAGTATTGGTTTTGTTGAATCCTTTGACACTAGCTAGACAAAATGTGACATGAGGGGGTCTAGGGTTTGTGGATCGCCGAGCAGTCGGGGGTCGAGGGGTCGAGAGAGGTTGCCTAGCTAGTGTCAAAGTATTGAAAAATTCCATGACTTCATCATTTGCCAGAAGTAACCGGGGCATTTTGGTACGAAGTTATGCAAAGATGTTTTGGAACGGAGTTCCTGATAGGATAATCCGTCTTTTGTTACGGATTATCTTATCTGGGACTTCGTTCCAAAACAACTTTGGAGAGCTTCGTACCATCATGCTACTGTTACTTTCGCCTAATGATGAAGTATTGGTTCTGTTGAATCCTTTGACACTAGCTAGACAAAATGTGACATGAGGGGGTCTAGGGTTTGTGGATCGCCGAGCAGTCGGGGGTCGAGGGGTCGAGAGAGGTTGCCTAGCTAGTGTCAAAGTATTGAAAAATTCCATGACTTCATCATTTGCCAGAAGTAACCGAGGCATGTTGGTACGAAGTTATGCAAAGATGTTTTGGAACGGAGTTCCTGATAGGATAATCCATCTTTTGTTACGGATTATCTTATCTGGGACTTCGTTCCAAAACAACTTTGGAGAGCTTCGTACCATCATGCTACTGTTACTTTCGCCTAATGATGAAGTATTGGTTTTGTTGAATCCTTTGACACTAGCTAGACAAAATGTGACATGAGGGGGTCTAGGGTTTGTGGATCGCTATATTATGCAGATTGAAGATCGTCGAATTGAAGAAAAGACAAGTAGGTGATATTGGGTTTATTAACACATACCTCATAGATGCAACCGAGGTTAAATTGCGTCCCGGCGATACCGAGACCAACTTGCTACGATCGTTGGTGGTAAATGAAAACAAAGATATAATACTCTTTCCTTACAACTTCAAGTGAGTGTTAATGTCTTGTGCATATTTGGTTTCCCTTATATATATCAGTCAAGTTTATAGTGATGTAATGATCTCATGCATTCGTGCGCAGCTTCCACTATATTCTCTTAGAGATTAAGCTTGAGAAGGGAATAGTAACTGTCTTCGACTCTAAACGTAAAGATCCCGAGGAGTATGCGGACATGACTCAAATGCTAGCCAGGTAAGTTAAATCGATCAATATTATCCACCATGCATATATATCAGCAACTTCATTTCTGATATCAACTAATTGTTTCCTTTGTCTGGCAGGGCTTGGAAAAAATTCATCAAAAAAGCTCCGGGACTGCCGAAGAAGCTACAATTTAGATACCCGAAAGTAAGTACTATATAGTAGCATGTTCCGCGCGCGCATCTCCTATATCTTGATTCAAGCGCTAGCTAGTTTCATCAATACCAATTTGGCATTCTTGCTTATCAGTTTGATTGAGCTCTATTTCTTGTAAAGTGGTTGTGGCAGTAACCCGGGAATGATTATTGTGGATACTACATTTGCGAGTCCATCCGCCACACGACCTGTGAGCGGGGCTACACTGATGAACAATTTGAAGTGCGTAAGCAATCAATAATATTCACAAATTTATAGCATCATTTCATGTATTGACCCCCTACTTCAAATTAGATGTTTCGGATGCGGGATGAACTCCTAACACCAGATCGTCTGCGAGCAATTCAAGAGGAATTGGTGGCATTCTTCCTTGAACACGTGATCGCTGAAGACGGAGAATACTATGTGGACCCTGCATCCATGTGTTAGGAGATTATTTTTGTAAGAGATAATTATTGTATATATGTGCCCGGTAGTGTCGGATAGGATATACGAGAACTTGTTGTTCGACCAATCTCTCGGAGAAGGAGAGGTGGTCGATATTATTACTTCTCTCTGTATGCATATATATATATATATATATATATGTTGATTATATATACGAGATCTTCTGTTCCTTCGTTTGCTTAGTAGCTAGCAGCTAGCTAGCTAGCTAGCGTGACTCTAGTCCATATATATACGTATGTGTAGTATGTAGCGTCGACCAAAAGCACGGACATAAGAGAGAACACTTCTCTCTATTAATTAGCTAGCTAACACAATATATCAAACACCTAAATTAACCCCCAAAACCTAAAACCCCCCCTCCCCTTTCAAAAAAAAAACAAAAACCACAGCTACAGAAATGCTGACACGTGGATGCCTTTTGGTCCCGGTTGGAACCACCAACCGGGACTAAAGCCCCTCCTGCCTGGACTCGGTGCACAGGCCACGTGGACACCCTTTTGCCCCGGTTCTGGATTGAACCGGGACTAAAGGGTCAGAGCATTAGTACCGACCCTGTTGCACCGGTTCCAGAACCGGGGCTAAAGGCCCAAATGAACCGGGTCTGATCCCCCTTTATCTACTAGTGAAAGCTCGACTTGTCGCAAAAAGGGTTTTAAACAAGTTCAAGGTGTTGACTACGATGAGTTGTATCTGATGCAATCAAAAGGTTTTGTCAATCCTAAAAGTGCTAACAAAGTGTGCAAGCTCCAGCGATCCATGTATGGACTGGTGCAAGCATCTCATAGTTAGAATATACACTTTGATAAGGTGATCAAAGCATATGGTTTTATACAGACGTACGGTGAAGCCTGTATTTGCGAGAAAGTGAGTGGGAGCACTACACCATTTTTTGATAAGTATATGTGAATGACATATTGTTGATCGAAAATTATGTAGAATTTTCTAGAAAGCATAATGGATTGTTTAAAAGGAGTTTTTCAATAAAAGTCCTCGGTGAAGCTGATTACATATTAGGCACCTAGATCTATGGAGATAAATCATGACGCTTGATAAGATTTTCGATTAGTACATACCTTGATAAAGATTTTGAAGTAGTTCAAAATGGATCAGTCAGAGAAGCAGTTCTTGCCTGAGTTATAAGGTATGAAGTTGAGTAAGACTCAAAACCTGACCACGATAGAAGATAGAGAAAGAATGAAAGTCATTCCCTATGCCTCAGCCATAGGTTCTATAAAGTATGCCATGTTGTGTACCAAACCTGTTGTGTACCTTGCCATGAGTTTGGCAAGGAGGTACAATAGTGATCCAGGAGTAAATCACTGGACAGCGGTCAAAATTATTCTTAGTTACTGGATGACTAAGGAAATGTTTCTTGATTATGGAGGTGATAAAGAGTTCGTCGTAAAATGCCGATGCAATCTTTGACACTAATCTAGGTGACTCTAAGTATCAATATGGATGAGTATTGAAAGTGGGAGCAATTAGCTCGAGTAACTCCATGCAGAGCATTGTAGACATAGAAATTTGCGAAATACATACGGATCTGAATGTAACAGACCCGCTGACTAAACTTCTCTCACGAAGCAAAACATGATCACAACTTATTACTCTTTGGGTGTTAAATCACATGGCAATGTGAACTAGATTATTGACTCTAGTAAAACCCTTTGGGAGTTTGTCACATGGCGATGTGAACTTTGGATGTTATTCACATAACGATGTGAACTATCGGTATTAAATCACATGGCGATGTGAACTAGATTATTGACTCTAGTGCAAGTGGGAGACTGAAGGAAATATGCCCTAGAGGCAATAATAAAGTTGTTATTTATATTTCCTTATATCATGATAAAAGTTTATTATTCATGCTAGAATTGCATTAACCAGAAACTTAGTACATGTTTGAATACATAGACAAAACAGAGTGTCCCTAGTATGCCTCTACTTGACTAGCTCATTGATCAAAGATGGTTATGTTTCCTAGCCATAGACATGAGTTGTCATTTGATTGATGGGATCACATCATTAGGAGAATGATGTGATGGACAAGACCCATCCGTTAGCTTAGCAACTTGATCCTTTAGTTTTACTGCTATTGCTTTCTTCATGACTTATACATGTTCCTATGACTATGAGATTATGCAACTCCCGAATACTGGAGGAACACCTTGTGTGCTATCAAATGTCACAACGTAACTTGGTGATTATAAAGATGCTCTACAGGTGTCTCCGAAGGTATTTGTGGTGTTGGCATAGATCGAGAATAGGATTTGTCACTCCGAGTGTCGGACAGGTATCTCTGGGCCCTCTCAGTAATACACATCATAATAAGCCTTGTAAGCAAACGACTAATGAGTTAGTCACGAGATGATGTATTACAGAATGAGTAGAGAGACTTGCTGGTGACGAGATTGAACTAGGTATGATGATACCGACGATCCAATCTCGGGCAAGTAACATAGCGATGACGAAGGGAATAACGTATGTTCTTATGCGGTTTGACCTATAAAGATCTTCGTAGAATATGTAGGAACCAATATGGGCATCCAGGTTCCGCTATTGGTTATTGACCGGCGATGAGTCTCGGTCATGTCTACATAGTTCTCAAACCCGTAGGGTCCGCACGCTTAACGTTAGATGACGATCGATATTATGAGTTCATGAGTTTTGATGTACCGAAGATAGTTTAGAGTCCCGGATGAGATCAAGGACATGACGAGGAGTCTCAGAATGTCCGAGACATAAAGATTGATATATTGGACAGCTATATTTGGACACCGGAAGTGTTTCGGGTGATTTCGGAGAAAACCGGAGTGCTGGAGGGGTTATCGGAACCCCCTCGGGGAGTATTGGGCCATAGTGGGCCTTGAGGGAAAAATGAGAGGAAGCCCATAGGGCTGGCCGGCGCCCCCCTTAGGAAATCCTAGTTGGACTAGGAGTGGGGGGGGGGGGCGGCCACCTCTCTCCTTGCTTCTTCTTTCTTCTCCTTCCTTTCCAACTCCTAGTAGGAGTAGGAAAGGGGAGTCCTACTCCTACTAGGAGTAGGATTGCTCCCTCTATGGCGCGCCCCTAGGGCTGGCCGGCCCTCCCCCTTGTTCCTTTATATACAGGGGCAGGGGGCACCCTAGAACATACAAGCAACATTGTTTTAGCCGTGTGCGGTGCCCCCTCCATAGAAACACACCTCGGTCATATCGTTGCAGTGCTTAGGCGAAGCCCTGCGTCGGTAACTTCATCATCTCTGTCACCATGCCGTCGTGCTGACGAAACTCTCCCGTGACGCTCAACTGGATTAAGAGCTCGTGGGACGTCATCGAGCTGAACGTGTGATGAACGCGGAGGTGCCGTACGTGCGATGCTTGGATCGGTTGGATCGCGAAGACGTTCGACTACATCAACCGCGTCACTAGACGCTTCCGCTTTCGGTCTACGTTGGTACGTAGACACACTCTCCCCTCTCGTTGCTATGCTCCTAGTAGATAGATCTTGCGTGATTGTAGGAAATTTTTGAAATACTACGTTCCCCAATAGGGGGGGGGGGTCGTCCCACGCATGCGCTCAAACTTTATTTGGTCTAGCATGGGACACATCTATATATATCTATACATCTATACACCTATATAGTGTGCGGATAACTTTGATAGTTGGTCGTTGGATGAAGCCAATACGACGATACTGAGATGGCAAATCCGAGCACTACTGGCCGTTGGATATCATCTACATTCCACCAGATTGTGCCACATGTACAATCTAGGAGACTCCATGGTTGAACTTCAGCATAATGTACAAACCTCAAAACACAAGCACTTCTCCTTTGTTCTCTAGAATCTTCCATATCTTAATTGCCCAAACTTTTTTTCTAAATGAATTGTCACCTTTTGTTTTTACATTATGCTTTACAATGCACAATTCCATGAATCTTAATATTTTTTTTTCTAAACTAATTGATTTTGGATGAGATGAACTATAAGAATTAAACGAACATCTACATCATGCATATATGAATCAACGATTACATGCTATAGTGTGGTAGTTATTCATAATTTGGTTACCAAATCTCATGCGTGCAATGCACGTGTACCTTACTAGTATCAATAGGAAACCATCATGGTCAAACCCTTCTCGTCGTTGGGTCAAAGGGGTTGATTGTGTGAGGCCCCCTAATTGTCAGTAAAGGATAGTATATATACCTCGGGGAGCGCACAGATATGTGCCACGTCTATAAGCCGCACAAGGTAGACATGCTCGAGAAGAACACTCTGCCCCCTATACCCTGCATGCAACCTGAAAAAGGTTTATATAATCGACATGACAGGTCAAGTCAATCATTCTTTAATTATTTAGAGGAAAAAATAACCCATAACAACATAGTAGGTTTATATAATTGCCATGATAGGTCAAGTTAATCATTCTTTAATTTTTTAGAGCAAAAAATGACTCATAAATACATAGTATACAAATTAGCAAAACAAGGATCCCAAGGTTTATATAATTGCCATGATAGGTCACTATAGAGAGATAATATATCTCTGTAATGATCGTGTGATGGCATTTAAATGATGCTTGAGATATGCAACTTCCCACCGGGTCACCCATCCTTGGACTACTCGAGCCCGAGCATGCTTAACTTCTGCGTTCTATTCGAATAGGCTGGCGGATGGGAAGCCAACCCTTGCTGATAAGAATTGCCTCCTTCCCATTAAGGCATTGCACGCTGGTCACCCTATGGGACCTACTCCCTCCTATCACACAAATTTGTGCTTTTAGAAACTGTGTGGGATATTTTACATGGCCGGTGTGTTGCCGCTAGCCTTCAATGAGCACTGACACTGGTAGCGGGAAAACGATGGGAGAAGAGGCGGGAAACCGATGAGAGGAGTGGCGAGAAACAGTAGCTTGTTTTGAAAACCTAGTAGAAAAGGAAGCGTGAGCTAGCACGACGCATGCACACAGTGCTTACCGATGTACTGCGTGTGCTGTCAAAAGGGCTCAGGGTTGTCGTTTGATCTGGGAGCATCCAACGGTGCACACGTACGATCCGTGGGGTTTGGGTTATGGCCAATCAAAATGCACGACTCAGATCGCGTGCACAGCAGCGCGGAAGAATATCATATGGAAACCAACATTTGGTGGAAACCGATGAAAACCAACAGAAAAGGATGTTTTGAAGTTTCAAAAAAGTTGGAAAAAAATGCGGGATGTTAAGAGGATGATGTTTTATTGCCACACAAAATTTCAAGTTGAAACACATTACGATATGTGAGCTATGAGAAAGAGAAAATCAACGTTGAATAGTGTCGAATAGTAATGTCACTATTCAGGGCTGAATTTGTCTTTTTCATAGCTCACATCCCGTAATGTTTTTCAACTTGAAATTTTGTGTCACAATAAAACATCACCTTCTTAACATCCCACATTTTTTTCAGATTTTTATGTAACTTTAAATATGGTTTCCACGAAGTTTTCATTGAATATTGGCTTTCGTGAGTGAACCGTGTGCTATTTGAAAACATTTTGTGAGAAGAATCTCGTATATCCAAAACTAAGCCGAGAAACTTGAAACCTGGCATGGTGTCACGACATGGCACTTATATGTCGAGGAATTTTTTCATCCATTGTGGCGCAAGTTTTATTACAAGCGTCTTACAAACGGGAGCTTCTCTCAAAGAAACCTCGTGGTTCCGATAGGGAAACGTGTCCCCCTTGTGGGCGAAACGTAATCACTGCCTCTTTTCGCCTTGTATTTTATTCTACAGGTAACATGGAACGACAGGATATCCGTGCTGAAATTTAAACTTATTCAGGGTTCGGTTGGCCTTTTATACACTAATTGAGTTTCCTAGGCATTTAAAGTCCATAATTCAAATCTGAACTTCAAATACATGCTCCAGTTCACCAAAATGACTAGAAAAATTATACATGTACCATTGGGTGCATGTTTAGGTCTCATGCCAGGAATGGGAACGAATTACAACCGTACCCACATCCTGGCTCGTCCTCAAACATTTGGAATCTCAGTTTTTTAAGTCTCCATAAATCCAAAACTCACCAGAAAGTCATCAAAGGTGGCACGGTGTCACGTCATGGCACATATATGTTGTGCTAAAAACATTGTCTAATTTGGGCCAAGCTTTATTACAAACCTCTTACAAAAACCGGAGCTTCTCTCAAAGAAGCCTCGTGGTTCTGATAGGGAAACTGTCCCCCTTGTGGGCGAAATGTAATCACTGCCTCTTTTCGCCTTGTATTTTATTCTACGGGTAACATGGAACGACAGGATATCCGTGCTGAAATTTAAACTTATTCAGGGTTCGTTTGGCCTTTTTATACACTAATTGAGTTTTCTAGGCATTTAATGTCCATAATTCAAATCTGAACTTCAAATACATGCTCCAGTTAACCAAAATGGCTAGAAAAATTATACATGTGCCCATGGGTGCATGTTCAGGTCACATGCCAGGAATGGGAACGAATTACAACCATACCCGCATCCTGGCTCGTCCTCTAACATTTGGAATCTTGGTTTTTCAGTCCACATAAATCTAAAACTCACCAGAAAGTCATCTGCGGTGGCACGGTGTCACGTCATGGCACCTATATGTCGTGGTAAAAACATTGTCTAATTTGGGCCAAGCTTTATTATAAACCTCTTACAAAAACTGGAGCTTCTCTCAAAAAGGCTCGTGGTTCCGATAGGGAAACGTGTTCCCCTTGTGGGCGAAACGTACTCACTGCCTCTTTTCGCCTTGTATTTTCTTCCACAGGTAACATGGAATGACATGATATCCGTGCTGAAATTTAAACTTATTAAGGGTTCGTTTGGCCTTTTTATGCACTAATTGAGTTTCCTAGGCATCTAATGTCCATAATTCAAATCTGAACTACAAATACATGATACTGTTCACCAAAATGGCTAGAAAAATTATACATGTCTCCTTGGGTGCATGTTTAGGTCCCATGCCAGGAATGGGAACGAATTACAACCGTACCGGTGTCCTGGCTCGTCCTCAAACATTTCAAATCTCGGTTTTTAAGTTCCCATAAATCCAAAACTCACCAGAAAGTCATCAAAGGTGGCATGGTGTCACGTCATGGCACATATATGTCGTGGTAAAAACATTGCCAATTTGGGCCAAGCTTTATTGCAAACCTCTTACAAACCGGAGCCCGTCGCAGGAAACCCCATGGTTTCGATAGGGAAACGTGTCCCCTTGTAAGCCAAACGATAATCACTCCCTCTTCTAGCCTCGTATTTTCTTCTACACGCGACACAGAACAACGGGAGATTCACGCTGAACTTTGAAATTATTCAGGGTTCGTTTGACCTTTTTTATTCATTAATTGAGTTTCTAGGAATTTAATGTCCATAATTCAAATCTGAACTACAAATGCATGCTCAAGTGCACCAAAATGGCTAGAAAAATGTACATGTTTCCTTGGGGTGCATGTTTAGGTCCCATGGAACGAATGGGAAACGAATTCAACCGTCCCACCGTCCTGGCTTCGCCACAAACATTGCGAATCTCGGTTTTTAAATCTCTATAAATCCAAAACTCACCAAGAAATCATGAAACTTGGCATATTTGGGCGAAGCTATATTACAAGCCTCTTACAAACCGGAGCCAGTCTCAACCATCGTGGTTCCGGTAGGGAAACATGCCCCTCTTGTGGGCGAAACTATAATCGCTGCCTCTTCTCCCCTTGAACTTTGTTTTCTACAGGCAACATAGAATAACGGGAGTGCCGGGCAGAAATTTAAAACTATTCAGGGTTCGTTTGGCCATTGTATATATATTACTAATTACTAAGTTTTCTACGCATTTAATGTAGTCCATAATTCAAATTTGAACTACAAGCACATGCTCCAGTGAAGCAAAATGGGTGGGAAATCATACATGTATCATTGGGTGCATGTTTAGGTCTCATTTAAAGAATGGGAAGGAATTACAAACTTGTTGTCGTCCTGAAACATTGAGAATCTCGGTTTTTTAATCCCAGTAAATCAAAAACTCACCCAAAAAACATGAAACTTTCCATGGTTTCATGACATGGCACATATATGTCGTGGTAAAAAAAATCATGTTTGAGAAGAGGCGCACACATTAGTAGCCAATGAAGTCCTTTTTGAAACAAAAACTTGACACATCAATTCGCAAACGGCTTTATTATATTAACCGTGTCGAAATTTAACCATACTCGGTGGCGTGCATCCAACTGTTTGATTAGACGGGACGAGCGCGAGAAGTCTGCTGTGCTGGCTTGATGGGACGTGTGCGAGCAGTCCGCCACACATGCTTGATGGGACGCGTGCATCCTGTCCACCTTGCAGTCGCAGGCTCGACGAGACACGTGTGAGAAGCAAGGCCGCCCATGCTCACCGGGAAGCGAGCTCTTTGACCTCCATGCACCAGCCGCCGCCCGCCTCGCTCATAACTTCTCCATTAATGGATTAATTAAAGCACCTGGACGGAGGGTGTTTGCTTGTGATCCCATGGCAGCATTTGCTTTGTTCGTGTTTTCAACTCATATTCTGCCCTAATTTAGATTGCCACATAGGGCAACGGATAATACGACCACAAATAAAATGTCAATGGATAATACGACGACAAAATTACAATGGCGCAAACAATAATTGTCTTACATATTCCGGATAATTTAAATTGCCACATGCGGCAAAGCCTGGAAGACACGGGGTCAAGAGAAGAAGGAAATTGCAGACAACGATCTGGGTCGCTACTGTCTCTACTCGTCGATGGACCGCTGATAACCCACAAGTATAGGGGATCACAACAATTTTTGAGAGTAGAGTATTC
Organism: Secale cereale; assembly: GCA_902687465.1. Taxonomy (NCBI): domain Eukaryota; kingdom Viridiplantae; phylum Streptophyta; class Magnoliopsida; order Poales; family Poaceae; genus Secale; species Secale cereale. The sequence continues at coordinate 25,115,899 of LR738709.1, forward strand.
AACCCAAATTTATAGATTCGACACAAGGGGAGCCAAAGAATATTTGTAAGTATTAGCAGCTGAGTTATCAATTCAACCACACCTGCAGATTAATTATCTGCAGCAAAGTGATCAGTAGTACAGTAATATGATAGTTTTGATAGCAGTGGCAACAGCAATAATAAGTAACAGAGATAGCAATAGTTTTGTAACAAGTGCAGCAGTAACGATAGCAACAGTAACTTAGCAAGCTCAATATGGGATAAATTTGTAGGCATTGGATCGCTTATTTGTTGGATGATATTCATCATGTGACATTCATAACCTAGGGCGATACGACACTAGCTCCAGTTCATAAATATAATGTAGGCATGTATTCCGTGAATAGTCATACATACTTATGGAAAGAACTTGCACGACATCTTTTGTCCTACCCTCCCGTGGCAGCGGGGTCCATATTGGAAACTAAGGGATATTAATGCCTCCTTTTAATAGAGAACCAGAACAAAGCATTAACACACGGTGAATACATGAACTCCTCAAACAACGGTCATCACCGGGAGTGGTTCCGGTTATTGTCACTCCAGGGTTGCCGAATCATAACACATAGTAGGTGACTATAACTTGCAAGATCGGATCTAGAACATGCATATAATGATGATAACATAAACAGTTCAGATCTGAAATCATGGCACCCAGGCCCAAAGTGTCAAGCATTAAGCATGGCAAAGTCATAGCAACATCAATCTCAGGACACAATGGATACTAGGGATCGCACCTAACGAAACTAACTAGATTACATGATGAATCTCATCCAACTCCTCACCGACCAGCGAGCCTACTAAGGAATTACTCACTTCTGGTGGGGAGCATCATGGAATTGGCGATGGAGAAGGGTTGATGATGACGAAGGACGAAGATCTCCTCTCCAGAGCCCCAAACGGACTCTAGATCTGGCCTCCCGAGGAAGAACAGGAGGTGGCGGAGGCTCCGTCTCTTAGATCGCGATAATTCTTTCTCCCTGATTTTTTTCTGGGCGATTGTGAACTTATAGTACTAGGGTTGGCATCTGCGGGGCCACCAGGTGGGGACAACCCACCTGTGCACGCCAGGAGGGAGTGGCGCGCCCTGGTGGGTTGTGCCCACCCAGGTGCCCCCCTCCGGTGGTTCCTCCCTCCAGTATTTTTCTTTTATACTATTAAAAATCGTCGCAAAGTTTCGTTCCATTCCGAGAACTTTTATTTCTACACAAAAACAACACCATGGTAGTTTTGCTGAAAACATCATCAGTCCGGGGTTAGTTTCATTCAAATCATGCAAATTAGAGTCCAAAATAGGAGGGAAAGCGTTAGGAAAAGTAGATACATTAGAGACATATCAACTCCCCCAAGCTTAAACCTTTGCTTATACTCAAGCAATTCAGTTGATAAACTGAAAGTGAGAAAGAAAAACTTTTAGGAACTCTTTTACTCTTGTTTGCATAAATAAGTTTAAACAACACCCATGTTTTTAGCCATCATTATATTAACCATATCGACAATAACTCCTAAAGATTATAATGACTCATATGAATGACATAATTAGCTAGTGAGCAATAATAAGATATCTCAAATAGCAACACGTTACCAAAACAACCATGATATAATATGACAGTAGTGGTATCTTGCTAGCCCTTTCTGAGACCGCAAAACATAAATCCAAAGCACCTCCAATGTCCGAGCAACGACTAAAAATTGTAATTCATGGTAGAAAAGATCCAGTCATGATAACACCCAACATTCACTGCACACAATGCATAGGCATGACAACAATGCTCTCAGATCTGGCGCTTATTAGAGAAGGTGATGACACAACATAAAAGTAAATAGATAGTCCCTTCACAAAGGGAAGCAGTGATTTGCAGAGGTTCTAGAACTCAAGTTTTTAAAACAGAGGTAAATGAAATTTTGAGAGGTGCACCCTTCTCATTCACTTCACGACTATCATCTATCGATATCTCGCATGCTAAAATGAGCTAGTGGCAGTTCACAAGCAGAAAAGTAAATGTTTGAACTCCATTCAGAATTTTTTTTGTTTATTTGTAAGCATTTTCTTTTTAAAATTTGGGACTGGGGATCCATATTACCGCCCTTTTCTCGTGCAATGGCGAGTGAATAAACACTCAACCTGAGAATAACCCGCTTAGCATGGAAAATACCAACCACCTGCTGCCGTTCCATGAGCGATCCAGACACACAAAAGGGAAATTTATTTGAAGTTTTTAGAGGTGGCACATGCAAATTTAGTTAGAACGGAAGGGTAATACCGCATATAGGTAGGTATGGTGGACTCATCTAGAATAACTTTGAGTTTTAGAATTTGATGCACAAGCAGTATTCCCACTTAGTACAGTTGAAGGCTAGCAAATAGGTTCGGAAGCGGCCACCTAGAGAGCAACAATGGTCATGAACAGGCATCATGCATAATAAACATTAGACACCCGCATGAGTAGGATATGGACACCATGAACATAAATATCATAGAGGCTATGTTGGTTTTGATTCAACTACATGCATAAACATGTGCCAAGTCAAGCCACTTAAACATTCAGAGGAGGATACCATATCATCATACTACATCACAATCATTTTAACACAATGTTGATATCCGAGATAAATCATTATTAACTCTTAGCTACTTATGCATGGCATGTGAAACTATAATCTCTAATTGTCATTGCAAACATGTTTAATCATACTGGGCTGAATCATGGATACTAGGTTAAACCTATTTACAAAAACAGATCAAGTCGAGTTCATACCAGTTTCTATTTGGCACAACCAGTTCATCGACTATCGTCATTATTGCCTTTCACTTGCACGACCGAACGATCTGGAATAATAATAAAGGTGCAAGAGTGTGGTGGACTAAGCTGGAATCTGCAAACATTTTATTCAACAAGAGAAGACAAGGTAAACTGGGCTATTGTTAGATTAACAATTATGCATATGAGAGCCACTCAACATTTTTATTGTGATCTTCTCCTTGGTACGACTCAATAAACAGAAAAGAAATTCAGTGGAACATCCTGAAATATTTTTGGAGTTTTTGGTTTTATAGAACAAGCGAATAAAGAGGGAAACTGAAAACGAGAAAAACTATTTACACGGGAAAGCTCCCGACAAGCAAAAGAAGAATAGGAATTTTTTTTGGGTTTTCTTTTTAGTGCTTCTACAAACTATTCTAGAAAGAAAAGCAAAAAGAAGAAGGAAATAGTATTGCATTTTCACAAGTTTTTTTAAAAAACACACAAGAAGAAAGCGAGAAAATAAAATTTAAGCATGGATAATACAATGAAAAAGTGTGAACATCGACGACTGAGATGTGTGAACATAAATGTAAAGTCGGTGAGAAACAAGTACTCCCCAAAGCTTAGGCTTTTGGCCTAACTTGGTATGTAGTCAGTAGCCTGGATAGTCGTTGGGATACTGAGGGGCAGGCATCCACTCATCCCACTATTAAGGCTCCTCCTCTCATGTAGCCTGGGCGTTTCGGTAGGCGATGATATCCGCAGGCATAATCCTATATCCACCCCTGCCAATAGGATCAAACAAAGCAGGTGTAGGCAGTGGAATGATATCACGAGTAGTTACACTAAAAATTAGGTTATAAGGAATATGAATGTTAGGATAATCACCAGCAGTGAACTGGTGGTGATCCATAGCAACACGATCAAGGTAGACCTTGGGTAAAAGAAAATCATGGGGGCGTATCTGAACGTTAAAGCGGGTCGCCAAACGAGTGGCATAAATAGCTCCATGTATTTTACCCCTAGACTTATTAATGTGGAGGCGGCGTGCCACAATAGCTCCCAAGCTATAAGTGTTGTCGCCCTCTAGTGCGCGACGTAAAATGGCAAGGTCTAGTGAACTGAGTGCACCCACCTTCTCTCTAGCTAGCAAGCATTTTGTAATGAAAAGAGCAAAATAACGGACAGTAGGAAAATGCAAGCCAGCAACAATGATACCCGATACCCCTCCCTCATCACCCATTGTCAGAGTACGGTAAAAGCTTTAAAACTCTCCGGGTCTAGGCTCCGCCAAACTACCATCAGTAGGAAGTAAGCATATTTCACAAAATTAATTTAATAGGTATCTGGTGGGTTTCAACATATAATTTAAATTGCACTTCAGGAGGATTATTCCTAGGAAGAAAGGTACAATTTTACACAAAGGAATTTGTGAGGAGATGATATTGTTCGCATTCAGCCGTAATAAAGTCGGTGAGGCCGGCATTAGCAGCATATTGTGCAAACTCTCGAAGGATTCCAGCATCTTCCATGAACTGGGTATGCGGCCATTCGCATGGCCGTATTTCAGCCCTTTTTCGGAAGTGGAGATCACTATCAGATGACTTCCCAATCACACCCTTGGAGTTCTTCTTGGAAGCAAACTTCCTAAAGAAACTCATGGTTTTCCTATGAACAAAATTCTGAAATTTTTAGTGCACGAAATTTTTCTCAACAAAACTTTATAAAATTGATAGCAACTACTCATAGGGATAAATAGAGGCCATAGCAAGCATCCAAACTACTTAGAACTCTAAGAATTCAACATGCAAGCTCATCTACAGCAGCACCAAGAGTAGCTTATTATTCAAAATATAGAACACTAAAAAAAACTAATTGGACAAGTGGTGGAGTCACATACTAAGCAACAATCCCCGAAAACAGTTTCAGAAACAAAGCTTCGAGCAGATAGATCGAAATCCGCGGGTTTGAGAGCAAGAACACGAGAGAGAGACAGAGCATTGTTGATTTTTTTTCTTCTGGAGGTAGGTGATGAGGTGGTGTAAAGAGATAAGGGAGGTGGCCCACGTGGGGACCACAACCCACCAGGGCGCGCCTGGGGGTCCTGGCACGCCCAAGTGGGTTGTGCCCACTTGGTGCACCCAACTTTGGTATTATTTGCACCAGAAATTCTTAAATAATAAAAAAAATTGTGTTAAATTTTCAGGGCATTCTGAGAACTTTTATTTTGGGCCATTTTTTATTGTACTGGAAGTTTAGAAAATAGACAAAGCATGGCATTTTACTTTATTTAACTAATAAAGATAGAAAACAAAAGGTAGGGTCAGAAGGTTGTGCTACTAAATTCATCAACTTCATACCGCTAAAAATGATTCATTAATAAGGTTGATCAAGTCTTATTAACAACCACTTTCGGTAGGCATGAAGCCGAAGAACTTTCGTAAATCACTAAGTTACCTCAACGGGGATATGAAAGTCCCCAACAATAAGCATTTCACATTTCTTGTCAACAGTAAGTAGAGGTATTTGAAAACTTCCAATAGTGATTGTTGGAGATTTTCCAATAACATGAATACCATTCACTTGGAATCGTTTCTTCGGAAAATTCATTGTATGCTTATTACCATTGATATGAAAAGTGACCTTGCTTTTATTACAATCGATAACAGCTCCCGCAGTATTCAGGAAGGGTCTATCAAGAATAATAGACATATTGTCGTCCTCGGGCATCTCAAGTATAACAAAGTTAATCAAAATAGTATCATTTGCAACAACAACGACCACATGCTCACAGATACCGATAGGTATGGCAGTTGATTTGTCAGCCATTTGCAAAAATATTTCAGTAGGTGTAAGTTTATTCAAATCAAGTCTTTTATATAAAGAGAAAGGCCTAACACTAACACCAGCTCCTAAATCACATAAAGCAGTTTTCACATAATTCTTTTTAATGAAGCATGGTATAGTTCATATTCCTGGTCTCCAAGCATTTTAGGAACTCCACCCTTAAAAGTATAATTAGCAAGCATGGTAGAGATTTCAGCTTCTGGTATTTTTCTCTTATTAGTGATGATGTCTTTCATGTACTTTGCATAAGGAGGCATTTTTAAATTATTAGTTAAACGAGTACGCAAAAGACTGGCCTCAGCATTTCAGCAAAGCGTTCAAAATCTTCATCATCTTTCTTTTTAGTTGATTTGAGTGGAAAAGGCATAGGTTTTTGAACCCATGATTCTCTTTCTTTACCGTGTTTCCTAGCCACAAAGTCTCTTTTATCATATCTTTTATTCTTAGGTTGTGGGTTATGAAGATCAACTGGTGGTTCTATTTCGACATCATTATCTGGTTCCTTTTCATTGTTTGGTTGAGTGTCTTCATGAACATCAGCATTATCTTTTTCATTATCACTAGGTGAATGTTCATCACCAGATTGAGTTTTAGCATGAGAGATAGAAACATCATTATCATTATTAGGAGGTTTTTCTATTTTAGCTTCACTTAGCATGCAAAGTCCTATCATTTTTATTTTTATTTTTATTTTTAGGGGGGCTAGGTGCAGTGGTGTTGTTTCTTTGTGAATCCTGTTAAATTCATTTTGGGTGTCCCTCACGATAAAGTGGTTCCCGAGTCATTTTTCCTCCTCTAGTAGCAACTATAACAACAAAGTCATGTATATTGCTATTCATTTCATCAAGTAATTCTCTTTCAGATTTAGCAACATGTTCTAACTGAGTTTTTACCATAGAAGCATGTTTTCCTACACCTCTAACATCGTTTGAAATTCTAAATAACAAGTCAATCAAGCGGGCAATCATATCACAGTTATATTTCAATTGTTTCATAACATTTGTATTGAAGTGATCTTGTTTCCTAACATAATTTTCAAACTCATGAAGGCATTGGCTAGGGTGCATATTGTGAGGATTATCATTATCATTGAATTTCATTAGAGAATTTACCTCTACCACCTTAGGTAGTGGTGGTGCATCAAGCCCATGTATTTCTTCAATATGAGGTAAATTTTTAACATCCTCAACTTTAATACCTTTTTCCCTCATGGATTTCTTTGCCTCTTGCATATCTTCAGGACTGAGATATAATATACCCCTCTTCTTCGGAGTAGGCTTAGGTGGTGGTTCAGGAAGAGTCCAGTCATCATATTTTTTCAATATGTTATTCAATAATTCTTCAGCCTGTTCAATAGTCGTTCCCTGAAAACACAACCAGCACAACTATCTAGGAAGTCCTTAGAAGTGCCAGTTAGTACATTATAGAAGACATCCAGTATTTCATTTTTCTTAAGAGGATGATCAGGCAAAGCATTAAGTAACTGGCAAAGCCTCCCCAAGCTTGTGGGAGACTCTCTTCTTTAGTTTGCACAAAGTTAAATATTTCCTGTTAGGCAACTTGTTTCTTATGAGCAGAAAATATTTTTCAGAAAAGTAATAAATCATATCCTGGGGACTACACACACAACCAGGAGTAAGAGTATTGTACAAGCTTTAGCATCACCCTTTAACGAGAACGGAAATAATTTGAGAATATAGTAATAACGGGTTTTCTCCTCATGAGTAAAAAGGATGGCTATGTCATTTAACTTAGTGAGATGTGCCACAACAGTTTCAATTTTGTAACCATGGAAAGGATCAGATTCATCCAAAGTTATTAACTCTGGGTCGACAGGGAATTCATAATCCTTGTCATCAATAAAGATAGGTGAGGTAGCAAACTTAGGATCATACTTAAGAGACTTTTCTTTATACTTGCGTAATAATTTTGCTAGATCATCTCTATCATTACAAGCAAGAGTATCTCTAGTTGTTTCTTCACTCATAACATAACCTTCGGGTACCTTAAGCAATTCATATCTAAGAAGGCTAGTTCTAGCAGGTGCTAGGATCTTCGGCGATCTGAATCGCGGCAAGTACGACTCCATCAACCGCGTTCTTGAACGCTTCCGCTTAGCGATCTACAAGGGTATGTGGATCCAACTCTCCCCTCGTAGATGCATCTCCTAGATTGATCTTGGTGAGCGTAGGAAAATTTTTTGTTTCCCATGCAACGTTCCCTAACAGTTTCTTCACTCATAACATAACCTTCGGGTACCTTAAGCAATTCATATCTAAGAAGGCTAGTTCTAGCAGGTGTTTCAATTTTTTTAGTTTCAAGCTCATCGTCAGATTCAACAACATCATGTTGTCTTACTCTAGTAATTTGTTCATCAAGAAAGTCACCAAGTGGCACATCATCAACATGCAAGGTACTAGCATCATCATAAGTATCATTCATAGCAGAAGTAGCATCATCAATAACTTGCGACATATCAGGAGTAATAGCAATGTTGTGGTGTTGCCAGTTTACTTATAACAGAAGGTGAATCTAAAGCAGAACTAGATGGCAGTTCCTTACCTCCCCTCATCTTAGAGGGATAAATCTTCGTCTTAGCATGCTTCAGATCCTTCATAGTGATAAATTGATAATAATCCCAAGTGACTCAATAAATATAGCTATGTTCCTCGGCAACGGCGCCAGAAAAAGGTCTTGATAACGCACAAGTATAAGGGATCACAACAGTTTTCGAGGGTAGAGTATTCAACCCAAATTGATAGATTCGACACAAGGGGAGCTAAAGAATATTTGTAAGTAGTAGCATCAGTCCGTTGAACAGTAGTACACCAAAAGGAAAGTAATGGATAATTCGAAGGAATTTCTTTCATTCTATCATGACGCATCTCTACAATACTGCTGGATTCCCCTTCTTGAAAGAACGTTCGCAGTTCCAACTTAAAAGTTGTCACGACATCATGCCTTTCTGGAGATGCAAGATGCAACCTTCATTAACAATCTTGAGGTGCTACTACATTTACACCATAAATCTCCTTTTTGAAGAGTTTAACAAACAAATTAATGATATTTCAAAATATCTTATTTTAAATGTGCAAAAGAAAATTCTATACTCCAAGTTGACCTGTAACAATCTTCAGGTCCTACAACATTTACACCATAAAACTACTTTTTGAGTATTATTTTTCCTGAACGTCAAACCGGTAACCAAGTTGACCTATCACCCGAGCGAAGAAGGGCGGGGAGCGATTGATTGCGAACTGCTCGCACAGTTGGGCCAGCCCACGCGGGAGACGCGCGTGAGACTAGGGATACACGAGGGATCAAACTCCAGCCCTCCCGCTCGTAAGCGCACATAGCTAGCCACGGGAGATGACGACCGTTGTTGTCTAGTACACATCCCGAAATATTCAAGAACTAACATCAGCGCCAGATTATGAAACATTTTCTTGGAAATTCTAAATGCGAATATTTTTACTGTAGCGCCTGGGACTGTAGCTGCATTTTTTAAATTGCGAACAATATTTAAAATTTGCGAAATTTTTCTGAATTTATGAACAAAAATTGAAACAGGAACATTTTTTAAACTTCTGAAAAAAAATTGAATAGCAAGAACATTTTTTGAATTTTTGGATAAAATTTGAATACGGGAACATTTTTCGTAAAAGCACGAACATTTTTATAAATTGTGAACCAAAACTCAAAACAGGAACATTTTTCGAACTTCTGAACAATTTTTGAATAGCAAGAACATATTTTAAATCTCGAATGATTTTTTAATTTCTGAACAGAATTTGAAAATGGGAAGATTTTTTGTAAAAGAATGAACATTTATTTTAATTTCTGAACCAAAATTGAAAAAAGAAACATTTTTCAAACTTCTCCACAATGTTTGAAAAAGCACAAACAGTTTTTTAAAAAGCAAACATTTTTTGAATTTTTGAACAAAATTCGAAAGCAGAAACAATTTTCAAAATTTTAAAAAATTTATGATAAATGCAAACATTTGTTGAAACTTACGAACATTTTTCCAATAACACAAACATTTTTTGAAAAAAGTAAAAGAAAACTAAAAAGGAAAAAGTAAAAATAAAAAAGGAGAGGAAGAAAAAAAACATGAAAAAAGAAAAAAAGAAAATAAAACATAAAAAGAAGAACTAAAAAGGAAAATAGAAAACCATCTTAAGGAATCTTGTAGAAGGTTCCCAAAACCGATAAAAACCGGCTGGAAAACTTCTAGTAAATTCCCAAAACCGGAACTGCCTACAGTGGGAGATGGGCCTGCCCAGCTGATAGCTCCCCTATGCGTTCGCTCGACATTTTGACGCAAAGAGCGTCCAGTAGGAATTTCCTAAAACACTGTACCGTTCGGCGCGTGAGACAAGAGTCCTTCGCACAGGGGTGCTCCACCTGGACCAGCCCATTTGCAGTTTAACTTAAAAAAAGCAACCTAGATACACTGTACCGTTCGACACTGTAGCATAAACAATACAGTAGCGCCTGCTTCACTGTAGTGGGCAATTTTAATTTTGAAGTATTTTATGAAACTATGAATATATACTCTGTACAAAATTTGAAACACACATTGAATATTTTCCAATATACATTGAACAATTTCTAAAAATAGTTAATTTTTTAGTAACAAAACTCTGAAAACATTTGAAATACACAATGATCATTTTGTACCATAGGTTAAACAATTTCTTGATATATATTTAACAAATTAAAATACAAAGTGATCATTTTGTAATATAAGTTGAACTATTTCTTAATGTACGATGAACATTCTTTTAATACATGAAGAAAGTTTGTATATGCATGGTGAACCTTCCATAATATAATGTGAACAATTTTTAATATACGATGCATATTTTTAAACAAGACACGGTGAACTTTTTATACTATAAAAAGAAAAGGAGAAAAGAAACAGGAAAAAAGGAAAAAGAAAAGCAAAGGAATAAGCAGAAAAACGAAAAATAAAAATAAAAAAGAAATGGAAAATAAAATAAAACCTGATTTAAAATAGGAAAAACCCGGTTCTAGAAGTTTCCCAAATCCGGCCAGGAGAAGGTTCCCCAAAGGATCCTCAATTGAAAGAAACCGCAAACCGGCCCAAGTGGAAGCGATGGGTAAGTTGCTCTCAGCGAAGGAGTGATGATTTGATGCTAACGGGCGCCATATAGGAATGAATCACCAGACTTAAGGTATCATTGTCTAAATGCTTGTCTTTAGATAATGGGCTCCAGTATCTGTACTTTAAGGTGGACTTGGAAGAAAGGCCCAATTAATCCAGTAGCAATGCCAGTCCTTTCTAGCAATTTTGTTTCACCTAAAAAAAGCAGAAAAAAAATATATTGAATAATTTTTTGTTATGCTAAAAAAACAATACATTTTTTTGTGACGTACTACCTCTATATAATCCAAGATAGTTTCCATAAATGATTCAAGATTTAAATCTTGATAAACCCTCCGAAATACTTGGAAATACTTGGAGTCTAACGGATTGTAATGGGACTATAAACTGATACAGATAAAAATCTTTTATCCATTAAGCTCGACTTGTTGCAATAACAAGTTCAAGGAGTTGACTACAATGAGATTGTCTCACCGTAGCAATGCTTAAAATCGGTTCGGGTTAAACTAGCAATTAATACATATTTCAAACATGAGATATGAGAAATTGATGACAAAACAATTTCCATCAAATGGAAATACAATCTAGGACTTGTATGTGATACAATCCAAAGTATTTTGTCGGTCCAGAGGATGCTAGGAAGTATGCAAACTTCAGAGTTCCAGCAATGGACCGAAGAGAGCAAAATGGAGTTGGAATCTTCGTTTTTGATGGAATGGTCAAAGGGGTTTGACTTCATCAATGGGTAACGAAGATGCTTGTGGTTTCAAGAAAGTAAGTGGGAGCATAATAATATTTCTGAAAACCTTGTGTGCTTGAGACATTGTTAATTGGAAATAAATTTCTTGACACGAATTAGGACTTCATTTGAAAATAGTTTTCCGATGAAGCGCTTGGGCTAAATAGCCTTGATATTAGGCATAATGATCTATGGAGGTAGATTTACCTAATGGGGCTGAGCAAAAATACATATTGACAAGATGCTAAAACCGTTTAGCACTAAGAACGACAAGGAGTGATTCTTGCCAAAGTCACATGGAAAGAGTTTTTGCAAGAATCGGTGTCCCAAAACACTGATCAGCAAAATACATGATGGAGATTCCACACACTCCTGTGTTTGGATTAATCATGTATTCCATGGTATGTAAAACAATCAGATATGCCCAATACTCCCAAAATGTTGCGAGTATAGATACCAAAGTGATGAAAAGTACTGATCATGGGACAACAATGAAAAAAGGTCATTGAGTACTAAAGTATCACTGATGACATGTTTTCTCGCAAGTGGAGATCATGAAGAGTTCGTTGTGAAAGGTTACGTCGATACATTCTTCATAATTTCTCCATGCAATTTTTGATTTAAATTGAGGGTTTTGTGTAACACACAATACGGTGACGCAGTTAGTTGGAAATTGTTCCATACAAGTTACTGTGGCGAACTCTATAACAGAGGCGAAGTATGTTGCCACTTTAAAAGTGACAAACAAGATGTTGAATCATATAGTTCATTCATGAACTTAGTATGGTTCCAAGAAGGCTTTGGTCAATGGGACACTATTGTAGATAGTTGCTCCATAGCTCAGTCTGAGGAATCAGGTTTCGACCAATGATTCACATATATACAAAGCCAAGTCCGCACAAAATATGAAATTTTTGAAAGCGTGAAAACGCAAGGATATGCAGAGATACACACGGTGCTGAAGTTTTCAGATCCGATGGACATCAGGCTATACCACACGTGAATAATTTTTTACACCGGTATGCCATAGGTGTAAAGTGCATTAGCATTGACTAGATTATTGACTCTAGTGCAAGTGGGAGTCTGTAGGAGATATGCCCTAGCAATAATAAATGCTATTATTTATCTCCATGTTCATAATTATGTTTATGTTCCATGCTATAACTGCTATTGTTCTTGAGTCTGCAATAACACGAGGCTCAGAGGAAGACTCATACGCACGTGTGGAATAATAAACGGTAAAATGTATTCCTAGTCTCGCCTCTAAGACTAGCTCATGTGTTGCATGATGGTTCTGTTTTCCTGATCATGGGCATGACTATGCTGGCAACTTTGAGGGCACAATGTTAGGAGAACACTTGTGTTGAATCGACTCGAATTTATGTTATGCTATGAGATACATTCGTCATAAGTTTACGGTTAATAACACAGAGATGGTTAATGTTTGCATGATTCCTCATACCATGAGAGTATCGAGTTTCTTCATGCTTGATTCATGAACTTTGGGGTTTGTTAAACGTCATCCGTAACTGGATGGCTATTACGGCGGCTTACGGGTTCATGGGAAAGTATGTGAATTAACTTGATAGCTCCATATTGGGATTAGCTCCTCCAACGATGGAGAGATATCTCTGGGCCCTCTCGATGTTACGGTATGCATCATCGTCTGGCTAGACACAGTGTGTTTTGAACACAGGGATGCCGGAACACGGAAACGAGAAAAGAGAACAAAAGCCGTAACGAGGTAACTAGCATAGTGGACAAGTTTTCGATCCACGAGGATGCAGGTATATGTAACATATCTCGAAGCAATAGGAATAGCACATGACAACTGGAGGTTCACTCGAATATTCATTCGTGTGGGTATATGGGTCAATATGGGTGTCCACGGCTCCGACGTTGATCATTGATCGGAAAGTGTTCCGGTCATGTCTATGCTTCACCGAACCTATAAGGTCACATGCTTAAAGGTCATCTATCTGCTGAATACTAGACAAGGAGTATGAGAGAAATTCACCAAAAAAGTTTCGGAGAGAACGGAAGAGTTTCGGAGAGAGAATAGCGAAATAGTTTCGTGAAACCAAAATGTTGTTTCGGGGTATTCCATTAAGTAAAATTGGTATCGGGACACGCCTCATAATTCTTGGAAGGTGCCAGAATTATTCTAGAAACTTATGGGAATTTTCCGGGATAAAAACAGGAAATGTTCCTGGGCTACCGGAATCACTTTAGATGCTTTTCGCAAATGAAAATCACTAAAGCGGAATTGTTCCGGAACACGTTGAAAATTATTTTAGTGGGTACTAGAAATGTTCTAAGCCCACATAAATATTTTCAGTTCGATCGGACGATGAAAAATGTCGTCGTGAATAGTGAAAATCACTGATTGGTCGCTTTTTAGGAAAACATCTAAAGCGGATCTTTCCAAAAGATCTAGGGATGACATGGAAGGGCGGGAACCTCTTTTTTTTGGGGGGGGGGCACATGGGGTGGGACGTTCTTGGGTGCAGCTCATCCATGGGGCCCCACTTTTCCCTTGTTTTCACTCTTTAGGTCCTTTGGAAGGACTCCATTTCTTGTGGGTTTTGGGTTTTCTTGAAAAATCATCCTATCCTTGGGTTTCCTATAAATAGAGGAGGTGAGGGCTGCCATCTCTTCACTCCTTACTCTCATACAAATGCCATGCATGATCTGGCTCTCTCTCTACCTCCCAGCGAAATAGTTTCGTAGAGCCGTAAGGCTGTCTGGGTTCCGGCAGGAACTAGTTCTGGACGACGAAGCCCTGCCAGATAGATGATGCTGTATGTGTGCAACCCCGTAGAGAGGTCGTATTTTTGATCTTTTTGCCCGAGGGGCTGTTTTGAGAGTGCCTCCCGAAGGACTATCCAAGTGACGGTCCGAGTTCTGTGAGTCCTCCCGAAGGGCTGTCTGAGTGACCGTCCGAGTTTCGAAGGTCCTCCTGAAGGGCTGTCCGAGACACCATCCGTGGGACTGTCCGGCCGCCTCCCAGAGGGCTGTCCGAGGGGCAGACGAGGGTATACATCCTCTGGGTTGTGAGGTTGTAAATTCTAGATGTGGGGATTTGCACCGCCAACCGTCGTTGACTCTACTTCCGTTGCGCTACGAGTCTGTAACGAAAAAGATCAAACCTTGTATGTAGTCTCCATAGTGGTCCTGGGCTGGTGCATTGGTCAGACATTTTTTGTTTTCTGCTATGTTACCCAACATGTAGGCATGTATTCCGAATATAGTCATACGTGCTTATGGAAAAGAACTTGCATGACATCTTTTACCCTCCCGTGGCAACGGGGTCCTAAGGGAAACAAAGGGACATTAAGCCCTCCTTTTAATAGAGTACAGGACCAAAGCATTAACACTTAGTGAATATATGAACTCCTCAAACTATGTTCATCATCGGGAAGTGCCCTGGTTATTGTCACCCCGAGTTTGCCGGATCATAACACATAGTAGGTGACTATTCACTGGTACGCGTCGGTGCTATACAAACAGTTTTAAACCCCTTTCCACAATGGCATTTGAAACTGTCGCCTAGTGAGTGACGGTGATGGGGGGGGGGGGTCCTTCCCACACGACACAGAAACCATTGGGGATATGCCCTCCTGGAACGCACGCTCGGCAAAATGAGGTTGTGTGCAACCGGCGAGCTCTCAAATACAGAAATACATACAGTAGAGCTAAAAATATACAATTATACATGCAAAATTATTTCCGGTCGCAAGTACATCCCACACAGTCAGTCCCCGCTAAACGTTTCCATCCGTATGTAAATCCCACACAGTCGCTCCAAGGAAAACGTTTCCGTTCATAGGTACATCACACACAATTTTTCGCGTTAAATCGTTTATGATAGCGTTGCCATTGCACACGATATTAACAATTTTATCGTTTGCGTTATTGAATGCATCACACACGGTGCGTAGAAGAAACTGTGTGGCAAAGGCTGTCCATCACACACAGTTTTTATGTGGTAAACGTTTGCGCAAGTTGGCCTAACGCAAACATTTTTCAAGAGGATGTCATGTGTGATTGATCGCACACGTAGTGAATCCTAGAAAGGTTTCTGGTCTCCACGTCTATCGCAGACGTTTCGCGTTCACAAATCGTGTGCAGTGCAATCCCTAATTTAAAAATCACATGTTTTGAATTTGAAAGTAGGCAATCACTTATTTCATATCCAACCATCTTTATTACGGTGGCACGGTGTCATGTCATTGGCACATATATGTCATGGTAAAAACATTGTCTAATTTGGGCTAAGCTTTATTACAAACCTCTTACAAAAACCGGAGCTTCTCTCAAAGAAGCCTCGTGGTTTCGATAGGGAAACTTGTTCCCCTTGTGGGCGAAACGTACTCACTGCCTCTTTTCTCCTTGTATTTTCTTCCACGGGCAACATGGAACGACATGATATCTGTGCTGAAATTTAAACTTATTCAGGGTTCGTTTGGCCTTTTTATGCACTAATTGAGTTTCCTAGGCATTTAATGTCCATAATTCAAATCTGAACTACAAATACATGCTCCAGTTCATCAAAATGGCTAGAAAAATTATACATGTGTGCTTGGGTGCATGTTTAGGTCCCACGCCAGGAATGGGAACGAATTACAACTGTACCGGTGTCCTGGCTTGTCGTCAAACATTTCGAATCTCGGGTTTTAAGTTCCCATAAATCCAAAACTCACCAGAAAGTCATCAAAGGTGGCATGATGTCACGTCATGGCACATATATGTCGTGGTAAAAACATTGCCAATTTGGGTCAAGCTTTATTGCAAACCTCTTACAAACCAGAGCCTGTCGCAAGAACCCTCGTGGTTTCGATAGGGAAACGTGTCCCCTTGTGGGCCAAACGATAATCACTCCCTCTTCTAGCCTCGTATTTTCTACACGCGACACGAAACAACGGGAGATTCGCGCTGAACTTTGAAATTATTCAGGGTTCGTTTGACCTTTTTTATTCATTAATTGAGTTTTCAAGGCATTTAATGTCCATAATTCAAATCCGAACTACAAATACATGCTCAAGTGCACCAAAATGGCTAGAAAAAATGTACATGTTTCCTTGGGGTGCATGTTTAGGTCCCATGGAACGAATGGGAACAAATTCAACCATCTCGCCGTCCTGGCTTCACAACAAACATTGCGAATCTCGGTTTTTAAATCTCTGTAAATCCAAAACTCACCAAGAAATCATGAAACTTGGCATGGTGTCACTACATGGTACATATAGTTGTGCAATTTTGGCGAAGCTATATTACAAGCCTCTTACAAACCGGAGCCTGTCTCAACCCTCGTGGTTCCGGTAGGGAAACAAGCCCCTCTTGTGGCCGACACGATAATCGCTGCCTCTTCTCGCCTTGAACTTTGTTTTTTACACGCAACATACAATAATGGGAGTGTCGGTTTGAAATTTAAAACTGTTCAGGGTTCGTTTGGCCATTGTATATATATTACTAACTACTAAGTTTTCTACGAATTTAATGTAGTCCATAATTCAAATTTGAACTACAAGCACATGCTCCAGTGAAGCAAAATGGGTGGGAAATCATACATGTGTAATTGGGTGCATGTTTGGGTCTCATTTAAAGAATGGGAATGAATTACAAACTTGTCGTCGTCCTGAAACATTGAGAATCTCGGTTTTTTTATCCCAGTAAATCAAAAACTCACCCAAAAAACATGAAACTTGGCATGGTTTCATGACATGGTACATATATGTCGTGGTAAAAAAATGTCCAGTTTGAGAAGAGGCCCACACATTAGTAGCCAGTGAAGTCCTTATTGAAACAAAAACCTGACACATCAATACCGCAAACGGTTGTATTATATAAACCTTGTCTAAATTTAACCATACTCGATGGCGTGCGTGCAATTGTTTGATTAGACGAGACGAGCGTGAGAAGTCCGCCGTGCAGGCTCGACGGGACGCGTGTGTCAGGCCCAAGATGCGATTCTATCCCGATCACATGACACTTACGTGATTGGGGCACAACCGCATTTCGGGCGCTTAGAAAGATGGATATCATTACATCGTATCATTACATACATACATGGGGGATACAACAATCCATACAAGTCACATGAATACAACAACATCAATACAAGGCATCCGACTACGGATGCAAACATGAAAAGATCAACAAGACATCCATCTGCTATCCCAGGCTGCCGACCCGGAACCTAACCCAAGACTGAAGAAGAAGAAGAAGAAAGAACTCCAACACAATGACCAGCGCTCTCACGTCAAGTCATCGGAAACCTGCACCTGCAACTGTTGTTGTAGTAACTGCGAGCCACGAGGACTCAGCGATCCCATAACCATGGGTAACAAGACTATCAAAGCTTAATGGGTAGGAAGAGGTAAAGTGGTGAGGTTGCAGCAGCGGCTAAGCAATATGTATGGTGGCTAACTTACGAGTACAAGAATAAGATGAGCATCTACGCCAACGGTCGCAAACTAGTAGTGATCACTAAAGATCCTGAACTACCTACGAGTCAAACATAACCCCACCGTGTTCTCTTCTCAGGGTGAAAAGAGACAGTCATGGTTACTCACACAGTTGTGTGTTTTACTTCGGATCCTCTGTCAAGTTTTCTACAACCGGACATTAACAAATTCCAATCTGCCACATAACCACGGGCACGGCTTTCGAAAGATCATAACCCTGCAGGGGTGTCCCAACTTAGCCCTGAAGGAAATATGCTAGAATTGTATTAACCGGAAACTTAGTACATGTGTGAATACATAGACAAAACAGAGTGTCCCTAGTATGCCTCTACTAGACTAGCTCATTGATCAAAGATGGTTATGTTTCCTAACCATAGACATGAGTTGTCATTTGATCAATGGGGTCACATCATTAGGAGAATGATGTGATGGACAAGACCCATCCGTTAGCTTAGCAACTCGATCGCTTAGTATGTTGCAATTGCTTTCTTCATGACTTATACATGTTCCTATGACTATGAGATTATGCAACTCCCGTTTATCGAAGGAACACTTTGTGTGCTACCAAACGTCACAACGTAACTGGGTGATTATAAAGGTGCTCTACAGGTGTCTCCGAAGGTACTTGTTGGGTTGGCGTATTTCGAGATTAGGATTTGTCACTCCGATTGTCGGAGAGGTATCTCTGGGCCCTCTCGGTAATGCACATCATAATAAGCTTTGCAAGCAAATGACTAATGAGTTAGTCACGAGATGATGTATTACGGAACGAGTAAAGAGACTTGCCGGTAATGAGATTGAACTAGGTATGATGATACCGACGATCGAATCGCGGGCAAGTAACATCCCGATGACAAAGGAAATAACGTATGTTGTTTTGCGGTTCGACCGATAAAGATCTTCGTAGAATATGTAGGAGACAATATGGGCATCCAGGTTCCACTTTTGGTTATTGACCAGAGAAGTGTCTCGGTCATGTCTACATAGTTCTCGCACCCGTAGGGTCCGCACGCTTAACGTTTCGTTGACGATATAGTATTGAATGAGTTATGTATGTTGGTGACCGAATGTTGTTCGGAGTCCCGGATGAGATCACGGACATGACGAGGAACTCCGGAATGGTCCAGAGATAAAGATTAATATATGGGATAATAGTGTTTGACCTTCGGAAGTGTTCCGGAATTCACCGAAAGGGGTTCCGGATGTTTCCCGAAATGTTTGGGTACGAGAACACTTTATTTGGGCCAAAGGGGAAAGCCCACGAGGCTTTAGGAAAGTGCAAAAGGAAATTT
Organism: Secale cereale; assembly: GCA_902687465.1. NCBI lineage: Eukaryota > Viridiplantae > Streptophyta > Magnoliopsida > Poales > Poaceae > Secale > Secale cereale. Next base: position 25,135,142 of record LR738709.1, read on the forward strand.
TGCGGAGACCAGAGGCTAGACGCCAGGAACCCTGGCGTCTAGGGGGTAGACGCCGGGAACCCTGGCGTCTAGCCCTGGAGTCCGAGTGGGACTCTTTCCTTTCGGGCAAACCGACTTTGAGGAGGCTTTTGCTCCAAGTTTCGACCCCAGGGCTCAACATATAAATAGAGGGGTAGGGCTAAGATACATCAAGATACACCAAGCTGTGTGCCGGCAACCCCGACCCTCTAGTTTACCCTCCGTCTAGTTTCTGCAGTGCTTGGCGAAGCCCTGCAGAGATTGTTCTTCATCAACAACCGTCACCACGCCGTCGTGCTGCCGGAACTCATCTACTACTTCGCCCGTCTTGCTGCATCAAGAAGGCGAGGACGTCATCGAGCTGAACGTGTGCTGAACGCGGAGGTGCCGTACGTTTGGTACTAGATCGGGACAGATCGTGAAGGTGCACGACTACATCAACCGCGTTGATAAACGCTTCCGCTTTCGGTCTACGAGGGTACGTAGACACACTCTCCCCTCTCGTTGCTATGCATCTAGTAGATAGATCTTGCGTGATCGTAGGAGAATTTTTGAAATACTACGTTCCCCAACAATGGTATCAAAGCCAGGTCTATGCGTAGATGATATGCACGAGTAGAACACAAGTGAGTTGTGGACGATAATAGTCATACTGCTTACCAGCATGTCATACTTTGGTTCGGCGGTAATGTGAGATGAAGCGGCCCGGACCGACATTACGCGTACGCTTACGCGAGACTGGTTTCACCGTTATGAGCACTAGTTGCTTAAAGGTGACTGGCGGGTTTCTGTCTCTCTCACTTTAGTTGAATCAAGTGTGGCTACGCCCGGTCCTTGTGAAGGTTAAAACAGCACATACTTGACGAAAAATCGTTGTGGTTTTGTATGCGTAGGTAAGAACGGTTCTTGCTAAGCCCGTAGCAGCCACGTAAAACTTGCAACAACAAAGTAGAGGACGTCTAACTTGTTTTTGCAGGGCATGTTGTGATGTGATATGGTCAAGACATAATGAGTTATACGGTTTTGTATGAGATGATCATGTTTTGTAAAGTTATCGGCAACTGGCAGGAGCCATATGGTTGTCGCTTTATTGTATTAAATGCAATCGCCATGTAATTGCTTTACTTTATCACTAAGCGGTAGCGATAGTCGTAGAAGCAATAGTTGGCGAGACAACAACGATGCTACGATGAAGATCAAGGTGTCGCGTCGGTGAGGAAGGTTATCATGACGGTGCTTTGGAGATGGAGATCAAAAGCACAAGATGATGATGGCCATATCATGTCACATATTTTGATTGCATGTGATGTTTATCTTATTATGCTTCTTATTTTGCTTAGTACGACGGTAGCATTATAAGATGATCCCTTACAAAATTTCAAGGTACAAGTGTTCTCCCTGAGTATGCACCGTTGCGAAAGTTCTTCGTGCTGAGACACCACGTGATGATCGGGTGTGATAAGCTCTACGTTCAAATACAACGGGTGTAAGACAGTTTTGCACACGCAGAATACTCGGGTTAAACTTGACGAGCCTAGCATATGCAGATATGGCCTCGGAACACTGGAGACCGAAAGGTCGAGCGTGAATCATATAGTAGATTTGATCAACATAAGATGTTCACCATTCAAACTACTCCATCTCACGTGATGATCGGACATGGTTAAGTTGATTTGGATCATGTGATCATTTAGATGACTAGAGGGATGTCTATCGAAGTGGGAGTTCTTAAGTAATATGATTAAATTGAACTTTAATTTATCATGAACTTAGTCGTGGTAGTATTAGCATATCTATGTTGTAGATCAATAGCTCGCGATGTTGCTCCCCGTTTATTTTTTATATGTTCCTAGAGAAAACTAAGTTGAAAGATGTTAGTAGCAATGATGCGGAATTGTTCCGTGATCTGAGGATTATCCTCATTGCTGCACAGAAGAATTATGTCCTTGATGCACCGCTAGGTGACAGACCTATTGCAGGAGCAGATGCAGACGTTATGAACGTTTTCACAAAAGCTCGGTATGATGACTACTTGATAGTTTAAGTGCACCATGCTTTACGGCTTAGAACCGGGACTTCCAAAATGTTTTGAATGCCACGGAGCATATGAGATGTTCCAGGAGTTGAAATTAGTATTTCATACTCATGTCCGTGTCGAGAGGTATAAGACCTCTGACAGTACTTTGCCTACAAGATTGAGGAGAATAGCTCAACCAGTGAGCATGTGCTCAGATTGTCTGGGTACTACAATTACTTGAATCAAGTGGGAGTTAATCTTCCAGATAAGATAGTAATTGACAAAGTTCTCTAGTCACTATCACCAAGTTAGTAGAACTTCGTGATGAACTATAATATGTAAGGGATGACGAAGGTAATTCCCGAGCTCTTCGCGATGCTGAAATCGGCGAAGGTAGAAATCAAGAAAGAGCATCAAGTGTTGATGGTTAATAAGACCACTTGTTTCAAGTAAAGGGCAATGGGATAGAAGGGGAACTAAAAGAACAATGAAAAGCAAGTTGTCACTCCCATGAAGAAACCCAAAGCTAAACTCAAGCCTGAAACTAAGTGCTTCTACTGCAAAGGAAATGGTCACTGGAAGTGAAACTGCCCTAGATATTTGGCGGATAAGAAGGATGGAAAAGTGAACAAAGGTATATTTGATATACAGATTATTGATGTGTATTTTACTAGTGTTCATAGCAACCCCTCGGTATTTGATACTGGTTCAGTTGCTAAAGAGTAGTAACTCGAAATGGGAGTTGCATAATGAACAGAAACTAGTTAAAGGATGAAGTGACGATGTGTATTGGAAGTAGATCCAAGATTGATATGATCATCATCGCACACTCCCTATACTTTCGGGATTAGTGTTGAACCTAAATAAGTGTTATTTGGTGTTTGTGTTGAGCATGAATATGATTTGATCATGTTTATTGCAATACGGTTATTCATGTAAGTTAGAGAATAATTGTTGTTCTGTTTACATGAATAAAACCTTGTATGGTCATACAACCAATGAAAATGGTTTGTTGGATCTCGATTGTGTGATACACATATTCATAATAATGATAGTGCAACTTATTTGTGGCACTGCCGTTTAGGTCATATTGGTGTAAAGCGCATGAAGAAACTCCATAGTGATGGACTTTTGTAATCACTTGATTATAAATCACTTGGTGCTTGCGAACCATGCCTCATGGGCAAGATGACTAAAACTCCGTTCTCTGGAACAATGGAGCGAGCATTTGACTTGTTGGAAATCATACATACCGATGTATGCAGACCAATGAGTGTTGAGGCTCGCGGCGGGTATCATTATTTTCTGACCTTCACAGATGATTTGAGCAGATATGGGTATATCTACTTGATGAAACACAAATCTGAAACATTTGAAAAGTTCAAAGAAATTTCAGAGTGATGTAGAGAATCATCGTAACAAGAAAAATAAAAGTTTCCACGATCTGATCACGAAGGCGAATATTTGAAGTTCCGAGTTTGGCCTTCATTTAAAACAATGTGGAATAGTTTCACTACTCACGCCACCTAGAACACCACAGTGTAATGGTGTGTCCGAATGTCATAACCGTACTTTATTAGATATGGCGCGATCGATGATGTCTCTTACCGATCTACCACTATCACTTTTGGGGTTATGCATTAGAGACAGCTACATTCATGTTAAATAGGGCACCAACTAAATCCGTGGACATGACACCGTATGAACTGTGGTTTGACGAGAAACCTAAGCTGTCATTTCTTTAAGTTTGGGACTGCGATGCTTATGTGAAAAAGTTTCAACATGATAAGCTCGAACCCAAATCGGAGAAGTAAATCTTCATAGGATACCCAAAAGAAACTGTTGGGTACACCTTCTATCACAGATCCGAAGGCAAGGTCTTTGTTGCTAAGAGTGGATCCTTTCTAGAGAATGAGTTTCTCTCGAAAGAAGTGAGTGGGAGGAAAGTAGAACTTGATGCGGTAATTGTACCTTCTCCCGAATTGGAAAGTGGAACATCACAGAAACTAGTTCCAGTGATTCCTACACCAATTAGTGAGGAAGCTAATGATGATGATCATGAAACTTCAGATCAAGTTTCTGCTGAACTTCGTAGATCAACCAGAGTTCGTTCCGCACCAGAGTGGTACGGCAACCCGGTTCTGGAAGTCATGTTACTAGACCATGATGAACCTACGAACTATGAGGAAGCGATGATGAGCCCAGATTCCGCAAAATGGCTTGAGGCCATGAAATCTGAGATGGGATCCATGTATGAGAACAAAGTATGGACTTTGGTTGACTTGCCCGATGGTCGGCAAGCCATTGAAAATAAATGGATCTTTAAAAGGAAGACTGACGCCGATGGTAATGTTATTGTCTACAAAGCTCGACTTGTTGCGAAAGGTTTTCGACAAGTTCAAGGTGTTGACTACGATGAGATTTTCTCACCCGTAGCGAGGCTTAAGTCTGTCTGAATCATGTTAGCAATTGCCACATTTATGAAATCTGGCAAATGGATAACGAAACTGCGTTCTTTAATGGATTTATTAAAGAAGAGTTGTATATGATGCAACCAGAAGGTTTTGTCAATCCTAAAGGCACTAGCAAATTGTGCAAGCTCTAGTGATCCATCTATGGACTGGTGCAAGCATCTTGGAGTTGGAATATACGCTTTGATAAGGTGGTCAAAGCATATAGTTTTATACAGACTTGCGGTGAAGCCTGTATTTACAAGAAAGTGAGTGGGAGCACTACAACCTTTCTGATGAGTATATGTGAATGACATATTGTCGATCGGAAATGATGTAGAATTTTCTGGAAAGCATAAATGAGTGTTTGAAAGGAGTTTTTCAAAGAAAGACCTCGGTGAAGCTGCTTACATATTGGGCATCAAGATCTATAGAGATAGATCAAGAGGCTTGATAAGACTTTCGATGAGTACATACCTTGATAAGATTTTGAAGTAGTTCAAAATGGATCAGTCAAAGAAGGAGATCTTGCCTGACTTGTAAGGTGTGAAGTTGAGTAAGACTCAAAGCCTGACCACGGCAGAAAAATATAGAGAGAATGAAAGTCATTCCCTATGCCTCAGCCATAGGTTCTATAAAGTATGCCATGCTGTGTACCAAACCTATTGTGTACCTTCCCATGAGTTTGGCAAGGAGGTACAATAGTGATCTAGGAGTAGATCACTGGACAGCGGTCAAAATTATCCTTAGTAACGGGATGACTAAGGAAATGTTTCTCGATTATGGAGGTGATAAAGAGTTCGTCGTAAAGGGTTACGCCGATGCAAGCTTTGACACTAAATCCAGATGACTCTAAGTATCAATCTGGATGCGTATTAAAAGTGGGAGCAATTAGCTAGAGTAGCTCCATGCAGAGCATTGTAGACACATAGAAATTTGCGAAATACATACGGATCTGAATGTGACAGACCCGTTGACTAAACTTCTCTCACGAAGCAAAACATGATCACACCTTAGTACTCTTTGGGTGTTAATCACATAGCGATGTGAACTAGATTATTGACTCTAGTAAACCCTTTGGGTGTTGGTCACATGGCGATGTGAACTATGGGTGTTAATCACATGACGATGTGAACTATCGGTGTTAAATCACATGGTGATGTGAACTAGATTATTGACTCTAGTGCAAGTGGGAGACTGAAGGAAATATGCCCTAGAGGCAATAATAAAGTTGTTATTTTATATTTCCTTATATCATGATAAATGTTTATTATTCATGCTAGAATTGTATTAACCGGAAACTTAATGCATGTGTGAATACATAGACAAAATAGAGTGTCCCTAGTATGCCTCTACTAGACTAGCTCATTGATCAAAGATGGTTATGTTTCCTAACCATAGACATGAGCTGTCATTTGATCAATGGGGTCACATCATTAGGAGAATGATGTGATGGACAAGACCCATCCGTTAGCTTAGCAACTCGATCGTTTAGTATGTTGCTATTGCTTTCTTCGTGACTTATACATGTTCCTATGACTATGAGATTATGCAACTCCCGTTTACCGAAGGAACACTTTGTGTGATACCAAACGTCACAACGTAACTGGGTGATTATAAAGGTGCTCTACAGGTGTCTCCGAAGGTACTTGTTGGGTTGGCGTATTTCGAGATTAGGATTTGTCACTCCGATTGTCGGAGAGGTATCTCTGGGCCCTCTCGGTAATGCACATCATAATAAGCCTTGCAAGAAAATGACTAATGAGTTAGTCACGAGATGATGTATTATGGAACGAGTAAAGAGACTTGCCGGTAACGAGATTGAACTAGGTATGATGATACCGACGATCGAATCTCGGGCAAGTAACATACCGATGACAAAGGGAATAACATATGTTGTTATGCGGTTCGACCGATAAAGATCTTCGTAGAATATGTAGGAGCCAATATGGGCATCCAGGTTCCGCTATTGGTTATTGACCAGAGAAGTGTCTCGGTCATGTCTACATAGTTCTCGAACCCGTAGGGTACGCACGCTTAACGTTTCGTTGACGATATAGTATTGAATGAGTTATGTATGTTGGTGACCGAATGTTGTTCGGAGTCCCGGATGAGATCACGGACATGACAAGGAACTCCGGAATGGTCCGGAGATAAAGATTAATATATGGGATAATAGTGTTTGACGTCCGGAAGGGTTCCGGAATTCACCGGAAGGGGTTCCGGATGTTTCCCGAAATGTTTGGGTATGAGAACACTTTATTTCGGCCAAAGGGGAAAGCCCACGAGGCTTTAGGAAAGTGCAAAAGGAAGTTTTGCGGAGACCAGAGGCTAGACGCCAGGAACCCTGGCATCTAGGGGGTAGACGCCGGGAACCCTAGCGTCTAGCCCTGGAGTCCGAGTGGGACTCTTTCCTTTCGGGAAAAAGCGACTTTGAGCAGGCTTTTGCTCCAAATTTCGACCCCAGGGCTCAACATACAAATAGAGGGGTAGGGCTAGAACCCAAGATACATCAAGATACACCAAGCCGTGTGCCGGCAACCCGGACCCTCTAGTTTATCCTCCGTCTAGTTTCTGCTGTGCTTGGCGAAGCCCTGCAGAGATTGTTCTTCATCAACAACCGTCACCACGCCGTCGTGCTGCCGGAACTCGTCTACTACTTCGCCCGTCTTGCTGGATCAAGAAGGCGAGGACGTCATCGAGCTGAACGTGTGCTGAACGCGGAGGTGCCGTACGTTCGGTACTAGATCGGGACAGATCGTGAAGGTGCACGACTACATCAACCGCGTTGATAAACGCTTCCGCTTTCGGTCTACGAGGGTACGTAGACACGCTCTCCCCTCTCGTTGCTATGCATCTAGTAGATAGATCTTGCGTGATCGTAGGAGAATTTTTGAAATACTACGTTCCCCAACAAGCCCATCACAAGCTCTCACGATCAGCTGAAGTGATAAATATAATATCATCACCCCTTATCTTAGGGAAATTCGATCAGGCCCGGCCTCCCGGTGCACAAGACATTTCGACAATGGTAAAACAAGTCCAGCAAGACCTCCCGGCGTGCCGACACCCTGATAGTAGCCGCGCGTATCTCGTCTCAGGCCACGACCAGATGGGACATCCTATAGGAGCCAGATACCTCGAGTTTCCCCGAGGTGGTCCCGCAGTCTGCCTGTTTGGGACCAACACCATCGGCACTGGCCCCCCTGTATGTAGACGATTCCACGGGTAGCGCTAACTCCCTATGCAATTTAATTAATTAATTAAGTTGTTATTATGAGCAAATTAAAACCAATGTTGGGCCTTTGCTGGAGGAGTTTTATTCAAAGACGAATTGTCAAGGGGTCCCCATATACCCAACCGTGTAAGGAATGCAAAATCAAGGAACATAATGCCGGTTTATCGGCGCCTAAGGTGGCATGAGTGGAACAAAACACCGAGCAAAAGGCCAAGCCTTCCACCCATGCCCAGTATATATGTGTTTTAATAATAATAATAGATATTGTAATATTCCAACAACAAGTTCCCACCTGGAACGATCTTCATCTTCACCTGCAACTAACAACGCTATAAGAGGGGCTGAGCAAGCGGGTAACATAGCCAAACAATGGTTTTGCTAGGAAGGTTTCAAAGGTTAGAGGTTTCATGGCAACAAGGAGAGGCTGACAATAATGATGTGTAACGCCCCCTATGCAATTTTAATTAATTAATTAAGTTGTTATTATGAGGCAAATAGTACCAAATGTTGGGACTTGCTGGAAAAGACTTAGCACTTAGCGGTTTATCAAGGGGGTCCCATACACCCCAACCGTGTTAGGAACGCATAATCAAGGAACATAACACCGGTTTATACGGTTCCTAACGGCATGAGTGGAACAAAACACCAAGCAAAAGGCTTAGCCTTCCACCCTGCCAGTATATAGATGATTTCATTTTTAAGCATTTATATAGTGTGATATAACCCAACCAAACTTCAACATGAAGCAAGCATCTTCAATCTTCACCTGCAACTAACAATGCTATAAGAGGGCTGAGCGAAGCATACTTAGCCAAGCAACGGTTTGCATAGGTAGGGTGGTTAAACATGGCAATTGGTTACAAGTAGGAGGCTGACAAGAAGAACATGGGCATCGAGGCAAAACTAAAGATCGGAACTACTAGCAATAGGCAAAGATAGTAATGGTATCCGGGTTCGGTCATCTTGCCTGGGATTCCACAAGGGAGAAGAACAAGTCCAAGAAGAAGACGGAGCAACAGTCGAGCGGATCCTCACAACTCCGGAACGGAACCGAAGCTAACAAGAGAAGCAACCGGAAAGAAAGAACAACACGGTAAACACACAAGCAACAACATGGCATACGATGCACAAGCAAGTATGATGCATGTCCGGTTTAAATATGCATGGCATGACAAAGTGCACAAACAAATACTACAAGTTAAGTGGAGATCAATATGCAACGAGTTGCATATTGACGAAACACCACATTTAATTATTTAGTTGACTCTCGTTATTTACAAAACAAGGTTAAATGTTTTTAACATGGCACGAGGTGAAGCATAATAAAACTACACTATTAAGACATTTTAAATGAGGCCGGAGAATAACAACAACATATCCGGAAAATCCCCATGAGCATGTTTAATAATTATAAGCAACAACAATTCACACATATATAATGTTGTTAACATGATGCGGATGACATGATCAAGTTTATGCAAGTGTGTTATGTTGATTCCGAAGCAATGGAATATTATTATATAGCTCCCTAATAATAATTAGAGACTTTTATATGTTATAAAGAGAAGTCACCTTCCCTCGATTTAAATGGACCGAAGGCCCACACGGATTATTTAGGTTGAGATGCATAAATTAAAAATGACATGATGGCATGATGACATGATGCAATGCAAAATAAATAAATAACACAAGCGAAAAGAAACACACGGGCAACCCGGAACATCTAGAATCTTCTGGAATCTTCTGGGACGTCGGTCTCGGGCGTCACAACTCTCCCACACTAACAGAGGATCTCGACCCGAGATCCTAGAGATATCACCGGGTAAAAACGGAAGAGGAAGAGGTAAAACAAAGTTGCTTCTTTGACAGACGAGTGAAACCACGAACCTTGAGAGGTTAAACAAGTTGAAAGATGAATGCAACGGAGATGAACGAAGTTTAGAGCACTCCGTTAGAAAAAGAGGAACAAGTAACATAAAGAGAACCTTGAGAGGTTGAAAGACATGAAACGAGAGCTTACGAACCAAAGAATATGAAACCGCAACGGTATGGCCAAGGAATAAGAATGACAGAATTTGGACAGCACTCCGTCTGAAAATGGAAGGAAAAGAACAAGAACTTGCCAAGTTGGGAAGATACTTGATGAAAACAGCAACATATTGCCTCCGAAACAATTAAAAGAATGGCACAAGGGGTAAGAAAGATTCAGACATCACTCCGGTTAAAAAAAGAGGAAAACTAGATAAGATGACAGAACTAGAATGAAGAATACAACACTCCGGTTAAATAAACAAGCAAGGGAGAATATGATCTAGATAAAAACGATATGATGGTTTGGAGAGAGCAACATCACAAAGCCTCCGGAACGAAAGAATAGATGCAAGATCGTTGGAAAGAAAAGAACTGAGAAGAAAATTACAACATCTCTCAAAATTGAATTTGAAAGAGCATCTTACGAATAAGGGTTGAATGGAGTTGTTGGAAATTCAACAACGAAAGAATAAGCTTCATGTGGGCTTATGGAAAACATCTCAAAATTAAGAGGTGACAACCAGCCACTAACGAAAACAATTGATTGGGTTGAGATCAACAAGGATATGAAAAACTTATTTCACCGGAATGATAAATGAGGAACTTGGATCATTTATGAGCACCATAATAACATCAATTCTCAAAGAAAGCTTTTAGGTGAAATACAACCCAAGATAACTCCAATGAATAAATTGAAGGTTGAAAAGATCTCCTGAACAAGGAAAATGATGGGTTTAAATATTTCATTCTTGACAACTTGTGAATCATGAAACATGAAGGAAAATTATCAAGAATGACATAACACCATCTGCAAAGATAAGGTAGAAAGGATTGCAATTGGAATGCATGATGAAAATGCTTGAGCTCCAACAAGAATCTTGATGAAGACTTCAAGGATGAATTAATTGATGATGAACCACCATGAAGAACTCCGGTAATGAAAGCATGAGAAGTGAAAGATTAAAGAATAAGATTCAAAGCCTGCGATGAATTAGATGAAGGTTTGAAATGATATAATTGAAATAACTTGAAACTCCGGAAAACAAGATGAAGAATTTAGAACCAAGGATATAATATGATGAACAAGCTCCAGACAAAAGAATTAAATCACCTTGAAGGAATAAGAATAAGAATTATGTCATGCTTCTCCTTCACCAATTTAACTTGATGACAACCAAAGGATTTGGCATACTACTTATACTCGTTGCAAAGAATTAAAGAGAGGTCTAGTACAACCTCGGATTCAATGAACCACCGGTAGGATTATGAAAAGAACAAATGAATTAAAATGATAACAACGGAAGGGTAAACTTGAACGAACCACCATAAAATATGGAGACGAACGAAGAGACATCAATGAAGAAAATATTTGGAGGACGAAGTTGAAAACTGAGAACGAAGAAATATTCTGAAATGATGGCCTTCGGAGGAACACAAGGAAAAGAATTCAAGAATGCTTCGGATGGGTATAAAAGAATTCCTCACAATCAAACGATAATGAGAATGGCATGAAGCTAGAACCACGAATCTTGAGAGAACGGGCCAAGATTAAGAGAAACTCTTCTCCAGTCTTGAAATATTGAGAATGAAGACGAGAAATGCCATGAAGAATTGTTGAGCACTCCGGAAGAATAAAAAGATGGGAGGTGGAGCTAAAGATGGAAATAATTGAAAACAAGCTTGGAGAAGGCATGTGACTGATGGAAATCATTCTTACGTCACACTTTGACAAGAATTTGAGTATAACTCCAGAAAAAATTAGAAGAGTCAGGTAAGATCCTGGAAAAGACCTGTGGGTTAGGGCCCACTCAAAGAAATCACCGTTGAAAAAGATTGCTTGAGATATTGCACCGGTTGAATTAAATGACTAGAATAAGATGATAATCCTCAAAATAATTTGAACGGATTAAGAATGGAATTATGAATCTTGAGCACTCCGGATATGAATAGCAAGAGGAGAATAATTAATTGGTGCACCGGAATAAGAAAGCATTGTGAAATGAGGAAAAGGATAAGATCAACACCGAAATCTTGAATTACATCCACCGGAAGAATATTGGAACAAAAGAATGATGAACTTGAAGCTCTTGAGCATCTTCACGATAATCACCGGATAAGAACATAGAAGGAAAAGAATGAAAAATTATCACATGAATAAAATGGATATTTCATCTGAGAATTTCTGGCTCCATGCAGAAAAGGGTGGGAGGGTGGGGAAACAAAGACAACTTGGGATGAGCAAAAAAAAGGACACCGGTTGAAAAAGAATTTAATATGACCATGTTGATGATCAAGAGGAATTAGCACTCCCATAGAAATATGAGAACACCAATTAGGAAGGTTATGGAATCAACATTTGACATCGAAGCAACTCGAATACCAGAATCAAAACAAAAACAAAGGATAGATATGCAACAGCCTAATCTTCACAACATCATCCGAACAGAGAATTGAACGAATGAGTTCCGCAGGTACATCAACTTGTCGAGAAGCCACTTGGAGAGCAAAAAGATAAATAAAAAGGAACAAGGATCAGATAGAACAAATACAGGATAGAAATTTCGTTCGACATCTTCGTGCTGAAAGCTCATGGAACGTGTTACAAAAGGGTTTTGTCATCCCCGGATCAGCATAGCCAAGGACCCTTTAAGATGCAACTCCCGATCAGAACAAGTCCATAAAACCACTTCACTCAATGTAGAACCCCGAACTTCATATCGAGCATCCGTTGGAAGAATGCCTAGAACTACTAGATGAACCCACCTATAGATTTCCGAAAGTTCCCAGTTATGCAATCAGGTGTTGGGGATACACGGGAAGCACCGCGCAATCAACTCTAAACCTACATCCAGGTGTATCCATCCTTCAACACATAACCAGTCTTTCTCGGAAACTGTTTACCTCGGACCTTCGAAAAGCATCCACTATAACAAGCTATGGCAATACTCTCGAACTACCTCCCCAGTACTAGGTGATGTCGGGGTTATCTTGCCACTGGCCGTATAGGAGAGATTTTCGATGTCGGCCGTCTTAAGTATTTAGTACTGCCGCGATATGCTTGTTACAATGATACCCCGAAGCTCAACTCCTCGGTAACAGGAGGCATCGAGAACAATATCCTTGTCACAAGAACATCGAAACAATCCCAGAATACTCGCGGGATCCTAAAAAAAAATTTGGTGCAATTTTTGAAAGTAGAAGAGAAAAGAGTAATCGTCAGGAGTCCTCACCAGAGAGAAAGGGGATGAGAAGCAAACAGAAATCCTACTCTCCGATATAATATAGGACTCAAAACATTTTTAGTGTGTGCCTAGACTCAACCGTCAATGATTCGATCAATCAGTGGGGGCTTCTAGGTCGGAGAAGGCTCTGATACCAACTTGTAACGCCCCCTATGCAATTTTAATTAATTAATTAAGTTGTTATTATGAGGCAAATAGTACCAAATGTTGGGACTTGCTGGAAAAGACTTAGCACTTAGCGGTTTATCAAGGGGGTCCCATACACCCCAACCGTGTTAGGAACGCATAATCAAGGAACATAACATCGGTTTATACGGTTCCTAACGGCATGAGTGGAACAAAACACCAAGCAAAAGGCTTAGCCATCCACCCTGCCAGTATATAGATGATTTCATTTTTAAGCATTTATATAGTGTGATATAACCCAACCAAACTTCAACATGAAGCAAGCATCTTCAATCTTCACCTGCAACTAACAATGCTATAAGAGGGTTGAGCGAAGCGTACTTAGCCAAGCAACGGTTTGCATAGGTAGGGTGGTTAAACATGGCAATTGGTTACAAGTAGGAGGCTGACAAGAAGAACATGGGCATCGAGGCAAAACTAAAGATCGGAACTACTAGCAATAGGCAAAGATAGTAATGGTATCCGGGTTCGGTCATCTTGCCTGGGATTCCACAAGGGAGAAGAACAAGTCCAAGAAGAAGACGGAGCAACAGTCGAGCGGATCCTCACAACTCCGGAACGGAACCGAAGCTAACAAGAGAAGCAACCGGAAAGAAAGAACAACACGGTAAACACACAAGCAACAACATGGCATACGATGCACAAGCAAGTATGATGCATGTCCGGTTTAAATATGCATGGCATGGCAAAGTGCACAAACAAATACTACAAGTTAAGTGGAGATCAATATGCAACGAGTTGCATATTGACGAAACACCACATTTAATTATTTAGTTGACTCTCGTTATTTACAAAACAAGGTTAAATGTTTTTAACATGGCACGAGGTGAAGCATAATAAAACTACACTATTAAGACATTTTAAATGAGGCCGGAGAATAACAACAACATATCCGGAAAATCCCCATGAGCATGTTTAATAATTATAAGCAACAAAAATTCACACATATATAATGTTGCTAACATGATGCGGATGACATGATCAAGTTTATGCAAGTGTGTTATGTTGATTCCGAAGCAATGGAATATTATTATATAGCTCCCTAATAATAATGAGAGACTTTTATATGTTATAAAGAGAAGTCACCTTCCCTCGATTTAAATGGACCGAAGGCCCACACGGATTATTTAGGTTGAGATGCATAAATTAAAAATGACATGATGGCATGATGACATGATGCAATGCAAAATAAATAAATAACACAAGCGAAAAGAAACACACGGGCAACCCGGAACATCTGGAATCTTCTGGAATCTTCTGGGACGTCGGTCTCGGGCGTCACATGATGGGTAGCGCGACATGTAACGATAGCATCGAGACACTAAGCATGGTAATGATAGTAAAGGTATCCAAGGGTATGGTCATCTTGCCTGGGACGATTATAGCGTGCGAGCAGTCTGCCATGCAGGCTCGATGGGACGCGTGCATCCTGTCCACCTCGCAGTCGCAGGCGCGACGGGACACGTGTGAGAAGCAAGGCCGCCCATGCTCACTGAGAAGCGAGCCCTTTGACCTCCATGCACCAGCCGCCGCCCGCCTCACTGACAACTTCTCCATTAATGGATTAATTAAAGCACCTGGACGGAGGGTGTTTGCTTGTGATCCCATGGCAACATTTGCTTTGTTCGTGTTTTCAACTCGTATTCCGCCCTAATTTAAATTGTCACATAGGGCAACGGATAATACGACCACAAATAAAATGGCAACGGATAATACGACGACAAATTTACAATGGCGCAAATAATAATTGTCTTACATATTCCGGATAATTTAAAATGCCACATGCGGGAAAGCTCGGAAGACACGGGGTCAAGAGAAGAAGGAAAGTGCAGACAACGATCTAGGTCGCTACTGTCTCTACTCGTCGATAGATCGCTGATAACCCACAAGTATAGGGGATCGCAACAATTTTTGAGGGTAGAGTATTCAACCCAAATTTATAGATTCGACACAAGGGGAGCCAAAGAATATTTGTAAGTATTAGCAGGTGAGTTGTCAATTCAATCACACCTGGAGATTAAATATCTGCAGCAAAGTGATCAGTAGTACAGTAATATGATAGTTTTGATTGCAGTGGTAGCAGCAATAATAGCAGTAACAGTGATAGCAATAGTTTTGTAACAAGTGCAGCAGTAACCATAGCAAGATCAATATGAAATAAATTCGTAGGAATTGGATCGCTGATTTGTTGGATGATATTCATCATGTGACATTCATAACCTAGGGCGATACAGCACTAACTCCAGTTCATAAATATAATGTAGGCATTTATTTCGTAAATAGTCATACGTACTTATTGAAAGAAATTGCATGACATCTTTTGTCCAACCCTCCCGTGGCAGCGGGGTCCATATTGGAAACTAAGGGATATTAAGGCCTCCTTTTAATAGAGAACTAGAACAAAGCATTAACACACGGTGAATACATGATCTCCTCAAACGACGGTCATCACTGGGAGTGGTTCCGGTTATTGTCACTCCGATGTTGCCAGGTCTTAACACGTAGTAGGTGACTATAACTTGCAAGATCGGATCTAGAACATGAATATAATGATGATAACATAAACAGTTCAGATATGAGATCATGGCACCCGGTCCCAAAGTGTCAAGCATTAAGCATGGCAAAGTCATAGCAACATCAATCTCAAGACACAATGGATACTAGGGATCGGCCCTAACAAAGCTAACTAGATTACATGAGGAATCTCATCCAACTCCTCACCGACCAGCGAGCCTATGAAAGAATTACTCACTCCCTGTGGGGAGCATCATGGAATTGGCGATGGAGAAGGGTTAGTGATGACGAAGGACGAAGATCCCCTTCTCCGGAGCCCCAAACAGACTCTAGATCTGGCCTCCCGAGGAAGAACAGGAGGTGGCGGAGCCCCTGTCTCTTAGATCGTGATAATTCTTTCACCCTGATTTTTTTCTGGGCGAATGTGAACTTATAGTATTAGGGTTGGCGTCTGCGGGGCCACCAGGTGGGGACAACCCACCTGGGCGCGCCAGGAGGGGGTGGTGCGCCCTAGTGGGTTGTTCCCACCCAGGTGCCCCCTCCGGTGGTTCCTGGCTCCAGTATTTTTCTTTTATTATATAAAAAATCATCGCAAAGTTTCGTTCCATTCCGAGAACTTTTATTTTTGCACAAAAACAACACCATGGTAGTTTTGCTGAAAACATCGGCAGTCCAGGGTTATTTTCATTCAAAGCATGCAAATTAGAGTCCAAAACAACAGGGAAAGCGTTAGGAAAAGTAGATACATTGGAGACGTATCAACTCCCCCAAGCTTAAACCTTTGCTTATCCTCAAGCAATTCAGTTGATAAACTGAAAGTGAGAAAGAAAAACTTTTATGAACTATTTTACCATTGTTTGCATAAATAAGTTTAAACAACACCCAGGTTTTCAGCCAACATTATAACTAACCATGCCGACAATAACTCCTAACGATTATAATGAATCATAGGAGTAACATAATCAGCTAGCGAGCAATAATAAGATATCTAAAACAGCAACATGTTATCAAAACAACCATGATATAATATGACAATAGTGGTATCTCGCTAGCCCTTTTTGAGACCGCAAAACATAAATGCAGAGCACGTGCAAAGTCTGAGCAACGTGTAAACGTTGTAATTCATGGTAGAAAAGATCCAGTCATGATAACACCCAGCATTCACTACACACAATGCATAGGCATGACAACAGTGCTCTCAGATCTGGCGCTTATTAAAGAAGGTGATGACACAACATAAAAGTAAATAGATAGTCCCTTCACAGAGGGAAGCAGTGATTTGCAGAGGTGCCAGAGCTCAAGTTGTTAAAATAGAGGTAAATGAAATTTTGAGAGGTGCACTCTGCTCATTCACTTCACGACTATCAGCTATCGATATCTCCCATGCTAAATGAGCTAGTGGCGGTTCCCAAGCAGAAAAGTAAATGTTTGAACTCCATTGGGAGTTTTTGTTTGTTTATTTGTAAGCCTTTTCTTTTTGCAATTTGGGACTGGGAATCCCTATTACCGCCCTTTTCTCGTGCAATGGCGAGTGATTAAACACTCAACCTGAGAATAACCCGCTTAGCATGGAAATACCAACCACCTCCTGTCCTTCCATGAACGATCCAGACACACAAAAGGGATATTTATTTGAAGTTTTTAGAGGTGGCACATGCAAATTTACTTAGAACGGCAGGGTAATACCGCATATAGGTAGGTATGGTGGACTCATCTGGAATAACTTTGAGTTTTAGAATTTGATGCACAAGCAGTATTCCCACTTAGTACACGTGAAGGCTAGCAAATAGGTTGGGAAGCGGCCACCTAGAGAGCAACAATGGTCATGAACATGCATCCTGCATAATAAACATTTGACACCCGTATGAGGAGGATATGGACAATATGAACATAAATATCATAGAGGCTATGTTGGTTTTGATTCAAATACATGCATAAACATGTGCCAAGTCAAGCCACTTGAACATTCAGAGGATGATACCATATCATCATTCTACATCACAATCATTTTAACACAATTTTGATATCCGAGATAAATCATGATTAACTCTTAGCTACTTATGCATGGCATGTGAAACTATAATCTCTAATTGTCATTGCAAACATGTTTAATCATACTGGGTTGAATCATGGATACTAGGTGAAACCTATTTACAAAAACAGAGCAAGTCGAGTTCATACCAGTTTCTCTCTGGCACAACCAGTTCATCGAATATCGTCATTATAGCCTTTCACTTGCACGTTCAAATGATGTGAAGTAATAATAAAGGTGCAAGAGTGTGGTGGACTAAGCTAGAATCTGCAAACATTTTATTCAACAAGAGTAGACAAGGTAAAATGGGCTATTGTTAGATTAACAATTATGCATATGAGAGCCACTCAACATTTTCATTGTGGTCTTCTCCTTGGTACGACTCAATAAACAGAAAAGAAATTCAGAGGAACATCCTGAAATATTTTTGGAGTTTTTGGTTTTGTCAAACAAGCAAATAAAGAGGGAAAGCGAAAACGAGAAAAACTGTTTACACGGGAATGCTCCCAACAAGCAAAAGAAGAATAGGAAATCTTTTTGGGTTTTTAGTGCTTTTACAAACTATTCTATAAAGAAACGCAAAAAGAAGAAGGAAATATTTTTGCATTTTCTTAAGTTTTTTTTTAAAACACACAAGAAGAAAGCGAGAAAATAAAATTTAAGCATGGATAATACAATGAAAAAGTGTGAACACGGACGACTGAGATGTGTAAACACAAATGTAAAGTCGGTGAGAAACACGTACTCCCCCAAGCTTAGGCTTTTGGCCTAACTTGGTATGCAGTCAGTAGCCTGGATAGTCATTGGGATACTGAGGGGCAGGCATCCACTTATCCCACTGTTAAGGCTCCTCCTCTCATGTAGCCTGGGCGTTTCGGTAGGCGATGATATCCGCAGGCATAATCCTGTATCCACCCCTGGCAATAGGATCAAACAAAGCAGGTGCAGGCAGTGGAATGATATCACGAGTAGTTACACTTAAAACTAGGTTATAAGGAATATGCATGTTAGGATAATCGGCAGCAGTGAACTGGTGGTGATCCATAGCAACACGATCTAGGTAGACCTCGGGTAAAAAAAAATCATGGGGGCGTATCTGAATGTTAAAGCGGGTCCCCAAACGAGTGGCATAAATACCTCCATGTATTTTACCTTTAGACTTATTAATGTGGAGGTGGCGTGCCACAATAGCTCCTAAGCTATAAGTGTTGTCGCCCTCTAGTGCGCGACACAAAATGTCAAGGTCTAGTGAACTGAGTGCACCCACCTTCTCTCTAGCTAGCAAGCATTTGTAGTGAATAGAGCAAAATAATGGACAATAGGAAAATGCAAGTCAGCAGCAGTGATACCCGATACCCCTCTCTCATCGCCCACTGTCAGAGTACGGTAAAAGCTTTCAAACTCTGCGGGTCTAGGCTCCTCCAAACTACCATCAGTAGGAAGTAAGCATATATCACAAAATTCAGTCAGCGGTATCTGGTGGGTTTCAGCATATAATTTAAACTGCACTTCAGGAGGATTATTCCTAGGAAGAAAGGTAAAATTTTACACAAAGGAATTTGTGAGGAGATGATATTGTTCGCATTCAGCCGTAATAAAGTCGGTGAGGCCGGCATTAGCAGCATATTGTGCAAACTCTTGAAGCATTCTAGCATCATCCATGAACTGGGTATGCGGCCATTCGCACGGCTGTGTTTCAACCCTTCTCCGGAAGTGGAGATCACTATCAGATGACTCCCCAATCACACCCTTGGAGTTCTTCTTGGAAGCAAACTTCCTAAAGAAACTCATGGTTTTCCTATGAACAAAATTCTGTAATTTTTAGTGCACAAAATTTTTCTCAACAAAACTTTATAAAATTGATAGCAACTGCTCATAGGGATACATAGAGGCCATAGCAAGCATTCAAACTACTTAGAACTCTAAGAATTCAACATGCAAGCTCATCTATAGCAGCACCAAGAGTAGCTTATTACTCAAAATATAAACCACTAAAACAAAAACTAATTGGACAAGCGGTGGAGTCACATACCAAGCAACAATCCCCCAAAATAGTTTAAAAAACGAAGCTTCGAGCAGAGATATCGAAATCCACGGGTTTGAGAGCAAGAACACGATATATATATATATATATATATATATATATATATATATATATATATATATATATATATATATATATATATAGAGAGAGAGAGAGAGAGAGAGAGCAATGTTGATATTTTTTTGGAGGTAGGTGATGGGGTGGTGTAAAGAGATAAGGGAGGGGGCCCACGTGGGGACCACAACCCACCAGAGCGCGCCCGGGGGTCCTGGCGTGCCCAAGTGGGTTGTGCTCACCTGGTGCACCCACCCCTGGTATTATTTGCACCAGAAATTCTTAAATAATCAAAAAAATCATCTTAAATTTTCAGGGCATTCTGAGAACTTTTATTTTGGGCCATTTTTTATTGTACTGGAAGTTCAGAAAACAGACAAAGCATGACATTTTACTTTATTTAACTAATAAATATAGAAAACAAATGGTAGGGTCAGAAGGTTGTGCTTACTAAATTCATCAACTTCATACCGCTCAAAAATGATTCATTAATAAGGTTGATCAAGTCTTATTAACAACCACTTTCGGTAGGCATGAAACCGAAGAACTTTCGTAAATGACTAAGTTACCTCAATGGGGATATGAAAGTCCCCAACAATAAGCATTTCAAATTTCTTTTCAACAGTAAGTAGAGGTATTTGAAAACTTCCAATAGTGATAGTCAGAGATTTTCCAATAACATGAATACCATTCACTTGGAATTGTTCCTTCGGAAAATGCACTGTATGCTCATTACCATTGATATGAAAAGTGACCTTGCTTTTATTTTAATCCAATGTCAATGTAGTAAAAAATTTCACACCAAGTGCATTGAATAGAATGAGATGTTGGATGCTTGATAATTGTTTTGAGATATGAGGATAGTGATATTAGAGTCATGATAGTGGAGTTATTATGAAATTGAGAAATACTTGTGTTAAGGTTAGTGATTCCCGTATCATGCACGTATGGTGAACCGCTATGTGACGAAGTTAGAGCATGAGGTATTTGTAGAGTGCCAACCTTTGTGTGGAGGTCGGGGGCGCGCGATGGTTAACTCCTACCAACCTCCACCCTAGGAGCATGCGTTGATTGCTTTGTTTTGATGACTCGTAGATTTTTAGAATAAGTATATGAGTTCTTTTGACTAATGTTGAGTCCATGGATTATACGCACTCTCACCCTTTCACCATTGCTAGCCTCTCTTGTACCACACAACTTTTGCCGGTGCCATAAACCCACTATATATCCTTCCTCAAAACAGCCACCATATTGTTACTCAAAATAGCCACCATACCTACCTATCATGGCATTTCCATAGCCATTCCGAGATATATTGCCATGCAACTTTCCACCATTCCGTTCATATGACACACATCATATTGTCATATTGCCATGCAACTTTCCACCATTCCGTTCATATGACACGCATCATATTGTCATATTGCCATGCATGATCATGTAGTTGATATCGTAGTTGTGGCAAAGCCACCATGCATAATTTTTTCATATATGTCACTCTTGATTCATTGCATATCCCGGTACACCACCGGAGGCATTCATGTAGAGTCATACTTGTTGTAGTATCGAGTTGTAATTTCGAGTTGTAATGAAAAGTGTGATGATCATCATTATTAGAGCATTGTCCCACGTGAGGAAAGGCCAATAAAAAAAGAGATGGCCGAAAAAAATTAGAGAGGGGCTAATAAAAAAAGAGAAAGCCCCTCCAAATAAAATGAGAGGAAAGAGAGAAGGGACAATTTATACTATCTTTTTTCCACACTTGTGCTTCATAGTAGCACCATGTTCTTCATTGTAGAGAGTCTCATGCTTAGTCACTTTCATATACTAGTGGGAATTTTTATTATAGAACTTGGCTTGTATATTCCAACGATGGGCTTCCTCAAATGCCCTAGGTCTTCGTGAGCAAGCAAGTTGGATGCACACCCACTAGTTTCTTTTGTTGAGCTTTCATTCATATTTAGCTCTAGTGCATCCGTTGCATGGCAATCCCTACTCACTCACATTGATATCTATTGATGGGCGTCTCCATAGCCCATTGATATGCCTAGTCGATGTGAGACTATCTCCCTCCTTTTTGTCTTCTCAACAACCACCTCTATTCCACCCATAGTGCTATATCCATGGCTCACGTTCATGTATTGCGTGAAAGTTGAAAGGTTTGAAAAGATAGAGTATGAAAACAAGTGCTTGGCTGAAATCGGGGTTGTGCATGATATGAATATTTTGTGTGATGAAGAGGGAGCATAGCCAGACTATATGATTTTGTAGGGATAACTTTCTTCAGCCATAGTATTTTGAGATGACATGATTGCTTTGTTAGTATGCTTGAAGTATTGTTATTTCTTATGTCAATATAGACTTTTATCTTGAATCTTTCAGATCTGAACATTCATGCCACAATTAAGAGAATTACATTGAAAAACTATTATGGTTAGCATTCCACATCAAAAAATCTTTCTTTATCATTTACCTACTCGAGGACGAGCAGGAATTAAGCTTGGGGAAGCTTGATACGTCTCCAACGTATCTATAATTTTTGATTGTTCCGTGCTATTATTTATGAAGTCTTGGATGTTTAATGGAATTTATCATTCACTTTTATATCATTTTTGGGACTAACCTACTAACCCAAAGGCCCAGTCCAGATTGCTTTTTTTTGCCCGTTTCAGGGTTTTGCAGGAAAAGAATATCAAACGGATTTCAAACGGAATGAAACCTTCGCGAGAGATATTTTTGGAGAAAATCACGCATGCGGAGCTTGAGAATCACGTCAAGGGACCGAGGGCTGGCCCACGAGGGTGGGGGGCGCGCCCCCTGTCGTGGTACTAGATCTGACAGTGAAGGTAGGGGGTAGGAATGGAGAGGCAAGGTCCTAGCTATGGCGCAGTTGTACACATAGTGTTTTGCGAGTTCAGGCCCTTCTCGGAGGAAGTAAAAGCCCTACGTCTCGTGCCCGGAGGCTTGGTCGAGTGATGTATGTATGTATGTGTTACAGAGGTGCGAACCCTTGTACTGGAGGAGGGGGGTGGCTTATATAGCATGCCAAGACCCCAGCCATGCTCCACGTTACCAAGGGTTTAAAGGTACATTAAGGCGGGCATTACTTATAACGCCCGCAATAAAGGGTAGTTATGGGGTTTATTACAGTGAGTAAATATATGACCGTTGCCGTCCTAGAGGCGTTTAGTCTTCAGGGGTCGAGTGCCTGATCTAGTCGAGTGGAGTTGAGTCGCCCTGGGTATGTGAGTCAGTCGAGTGAAGTGTCGCCTCGGGCCATCTCAGTCGACTGTCTCCACCGCCGTAGGTCTTATGTTTTGATCTCTTAGGATAGTGACCTTGGGAGGGGCCTTTAGGTCAGGCCTATGACCCTACCCTAGGTCTGTAACCTCGTCAGTAGCCCCCGAATGGATCGGGGCTTGAGCAAGGGGATGCTGAGGGAAGCTCGGGTGCTGACTCGACGTCCTCGAGGCAGATTGCTTTGGAGCTTGTGACTCGGGCCCTCAACTGTGTCTTGGTCGCCTTGATCGATTCTGAAGCCATTGGTTAATTAGTTGTCTTCGCGTCGACTGGGTTTCGCGCCAGGCGTCGGGCGTTTTGAGCGCGTGCCATTTTCGACGGAATCGGTTGCCTTCTGTCCGCCAGATTCGGCGGGGCTTCCGAAATTTGGGGAAGCGCGCGGGACGGGGCGTGCCGCATCAATCGGGGGGGGGGGGTGCGGTTCGAACGCCTCGATTCCCGCGCCTCCTTTTTCGCCACGTATCGCTCCAGCGCCTGTTACGGGATCGGATAAGATCGTCTGGGGCCACCGGTCAGCCACTCGACCGGTTCGTTATAAAAGCGCGTCGAGTCTGCTGCGGGGGGTACTGTGCGCCCAGCTTTCCCCTGTTCGCCTGCCATCTCCGCAGCGCCTTTGCCTCTCCGCCGCGTACCCAATCTCCCCAGCTTCTCTCCGCCGCAACTGCCGTCTCGCGAGCAATGGTTAAGGACAAGACCGCCGCCATGGAGCTCTCCAAGAAGGCGGCGTCGGGGAAGGGGCGGCGGTCCGGCCGGGTCGGCTCGTCGTCGAGGTCCGGGCTCCCTGCCGGATGGATCCAGGGGGATTGGATCCGTTCCACCGTCGTGGTGGAGGATCTGGAGGAGCTGGAGGAGGAGGGGCTGATCGCCGGCGGCTCCTGGCGGATACCTGGAGGAGAGCTCGAGCCTCAGCCGCGGGAGGGCGAGTGCGTGCTCCACGCCACCCACGTCGACCGAGGTTTTTCAACTCCCCCGCATCCTTTCTTCCGCGCTTTTCTAATCTTCTTCGGTGCCCAGCTGCACTATTTCACGCCCAACTCCATCGCCTTTCTCTCCGCTTTCGTCTCCATGTGCGAGAACTTCCTCGGGTGCCGACCGCACTGGGGATTGTTCAAGCATATCTTCACCTGCCTCTCCCAGACCGTTAAGAGAGCGAACCCGAGTGACGGCAAGACGCACGTCCTTCAGGCGTGCGGCGGGCTCGGGATTCAGCTTTGGAACAGGAGCGCCTTTCCCCCCATGGACCTTCCAGAGTCGATCCGGGGTTGGCAGTCGACCTGGTTTTATTACAGGGACAGTCCGACTCCTGGTCAGTCGACTGGCCTTCCTCCGTTTACCTTAGGTCGAGCCAATCCGCCTCCTTCGATGGTTGTGAGCAACGCTGAGAGGGCCGAGGTAGATATGCTGATGGAGAGGGTCGTCCAGCTAGTCCGCGAGGGGGTCACGGGGATGGACTTGTTTGAGGTGTATCTCTCGCGGAGGATCCAACCGCTCCAGGCTCGGGACCACCCGATGTGGCTGTACTCCGGCCCTAACGTCTCGTCGCGAATCCACCCGGAGGCAGCCGACCCGAAGTACGTAGTGCATTGCCTGAAGAGTGTCACCGGAAACAAGGACAACCCCAGGGGGTCAGGGAGGATCATCCCATTCGACGCTGACTACCTGCCGGACAAGGTTAGTCTTCTGCTTCCGAGTGATGCATCTGTCGATTGATTCGTGATCTTTGTTGATGATTTTGGTGAATTTCCTTTCTTTGCAGATATATACGGAGATGTACTCGCTGCCCAACGGAGACTCGGGCCAAGGAGTCGAGGAAGGTATGGGCGACGCCGCCGAGTGGAAATCGGAGGAGGAGACCGAGGAGAGCGAGGAGTACAACAGCGGGGAAGAGGTCGAGTCGCCTCCCCGCGCCGAGCGCCGCTCCAAGGAGAAGAACGACCCAGGGGCCGCTCGACCTCGCGTGGGTCCCTCGGGGTCCAGGACGCCCAAGCGCACTCGCACGACTACCCCCGAGCCAGCGGAGAAGACGCCCAAGCAGCCCAGAGTCGCCACCGCCAAGCCCCGGAAGGCTCTGCCAAGGATCAAGGTGGATGTGCCCATCGCCTCCATGTAAGTGTCGCTTGGGCTTGCCTTTCTTTGTTTCTTGGGGGTCGACTGCAATCTTGGTCGACTCATTTCTTGACCGATTTTTTCAGAGCCGCAGCTTCCACGACCTCGATGGACATCGACCAGGGTCGAAACGACGAGGAGATGGCGGATGTCGCGACATCCCGAGCAGGTATGGGTCCTGTGAGACTCGTTTTTGCCTTTCTTTTCTTTCGCGGGCGACAGTCGATTGACTTGGTTCCCCGTTTGACTCGAAGCACCGAGCCATGTCATAGAGTTGCCGGACGACGACGAGGACGAGGAGCCTTTGAGGCAGGACTACCGGCGCGCAAGGAGGAAGGACCGGAAGGCGCCTTCTGGCTCGGAGGCCCAGCAATCCGAGGACGTGGCCCGAACCGCGGTCTCGTTCGCTGTCCTTGTGCCAACCGTGCCCGTCATCGATCCACCGCCTGCACCGAGCGTCAACCCAGCACCCGCCTTGGTTGTCGACCCAGCGCCTCCTCCGGTTGTCGACCCAGCGCCGATTCGCGCCGTCGATCCAGCGCCTGCGCCTGCGGCCGGTTCGACGCCTGCTGCATCGTCTATCATTTTCTCCACCTATTGCCTCCCGAAGGACCCTGTGGGGGCGGCACGAGAGGCCGTTCGCCAGGCGGAGGAGATGATGGGGCGGACGAAGGCAGCGTATGAGGCCAGCATGGCGGCTTACGACGCCAGCTCTGCTCTTCGGGCCAACGTCCAGGTATGTTGTCGGAGTACTTTCTGTTGTTTTGCTTTGTGAGGTATCACACCACCCACTGGGTGCTCTTCTTTTCTTGTCTTCCTTGAGCTCGAGCCGGACTGATTCCGGCCGAGTGAGACCAGTGGGGGCACGCTTAGTGCACCCACTGGGTGTAGCCCCCGAGACCGTGGTCGACTGAGTTGCAGTCGGCCATGGTCTTACTTTAGAGCTTCCATGTGTTTTTTACTAGCGCCATACTGATCTTGGCCGAGTGAGACCAGTGGGGGCACGCTCAGTAGACCCACTTGGTGTAGTCCCCGAGGTTGCGGTTGAGTGATCTGGCTCGACTGTAGTCTTATAACCTTTGCTTTGTCTTTTTGATGCAGAAATCTTGCGAGTTCGGGGCCAAGTTTGCGGATCTTGAGCAGAAGCAGATCCAGCTCAATCTTGACTTGCAGTTGGCCCGGGACCATCTGACCCTCGTCGACTGATTTTTCGCTTAGAGTGTTCCTTTATGTTCATCTGTTCAGTGGCGGCCTTGGTAGGACAACTGCGAGCAGCTTTAGAGCAGAAGGACCTTGACTTGGCAGCGGCGCAGCAGGTGGCCCAGGAGAAGTCGGAGCTGGTGGAGCAGAAACTGGCTTGTGTGGGCGCACTCGAGGCTGAGATCACTCGACTGAAAGGTTCACTCGACACGACCAACAAGGAGGTGGCTCAGCTGAAGAAGTCCAGGGCCGACTTGAACGACAAGTATGAGGCTCTGTTTCGGAAGAGGCTTGACCTTGAGGCGTACTTGGGTGACCTCACCAAAAAATAGTACCTCGTGCTCGAAGGTATGTCCTCTTTAAATTGGTTGACATTGGGTTGGTCGACCCGTGTTGCATCCGCTGACTCGACTGCTATTTTTGGTGCAGAGTTCTGCCGTAACTTTGGAGAGGAGACTAGCCGGGTTGAGCCTGGCTTGGATCCTGCCAACTCCATCGTGAAGGACGAGGTTTCCATGAACATACTAAGGTTTGAGTCTCGCCTCACCGCGGCCACCGATTATCTGGGACGACTGAAGGCGGTGATGGCCCGAATCGACGCTGCGCTCTGGAGGGGAGTCGTGCAGGAGAACGATCTCGAGTCTTTGATGACTCGACTTAATGAGGTCCCCGACCGAGTGCAGGAATGGAAGAAGTCGGCTTCCCAGGGCGGAGCAGATGTGGCGCTGGCTTTGGTCCGAGTGCACTGCAAGGAGGTGAAGGAGAGGAAGCTCGCTGCGCTGAAGGTCGCAAATACGAAGGAGCTCCAATTCCAGACCTTCATGGAGACTTTCTTGGAAGCCGCCACTCGCATCGCCGACGGGATTGATCTGGACGAATTCTTCCCGCCTACTAGCCCCCCTCCTCCCGAGCCGTAACTTTGATACATTGACTTTATTTGTCGCGGAATGCCGCGTGGATCTGTATTCGTTAAACTCTGGTGCGTCTGTGGCCCAAGTACTCTTGCCCAAACCTTGCGGGGCTTTTTATTTGATTTTGATCCTTCGGTTTGACGCACCTCTTTTGATTGCTTGGAATCTTTGAGTCGACGTCTGTGGCCGAACCTCCGAGTGAGAGGGTCGCCCATCGCTCGGAGCAGAATGCTTATAACTTAGGCGATTCCAAGCTACGTTGTACTTGTGGCGGAGTTAGGAGGACCGAACCGCCTTGTATTTGTGACGTAGCTCGGAGGATCGCGGCTAAGCCCCCGAGTGAGAGGGTTGCTCTTCACTCGGAGTAGATAGTTGTAACTTAGGCGAGTCTCGGGGTCGCGGCTAAGCCCTCGAGTGAGAGGGTCGCTCTTCACTCGGAGTAGAATGTTTATAACTTAGGCGATTCCAAGCTACGTTGTACTTGTGGCGGAGTTCGGAGGACCGAACCGCCTTGTATTTGTGGCGTAGCTCGGAGGATCACAGCTAAGCCCCCGAGTGGGAGGGTTGCTCTTCACTCAGAGTAGATAGTTGTAACTTAGGCGAGTCACGGGGTCGCAGCTAAGCCCCCGAGTGAGAGGGTCGCTCTTCACTCGAAGTAGAATGTTTATAACTTAGGCGATTCCAAGC
>LR738709.1:25163393-25195041 GCA_902687465.1 Secale cereale
ACGTTGTACGTGTGGCAGAGTTCGGAGGACCGAACCGCCTTGTATTTGTGGCGTAGCTCGGAGGATCGCAGCTAAGCCCCCGAGAGAGAGGGTTGCTCTTCACTCGGAGTAGATAGTTGTAACTTAGGCGAGTCACAGGGTCGCAGCTAAGCCCCCGAGTGAGAGGGTCGCTCTTCACTCGGAGTAGAATGTTTATAAATTTGGCGATTCCAAGCCACGTTGTACTTGTGGCGGAGTTCGGAGGACCGAACCGCCTAGTATTTGTGGCGTAGCTCGGAGGATTGCAGCTAAGCCCCCCGAGTGAGAGGGTTGTTCTTCACTCGGAGTAGATAGTTGTAACTTAGGCGATTCCAAGCTACGTTGTACTTGTGGCGGAGTTCGGAGGACCGAACCGCCTTGTACTTGTGGCGTAGCTCGGAGGATCGCAGCTAAGCACCCACTGGGGGATTTAGAGGACACCAATTGTTAGGAAATCATTGCTATCTTGCTTTTGAAACAAGTTGGGGAATCTTTATTACAACTCGACCGTCGAGTGCTTCAAGTGAAAAAGCGGCGGAGTAGGTCCGCATTCCACGAATGAGGTTCGTCTTTCTTCTATTCTACATTGTAGAGGTGGTAGGCCCCGTTGCGTAGCACCTTTGTGATGATGAACGGGCCTTCCCATGCTGGGGCGAGCTTGTGCGGACGTTTCTGATGCACTCGGAGGACCAGGTTTCCTTCCTGGAACGCTCGACTCCTCACGTTGCGAGCGTGGAATCGACGCAGGTCTTGTTGATAGATGGTCGACCGGATCAGAGCCATCTCTCTTTCCTCTTCTAAGAGGTCGACTGCATCCTGACGAGCTTGCTCTGCCTCGGCTTCGGAGAAGAGTTCTACTCTGGGGGCATTGTGTAATAAGTCGCTCGGCAATACAGCTTCGGCCCCATAGACCAGGAAAAAAGGGGTACGGCCAGTCGACCGGTTCGGAGTTGTCCTCAGACCCCACAGGACGGAGGGTAGCTCGGTTACCCAAGCCCCGGCGGCATGCTTGAGGTCATGCATGAGCCATGGCTTTAGGCCTTGGAGAATCAGCCCATTAGCTCTTTCCGCTTGTCCATTCGACCGAGGGTGTGCTACGGAGGCGTAGTCGACTCGCGTCCCTTGGGAAGCGCAGAAAGCTCTGAATTCGTCCGAGTCAAAGTTGGAGCCGTTGTCTGTGATGATGCTGTGAGGGACCCCATATCTGAATATTAGTTCCTTAATGAAGCTGATGGCAGTGCTTGACTCGAGGTTCTTGATGGGTTTGGACTCAATCCACTTGGTGAACTTGTCGACTGCCACCAGAAGATGAGTGAATCCACTCCTGCCTGTCCTGAAGGGGCCGACCATATCCAAGCCCCAAACAGCGAAGGGGCAGACTAGTGGGATGGTTTTGAGAGCGGATGCTGGCTTGTGTGACATGTTGGAGTAGAACTGACACCCTGCGCACTTGTCCACAATATCTTTGGCCATCTCATTGGCGCGGGGCCAGTAGAATCCTGCTCGTTATGCTTTGGCCACGATAGTCCGAGAGGAAGCGTGGTGGCCGCAAGTCCCCGAGTGAATCTCATCCAAGATCAGTCGACCTTCTTCTGGATCGATCCAGCGCTGGGCGACTCCAGTGACGCTTTCTCTGTAGAGCTGACCTTGAACGACTGTGAAGGCCTTGGATCGGCGGACGATCTAGCGCGCTTCTTCTTCATCTTCTGGAAGTTCCTTCCTGAGCAGATATGCTATATATGGCACAGTCCAGTCGGGTGTGATTACTAGGACCTCCATGATCAAGTCGACCACGGCAGGCACTTCGACCTCAGTCGGATCGGTTGCGCTGACTGGCTGTGGGGGCTCTTCCGCGAAGGGGTATTCTTTGACAGAGGGAGTGTGCAGATGCTCTAGGAACACATTCTTGGGTATGGACCTCCGAGTCGACCCAATTTTTGCGAGATCGTCGGCTAGCTGATTCTTTGCTCTGGGCACATGATGGAGCTCTAAGCCTTTGAACTTCTTTTCAAGCTTTCGCACTGCACTGCAATAACTAGTCATTGCCGGGCTCCTGACGTCCCATTCTTTCATTACTTGGTTCACCACTAGGTCGGAATCGCGTAGACCATCAGGCGATGGACGCCGAGTGAGATGGCCATACGCAACCTGTACAAAAGTGCTTCGTATTCAGCCTTGTTGTTTGATGAATCAAAATGGATCTGAAGGACGTAGCTGAGCTTGTCGCCCCTAGGATAGATCAGGACCACGCCTGCACTGGATCCGTTCAGCATTTTGGACCCGTCGAAGAACATAGTCCAATGGTCCGACTGAACTTGAGTCGGTAGCTCTTGTTCTATCCATTTCGCCACGAAATCCGCAATGGCCTGAGACTTGATGGCTTTCTTCGCTTCAAACTTGATATCTAACGGAAGAAGTTCAATCGCCCATTTTGCCACTCGACCGGTTGCATCTCGGTTGTTTAGTATCTCTGATAATGGGGCGTCGCTGACGACTGAGATTGAGTGATCCGAGAAATAATGGGCAACCTTTTTTGCAGTCAAGTAGATCCCGTACACAAGCTTTTGGTAATGTGGATACCTTTGCTTGGAGCGAGTCAAAACTTCGGATATGTAATAGACTGGGCATTGGACCTCGTATGCCTTGCCCTCTTCTTCCCGCTCGACCGTGAGTGCAGTACTGATGACTTGTTCGGTGGCAGCAATGTATAGCAGAAGAGGCTCTCCGCTGACTGGGGCAGCGAGCACCGGCTGGGTGGAAAGCAGGGCTTTGAGCTCCTCAAACGCTGCTTCGGCTTCAGAATTCCACTCGAACTTGTCGGATTTCTTCATGAGTCGGTAGAGAGGCAATGCCTTCTCCCCGAGCCGAGAAATGAATCGACTCAATGCGGCCAAGCAACCAGTAAGCTTCTGGACATCGTGTATACGCTCGGGGCGTTTCATTCGGAGGATGGCGCCGACTTTCTCTGGGTTGGCGTCGATTCCCCGTTCGGAAACGAGAAAACCGAGCAACTTGCCGCCGGGAACTCCAAATGTACACTTTGACGGGTTGAGCTTGATATCGTAGCTTCTGAGGTTCGCGAATGTCTCAGCAAGGTCAGTCAGTAGGTCGGAACCTTTCCGTGACTTGACCACGATGTCATCCATGTACGCCTCGACGTTCCGACTGATTTGCTTTATCAAGCATTTCTGGATCATGCGCATGAAGGTGGCGCCGACATTTTTGAGGCCGAAAGGCATGGTGACATAGCAAAAACACCCGAACGGGGTGATGAAGGCTGTTTTTATTTCATCGGGCCCATACAGATGGATCTGATGGTATCCGGAATACGCGTCCATAAAGGACAAACGCTCACATCCCGCAGTCGAGTCGACTATCTGATCGATGCGGGGGAGAGGAAAATGATCTTTCGGGCAGGCCCGATTGATGTGTTTGAAATCGATGCACATGCGGAGACACTTGTCCTTTTTGGGGACCATGATGACGTTGGCGAGCCACTCGGAGTGGTATATCTCGCGGATGAACTCTGCTGCTAGGAGTCGAGCCACCTCTTCGCCAATCGCCTTCCGATTCTCCGCAGCGGATCGACGGAAATGTTCCTTCACGGGTTTCACCTTCGAGTCGACTCGCAAATGGTGCTCAGCCAGCCCCCTGGGCACACCTGGCATGTCTGATGGTTTCCATGCAAAGATGTCCCAGTTCTCACGGAGGAACTGGATGAGCGCTTCTTCCTATTTGCTGTCAAGGGTGGTGGAGACGTGGGTCGGCGCTGCGTTGGGGTCAGTGGGGTGGATGTGTACGGGCTTTGTGTCCCCGGCCGACTAAAAAGCTGACTCGGAAGCCGGCTTCTTAGCCCTTAGCAGGTCGGCTGGATCCACTCGCTTCTGGTACTCCTCCATCTCTACTGCTGCCATCTGCTCGTCGGCGATCTTCGAGCCTTTCTGGAAGCATTCTTCCGCTTTCTGCCGGTTCCCAGTGATGGTTATGACACCGCTGGTCCCGGCATCTTGAGCTTGACGTAGACGTAACACGGTCGAGCCATGAACCTGGCGGCTGGCCTACCCAGGATGGCGTGATAGGCGCTGTTAAAGTCCACCACTTCGAACGTCAGCTTCTTCTTTCGGAAATTCTTGGATTCACCAAAGACGACGTCGAGTGAGATCTAACCAAGTGAGTCGGCCTTCTTCCCGGGGATTACCCCATGGAACCTCATGTTACTTTCCCTTAGCTTGGACATCGGAATGCCCATATCCCGGAGGATTGCTGCATACAAGATATTCAAGCCACTGCCTCCATCCATAAGGACTTTGGTCAGTCGAGTGCCTTCGACCACTGGGTCGACCACAAACGCCTGCCTCCCAGGGGTGGCGATGTGCGCCGGATGATCGGACTGGTCAAATGTGATGGGGGTCTTCGACCATTTCACGAACGTGGGAGTTGCCGGAGCAACCATGTTCACTTCTCTGTTGATGATCTTCAGTCGACTCTTGCTTTCGACGTCTGTGAAAATCACCAAAGTGGAGTTGATGCGGGGGTATCCTCCGTCCCCTTCCTTGTCCTCGGACTCTTCTGACTCCTTCTCTTTCTCAGTGGACTGGTCCTTCTGGAAACTCTGGATCAAGAGTCGACACTGTCGAGTGGTGTGCTTGTGGTATACCAAGTTCCCTTCATCATCCTTCTTAGTGTGTATGGGACACGGCTGGTCGAGCATATCATCTCCAGCCTGACCCTTTCCTTTCTTGGGGGCCCAGGAGCCTTTGGGCTTCCCTTTGCCCTTTCCTTGGTTGACCACCGCGGCCTCTCCCTGAGCAGCTGGGTCGGCCTTACGCTTGTTCTTCCGATTGTGATTCTGGTCGTCCTGCCCGACTGTTTTCTTGCCGCTACGGAGCCGGTCGGCCTCTTCGCCATTGGCGTACCGACTGGCAATTTCCATCATCCGCAACAGGGAAATGTCGCCTGTTCGCCCAAACTTCAGATTCAACTCCCGATTGCGCACGCCTTCCTTGAAGGCGCACACCGCCTGGTGCTCGGAGACGTTTTCCACTGTGTGATGCAAAGTGGTCCACCGCTGAATGTAGTCCCTCAAAGTTTCACTCGGCTTCTGGTTGCAATGCTGAAGCTCGGCGAGCCCGGCAGGTCGTTTGCAGGTGCCTTCGAAGGTCCGAACAAACACCCGAGCGAGCTCTTCCCAACTGTATATGCTCCTGGGGGCCAACTGGTTGAGCCACGCCCGAGCGGAACCTCCCAGAATCAGGGGGAGGTGTTTCATGGCCACGTCGTCGTTGCCTCCTCCAATCTGCACGGCTACTCGGTAGTCCTCCAGCCACGTGTCCGGCTTCGACTCACCAGTGAATTTGCTCACTCCGGCCGCCAGCCTGAAGTTCGGGGGGATCTCTGCGGCCCTGATTGCGCTGCAGAAGCACTCGGGCCCGGAGGCCGGCGCTCGGCTGCCGGAGGGCTGGTCCCCACCTCGCTCGTCCCTGGACGCCCGGTTACGGTCGACCCGCCCCTGCACAAGGATGGACCTCGTGTCGAAGCCGGGCCGCCGGGGATCCGGGGGAATCCTACGCTCGTCGTCTCGCAGGCCCCTGCCCACGTGCCACGGTGGCGAGTGTGACCCACTCCGCGAAGGAGGGGTAGGCACTCGACGGCTGTCGTTTCGTCCATGTCGACGGTCGAGTGGGTCATTGTTCCGACCCAGGTGTCGGTCGTGTCGCGAACCACGTTCCTCACGCCTCAGGGGCGATCTTGGACTGTGGGCTGACCATACGGTGTCCGCAGCCACCGATCTCCTGTGAATCCTGTTGCGCGACTAAGAGACAACCGCGTTTTGCTCTTCAGCCGTTCGGAGCAAAGCTCGGATCTGCTGAAGGCCCCTTCCAGCCTCCGACAGGGAGGGCTGAATCGACTCCGAGATATGAGCCGCGGCTTCGAGGTTCTAGACTGGCGTGCGGAACACCTGAGTCTCACGCTGACGTGATTTCCGCGGCCGTCGACTGGACCCGGGGGCCAGTCGGCGGGCCTGTTCGTTGAGTGAACGTTGGATGTTTTCCAGGCACGCGCACTCTGCCAAGGTGGCCACGCGCGTGGCTTGGAGGGCCAAATCTTCTGGGGAATCCCCCACGATGGGGGTGAAGAGCGCGTCTCCGTTGCGGCGACAGAGCTCAGCCCTCTGCTCGGAGGTGAGGGGCTGAGGAACGTAGCCGCCGTTGTCGTGCGCTCTATCACCGCCGCTGTCGCCGTTCTCCCCGCGAGGAAAACCTGGCGGGCTACGGCGCGGATCGACCATGAGTATTTCCGCCGCGGGGTCGCTGCTCCCGCACTCGGAAACGGAATCTTCGAGTCCGGTCGACTGATCGGCCGGCCCGTAAAGGTAACCGTCGGGCTCGATGGCCACGACTTGCGGGGTGGCCGTTTGACGAGCCACCGCGTGCTTTACCCACCGCTGGAGCCGCGAGCGACTGGATCGCTTACGGCGGTGCCCAGAGGGGATGACGGATGATGAGTATAGGGTTGACGACTGCAGAAGGAGGACGCCGCCGGCTCCGGCACGAAAGTGAGTGGTTCCGCGAGTAGGCAGGGCCTCAACGTCGAGCGGGGCCTCCTGAAGCCACGCGGAGTTGTCGGCGACGAAGATCAGCGCGCCGAGCCTGATTTCGCGGCCCGACGCCAAAACGCCACCTGACACCATGATGAAAGCGGTCGGGGAACGGATTGCAACTTCACCAATATGTCGCTAAGACGCCGGCCCCACGGTGGGCGCCAACTGTCGTGGTACTAGATCTGACAGTGAGGGTAGGGGGTAGGAATGGAGAGGCAAGGTCCTAGCTATGGCGCAGTTGTACACAGAGTGTTTTGCGAGTTCAGGCCCTTCTCGGAGGAAGTAAAAGCCCTACGTCTCATGCCCGGAGGCTTGGTCGAGTGATGTATGTATGTGTTACAGAGGTGCGAACCCTTATACTGGAGGAGGGGGTGGCTTATATAGCATGCCAAGACCCCAGACATGCTCCACGTTACCAACGGTTTAAAGGTACATTAAGGCGGGCGTTACTGATAACGCCCGCAATAAAGGGTAGTTATGGGGTTTATTACAATGAGTAAATATATGACCGTTGCCGTCCTAGAGGCGTTTAGTCTTCAGGGGTCGAGTGCCTGATCCAGTCGAGTGGAGTTGAGTCGCCCAGGGTATGTGAATCAGTCGAGTGAAGTGTCGCCTCGGGCCATCTCAGTCGACTGTCTCCACCGCCGTAGGTCTTATCTTTTGATCTCTTAGGATAGTGACCTTGGGAGGGGCCTTTAGGTCAGGCCTATGACCCTACCCTAGGTCTGTAACCTCGTCACCCCCCTTCCTAGGGCACGCCCTCCTGCCTTGTGGCCCCCTCCAGCGTCCCCCCGGTGCCCTCCTTCTTCCTATATAAGTCTACGTACCCCAAAAACTCCGTGAACAGAGAGAAAACCCTAATTCCACCGCCGTACCTTCTGTTCCCGTGAAGATCCCATCTTGGAGCCTGTTCCGGAGCTCCACCGGAGGGGGATCCATCACGGAGTTTTTCATCATCATTATCATCGCCCTCACCATGAGTTGTGAGTAGTTTACCTCAGACCTTCAGGCCCATAGCTGGTATCTAGATGGCTTCTTCTCTCTCTGGATCTCAATACAAAGTTGTCGTCGGTCTTCGAGGAGATCTATTCGAGGTAATCTCTTTTTGCGGTGTGTTTGTGGAGATCCGATGAATTGTGAGTTTATGATCAAGGTTATCTATGAAAGATATTTGGTTCTTCTCTGAACTTTTTATGTGTGCTCATAATATCCTTGCAAGTCTCTTCGAATTAGTGGTTTGGTTTGGCCTACTAGATCTATAGTGCTTGCAATGGGAGAAGTGCTTGGCTTTGGGTTCAATCTTGCGGTGTCCTTTCCAGTGACAGTAGGGGTAGCAAGGCACGTATTGTATTGTTGTCATCGAGCATAAAAAGATGGGGTTTATATCATATTGCTTGAGTTTATCCCTCTACATCATGCCATCTTGCTTAAGGCGTTACTCTGTTCTTATGAACTCAATACACTACATGCATGCTGGATAGCGGTCGATGTGTGGAGTAATAGTAGTAGATGCAGGCAGGAGTCGGTCTACTTGTCTCGGACGTCATGCCTATATACAATGATCATGCCTAGATAGTCTCATAATTATTCGCTTTTCTATCAATTGCTCGATAGTAATTTGTTTACCCGCCGTAGAATATCGCTATCATGAGAGAAGCAACTAGAGAAAACTATGGCCCCCGGTTCTATTCTCAACATAGCAATCTACATCCACTTTACTTTTATCGCTTTTATTTGCTGTTCTTATAAACTAAAAATACCAAAAATATAAACTATCATCTCTATCAGATCTCACTTTCGTAAGTGACCATAAAGGGATTGACAACCCCTTATCGCGTTGGCTGCGAAGTTCTTATTTGCTTGTCCAGGTGCGAGGGACTCGCGCGTGGTCTCCTACTGGATTGATACCATGGTTCTCAAAAACTGAGGGAAATACTTACGCTACTGTGCTGCATCTCCCTTTCCTCTTCGAGGGAATACAACACAAGCTCAAGAAGTAGCAAGAAGAATTTCTGGCGCCATTGCCGGCGAGGCTTACGCAAAAGTCATATACCAAGTACCTATCACAAACCCTTATCCTTCGCATTACATTTTTTTGCATCTCGTTTTCCTCTCCCCCACTTCACCCTTGCCGTTTTATTTGCCCTTCTTCCGCCGTGTGTTTATCGTTCGCTTGCCTCTTGTTTTCTTGTGTGTGTTGGATTGCTTGCTTGTCACTATGGCTCAGAACAATACCAAATTGTGTGACATCTCCAATACCAACAACAATGATTTTATTAGCACTCCGATTGCTCCTATTACCAATGCTGGATCTTGTGAGATAAATGCTACTTTGTTGAATCTTGTCATGAAAGATCAATTCTCCGGCCTTCCTAGTGAAGATGCCGCTACCCATCTAAACAAATTTTTTGATTTGTGTGATATGCAAAAGAAAAGGGATACGGATAACGATATTGTTAAATTGAAGTAATTTCTGTTTTCACTTAGAGATCGTGCTAAAAGAGAAGATTATATTAAATCATGTTCTTCTAGTTATCATGAAAATAAAGATGAAGATCTGAAAGTTATAGATGTGTCTCCCATTAGATCCTTGTTTTCTAGTATAAATCTTGATGAAGATAGGATTGGAGATGATTCTGCTTTAAGGTGTCCCAATGATTCGAAGTTTTTAGATCTTGATGCTAAAATTGCTAAAAGTGGGAGTGAAGAGACTAAAACTGTGCATAGTGATGAACCCACTACTTTGGATTTCAAGGGATTCAATTATGATAATTTCTCTTTGATTGATTGTATTTCCTTGTTGCAATCCGTGCTAAATTCTCCGCATGCTTATAGTCAAAATAAAGCTTTCACCAAACACATAGTTGATGCTTTGATGCAATCTTATGAAGAAAAACTTGAGTTGGAAGTTTCTATCCCTAGAAAGCTTTATGATGAATGGGAACCTACTATCAAAATAAAAATAAAAGATCATGAATGCTATGCTTTGTGTGATTTGGGTGCTAGTGTCTCCACTATCCCAAAAACTTTGTGTGATTTGCTAGGGTTCCATGAGCTTGATGATTGTTCTTTAAATTTGCATCTTGCGGATTCCACTATTAAGAAACCTATGGGAAGAATTAATGATGTTCTTATTGTTGCCAGTAGGAATTATGTGCCCGTAGATTTTATTGTTCTTGATATAGATTGCAATCCTTCATGTCCTATTATTCTTGGTAGACCTTTCCTTAGAACGATTGGTGCAATTATTGATATGAAGGAAGGAAATATTAGATTCCAATTTCCGTTAAGGAAAGGCATGGAACACTTTCCTAGAAAGAAAATCAAATTACCATATGAATCTATCATGAGAGCCACTTATGGATTGCCTTCCAAAGATGGCAATACCTAGATTTATCTTGTATCGTGCCTAGCTAGGAGCGTAAAATGATAGCGCTCGTTGGGAGACAACCCAATTTTTTGTTTTTTGTTTTTGCTGCTGTTAGAGAATAAATATTGCATATAGCCTCTGATTACATGTGGTTTCATGTTTTGTTTAGTGTTTGTGCCAAGTAGAACCTTTGGGAAGACTTGTGTGAAGTTTATGTGATCTTGCTGTGAAAAACAGAATCGTTAGCGCTCGCTAAAGTAGTCTTCAGATTTTACTGGAGCATGCGTGTTAGTTGATTATTTTTGCAGATAATTGGTAGACAAATTCCGCAAATTTACAAATTTGGTTTAAATTTTTGGAGTTCCAGAAGTAGGCGAAACCTGCTGATTATTACAGACTGTTCTGTTTTTGACAGATTCTGTTTTTCGTGTGTTGTTTGCTTATTCCGATGCATCTATGAGTAGTATTGGAGGATATTAACCATAGAGAAGTTAGAATACAGTAGGTTTAACACCAATATAAACAAATAATTAATTCATTGCTGCAACTTTGAGTAGTGGTTTGCTTTCTTATACTAACAGAGCTCACGAGAATTTTTGTCTAAGTTTTGTGTTGTGAAGTTTTCGAGTTTTGAGTATTGCTTTGATGGACTATGGAACAAGGAGTAGCAAAGGCCTAACCTTGGGGATGCCCAAGGCACCCCAAGTAAATTCAAGATAATAAAAAGCCTAAGCTTGGGGATGCCCCGGGAAGGCATCCCCTCTTTCGTCTTCATCCATCGATAACTATACTTGGAGCTATATTTTTATTCGCAACATGATATGTGTTTTGCTTGGAGCATCTTGTATAATTTGAGTCTTTGCTTGTTAGTTTGCCACAATCATCCTTGCTGGACACACCTATTTGAGAGAGTTAAATATGGCCTAGAAATTCTTAGAACACTCTATGTGCTTCACTTATATCTTTTGAGTTGAATAGTTTTTGCTCTAGTGCTTCACTTATATCTTTTAGAGCACGGTGGTGATAATATTTTGTAGAAATTGTTGAACTCTCATGCTTCACTTATATCCTTTTGAGAGTCTATTAAAAAAGCATGGTAATGTGTTTAGGCTAAAGAAACTAGTCTTCACATGATAAACATCCAATGTCAATGTAGTAAAAAAATTCACACCAAGTGCATTGAATAGAATGAGATGTTGGATGCTTGATAATTGTTTTGAGATATGAGGATAGTGATATTAGAGTCATCCTAGTGGAGTTATTATGAAATTGAGAAATACTTGTGTTAAGGTTAGTGATTCCCGTATCATGCACGTATGGTGAACCGCTATGTGACGAAGTTAGAGCATGAGGTATTTATAGAGTGCCAACCTTTGTGTGGAGGTCGGGGGCACGCGATGGTTAACTCCTACCAACCTCCCCCCTAGGATCATGCGTTGATTGCTTTGTTTTGATGACTCGTACATTTTTGCAATAAGTATATGAGTTCTTTTGACTAATGTTGAGTCCATGGATTATACGCACTCTCACCCTTTCACCATTGCTAGCCTCTTTTGTACCGCGCAACATTCGCCGGTGCCATAAACCCACTATATATCCTTCCTCAAAAGAGCCACCATATCGTTCCTCAAAATAGCCACCATACCTACCTATCATGTCATTTCCATAGCCATTCCGAGATATATTGCCATGCAACTTTCCACCTTTCCGTTCATATGACACGCATCATATTGTCATATTGCCATGCATGATCATGTAGTTGACATCGTAGTTGTGGCAAAGCCACCATGCATAATTTTTTCATATATATCACTCTTGATTCATTGCATATCCCGGTACACCACCGGAGGCATTCGTGTAGAGTCATACTTGTTGTAGTATCAAGTTGTAATTTCGAGTTATAATGAAAAGTGTGATGATCATCATTATTAGAGCATTTTCCCATGTGAGGAAAGGCCAATAAAAAAAATAGATGGCACAAAAAAATAGAGAGGGGCTAATAAAAAAAGAGAAAGCCCCTCCAAAAAAAATGAGAGAAAAGAGAGAAGGGACAATTGCTACTATCTTTTTCCACACTTGTGCTTCAAAGTAGCACCATGTTCTTCATTGTAGAGAGTCTCATGCTTAGTCACTTTCATATACTAGTGGGAATTTTCATTATAGAATTTGGCTTGTATATTCCAACGATGGGCTTCCTCAAATGCCCTAGGTCTTCGGGAGCAAGCAAGTTGGATGCACACCCACAAGTTTCTTTTGTTGTCCTTTCATTCATATTTAGCTCTAGTGCATCCGTTGCATGGCAATCCCTACTCACTTACATTGATATCTATTGATGGGCATCTCCAAAGCCCGTTGATACGCCTAGTCGATGTGAGACTATCTCCCTCGTTTTTGTCTTCTCCACAACCACCTCTATTCCACCCATAGTGCTATATCCATGGCTCCCACTCATGTATTGCGTGAAAGTTGAAAGGTTTGAAAAGATAGAGTATGAAAACAAGTGCTTGGCTGAAATCGGGGATGTGCATGATATGAGTATTTTGTGTGATGAAGAGGGAGCACAGCCAGACTATATGATTTTGTAGGGATAACTTTCTTTAGCCATAGTACTTTTGAGAAGACATGATTGCTTTGTAAGTATGCTTGAAGTATTGTTATTTCTTATGTCAATATAGACTTTTATCTTGAATCTTTCAGATCTGAACATTCATGCCACAACTAAGAGAATTACATTGAAAAACTATATTGGTTAGCATTCCACATAAAAAATTCTTTCTTTATCATGTACCTACTTGAGGACAAGCAGGAATTAAGCTTGGGGAAGCTTGATACACCTCCAACGTATCTATAATTTTTTATTGTTCCATGCTATTATTTATGAAGTCTTGGATGTTTAATGGGATTTATCATTCACTTTTATATCATTTTTGGGACTAACCTACTAACCCAAAGGCCCAGTCCAGATTGTTGTTTTTTGCCTGTTTCAGGGTTTTGCAGAAAAAGAATATCAAACGGAGTCCAAACGGAATGAAACCTTCGCGAGAGATATTTTTGGAGAAAATCACGCACGCGGAGCTTGAGAACCACGTCAGGGGATCGAGGGCTGGCCCACAAGTGTGGGGGCGCGCCCCCTTCCCAGGGCGCGGCCCCTACCTCGTGGCCCCCTCGAGCGTCCCCCGGTGCCCTAATTCTTCCTATATAAGTCTATGTACCCCAGAAACTCCGTGAATAGAGAGAAAACCCTAATTCCACCACCGTACCTTCTATTCCCGTGAAGATCCCATCTTGGAGCCTGTTCCGGAGCTCCACCAGAAGGGGATCCATCACGGAGTTCTTCATCATCATTATCATCGCCCTCACCATGAGTTGTGAGTAGTTTACCTCAGACCTTCGGGTCGATAGCTAGTATCTATATGACTTCTTCTCTCTCTCTGGATCTCAATAAAAAGTTCTCCTCGGTCTTCGAGGAAATCTATTCGATGTAATCTCTTTTTGCGTGTGTTTGTCGAGATCCGATGAATGTTGAGTTTATGATCAATGTTATCTATGAAAGATATTTGGTTCTTCTCTTAACTTTTTATGTGTGCTCATAATATCCTTGCAAGTCTCTTCGAATTAATGGTTTGGTTTGGCCTACTAGATCTATAGTTCTTGCAATAGAAGTGCTTGGCTTTGGGTTCAATCTTGCGGTGTCCTTTCTCAGTGACAGTAGGGGCAGCAAGGCACGTATTGTATTGTTGCCATCGAGGATAAAAAGATGGGGTTTATATCATATTGCTTGAATTTATCCCTCTACACCATGTCATCTTGCTTAAGGCGTTACTCTGTTCTTATGAACTCAATACACTAGATACATGCTGGATAGCGGTCGATGTGTGGAGTAATAGTAGTAGACGCAGGCAGGAGTCGGTCTACTTGTCTCGGACGTCATGCCTATATACAATGATCATGCCTAGATAGTCTCATAATTATTCGCTTTTCTATCAATTGCTCGACAGTAATTTGTTTACCCGCCGTAGAATATCGCTATCATGAGAGACGCCACTAGAGAATACTATGCCCCCCGGATCTATTCTCAACATAGCAATCTACATCCACTTTACTTTTATCGCTTTTATTTGCTGTTCTTATAAACTAAAAATACAAAAAATATAAACTATCATCTCTATCAGATCTCACTTTCGTAAGTGACCGTAAAAGGATTGACAACCCCTTATAGCATTGGCTGCGAAGTTTTATTCGCTTGTGCATGTGCGAGGGACTCGCGCATGGTCTCCTACTGGATTGATACCTTGGTTCTCAAAAACTGAGGGAAATACTTACGCTACTGTGCTGCATCTCCCTTTCCTCTTTGAGGGAATACAACGCAAGCTCAAGAAGTAGCACATTTTATTTTTATTTTTATTTTTATTTTTAGGGGGACTAGGTGCAATGGTGTTGTTTCTTTGTGAATCATGTTCAATTCTTTTTGGGTGTCCCTCAGGATAAAGTGGTTCCGAGTCATTTTTCCTCCTCTAGTTGTAACTCTAATAGCAAAGTCATGTATATTGCTATTCATTTCATCAAGTAATTCTCTTTGAGATTTAGCAACTTGTTCTAACTGAGTTTGTACCATAGAAGCATGTTTTCTTTCACCTCTAACATCGTTTGAAATTCTAAATAACAAGTCACTCAAGCAGGCAATCATATCAGAGTTATATTTCAATTGTTTCATAACATTTGCATTGAAGTGATCTTGTTTCCTAACGTAATTTTTAAACTCATGAAGGCATTGGCTAGGTTGCATTTTGGGAGGATTATGATTATGATTGAAGTTCATTAGAGAATTTACCTCTACCACCTTAGGTAGTGGTGGTGCATCATGCCCATGTATTTCTTCAATATGAGGTAAATTTTTAACATCCTCAGCTTTAATACCTTTTTCCTTCATGGATTTCTTTGCCTCTTACATATCTTCAGGACTGAGATATAATATACCCCTCTTCTTCGGAGTAGGCTTAGGTGGTGGTTTAGGAAGAGTCCAATCATCATAATTTTTCAATATGTTATTCAATAATTCTTCAGCCTGTTCAATAGTTCATTCCCTGAAAACACAACTAGCACAACTATCTAGGAAGTCCTTAGAATTGTCAGTTAGTACATTATAGAAGATATCCAGTATTTCATTTTTCTTAAGAGGATGATCAGGCAAAGCATTAAGTAACTTGCAAAGCCTCCCCCAAGCTTGTGCGAGACTCTCTTCTTTAATTTGCACAAAGTTAAATATTTCCTGTAAGGCAGCTTGTTTCTTATGAGCAGGAAAATATTTTTCAAAAAAATAATAAATCATATCCTGGGGACTACGCACACAACCAGGAGTAAGAGTATTGTACCAAGCTTTAGCATAACCCTTTAATGAGAACAGAAATAATTTGAGAATATAGTAGTAACGGGTTTTCTCATCATGAGTAAAAAGGGTGGCTATGTCATTTAACTTAGTGAGATGTGCCTCAACAGTTTTAGTTTCATTACCATGGAAAGGATCAGATTCAACCAAAGTGATTAACTCCGGGTCAACAGAGAATTCATAATCCTTGTCATTAATAAAGATAGGTGAGGTAGCAAACTTTGTATCATATTTCATTCTAGCATTCAGAGATTTTTCTTTATACCTGCATAAAAATTTTGCTAGATCATCTCTATCATTACAAGCAAGAATATCTCTAGTTGTTTCTTCACTCATAACATAACCTTCGGGTACCTTAGGAAATTCATATCTAAGAAGGCTAGTTCTAGCAGGTGTTTCAAATTCAATTTCAAGCTCGTCGTCAGATTCAACATCATGTTGTCTTACTCTAGTAATTTGTTCATCAAGAAAGTCACCAAGTGGCACATCATCATCATGCAAGGTACTAGCATCATCATAAGTATCATTCATAGAAGAAGTAGCATCATCAATAACTTGCGACATATCAGGAGTAATAGCATGTTGTGGTGTTGCAAATTTACTTATAACAGTAGGTGAATCTAAAGCATAACTAGATGGCAGTTCCTTACCTCCCCTCGTCTTAGAGCGATAA
The DNA here is from genome assembly GCA_902687465.1 of Secale cereale. Taxonomy (NCBI): domain Eukaryota; kingdom Viridiplantae; phylum Streptophyta; class Magnoliopsida; order Poales; family Poaceae; genus Secale; species Secale cereale. Next base: position 25,179,442 of record LR738709.1, read on the forward strand.
ATCTTAGTCTTAGCACGCTTTAGATCCTTCAAGTGATAAATTGATAATAATCCCAAGTGACTCAACAAATATAGCCATGTTCCCCGGCAACGGCGCCAGAAAAAGGTCTTGATAACCCACAAGTATAAGGGATCGCAACAATTTCGAGGGTAGAATATTTAACCCAAATTGATAGATTCGATACAAGGGGAGCCAAATAGTATTTGTAAGTATTAGCAGCTGAGTTGTCAATTCAACCACACTTGGAGATTAATTATCTACAGCAAAGTGATCAGTAGCACAGTAATATGATAGTTTTGATAGCAGTGGTAGCAGCAATAGTAACAGTAACAGTGATAGCAATAGTTTTGTAGCAAATGCAGCAGTAACGATAGCAACAGTAAATTAGCAAGATCAATATAGGATAAATCCGTAGGCATTGGATCGCTGATTTGTTGGATGATATTCATCATGTGACAGACATAACCTAGGGAGATACGGCACTAGCTCCAGTTCATAAATATAATGTAAGCATGTATTCCGTAAATAGTCATACATGCTTATGGAAAGAACTTGCATGACATCTTTTGTCCTACCCTCCCGTGGCAGCGGGGTCCATATTGGAAACTAAGGGATATTAAGGTCTCCTTTTAATAGAGAACCGGAAGAAAGCATTAACACACGGTGAATACATGAACTCCTCAAACTACGGTCATCACCGGGAGTGGTTCTGGTTATTGTCACCCCGGGGTTGCCGGGTCATAACACGTAGTAGGTGACTATAACTTGCAAGATCAGATCTTGAACATGAATATAATGATGATAACATAAATGGTTCAGATCTGAAATCATGGCACCCGATCCCAAAGTGTCAAGCATTAAGCATGGCAAAGTCATAGCAACATCAATTTCAGAACATAATGCATACTAGGGACCGACCCTAACAAAACTAACTAGATTACATGATGAATCTCATCCAACTCCTTCCCGACCAGCGAGCCTACGAAGGAATTACTCACTCCCAGTGGGGAGCATCAAGGAATTGGCGATGGAGAAGGGTTGGTGATGACAAAGGACGAAGATCCCCCTCTCCAGAGCCCCAAACGGAATCTAGATCTGGCCTCCCGAGGAAGAACAATAGGTGGCGGCGGCTCCGTCTCGTAGATCGTGATAATTCTTTCTCCCTGAATTTTTTTGGGCGAATGTGACCTTATAGTATCAGGGTTGGCATCTGCGGGGCCACCAGGTGGGGACAACCCACCTGGGCGCGCCAGGAGGGGGTGGTGCGCCCTCGTGGATTGTGCCCACCCAGGTCCCCCCCTCCTGTGGTTCCTGGCTCCAGTATTTTTCTTTTATTATATAAAAAATCCTCGCAAAGTTTCGTTCCATTATGAGAACTTTTATTTTGGCAGAAAAACAACACCATGGTAGTTCTGCTGAAAATAGCGTCAGTCCGGGGTTAGTTTCATTCAAATCATGCAAATTAGAGTCCAAAACAAGAGGGAAAGCGTTAGGAAAAGTAGATACATTGGAGACGTATCAATCGCCGGGAGACGACATCCTCCAGCTCCTTCTTCAATTCCTCACGACTTTGCTTGAAAGCAGCCACAGATTCCTCCACCTCCTGCTTGCGCTCGATCCGGAGCTTCCTCAAGTCACCCGTCAGTTCCTTGACGACCGATGTCAGCATCATCCCCGAGGCACTGCTCTGCTCATGCAACATCTTCCAGTTGGCGACCTCCTCCTCCCTCTCGGCGAGCGCCTTGAGGAGCTTCACATTGTCACCCATGAGTTGCTCGACGAGGCCGGTCGCCTTGTCGACCGAGGCATCGCTAATCTTGAGCAGCTTCATCAAGCCGTCGACCAACTCCTGCTGCATAGTGACACCAGCGAGAATGTCATCGTCGCCGGTGAAGGACTTCAGGAACGCCGGCTCGCCGCAATGGCCGACACCGCGAATGCGCTTGTGAGAGCCCTCACGTGCCCGTGGGATCTTGTTCGAGGGCTCCTCGGCGCGTCGGGACATCTCTGCTGTGGCTGCGGCTTCGCAGCGGGACCTTTGTAGTGCTTCAGTGGCCTTGGTCTTTGCTGCCTGGTTATATGTCCATCCTAAACTCCTCCTACCGGTAATGGCGGAACGACATTACAGGAAAGACCAGTTTTGTGGGTGATGAGGAGAGGAACTATGAAGTAATTTTCGAGTGGCTAGTTTTATAGCCTGGTGCTAAGTGTGAACACATATTAGTTTGATAGGTGTGAACAGATTTGTCTTATTGCATTGTAATCTGCAATGTGACGAGAAATAAGATCAGAGTTTATTGATGGTAGAAGGTTGACCACGTGGTGTCTCGCCGTTGAGTCGGCTGTTTGCCACGTATCACACCCATCTTCTTAAGTTGAACCGTTTCTGTTGTGTTCGCTAATCAAAAATAGTTCATCTGAGTGAACTGTATGCCCTATATCACACACACCTTGATCGGGCTAACCATTTCTGTTGCACTCCCTAATATCAAACAGTTCATCGAAGCGAACTGTATGCCATATATCGCACACACATTGATCTAGCTGCCCGTTTATGTTGTTCTGCCTCATCGCAAACAGTTCGAATGGGTCAACCGTGTGCCCTGGATTGCACACGCAACTACAATCTGAACCGTGTTTGATGTATCACTCATCGCAAACGTTTTGCACCTTTTTTGACAGTTTTTTAAATCCCTGATTAATGTATCACACACAATTTTTTCAAAGGGTCTCTGATCGTACCGTTGCGTTAGCAGCATCATGCAGTAGTGATTGACTTGCAATATAGGATAAAGAACACAAATATATTCATGAAAACATAATAGGTTCATATGTGAAATCATGGCACTCGGGTCCTTGTGACAAGCATTAAGCATAGCAAAGTCATAGCAACATCAATCTTAGAACATAGTGGATACTAGGGATCAAACCCTAACAAAGCTAATTCAATTACATGATAAATCTCATCCAACCCATCACCGTCCAGCAAGCGTACAATGGAATAACTCACGCACGGCGGTGAGCATCATGAAATTGGTGATGGAGGATGGTTGATGGTTGATGATGATGACGGGGATGATCTCCACTCTCCGGAGCCCCGAATGGACTCCAAATCAGATCTCCAGATGAAGAACATGAGGTGGCGGTGGCTCCATATCATAAAACGCGATGGGATCTTCTTTCTGATTTTTTTCTCCCCGAAAGAGATTATATGGAGTTGGAGTTGAAGTCGGTAGAGCTCCAGGGGGCCCACAAGGTAGGGGGGCACGCCCTTGGGGGGCACGCCCTCCACCCTTGTGGCCAGGGTGTGGGCCCCCTTCGGTGATTCTTTCCATCAATATAATTTATATATTCTGAAAATATTCTCCGTGAAGTTTCAGGTCATTCCGAGAACTTTTATTTCTGCATAAAAATAACACCAATGCAATTCTGCTACGAACAACGTCAGTCCGGGTTAGTTCCATTAAAATCATGCAAATTAGAGACCAAAACAAGGTCAAAAGAGTTTAGAAAAGTAGATACAATGGAGACGTATCACCCAATAAGGCCCAATACACTCCCGGTGCCTCCAGAACCCCTTCTGGTATTCCGATAACTTTCCAGTGCATCCCGAAACGATTCCAGAGACCAAATAGTATCGTCATATATACCAATCTTTACCTCCGAACCATTCCGGAGCTCCTCGTGATGTCCATGATCTCATCCGGGACTCCGAACAACATTCGGTCACCAAACCACATAACTCATATAATAACAAATCAACATCGAACGTTAAGCATGCGGACCCTACGGGTTCGAGAACTTTGTAGACATGACCGAGCCACCTCTCCGGTCAATAACCAATAGCGGAACCTGGATGCCCATATTGGCTTCTACATATTATATGAAGATCTTTATCGGTTGAACCGTTATGACACCATACACAACTCCCTTTGTCCGTCGGTATGTTTCTTGCCTGAGATTCGATCCTCGATATCTCTATCCCTAGTTCAATCTCGTTTCCAGCAAGTCTCTTTACTCCTTCTGTAATACATCATACCATTGCTAACTCATTAGTCATTGATACGTCTCCAACGTATCTATAATTTTTGATTGTTCCATGCTGTTATATTATCATTATTGGATGTTTTACAATCATTTTATAGTTATTATATTTTTTTGGTACTAAGCTACTGATATAGTGCCAAGTGCCAGTTGCTGGTTTCTGGTTTCTGCATGTTTTTTACATCGCAGGAAATCAATATCACACAAAGCCCAAACACCGCGAAATTTTTGGAGATTTTTTCTGGGCCCTGGTGGCACCTGGGGGAGTCCCGAGGAGGGGACAACCCACCAGGGCGCGCCAGGAGGCCCAGGCACGCCCTGGTGGGTTGTGCCCACCTAGGAGGCCCCCCGGACCGCCTCTTTGCTCTATAAATACCCCAACATTACCAAAACCCCAGGGTAGTCGACGAAATATTCATCCAGCCACAGCAGAGTCCAGAAACACCAGATCCAATCTATACACCATCACGAAGTGGTTCACCACTTCCATTAGTGCCTCTCCGATGATGCGTGAGTAGTTCCTTGTAGACCTACGGGTCCGTAGTTAGTATCTAGATAGCTTCCTCTCTCTCTTTTGATCCTCAATACAATGGTCTCTTGGAGATCCATACGATGTAACTCTTTTTGCGGTGTGTTTGTTGGGATCCGATGAACTTTGAGTTTATGATCAGATCTATCTTTTTATATCCATGAAAGTTATTTGAGTTTCTTTGATCTCTTATATGCATGATTGCTTATAGCCTTGTATTTCTTCTCCGATATTGGGTTTTGTTTTTCCAACTTGATCTATTTATCTTGTAATGGGAAGAGGTGCCCGGTAGTGGGTTCGATCTTATGGTGCTTGATCCAAGTGATAGAAGGGGAACTAACACGTATGTATCGTTGCCACTAAGGATAAAACAATGAGATTCATATCTAACGCCATTGATATACGGATCTTGTCTACATCATGTCATCGTTCTTAATGCATTACTCCATTTTCCATGAACTTAATACACCAGATGCATGCTGGATAGCGGTCGATGTGTGGAGTAATAGTAGTAGATGCAGGCAGGAGTCGGTCTACTAATCTTGGACGTGATGCCTATGTAATGATCATTGCCTAGATATTATCATGATTATTTTAAGTTCTATCAATTGCCCAACAATAATTTGTTCACCCACCATTTGCTATTTTTCTCGAGAGATGCCACTAGTGAAACCTACGGCCCCCGGGTCTTCTTTCTCATATATTTGCCTTTGCGATCTATTTGCTTTTGCTTTTCTTTTCAGATCTACTAAACCAAAAACCTAAAAATACCTTGCTGCAATTTATCTTATTTATCAACCAATCTACCATATTTATCTCTCTCACACGTTCGTTACCCGAAAGAGCTTGACAACCCCTTTAACACGTCGGGTTGCGAGGTGTTGTTATTTGTGTGCAGGTGATGTTTACGTTGTGTTGCTTGGTTCTCCTACTGGTTCGATAACCTTGGTTTCACATCTGAGGGAAATACCTACTGCCGTTGTGCTGCATCATCCCTTCCTCTTTGGGGAAAAACCGACGTAGCTTCAAGCGACATCAGTCATTTGCTTGCGAGGCTTATTATGTTGTGTTTTATCGAGAAGGCCCAGAGACACCTCTCCAATACTCGAAGTGACAAATCCTAATCTTGATTCACACCAACCCAACAAAACACCTTCGGAGATGCCTGTAGAGCATATTTATAATCACCCAGTTATGTTGTGACGTTTGATAGCACACAAGGTATTCCTCCGATATCCGGGAGTTGCATGATCACATAGTCAAAGGAATATGTATTTGACATAAATGAAAGCAACAGAAATAACAGTACGATCAAATGCTAAGCTATTGGATGGATCTTGTCCATCACATCATTCTCACAATTATGTGATCCCATTATCAAATGACAACTCATGTCCATGGTTAGGAAACCTTAACCATCTTTGATTAACGAGCTCGTCCAGTAGAGGCTTACTAGGGATACGGTATTTGTTTATGTATTCACACATGTATTTAGGTTTTCGGTCAATATATTTCTAGCATGAATAATAAATCTTTATCATGATTAAGGAAATATAATAATAATCATTTTATTATTGCCTCTAGGGCATATTTCCATTATGGAGACCTTTTGGGAGGTGATTAGATGTTGTGTGAGCATGCACAACATGATCGTCCGTGATGAGGGTGAGGATGCTGCGGTAGGTTTTGAATTTGAGAACATGGGTGATCCTATTGAACTTCCAAACCAGAATCCGACAACATTTGACAAGTTTGTTCAAATGCATCAACAAATTCAGCATCGAGTAACTCATGAGCAACTGAAGGAAGATCTGATTGAGCATCCGTGGGTGGTTAAAGGAGACAACATTGTTGGAGTGTAATACTACCTCCATTCCCTTATACATTTGATGAGTTTGTAGCGTTGTATGAGGGAATGGAGGGAGTACTTAAAGTTGCACTGCTGCTGCATCTTAACATTCAAACATTTTTTTTGCTAAACTGAAACAAGATATGCGGCTATTTCGAGCATGGGATGTATGCGGACTTTTAAAAAACAGGGGGGTATGCAAAGCCGGCTCCCGCATCAATGTCCGTGGACTAGCCCCCTGGTCTGCGGATGGATGCGGTGTCCGCCTGTCCGGTTTGTGGGTCGGTGTTGGAGATGCCCTTACGGACTCCTCTAATCTTTATGGACGGAGATAAACAGTCATATCTTTGAGTGAATTTTGTGGGTTTTCAATATTTTACTCCTTAAAATCCATGAGAAAAGATGGGAAACCACCTAAACAACCAGTTTTTTGATGGTAGTGGCATTTTCCAAGGTTCTTACAAAAATATAAACAATTCGGATGTTGAGATTGCTATGAATTATACTCCCTCTGTTCACAAGATGTTTTAGATTAAAAAAGTCTTATATTTATGAACAGTGGGAGTAAGAACCAATAAACCAACAAACAATATATGCACCGTAAAAGAAAATTAAAGATAAAAATATTTTTTATCAAATTTAATATGACAAAAGTAGCCATATTTTCTTCGATGCATTTTCACTGCAGCTAGCACCAAATGAATACATAAAAAATTACTTCATTGTTCCCCAAAGATTGCTTTCCACCATTGCAAATACTTTCGCTTCCTAACTTTGAAATATCTGCGAAGGCATATGTAGAACCAAAATCTTGATTACAACTCCAGTCAACTAATTATACTGAAAGTATGCATAAAACAATCTTATTTTCAAGCGTCGTTGATGATATACAGAGGTGTGTCTTTGTCGGATCTCGTGGAATTTAGTCGATGTTGGTCTTCGGTCGATATGTTCGGATCCAATTTTTCGTATTTGTTCGTGTGTTTAAAAGTTTGATCCTCCCATTATATGACTCTCTTCATCAACAATGGTTGTTGCTATGTTGTTTTAGTCCCGTGGGGCCTTAGGACGAGGACCTATCAACTGTACTACAACATGGTATGTCCCACTCCGGTGAGGGAAGGGCGATGATTGGGCATGACTTCGGCTCGCTCCAGTACTTAAAGTCATTGCTTGATGGTCCACGAACCTGATCATAATTTGTACTCCCTCCGTCCAGAAATACTTGTCGCAAAAATGGATAAAAATGGATGTATCTAGAACTAACATACGTCTAGATACATCAATTTCTCCGACAAGTATTTCCGGGCGGAGGGAGTATTACCTTTGGTGTTGTCTCTACTCACATGATTGATTATGAATAATGATTGATTATGAATAGATTGGAAGTTCTCTGGCAAAAACATCAAGAAAATACCATTTTAAACTCTCAAATTGCGGTAATTGACCTGAAATGAACTTTCAACTGTGATCCCATTTAAATCGCGGACTATCTAAACCCGCTTAGTTTCAACCCTAACCTAATTTTAGTTTTTTTAAGAAAATAAAACATTGGTGTAGGGAAATGTATAAAACTACAACGCACAAAATTTCATTAAATACATATACAATTAAAATCACTAGTCGCCAACCCGTCCATTCGCACGGTCTAGATCCAAAATATTAGTTGTCTATATTATTAACATATACGGTTGTGTCGGATTACACTGGACCCGCCATCTAATAGAATCTCAAGAATTTGAAACATGGGGATTGATGGGTGAATACATTTATGCAATGATGATCTTACAAAAATGGTCCCTCATTTTCGTAATATGTGGAGTCGCCAAATATATTGCTTACTTGCTAAGACAATTCATATGTGTAAAGTCATGAACCTATACATGTAACTATATCAGAATAATAGCATGGTTGCCAATTATAGTTCTATCTGAAAATATTAAATTGTATTAACGGTAATGTACTACACAAACCTTATATTGTCCTTAATGATACAAATATGTCACCCGTATGCACAATTTCATTATAGGAAAAACAAAAAGAATATTCTCATATACTTTATGATTGACACTTCATATATCCTTGAAATTAACTGATTAAGGAAATTTTGAAATAAGTTAAGAAACCAGGCAACGATACGAAAACTATGTTGGAATTAAACGAATACTCCTACTTGTTAAAGAGCTTTGTTGAACATCATAAAATGCCATAACTTCAAGAACTTTGTTTAACATCATAGAATCTTGCATATAATAGATTTGCATTAAACACACTTGAACAACATATTAGAATGCGTATAAAATTATTTTGGACCCATACATAGTATAGATGTGGAACATAGATGACGGTCTTATGTGATGAATTTACTTTCATATCTACACATGGACTACATGGCAATATTCTGCACTGTTACTAAACAAACTGGTCGGATGGGTGCTCTATATTTTTCCTTTTGTATAATAGCTCTTTGTTGTGAGTTAAAGAAATGCACTTGTTGCTTGGTCAGGGGTGAAGTTTAAGAGGACTTATCCCATCATGGATTTTGGAGGAGTACATAATATGAATAAATATCAAAACCTTGAATAGATTTGCATTTTGCACAACAGTTCCAATCAGAGAATTTCTTTTGCTTACAATTATTTGTGAACTACAGAGACAAATCAGACTTACAAACCAACAGAATATTGATTCCACTATCTAACACTAAATACGAACATGTGCCTATATCAAGCATCCATCGTCACCATCCTTGACAATATAGCCCAAGTTATTGCTATGTGTGTTGCAACACACATATATGCTGGCATATAGAAAGGAGATGATAGAAATTAAGGAAATATTGAAGAGACATGGAAATTCCACTATCTAACACTAAATACGAACATGTGCCTATATCAAGCATCCATCGTCACCATTCTTGATAACATAGCCCAAGTTAAAGCTATGTGTGTTGCAACACACATATATGCTGGCATATAGAAAGGAGATGATAGAAATTATGGAGATATTGAAGAGACATGGATTAGTAGAACATATGGGTGTAGTCTTAATTACGGGTTTTAATGGTAATTAAGAACCGATAGGAGAATAACAACATTAAGATGGCCTTCTCGTCAACAACAAACTCTAACACCGCCATATGCTTAGCACCCTCTAATGCAAAACTGCTAATTATATGTCTTTAAGGTAATTTATTCATTGACACCGGTGAACACGTTGAACTTTCAAAGGTAGATCATTAGTTGCCATGTTGTCCCATAAACCTTGCATATTGGAAGGAAAATGAGAATAAATATAGATCAAACGGACATGTGAGATCTCATTATGGAGAAGAAAAAAAAGGAAAAAGAACACATTACATTTGAAGTAACGGAAAGGAATTGAACTGAGAAAAGTGTTGCATACATGATATATGGTGCATGTGATGTCGAAGAACACCAGATTACCACTTGATAAGAGTGGTAAGCTATATCAAAAACATTGAAGACCAACATATGGTCGCGTTAGTGCAGTAACGTTAGATAAATATACTACTTGGGAAGTTTGTCCTCTGCTACAATGAAGATTTTCTTGCTTGCAGGAATTAGTAAAGATGTGTTTAGCATTGATGCATGGTTTGTTTAGATTTATGTGTCTATCCGCAGGACCTGATGGAGAAGACACACAATCATGATATAAACATGGATTAGAAACTGCATGTTACAACAAAGTGATTAATGTTGTATCCCAAACATATGAAAAGAAGAACACTAACATTAGAATTCATGAACTGAAACCAAAACATCCGCATACCAAATCAACAAACAGAAGACTGCAGAAATTACCTCAAAGAAAAAGCATGAAAAGAAGAATATTAACATGAGAACTAATCATTTTAATTCAAAACAATTAACATGAGAACTGAAACATGTCGTTGCATCTTGATAAGCCTTCTTGAGCAACGCACTCTGACTAATCTCGATTCTGGAGGAACTTTTCTTTCTCTACCGAGAATAGCACAGGGCTAATAGAAATGAAAAAAACTCATGTATTTTGCTGATGGACTTTCTCTGCAAAGAAGTAACTTGAGAAAAGTATCTACAGAAGTACCAAGTGATGAAAACTGCAATAACAAATACTACCCCCATTTCAAAATATAAGGCGTTTTCGGAGTTGCGAAAACGTCTTATACTAAGAAATAGAGGGTATACTATTTTGATCTTTAATTATGGAAATGAAATTATTTTGAATAGCAAGGATGATTGCAAGATTGAAATATTTAGAGATACTACATTTCAATACCGATATGTAGCTGCACATTCACCACATTCTCACAGAAAGCAGTCAAAATGGAAACGTAATTACGCTTTCTCCGGGTTTGCTTAAAAGGCATATGAAGATATATTAGAATCGATATTGAATAATGGTATTGTGTGACAACAATAAATAGAAGGTACATATCATTAGAAAGAAAGTCAAAACAAAAAATTATTTGCCGAATTAAAACCACAAAACAAATTTGAACAATGGTTAAGTAATGTGTTGTGCCCCCATCTCTATCTGTCAATACTCCATCTGCCAATGCAATAGTAATATATAAGCACCTACGTTGGTTCTAGAAAGCAAGGTAAAACATCTAACTTAGAATCAAACAGTGGTCAAAACATGTATCCTTAGAGGATCGATGTACCAATCTCCATCACTTGTACATGTGAGGCTGATGTTCTGTACATGGCCTGTTTCTAAAATCGTCGGTGCTGGATCGGAGGACACAGGCGGGACACGCCTCGGGCCAGTCTGCAGTGGGGGATCTATGAATCAGTCTACATCACTTGGACGTTAGAGCCTTGTGTATTATACATGGTTGGCTGCTAACATCCGCGTTGGTAACTTGGATGATATAGAAGCGACTCACAGGAGAGTTCCATATTTAAGGGCTAGGAAGACGACGGCGGCGACAAATCATAGGGCACAGAGGTGGTGAATCAGAGGACACCGGCGGGACTCGGCGCGTACCATTCTCCAGTGGGGGATCAATGGATCAATCTCAATCACTTGTAGGTGGAAGTCTGGTGTATTCTACATGGACAGCTGCTAACATGGGCGGCAGTGAATTGCAGGATACAGACAGGACTCAGGAGAGAGATCCATATTTCAGCTTTAGGAAGTCGACGACGGTGACAAATCAGAGGAAACAGCATGCTAGGAAAGATCACTATATTTACTTAGGGAAGGGATACAGATAGATCATTGCCTAAGATCGGAAAAGTCAATCCTGAACCGTAAGAGATCAATCTTGCGCGTGGAGAAGGCTGAGACCTGTATGAGTAGGCAATCAACCGAATGGCTATTAACATCTATGAAAGATATAAGATTGCTTAAAAAAACATCAGACATGAGCTTTCTTGACATTGCCGAGACCGGTTTGATAAATCTGTGTAAGTAGTGTGGTATCAAGTATGTAGTACTATGAGATTCCCCTTGCACAAATCATCGTTTGATTTATTAGGAAAATTATAGGGAGAGCGAAGAAAGCCTTACCTGGCAGGACACTGGATCTTGATGAGCTGCAGTGAGCCATGGTGTAGACCTGCTGCTAGGTGATGCCGATGAAGACCCCGCCGCTGGTACTGGCGCCCCCTCGAGCTGCCTGAAGGCAACGTCCGCCTCATCTCGAAGTCGTCGGCCTCGGAGTTGCAGGTCATGAACCGTTGAGCTGGATCCATTGCCATGCCGCCGCCACAAAAGACATGACGGGAGATTGCAGGAGGTCTGCGGTTGTTGGGTCGGGACTCTGCGAGATTGGGCGAGATGGCAATTAGATTAGATTTTTTTTCTTTTTTTCGGAAGGAGACAGTTAGAGCTAATGAGTAGATAGACTTTTTTTTAAGAGATATATTGCTTTTATTACGGGAGGGGAGGAAGAATCGGTAGATTAACAGCGTTTGTTTTTCTCAATTGAGCAAACTTTCAAGCGATAATCATATGGGCAGATCTACACCGTAATAACTCAGATTAACGGTTCATAATTACTGATTAACGTGGGAATTTTTAGGGAGTCTCAAATTAGGGCTTGTTTGGGACTGCTCTGCTTCACAAAAATCAGTTTCGCTCCACTAAATTCACTTTGGAGCAGTTTCAACTAGAAGTTGTAGCATTACCAAAGAGAATGTTTGGCTTTCATCTAGCTCCAGCTTCACGAATGAGAAATTTGGTGAAAAGAATCTATTTGATTGGTTGAGGGCGGAGAAACGAAGGGGTATCCACTTACGGGTGGCAGTGGTGGGTAATTTCCACCCAACTCCAGCTTCTAGAGTTTTTTGAAGCACCCCTTGAAGAGCTTCATAAAAAACTAGGAGTTGTACCACAGATTCTAGTTTTTTGCGGAGCAGCATATCGTGGAGCTACCCCCGTTTGGCTTGTGTTTTCCGGAGCAGAGCTGAATTTTAAGGAGTAGAGCAGTCCCAAACAGGCCCTTAGTATAGGTATAGATAGATGTGAAAAAAATAACATAATATGAATATGTTGAGAAAAAAAGAGATAAAATAGATTCCCCGAGTATTTTCTTGCACGTAAATATATTTCCATCTTTTTTGTTAAAATTTTATGGGTTCACAATCCGAAACAACATCAGTAGAATAAATATATAATGATCTATATATTTTCCATCAATAGAATACAAAATATAGTTTTATCATGTTAATTATTATACGACATATTTGCAGTCATATTTTCTTTGATGAATATTTGCGGTTACCATTTGACGGCTTTCTTCCTAGCTACATCCATGAAGCTCTTTGGATTTTTGGATGCCCCTATATAACAATTGTACTCTAACTTTTCAAAACCATTGTACGAGTAATTTCTTCTTTAGTTTCCACCAGCCCGTAATCTTTGTTGGTATTCATGTTGGGAAATTAGGGAAGTTTGTGATTAATCCCAGTAAATAAATCACGAATAATTTTTTTAGTAGCATGCTTAACTCGAACATACAAGATGCACTAAACATCACATCTCATATGCAACAACCATAATTAAATACTTCATCAGTGCATGACATCGTCAGACTTGGACGGAAGACCCAAAATGCTAATATGCCGTCTCTCGATGCAAATCACAAGGAAGAGAGGTTCTGGAGACATGCTCTCCCGCAGGCCGGTGCACGTCGGCATCTGGATTTAGGCGGACCATTCATGTGCATGTCATACTACTCGACGAGGTGAGCGCACGATCTTGTGGTGTTCGATTTCTCTCTTCATACCCATCACTTAGTGGAGTGGAAAGGCTCTACTATTTAAATTGGTCTCACACCACCTCCACTTTTGAGGTGGGACCAAAGTTTACACCTCCACTTACCGTTTATTCACGGATCTTTGATATTTACTTATGGATTTCTAAATTACACATGGGCCAAGCCCATTAATTCAAGCAATTGGCATGGTATGGGAACAACAGTACCAGGGGAAAGGATTCCCATGAAGTTTGGAGAGGTTACATTACAAAGGAAGCCATCCAACCGGAGGATATTTATGTGCCTTCATGGAATATCACGTTGGTATTATGAATACAAAAAAATGATGATTGTTATAGATGAGAACTATATCTTGGTATCATTTATCAAACAATTTAAGATCTTGACAATTGGTTTGTTGAGGTCAATATTAAGTAGTTTGTTTGCATGTCGGTTTTGAATCTCATCCATTCATTTGCTTCTTATGATGCACTCAAGGTAATTAACGAGACTTGCTGAATTCTACCCTAAGGACATAGTATGAAGCACAAATTTGGTAAGGCTTGAATTCCAACTTGCCACATTTATTGCTGATACGAGACACGATGCAAGGTTTAGATGTACACATAATATTGGTGAGCTCTCTATTATACTTGTCGAAACAAAAAAGAACATGCTCTTTATGGTTTGTTCTACTTATGCATCAAACTGGTATTGATCTTACCGATGGCGACGACGAGTGTGGAAGAGTATTTTCGGCAATGAAACTAGTGAAGATTAAGTTAACAAATAGTATGAGTCGTGGTCTCTTGAACTATTGCTTTGTAACATTCGTTGAACGAAATATGTTCAAGAAAGTAAGTGAAGATGACATAGACAAAGCTTGCACAAAGGGTAGTTCAATAGTGCTGTATTTTATAGTAGTTGTCTATCTTTCATGTTAGACATTTTGTTTAGTAAATTTACACATTTGGAATATGTTTCCTGGACTACAATACTGTGACACTTCATTGGGCTATTTATGTTATTCTTTTGCGAAATATTGCATGACATTTGGATGTGGTAAAAAAAAAATGAACCGTACACATCCATCATTTTATTCCTGGCTGTGCCACTGATTGTGTGTGTCAGCTACCGTCTCTCAAAAGTAAAATAATCTATAGCGTCAAGTCAAACAAGGATAATTTTGCACCATTCAGGCACGTCCTTTTTCTCCTACCTCCCAATTTTGCTTTCGCGTAGATTATTTGATTATTTCCATCCCCGTCCATGCTGCATGCATGTGGCCTGGCGATGGGTGGAGGTCAGAATATTATTGTAGAGTATAGTGTTAGACTTGTCAGTGGTCTTCGGCAACCATGCACCGCACACGTACGTTCTACACATGTTGCAAAGTCTCAGATATAAGTATGTCTGGGTTAAAAAAAAGAAGTATGTTGCAGCTAGTTAGGACTCTCCCTACCTGGACCGTCGCATGTACTACAGTGACACATACATCCACTAGTAGATAAAGGGTCATCAGACCCGATTCGTTTGGGCCTTTAGCCTCGGTTCCTGAACCGGGACAAAAGTGTCGGTACTAATGCTCTGACCCTTTAGTACCGGTTCAATCCAGAACCGGGGCCGATGGGTGTCCACGTGGCATGTGCGCCGAGCCCAGGCAGGAGGGGCTTTGGTCCCGGTTGGTGGCATCAACAGGGACCAAAAGGCATCCACGCGTCAGCATTTCTGTGGCTGTGGTTTTTGTTTTTTTTTGAAAGGGGAGGGGGGTTGGAGGTTTTGGGGGGTTAATTTAGGTGTTTCATATTGTGTTAGCTAGCTAATTAATAAAGAGAAGTGTCCTCTCTTATGTCCGTGCTTGGTCGACGCTACGTACTACACATACGTATAGAGAGGACAAGACACGCTAGCTAGCTAGCTAGCTAGTAAAGCAAATGAAGGAAACAGAATATCGTATAATCAA
This sequence comes from Secale cereale, assembly GCA_902687465.1. Taxonomy (NCBI): domain Eukaryota; kingdom Viridiplantae; phylum Streptophyta; class Magnoliopsida; order Poales; family Poaceae; genus Secale; species Secale cereale. The sequence goes on from LR738709.1 coordinate 25,195,037, forward strand.
CATAT
>LR738709.1:25206185-25217250 GCA_902687465.1 Secale cereale
CGGGACTAATAACCCCCTTTAGTCCCGGTTGCTGCCACCAACCGGGACTAAAGGTCCCTTTTCAGCAGCCCAAAGGGCGGAAAGGAGGGGCCATTAGTCCCGGTTGGTGGCAGCAACCGGGACTAAAGGGGGGCATTAGTCCCGGTTTCAGCCACCAACCGGGACTAATGCCTCCTTTAGTCCCGGTTGGTGCCACCAACCGGGACCAAAGGGCTTGCTGGCGCGGTGCGGTGGGAAGTTTAGTCCCACCTCGCTAGTTGAGAGAGCTCGGGTGTGGTTTATAAGCGCTGCTGCGCCCACCCACTCGAGCTCCTCTCAATTGCAGGCTTCTGGGCCTAACTCTGCGCGCTGCCCTGTGAGCTTGCTGGGCCTTATAGTCCAGATGCATCCTGGGTTGTAGGCCTTGCAGGCTCACTGGTCAGCGCCCAATTTTTTTTATTTTTTCCTTTTTTGCTTTATTTATTTCTAAGTTGTTTTTTGTTGTATTTAGAGTTTCTTTGTGAATATTATTGCTTTAGGTAAAACAAATTATAAACTTTCTGTTAGTGCAAGTAGTATTCAAATTTGAATAGTTTAAATTTGAAATTATTTGTTTTCTTTGTTGCTTTATTTATTTTATTTTGTTTCTACTTACAACAAAATACTTATTGTTGCTATTTTTTTGCAAGTTTTTTTGTTTTGTTTTCTGCATTATTTATTTTCTTTTGTTTTTTGCTTTATTTTTTAATTCTTTCTGATAAAACCAATTACAAACTTTCTGTTAGTGCAAGTAGTATTCAAATTTGAATAGTTCAAATTTGAAATTATTTGTTTTCTTTGTTGCTTTATTTATTTTATTTTGTTTCTACTTACAATGAAATACTTATTGTTGCTATTTTTTATTTTTTTGCAAGTTTTTTTTTGTTTTCTGCATTATTTTTTTTTTGTTTTTTGTTTTATTTTTTAATTCTTTCTGGTAAAACCAATTACAAACTTTCTGTTAGTGCAAATTTGAATAGTACAAACGGACAATGGTATCATACTCGTTTGTTACAAAGTTGGCATGGTATCATCATAATAGTTGCCGAAAAAAGTCTTCACTTTTTCTTCGCTTGTGTCATTTGCTTATTGCCGTAACCATGGATAATCTTCATCGTTTATCAGGATGCTTGGGTCAGCCTTGACTTTGAAGGGAGGAATTTCATGAAACTTTTCATAATCTTCAGACATGTCTGTCTTGCCCTCCACTCCCAGGATGTCCCTTTTTCCTGAAAGAACTATGTGGCGCTTTGGCTCATCGTATGATGTATTCGCTTCCTTATCTTTTCTTTTCTCTGTCTGGTAGACATGTCCTTCACATAGATAACCTGTGCCACATCATTGGCTAGGACGAACGGTTCGTCAGTGTATCCAAGATTTTTCAGTGTCATTCCGTACTGTGGGTCTACCTGTACCCCGCCTCCTGACAGATTGACCCATTTGCACTTAAACAAAGGGACCTTAAAATCATGTCCGTAGTCAAGTTCCCATATGTCCACTATGTAACCATAATATGTGTCCTTTCCCCTCTCGGTTGTTGCATCAAAGCGGACAACGCTGTTTTGGTTGGTGCTCTTTTGATCTTGGACAATCGTGTAAAATGTATTCCCATTTATCTCGTATCCTTTGTAAATCAATACAGTCGAAGATGGTCCCCTGGACAACAAGTACAACTCACCACAAACAGTGTTGTCACCTCTGAGACGTGTTTCCAACCAACTGCTGAAAGTCCTGATGTGTTCACGTGTAATTCAGTCATCGCACTGCTCCGGGTGTTTGGAGCGCAGACTGTTCTTGTGTTCATCGACATACGGGGTCACTAATGTAGAGTTCTGTAGAACTGTGTAGTGTGCTTGAGACCAAGAATATCCGTCCCTGCATATTATTGAGTCCCTTCCAAGCATGCCTTTTCCAGCCAGTCTCCCCTCGTACCGCGATTTAGGGAGACCTATCTTATTAAGGCCAGGAATGAAGTCAACACAAAACCCGATGACATCCTCTGTTTGATGGCCCATGGAGATGCTTCCTTCTGGCCTGGCGCGGTTACGGACATATTTCTTTAGGACTCCCATGAACCTCTCAAAGGGGAACATATTGTGTAGAAATACGGGCCCCAGAATGACAATCTCGTCGACTAGATGAACTAGGACGTGTGTCATGATATTGAAGAAGGATGGTGGGAACACAAGCTCGAAACTGACAAGACATTGCGCCACATCACTCCTTAGCCTTGGTACGATTTCTGGATCGATCACCCTTCTGAGAGATTGCATTGAGGAATGCACATAGCTTCACAATGGCTAATCGGACGTTTTTCGGTAGAAGCCCCCTCAATGCAACCGGAAGCAGTTGCGTCATAATCACATGGCAGTCATGAGACTTTAGGTTCTGGAACTTTTTCTCTGCCATATTTATTATTCCCTTTATATTCGACGAGAAGCCAGTCAGGACCTTCATACTGAGCAGGCATTCAAACAAGATTTCTTTCTCTTCTTTCGTAAGAGCATAGCTGGCAGGACCTTCATACTGCTTAGGAGGGATGCCGTCTTTTTCGTGCAAACGTTGTAGGTCCTCCCGTGCCTCAGCTGTATCTTTTGTCTTTCCATACACGCCCAAGAAGCCTAGCAGGTTCACGCAAAGGTTCTTCGTCACGTGCATCACGTCGATTGAAGAGCGGACCTCTAGGTCTTTCCAGTAGGGTAGGTCCCAAAATATAGATTTCTTCTTCCACATGGGTGCGTGTCCCTCAGCGTCATTCGTAACAGCTAGTGCGTCGGGGCCCTTTCCAAAGATTACGTGTAAATCATTGATCATAGCAAGTACGTGATCACCGGTACGCATGGCGGGCTTCTTCCGGTGATCTGCCTCGCCTTTGAAATGCTTGCCTTTCTTTCGACATTGATGGTTGGTCGGAAGAAATCGACGATGGCCCAGGTACACATTCTTCCTGCACTTGTCCAGGTATATACTTTCAGTGTCATCTAAACAGTGCGTGCATGCGTGGTATCCTTTGTTTGTCTGTCCTGAAAGGTTACTGAGAGCGGGCCAATCGTTGATGGTCACGAACAACAACGCCTTTAGGTCAAATTCCTCCTGTCTGTGCTCATCCCACGCACGTACACCGTTTCCATTCCACAGCTGTAAAAGTTCTTCAACTAATGGCCTTAGGTACACATCAATGTCGTTGCCGGGTTGCTTAGGGCCTTGGATGAGAACTGGCATCATAATGAACTTCCGCTTCATGCACATCCAAGGAGGAAGGTTATACATACATAGAGTCACGGGCCAGGTGCTGTGATTGCTGCTCTGCTCCCCGAAAGGATTAATGCCATCCACGCTTAAAGCAAACCATACGTTCCTTGCGTCCTTTGCAAACTCCTTCGAGTACTTTCTCTCGATTTTTCTCCACTGCGACCCGTCAGCGGGTGCTCTCAACTTCCCGTCTTTCTTACGGTCCTCACTGTGCCATCGCATCAACTTGGCATGCTCTCTGTTTCTAAACAAATGTTTCAACCGTGGTATTATAGGAGCATACCACATCACCTTCGCAGGAACCCTCTTCCTGGCGGGCTCGCCATCAACATCACCAGGGTCATCTCGTCTGATCTTATACCGCAATGCACCGCATACCGGGCATGCGTTTAGATCCTTGTATGCACCGCGGTAGAGGATGCAGTCATTAGGGCATGCATGTATCTTCTGCACCTCCAACCCTAGAGGGCATACGACCTTCTTTGCTGCGTATGTACTGTCGGGCAATTCGTTATCCTTCGGAAGCTTCTTCTTCAATATTTTCAGTAGCTTCTCAAATCCTTTGTCAGCCACAGCATTCTCTGCCTTCCACTGCAGCAATTCCAGTACAGTACCGAGCTTTGTGTTGCCATCTTCGCAATTGGGGTACAACCCTTTTTTCTGATCCTCTAACATGCGATCGAACTTCAGCTTCTCCTTTTGACTTTCGCATTGTGTCCTTACATCGACAATGACCCGGCGGAGATCATCATTTGGTTCCTCTTGATCTTCAGCAGCTTCACCCGTTGCAACATCATTGGGCACATCGTCTGGTTCCTCTTGATCTTCACCAGCTACCCCCATTGCAGCATCACCGTATTCAGCGGGCACATAGTTGTCATCGTACTCTTCTTCTTCGCCGTCTTCCATCATAACCCCTATTTCTCCGTGCCTCGTCCAAACATTATAGTGTGGCATGAAACCCTTGTAAAGCAGGTGGGAGTGAAGGATTTTCCGGTTAGAGTAAGACATCGTATTCACACATTTAGTGCATGGACAACACATAAAACCATTCTGCTTGTTTGCCTCAGCCGCATTTAGAAACTCATGCACGCCCTTAATGTACTCGGAGGTGTGTCTATCACCGTACATCCATTGCCGGTTCATCTGCGTGCATTATATATAATTAAGTGTGTCAAAAACCATTACAGAACATCATAAATAGATAATTAAGTGACCAAATGGATAAAAGTTCATCATCACATTAAAACCAAAGTACATACATATATAGTTCTCATCTAACAACATATAGCTCTCCATACACATCGAAACTATGTAAAACTTTTCAATGCGAAAACAAATGCGATCATAATCGCAACCAAGGTAACAATTGATCATAATCGCAACTCCAATATCATCTTCTCGTCCACAATTTTTTTTATTTTTTCCTTCAAGAATTTGTTTTCTTCTTCAACTAAATTTAACCTCTCGACAATAGGGTCCATCTTGATCTTGTGATCATCGATGACTTCCACAACATGCAACTCCAATTCCATCTTCTCCTCCTCCATTTTTTCCAATTTTTTCTTTAAGGAAATGTTTTCCTCTTCAACTAAATTTAACCTCTCCACAAGAGGGTCGGTTGGAATTTCCAGTTCAACTACCTCCTAGACATCATAAAACATCTATGCATGTCAGGTTGGTCGGCATAACTATCATAAACACTAAAACAATTAGTTATAAATTAAAGATAATATACCACATCCGAATCGTAGACAGGACGAGGGCCCACGTGGGCGGATATCAAAACCATCGCACTATATAATAACAAGCAATAATAAACGTAAGAAAATTAGACAAATATATATCTAAAGCAATAATAACAAGCAATAATAAAAGTAAGAAAAGCATGGACATAACAAGAGGATCACCACGGTGGTACCAGTGACGAGATCGGCGGGGGCGATCGACGGCGGCGAAGACGGGGACAGGACGTGACGGACCGCTAAACCTAGACAAATCTCGGAGAAAATAGAGCTTCGAGAGGAGAAAAGCTTAACTAGTGTGGCTCGGGCATTCCACCGAACACGTTGTGTGCATAGGAGGTGAGCTAGAGCACCACTAACCCCTCTCCTCCTCGGCCAGAAAAAAAACAGAGCAGTGAGCTCTGCTCTTGAGTGAGGGGTTATATATAGGCACCTCATTGGTCCCGGTTGGTGCTATGAACCGGGGCTAAAGGGGAGCCTTTGGTCCCGGTTCATAACACTAACCGGGACCAATGGTGGTGGGCCAGGACCAAGAGCCATTGGTCCCGGTTTGTCGCTCCAACCGGGACCAAAAGGTCCAAACGAACCGGGACCAATGGCCCACGTGGCCCGGCCGGCCCCCTGGGCTCACTAACCGGGTCCAGTGCCCCATTGGACCCGGTTCTAGATTGAACCGGGGCTAATGGGCTGGTCCAATGCCATGTTTTCTACTAGTGACCCTCCATGAACTTTCGGACAGGTGTGCCGCCATAGCTCACCGCTACACCCTCCATGACTCATGGACCCGAGCTTGCTGCACCCGCGTACATGTGTTGTGTATGTAGGGTTGTTGCCACAGGCCTCCATCTCTCGCATGGAGGAAACAACAGAGAGTTTTACCGGCGATGAACGCCGCCACAGGCGCACCAACGCCCTAATATTTTCTCTTTCAGCTGGCTCAACATATAAGCAGTACATGGGATGGTTATATAGGCCAAGCATGCACGCACGCCGCGCTCCACTCCTGCCCATGCATGCCCACCACGCGCTCCACTGCGCATGCATGATCTGCTCGCCCGGCCGCGCGCATGGTGCACGCCACTACGCGCACTACACGGCCAGCTCGAATAGATTGCTTTGCTCCCTCCGCTACTCCCACTCAGCTGGACGCGGCCGCACACTGGCCTCCGGCTTGAGCCTGGACACACTCACGACTGACACAGATTATTGGCTAATAGTCTCTCCCTAAATCATGACCCTCCCTAAACTGCGACACGGTCGCCCGTCTTTTTTTTTTGCGAGGGAAAATGGTTTCATTCATCAACCAGCAGCCATGTCTGCATTACAAAGGTCCGGCACCTCGTCCGGACCAGATTGAAGCCACACCGCAGTGCGCTTTTTTATTCAACCATAGTTTGCTAAAAAATGGCTAACAACATTTGTTTCTCTCCTTACATGCTTGACTAGAAATTCCCCACGGTCCTGTAGAAGCTTAGTGATCTCACGTACCATCATCATATGCTCAGACCGGTTCTGTCCTCCTTCATTAATCAGCTTGGCCACGTCTAGGCAGTCCGTTTTGACAACAATCGGTAGTGCAGACCATTGTGAGGCTAGGGAAATGTCCTCCATGCATGCAGCAAGTTCAGACTCCAGCGGGGACATACACTGCCGTAACTCTCGGTTAGAAGAGAAGATGATATCTCCATGTTCATCCCTGAGAACCATACCTGCCCCAGCACTCCCGTCTTTGTCAGAGAAGGAGCCGTCGATGTTGGGCGCCGCCCAGCCGGCCGGCGGTGCCTCCCATTTGAATGTCTGCTCCTTTGCTTGGTACACATGCGCTACTTCCTTCCTCTTGACCTGGGGGGCAGTCACCATCTTGCCTTTGACATGATCACCACAAGGATCCGCTTGAAGGGCCAGCAAGGAGCTGATATAGCTGAACAGGAACCTTGTTGAGGCCTCTATTGGTGGTGGTCGTTTGTCATGGACGATCTCGTTTCGGACGTGCCAGCAGCGCCAAATCGTCATGAGCGTGTACATGTGCTCCTCCTCTAGCAGGTCATCAAGCACATGGAAGAGCCACTCCGGCCCTGTATTCACAAGCTGTCGGACATCTGGGATGTTCCATTGCTTCGCCATTGACAGCCATAGGGCGACCGCTCGGGGGCATCTACAGAGAGCATGGAAAGTGTCCTCCGGTTCGGTGGCACACACAGGACAAAGGTTAGACACTTCAAGATTACGAGAATGTTTATTTTTCCAAGTAGGGAGACAGTCTGTCGCTACCCTCCATGCAAACACACGCACCTTTGGAGGAGCAGGGCACCTCCATAAAAAAGCCTAGACGGCTCGTCGCCCGTCCGGTGCCCTACTCGCCGCGACTGAAGATGGACGTAGTCGTTCATCAAGCGCCAGCCGGTACGCGCTCCGCACCGTGAAGATACCATTATGCTCCGGTTCCCAAGCGAGGACATTCTCTCCTAGGCGTGTGCAGGTTCGAATTTTAACAATCTGCTCAACATCCACAGGGGCAAAATACTGCTGCAGAAGGTCCATACGCCATGCTCCCGTTCATCCAGTAGCTCGGACCCTCTCCGCAGACGACACCAGCCCTGCACGGTAATAGGTTTACCAGAGCCACCATTTGGGATCCAGCGGTCTCTCATATGCGTATTGATTGGCCATTGCCCACCCTCCAAATGATGCCCCGCTTCAGAAGTTCAAGCCCGTGAGCAATGGCTTGCCAAGTTGGTGAAGAATTAGAAGGAAAAATAGTGTCCTCTAGACTCCCAGTAGGGAAATACTTGGCCTTCATGACTCGTGAGCACAAGCTGTCCGGTTGAGTCAGTATTCGCCAAGCTTTGCGCGCCAACAGAGCTTGGTTGAATAAGCGAAATTCGCGGAATCCCATGCCTCCATGTGACTTTGGCCGGATCAACTTTTCCCATGCACGCCAATGTGTTTTGCGTCGACCTTTTTCAGCCCCCCACCAAAAGATTCTTACCATGCGGGTTAGATCATCACAAGTTGATGCCGGTAACTTAAACACACTCATTAAATATGCCGGGAGTGCTTGAGCAATTGATTTAATTAGCACTTCTCTCCCACTTTGTGCCATCGAATCACACCACATCACAAACCTCTTTGTGAATTTTTCTTGAATGTTCTGAAATGGGCCCTTGCTCATCCGACCATTCGGAGTAGGAGGTCCGAGGTATTTCTCCTCGAAACTAATATTCTGCACCTCCAGCACCCGTATGACATCCTCCTTATCACCTTGTCTGCAATGTTCACCGAATAAAATGGAGCACTTCTGAGGATTAATTAGTTGGCCTGTAGCACTAGCATATACATCGAGTACTGCCTTGATTCGCTTCGCCTCCCCTTCTGTTGGATGAAAGAACAAAAGTGTATCATCAGCAAACAACAGGTGTGAAATACCAGGTGCTCTGGGACACACTGTCAAGGGTGAAATATGTGCCTCTTCCGCCTCCTTCTTGAGCAATGCTGCTAGACCGTCCGCAACAAAAAGAAATAGGAATGGTGAAAGAGGATCTCCCTGCCGTAGCCCTCGCGACGGTGCGAATGAATCTGAGCGGGCTCCATTAATTTTTACCGTGTATCTCACCAAGGTGACACATGCCATTATCCATCTCACCCATCGATGATCAAACCCCAAATGTTGCATCACTCGCTCTAGGAATATCCAATCCACCCTGTCGTATGCCTTGGACAAGTCTAACTTATATGAACAAAAGCTTCTATCCGGATTCTTCTCGTGTTTGATAAAATGAGTACACTCAAATGCCATAAATGCATTATCAGTAATGAGCCACCCGGGGACAAAGGCACTCTGCTCCGGTGAAATAATATCTCCCAAAAGAGGCCTTAGTCTGTTGACTAAGCACTTGGCTATAACCTTATATATAACGTTGTAGAGGCTTATTGGAAGGAAATCTGAAAGCTTGACCGGCTCATCAATATTAGGCATCATCGTCGACTGTCGTGGGGAACACGGTCGCCCATCTTGACGCACAAGACACCGGCTCCTCATCGACTGTCATGGGGAACACCATCTTCTTCGTCTCCGGCGACACACGCCACTGAGCGCATCATGCCCGGCAAGACCAACACATGATCCACTGCCGAGCACCTCCATTAACCGACACACGGCCCGAGCTTGACGCAGTCTCCATCTTCTTCCTCGGAGACACATGCCGAGCTCCTTGTGCATCGGCGACACACGCCCGACGTTCCGGCGCACATACGCCTGCTGCACGAACAACAATATTCCCGGAGCTCAAACTCCAACCCACACCAGTTACAACGCACACGGGAGGTTTTATACCATGGACACGCCAAGGGCACGAACCCACGTCCCCATCCACGCGGAGCACTCGGTCCAGCCCGCTCAGTCCGCGCACGCACACGTCCCGGTCGCATCGAGCCCGCAACAGACCCACACACGCACCCCCACATTTGCCAACAGACTGGCTACACACACACATGTCAGACCAAGCCTAGACATAAGTCGGACAGTGCCCATACCCTAGTCAGAACATGCCCACACTATGTCCAGACGCGCACCCCACGACCCTGACGCAGCCCGAACCACGCCTGACACGCCCCCCGGGCGCACGCACACGCGCCCAACGTGCTTCGCCGTGGCTGCTGCCGCCCGACACCATGGTGTGCCACCAGCACGAGCCACCGTAGTCGCCATGCAACGCGGCCACCTCGCCAGCCGCTGTCGTGCCCGCCGCTGATGCGGCTACCGCCACACTCCACCGCGCAGCGCCCTGTCGAGCGCCACTCGCTGCCACCACGGCAGGCCGCAGCTCCGTGCGCCGCTGTGCTGCATCTCAGTGCCACACGCGCGCCGCAACCATGGCCTCCATGTCCGACGCGCTCGCCGTGCTCGCCGTGGACGCCATCGCACGCCACGGCACCCCCGAACCTGGTCGCTCTGATGCCAATTGTTGTTGCCACATGACTCTATCTCTCGCATGGACGAAGGTAGAAGATGAACTGGAGGAGACAACAGTGAATTTTACCGGCGATGAACACCACCACGGGCGCACCAACGCCCTAATATTTTCTCTTTCAGCTGGCTCAACATACAAGCAGTACACGGGATGGTTATATAGGCCAAGCATGCACGCACGCCGCGCTCCATTCCTGCCCATGCACGCCCACCACGCGCTTCATTGCGCATGCATGATCTGTCGCTCGGCCGCGTGCATGGTGCGCGCCACTACGCGCACTACACGGCGAGCTCCAACAGATTGTCTTGCTCCCTCCGCTACTCCCACTCAGCTGGACGCGGCCGCACACTGGCCTCCGGCTTGAGCCTGGACGCACTCACGACTGACACGGATTATTGGCTAACAGGTCATACTAGTTGATCTGGACCGTTAGCTTCCGTCGAGAGCGGGGACAAGGAGTATCTGTCCACTACTAATCCATCCATGCATGGCTAGGGCCTCTTTGAGTCACATGATTGTAAAAAGTCTGGAATAGAATAAACCCAGGATGAAAATGTCACGGATTCCTACATGATTTGAGTTTTTGTTTAATTGTATCGCAAGAAAAGCAAATTTTTTTTTCAAGAGGTCTGAGTGGACACTAGTAGAAAAAAGCTCATTTGTCCTGGTTACAGAGGCCCATTTGTCCCGATTCTGGAATCGGGACAAAGTGTTGGGACTAAAGCCCAATACCTTTAGTCTCGGTTCGCCCACGAACCGGGACAGATGGGGCTCCACGTGGCTGCTGTGGCTTGCACTGGCGGAACCACGGCAAGGCTGAATGGGCCGTGGCCCGCCCAGTTTTTTTCCAGTTTGTTCACTGTTTTTTTACATCTGGCCCGTGAAACATCAGCTCACAAGCTGTTTTCTTCTGCAAGGCCCGCTAAGCCTGCCCAATACTGGGCTTCAAGCTCCGCCACTAGTGGGTTGCCCATGCAGGAGGACTTTTTGTCCCGGTTGGCAGAACCAACTGGGACCAAAACACATCCATGCGTCAGCAGTTCAGTGACTGAGGTTTTTGTTTTTTTTGGGGGGGGGGGG
>LR738709.1:25217338-25242952 GCA_902687465.1 Secale cereale
TTTTAGGGTGAATTTAGGGGTTTCATATGTTGTGTTAGCTAGCTAATAGAGAGAAGTGTCCTCTCTTATCTCCGTGCTTGGTCGACGCTACGTACTATACGTATAGAGAGGACTCGACACGCTATCTAAGCAAATGAAGGAAGCTATTAAGTACACAAGATCTTCATGAACATATACAGTGAGAAGTGATCGACCTCTCTTTCTCTGAGAGATTGGTCAAAACAATAATTTTTCGTATATCTATCCAACGCTACTGGCTACATATATACAATATAAGATCTCTTACAATTCCCTAACATCTAATGTCAAATTCCACAAGGTATTCTCTGGCTTTATTTATGACGTGATCAAGAAAGAATCCCGCAAATTCCTCTTGAATTGCTTGTATGCGATCTTGTGGTAGGAGTTAATCCCGCATCTGCCACATCTAATCTGAAGAAGGGGGTCAATACACATATATATGAATGAAATTTAATACAAATAATGTTAATAAAATAAAATTATGAATATTATTGCTTACGCACTTCATAATGTTTTTTAGAGTAGCCCCGCTTAGAGGTCATTGCGTTGTAGATGTACTCGCATATGTAGTATCCACAAAAACTATTCCCGCCGTCCTGCCACAACTACTTTACGAGAAATAGAGGCCAATCAAACTGATAATCAAGCATTATAAATGGCATTGATGAAACTAGCTAGAATCAATGGGAGATGCGCGGAACTAGCTAGTAGTACTTACTCTCGGGTGTGTAAATCGCAGCTCCCTCGGTAGTCCCGGAGCTTCTGCGGTGAACTATTTCCAAACCCTGCGAGACAAAGAAAAAATAATTACTTGATATGAGGAAATGAAGAAAGTTGCCGATATGGTGCGATAATGATCGATTGAACTTACTTCTCGAGCATTTTAGTCATGGTCGCATACTTGATGGCTTCTCGCCCGTCGTTGGTTACCCCAAGTGGAAGGTTTGAGATGTAGCGTAGCGTTAGTTTTCCCTTGGCAAAGATACCAAGGATCGAATCCCGTGAGACTCCGAGGGTCGACAAGAAGGTGTCCATAGCGCTAGAGACTTTTGCTTGATAGGACCTGCACACAGATACAAATAACTTTGCTCCCAACGAGTACATAGAGGTTGTCAATCCCTCCGGCCTTGTCGTTTACAAAGGATCAAACGCAAGAGATAATAGTGATAGGTATGACTGCAACTAGTAAATAAGAACATGAAGTAAATAGCGGGTGTGATCAGTGATGGTAATATGGACCGGGGTCCCATGATGTTCACTAGTGATGTCTCTCTCCCAAAAGACGATAAAACAGCTAAGCGAGGTAAACGAATTACAGCTGGGCAATTGACAGGATTATGTGCGCAAACCAATGCTAACTATGCTGCAAAGAAAGGTAGAGGCTCAAAAGCATGGGCGGTACGCCAAGGCAAGTAGACCAAAATCCATCTGCATCTACTACTAATCATCCACCTTGAGATATCTATCCAGAACATCTCGCTGGTATTAAGTTGCGAGTCCCACCCATAGTGTAAACTCAAAGCAACAGACAACTGCATTAAAAGAACTTTGCGTAAAGTAAAGAATCCTTGCACCCGCAAGTACAAGCACCGTTGTTTTCCCCCTTGTGGCAACAGCACATCCCCTAGACTCATGTTTCTGTCACTCAAGCTAGTCATCGAGGGGCATGAACCCACAATCAAGCATAACGTTCCCTCTTGGAGTTACTACCTACTACTCGGCCAAAGCAATAAATAGCAACGGAGAACATGCAAGAATTACTCAAGAACATAAATATAAAAGAGGTGAATCAAATATATTACTCACACACAATCTGAACATAATCTCATAATCCATCGGATCCCAGGAAACTCAGCATAGCAACAGCATAAAGATTACATATGTGCCTCGATCATGTAGGGCAGCTCACGAGGTCTAATTGGTGAAGAACAAAGAGGGGAGGAGAACATCACATAGCTACTGGTCATGGACCCATGGTCCAAGGGGGACTACTCACAACTCATCCGGGAAGCGTTCATGGTGGTGGAGAAGCTCCCGGTGGTGGGTCTCCCCTCCGGCAGGGTGCCGGGAAGAGTTCTCCAGGTGCTCCCGATCTTGGAAGCGCGGCGGCGGCGGAACAGAGATGAGATCGCGAAAAAGGGTTCCGTCCTCGAGGGTTTCGGGACGCGATGTAAATATATGCCAAAGGGCATCACCAGAGGAGGTAAGGGGGGCCCAGGCGCCCCCCTAGCGCGGCCAGAAGGGGGGCCGCGTGGGCAGGCCGCCTGGGCTGCCCCTGGCTCCCCTCTGGCCCCACTTCTGGTGCGTGGAAGCTTCCGGAACGCTGATTTTTTATATATTTTTCCCGGAATTTTTCTGGCAGTTTAAGTAATGGGAAAACCTGAAATAGAAAAACAGCAGAAAACAGAAACTGGCACTGGGGTGCACTGCGTTAATAGGTTAGTCCAAATATGATCAAAAGTGTATGGAAGTGCATAAATATCATAGCAATATCACACAAAAGAGGCATGGAGCAAGCAGAAATTATAGATACGTTTGGGACCTATCAACATCCCCAAGCTTAATTCCTGCTCGTCCTCGAGTAGGTAAATGATAACAAGCATAATTTTTGTGGTGACATGCTATTAACCATATAAGAACTTTTAAGTAAAGTAATCAAGGCATGTAATCAAATTCAAGTCATAACAAGCAAGAGTCTATATTAGCATTGTAACAAGTAACATAAGAACATAAAGGTGCAAGAGCTCTCGTTGTTCGTGACTCGAATGTCTCCAAATGGTGTTTGCGTGCAAGAAAGGGGATAGGGATATATGAGAGAGTAAAACATAGTTTTTGTATTGTTGAGAACTTAATCTACTAAAGTTTCACACTTGGTCTTCTTTGGAATCTTATCTTGACTCATCCCCAGACCGTCAGCCAGGTACAAGTCAAAATGATCCACTCCCTATCGATATTTTGAGCACTCATGCAATGGATGAGCATAAGCAAAAAAGTCGACACTTAGGATGGCAAATAGAGAAGGATGATAGAGGGGGAAGACAAAAAAAAGATGTGAAAGGCTCACATCTATAAGGACAATCATCGGCGAGAGAAAGCCAAATGATAGATATGATGCGAGGAGTAGGGATTGCCATGCAACGGATGCACATATGAGCTAAGGTAAGCTCTCCAATGGAACTAGTGGGGGTGCATCCAACTTGCTTGCTCAAGAAGACCTAGAGCTCTTTTGAGGAGGCTCATCATTGGAATATACAAGCCAAGTTCTATAGTGTAAAGGTCCCCACATAGCTATATGCATAAATGATAATCTCTATGGAGCACAAAGTGTAAGATGGAGTACGAGTGTGGATCTCTCAAAAGAAATAGTAGTGTGCCCCCTTCTCTCTTTTTATTTCTTTTTCTCTTTTTTGTGTGGCCTCAATGGCTCTTTCTTTTTATCTCTCATTTGTCCTCTTTGGGATCTTTTGATTTTGTCCTCTTTGGGATCTTTTGATTTGTCCTCTTTGGGATCTTTTCCTCACTTTAGGGGAAACACTCTATGTATTACAAGAAGTATAGGAGATCTTTCACACTTTACAAAAGTACTCAACATAAAGAAAATGAAACTATCATGATGTATGCAAATGTATGCCTCTGCCAGTGTAGCAGGATATGCAATGATACTAGCGCGTCATGTAGCAATGATTAGGGCAAGGCCCAACTAGCATGCGGCTCATCGATCAAGCAAAAAGCATGTATGACATGAAGATCAAGTCATGAGAGGATGGATGTTGCATGGCAATGTATCTCGGAAAGGCTATGGAAATGCCTTAATAGGTAGGTATGGTGGCTGTTTTGAGGAAGGATATAATGAGGCTTATGATGACAGAGCGTGTCGTGCCAAGGATTTGGATGCACCGGCGAAGTATGCGCCAACTCTCGAGGTGAGAAAGGGCAATGCACGGTACCGAAGAGGCTAGAAAAATATGGATAGGTGGAAGTGTCAACCTTCGAATACTCACATTAGTCCGAAGAACTCATGCACTTATTATCGGTAACTCTCAATCTAATTGGAAGGTTCACAAAGAGACAAGTACCCCGAGGAGGTGTGTATGGGGGTTTGGTTACCCTTGCTCATCCTCGACCCATGGTACGTGAATGTACTCTAATATTCGATCCCTCCAAAGATTAGTGATCCATTTAGTAGCTAAAGTTCTCAACTATTTTGTAGGTTTTCGAAAATAAACACGAATTGCCCAAAATACGACATCTATCACTAATAGGCTAAAGCTCTTGACACAAAAAGTTCAGACATTACTCATGGCAATACCTCAAAACTATTGCAAGTTACTACTAAAATTAAATAGCAACCTCAATTACCTACTTTAAGTTAAGACACACAACTCAGTGCAACAGACAAACTCTCTTAACAAGATAAACATGAAAACTCAAGAGAGTTCAACAACCAACTAAACAAAAGCTCTTTAAAAAGAAAGGCATGAAAACTAAGAGCTAAACATGACAGTAGCTATTGAAAGACAAATAACATACACAGCAAAGATAAGCATGAAAATCCTATGTTGTGTTCTAGGTTGAAGTGGAGCGTGTTTCTCTCCCACACAAAGAAAGCTGGGTTCTAACTCGTTATGAACAGCAAGCAAAGCTAAAAGAAAACTAAAAAGGAAACTAAAAGCAAGACGCTCCAAGCATAGCACATAACACATGAAGTGATTAAAATATAGTGGAACGAAAGACGAACTGATAATTGTTGATGGAGAAGGGGATGCACGGGGGCATCCCCAAGCTTAGACGCTTGAGTCTTCTTGAATATTTCTTGGGGGTGCATGGGGGCATCCCCAAGCTTGAGCGTTTGACCCTCCTGAATCTTTTTATCATCTTCCCTCGCACACTTGAAAACTCCCTTCATACATAACTCATCATAATCTGATTAGCGAGGTTAGTACCCATAATAAAATAATTTTTCCTTGCTGGAAATAAGGATAATCTTGAAGGGCTACTGTTTCTCAAGATTGCCAAAAGGTTTGCAAAGAAAAAGCAAGCTCAAGGTTTGCAAAACGAAGGAAAGGCAAAACAGGACAGAATCTGTGAAAAACAGACCAGCAGGTAGTAAATAATTTTTTCGGGGCACTTCTGCAACTCAAATAAAAAAACTCAGAACAGACGCCCGAAAGCCAATTGTATAGAGCACGCTGTCGAAATAATTCAGACCAAAAAGGTGATCTGGTGATTTTATACGAATTTTTCTGTCCAATGACAGAATCTGTTTCCTGGACAGCACGTCACAACTTTTGAACTTTCTTGCAATCGGAGGCTAAAGTTGGCACAAAGCTGGAAAGTAAAGATACAATGATGATGCTACTGTAGTAACAAACATCAAGACACAACAAAAGCAAAATAAAATTTTATTCGTTGCGGGTTGCCTCCCAAAAGCGCTTTCTTTTATGCCTTTAAGCTAGGCATAATGCAAAGAGGAATCAATAATCATCATAATAATCGGAGTTATAAATTGCTTCAAATGGTTCCTCAACAAGTTCACTCTTATTCCTTCTAGGAAAGGGGTACATACCTTTTGCCTTTCCGCGTAGGCGGATTTGTCCCTTACCTATATCGATGAAGCCTTTTACGGCTCGGAGGAAGTCCCTTCCAAGCACTATATTTCCTTGGTTTGGCTTCATGATGAAGAAATCAACCATTGTAATCCCTTTAAGGAATGTAACTGGCACGTCTTTTATTCTTCCCTGGATCTCAGAAATGTCTCCATTAGCATGTTCATGATAGGATGATAATCTGTCCATGTTAAATTTTAAAGAATCATGAACAATTTTTGGCATAGTAGAAACCATAGATCCAATATCACAATAAGCAAGGAAGTCTTGATTAGAGTTGCTAATCCTAACAAAAGGCTCCCAATCAATGTCTATTTCCAAAATATCTCTCTTGTTGGGTTTAGGTTTCTCTAACTTCATCAAGTCTAGAGCATCCATTCTCTTCTCAATAGTAGCAAGTCTATCTATGACAGTATCAAAACTATGATCATAAACAAAGTAACTAGATAGACCATGTATAATTTCAAGGGCTCTAGCTTCATCACACTCTAGGAAATCTCCTTCAGCTATAATATCAAGAGAGTGTTTACACCATTTAAAAATACCATGGTAAAAATTTCTAAGCACAATTTTTATAGGTATCCAAGGCATAATTCTCCTATGTGCATCAGAAATTCTGTCGCATGCCTTCTTCATATTTTCTCCATCCCTTTGAGGGAAATCTAGAACTTCTGATTCCCTCACAGCACCAAATCCTAACATGCTTGACTAAACAGAAAGGACTACTAACAGAAGAGCAAATATTTTTTTTTTTGTGATTTTTGATAGAAGGCACTAAAGCAAAAACTGAAAGGTAAACTAACAAGACTAAAAAGCAAAGATAAAAGATAGCGTGCAACTCCCCTATCTTGAAGAGTGGAGTCCCCGGCAATGGCGCCAGAAAACTTTGCTTGATGGCTTCTCGCCCCTCGTTGGTTACCCCAAGTGGAAGGTTTGAGATGTAGCGTAGAGGTAGTTTTCCCTTGGCAAAGATAACAAGGATCGAATCTCGTGAGACTCCGAGGGTCGACAAGAAGGTGTCAATAGCGCCAGAGACTTTTGCTTGACAGGACCTGCACACAGATACAAATAACTTTGCTCCCAACGAGTACAGAGAGGTTGTCAATCCCTCCGGCCTTGTCGTTTACAAAGGATCAAATGCAAGAGATAATAGTGATAGGTATGACTACAACTAGTAAATAAGAACAGGAAGTAAATAGCGGGTGTGATCAGTGATGGTAATATGGACCGGGGTCCCATGATGTTCACTAGTGATGTCTCTCTCCCAAAAGACGATAAAACAGCTAAGCGAGGTAAACGAATTACAGCTGGGCAATTGACAGGATTATGTGCGCAAACCAATGCTAACTATGCTGCAAAGAAAGGTAGAGGCTCAAAAGCATGGGCGGTACGCCAAGGCAAGTAGACCGAAATCCATCTGCATCTACTACTAATCATCCACCTTGAGATATCTATCCAGAACATCTCGCTGGTATTAAGTTGCGAGTCCCACCCATAGTGTAAACTCAAAGCAACAGACAACTGCATTAAAAGAACTTTGCGTAAAGTAAACAATCCTTCCACCCGCAAGTACAATCACCGTTGTTTTCCCCCTTGTGGCAACAGCACATCCCCTAGACTCATGTTTCTGTCACTCAAGCTAGTCATCGAGGGGCATGAACCCACAATCAAGCATAACGTTCCCTCTTGGAGTTACTACCTACTACTCGGCCAAAGCAATAAATAGCAACGGAGAACATGCAAGAATTACTCAAGAACATAAATATAAAAGAGGTGAATCAAATATATTACTCACACACAATCTGAACATAATCTCATAATCCATCGGATCCCAGCAAACTCAGCATAGCAACAGCATAAAGATTACATATGTGCCTCGATCATGTAGGGCAGCTCACGAGGTCTAATCGGTGAAGAACATAGAGGGGAGGAGAACATCACATAGCTACTGGTCATGGACCCATGGTCCAAGGGGGACTACTCACAACTCATGCGGGAAGCGTCCATGCTGGTGGAGAAGCTCCCGGTGGTAGTTCTCCCCTCCGGCAGGGTGCCGGGAAGAGTTCTCCTGGTGCTCCCGATCTTGGAAGCGCGGCGGCGGCGGAACAGAGATGAGATCGCGAAAAAGGGTTCCGTCCTCGAGGGTTTCGGGACGCGATGTAAATATATGCCAAAGGGGGTCACCAGAGGAGGTAAGGGGGGCCCAGGCGCCCCCCCCGGCGCGGCCAAGAGGGGGGCCACGTGGGCAGGCCGCCTGGGCTGCCCTTGGCTCCCCTCTGGCCCCACTTCTGGCGCGTGGAAGCTTCCGGAACGCTGATTTTTTATATATTTTCCCGGAATTTTTCTGGCAATTTAAGTAATTGGAGAACCTGAAATAGAAAAACAGCATAAAACAGAAACTGGCACTGGGGTGCACTGATTTAATAGGTTAGTCCAAATATGATCAAAAGTGTATGGAAGTGCATAAATATCATAGCAATATCACACAAAAGAGGCATGGAGCAAGCAGAAATTATAGATACATTTTGGACGTATCAATACTACTTGGGATCTTTTCGTCTCCAGTCTAAAACGGTTACTAGTCCCTGCTCAAGCTTAATCTCTAGGAGAATACAGTGGAAGCTGCGCACGCATACATAACTCATCAATTACATCACTATAACCTCGAGTAATAAGGGAAACCGAATATGCACAAGACAGTAACACTCACTTGAAGTTGTAAGGAAAGAGTATTGTATCTTTGTTTTGATTTTTGAGTAACGATTTTAGCAAGTTGTCCTCGACTTCTTTGGGATTAAATTTAACCGTCCATTCATATATGAGATTTCTGTTAATAAACCCAATGTCCCAGATTAGTGCTTTTCTGCATTTGACAATCCTCAATCTGCATAATATAGTGAGAATAATTATATATGCATGCAATGAAAGAGCTGAGCTATACATAGAGACTTAATTACAGAAGTAGTACTTACAGACAGTAGCAAGTGACGATTATTTTATCGAGGGTTTTTTGATTAAAAAACTAGAAGAATTCCTCAAATGGAACAGACAACATATCAATTCCAACGAGGTCGTGCTCCCCTTTAACTCTCAGCGTCAAAGTATCCTTGCCAGACTTTCTGCAGACTTCCATGTACCACTCATGGAATTTACGCATCATTGTTGTTAGCGGAGGATGACCAGGTTTAACGAGAGGCTTCCCGTACTGGTATTGTGTTCGTCCACCTCCATAATATCAAAATGTGTATCGTCGGGCTAGTAATCTGCAAGATTAGTACCGGGCACCACCCGCGGATGATTAGCGACGATGTCGCTAGGCACCTTGAGCGGGGGCCACAATTGGTTCGCGTGTTCGCCGAGCTGGGGAATTTTTTTCCCACTTCTTCGTTCTGCTAACCTTCGATCGAGGAAAAGGCCTACTAATGGCGCACCCAATTTGGCCATTAATGGCGCATTAGTGGTGCGCCATTAGTGCCACGCCATTAGTATATTTTACTAATGGCGCACCTCTGGTGCGCCATTAGTATCTGGTATACTAATGGCACACCACAGATGCGCCATTAGTATGCACAGTAGTGCTCCATTAGTATGCCTCCCAGGGGGCCATGTGTACCCAGGTGCTTTGGCATACTAATGGCGCACGCCAGCAAGATGCGCCATTAGTAATTTCGGCATAGTAATGGCGCACTTTCTGATGATGCGCCATTAGTATCCATTGGCATACTAATGGCGCACTGTGATGTGATGCGCCATTAGTATGAATATTAGGTTTTATTATTATTATTTTTCTGTTTTTTTGCACAGATTACAAAATGTATAATTGGACAGAATATAGACAGCACACATCAACAACAAATTCATCGAATACAATAGAAGATTAGTCTCTGAATACAATTCATCATATTAGTCTCCGAATTGAAAAGACCGAACAAAGATAAAACAATATATTACAAGTCTCGAGACCGCGAGTAGCGAGTTTGTCTTCGCATTACAAGTCGATATCGATCATCTAAACTACCATCACATAGAAGAGAGCTGCGGTCATCACGATGAGCATCATCACGATGAAACTCGTCTTCATCCGGTTCCTCCAACACTCCCTCCCCTCTCCCGCTAGATAGCGGGCGTATCTAGATTCGGCCTCGGCCCTAGTGGTGTACCCTTTGTAACTGTTACCGCTGAATCGGTGAACCTGTCTCCGACACTCCTCCCAGTCGTCATAGACTCCGGGAACCTTACCCTTGTACACGACATACAACGGCATCGCTATGCACTAGCCAAACGAAACGTTAGTACCAATTCACAAGCAATACATAAGCAATATATAAGTATGCAACAGAACGATCGAAAGAGAAAAGCAAGACATTAATAGCATCGATTACATCTAAGTTGAACGACTCTCAAAACCAAAGAGACATACTACAAGTTCATTAAAGTTTAATTACAACATGAACCAATCGATGTTTCAGAACTAGACACAGCATCACTGCTTTCGACTCGACTCAAGGGACCGGAGCGTGGATGAAGCCGCCATCTATCGTGGGAGTCATGAAATCACGGGCGTTGTCAGCCTGCATTTGTAGCATTGTGTCGATGTCACTGTTCGACAGTTGATTTCTGAGGTAGAACTGCCCCGAGGTACGAAGGACATCTTGTTGGATGATTTCCGCAAACTCCGACTGGATGCGAAAGAATTCTTGTCTGATGTCCGCGTCCTGGATTGCCGACACGCTTGCGGCCCAATCTTTGAGTTTACTCGATAGCAGAAGTTGATGATGGTCCCGTACGATCGCCCGCATGTGATGGATGGCTTAGTAGGCACCCTTCTGACCGCCAGGCGGCTGCTTGATGCAGCAGAACGTCGTATTGTGGGAGAACACGTGCTTGCCGGTCTTACGAATAGGCCTGGTGAAGGTGCCTCCAGATTTGGCGTAGCCGGGGAGGACATCATCAAGAACCTTCTTGACATTTGTGTAGTCTACGTTCGACTGACGGTCCGGGTCGAAATACGTGGCCATGAAATATTTGGGGCTTAGGAGGATGAGCGTGCAATGTGTGTCACTGCAGAAAACACGGAATGTTAAAAGAAGAACAATCGAAATCTAAGAATTCATATGTTACGGGGCGGTTGAGGCGGAGGTCTTACTCGGGAAAGTAAGGCACGAGGAAGTTATCCTTATCTCGGTTTGCCAGAATGACGCTTTCGAGGTAAGAACTCTCGACTTGCCGGTCCCCAGCGCTGCCCAAGATCTTGGCACGCATGTAGAAGGGGTCGACTATCACGATGTCCGGGGTCTTGTCGCGAATGATCCGCATCTCCATACTCAGCGAAAATAGCCGAACGAAGGTGTAGTGCAGCGGAAGAAGGTTCAACATAGCATGGATGTCATCAAACCGCAGGACGATCGTACCCCGATGGAGTTATCCACAAAGCCCTTGCCCTCTGGCACCTTGGCCGCGAAAACCGGGTATGCCACATCCTTCTCTCTGAGACGCCGCTTCTCCAAAGAAAGAACACTGTCATGCAGACTCCGCATAGCACCGGTTGCAGCATCGAGCATATTTCTCGGTAGCATCGGCCTACCCGCCACATGCACCCTCCTCATTACATCCTCAGGTGAAGGTGGCCCGTCCTGAGCACGGATCGTACTCGGTGCCGGCTGGCTCACACCCTTGTTAGTTTTTCTTTTGCGTGCCTTCTTCTTCTCCTGAATTGGGACCGAGTTCTGCTCACAGACCGCCTTCTTGAGTGTGTTGGGGCTGATAATATTTCGCACCTCGCCTATCTGAGGCTCGGTGAAGTCGGCACCTGGAGGCGTCTCCTGAGAGCTGAACGGCAGACGACGCCTGTTGCAACTTGGCTTCTCCGTGGTACCAGCTAGATCGCGCACGTCTTTTGTTGGGTTGGGTTCTTAGGAAGGAGGCCCCATGAAGTCGCCACCGTACCCATGATCGGCAAAGTACTGATCGACGTTGCCAAATGTATCATCGTCGTCATCGTTCTGATCCTGTGCCATATGCATGTTTGGATCCAGTGGCGTAGGGATGTCCGGCACCGTTGCGGCGGTCTTGCCATGGGGACGACTTGGCGCCGGCACGACTGGCGGTGTTGTCTTTGGGGTGGTGTCCCCCGCCCCCAAACGAATCTGGCTCTTCGGCCAAAGCAGGGGCCAGCTCAGGCAGGCGCTGAGGGTCATCACGTCATCATCGTCGGCCCCGACAGGTCGAATCGGAGGTAACACCTCGTCGCAGCCTGGCAGCACCCGAACCAGTTGAACCCTAAACAAGTTGGGTGGCATCTGGGTACCGTGGAACAAGGGGTTGCCCGGTTGAACGATTTTGACCTTGGCGACATCGACCAACTCGTTGTTCACGAAGTGCAGGAGACTGCACGGAACGTCGGCGGCGCCCTGCGAAAACATGTAGGGCGTCAGGGATGCCCAGTCAAAGGCAAGGAGATGAAGTCCTCGGCCGAGAGAGGCTTAATTAGTTACCGTGATGATGGCGTCGAGCTCGGCTAATGTCGAGGCACCGCCAACAGCGGGCGTGCAGTTGACGGAGGGGCCGCTTGCTGCAGAGGTGCCGGCCGGCGTACACCCGGGTGCATTAAGCTCCCGTGCCGGCGTCGGAGACACCAATGCCGCCTCCGCCGGAGACACCAATGGCCCCGCCATCGTGTTCTGCGAGTTGCTGGCCATGAAGCTGGGAATCGGGGGCGGCCCCTGTTGGCCGCTCGCAATCCACGCCTGCAACCCCTCGATCAAGCTAGGCACAATGGCGGTGATCGTCGCTCCGAGCTATTGTTGCACTTGCTCTTGGACAATCTCCGGAATCCGCGCCACATGTGCCTTGAGTTCTTGAACCTCGCGCGCCTGGCTTTCCGAGCTGGTCTTTTTCTCCTTTCGCCCACCAGCGTTATAGTATGACGACCATTTTGTCGACAAGCCTTTGCCGGCCACACGACCAGCTAACGTCGGCTTACTGTGCTTATCCTTGTTCTTCATTACATTCAACGCCCTATTTAGAGTCGTGTCCCAAGGGTTGCTCTTAGTCGACCCCGCACTACTGCTTTCAGTCGCCTGCGGAAGGAATGTGAATCATTTAGAAATTTGGCTTCATTAATTAGAATGCAACCATATGGAGCTAATTACGCGGGGGTGTATTCCTTACCAGAACAAGCTCAAGCGCCCTGGTCTTCGGATCCGTGGTAAGCTCCTTTGTTTTCGGGTCCTTCTTATACCGGGCCCTGACAAAGTTCCTGGTCTGCTTGTCACCATATTTATCGAAGAGGGGCGGTAGGCCTTGCTCGGCACGGTCCGCCTCCTCCTTGTCCCATGTAGGCTCCACCACTCTGTAACCGCCAGGACCGAGTGTGTGTTCCCCTAAGTTCCGCTCCCGCATTTCTTTCCCCCACTGACTTGATTCGGAGGTTGCGGTGCTCGAGCACTTGATCTTGAAGTCATTGTAGTCATCTTCGGTGATCGAAGGATTTTTCTCATTGATCTTCTCATAACTCTCACCTTTCTCGATCATTCTATTCACCGTGCTTTTCCAAGTAGACAGGGCCGTGCTCATCTTCGTGAGGGCAGCATTGTTCACTTTATTCCCTTTGAGGCTTGTGTTTTCAAATTGAGCGGGGAACTTGTATCGTTCGTGCAGCTTCGTGAAGAGGAGGTTGCGCAAATTCCCTCGGTCAGGATGCCTCAGGTTCTCGGTGTTGATCGAGACGGTGCTCCGGAGAATGCACCCGAGCTGAAGCGAGTACCCCTTGACTATTCATTCGGGCGCCGTTGGATTCCCGTCGGAGTCCACTTCAGTAACTTCCTCCTTGAGGATGCGGAGCACGGTCGGGTGCCGGTCCTTCCGTTGCCTCTTCGGTTGGCTGCCATCTGTGCGTGCGCCGCCATCATCAGTGGTGGCATCCTCGGCGGCACCATCAGTGGTGGCATCAGTGGGGTCATCCTCGGCGGTACCATCAGTGGTGTCAGGATCGGTGGGGAAGGCGGCGTCCTCATACAAGTGAGGTTGTTCCTCCATCTCCTGGGACAGCTCCCATAATGCCTTGCCGCCCGAACCGCCGGCCTCATCGTTGTTGGCCATGTTTCTCTCTAAATAGGAACAAAGTTTGGTCAAAAAGTTGGTTATTGTCAAGGAACAAGATCATGGTCTCATCATTTAGGGTTTGTCGACACCGAGGCATCCTAAAAGCTAAGCTTTTATAATTGAGGGTTTTTCGACGCCGAGGCACCCTAAAAGCCTAAGCTTTCATCATTTCGGTTTTTATCGACACCGAGGCACCCTAAAAGCCAAGGTTTTATAGTTTATGTTTTGTCGACACCGAGGCATCCTAAACGCTAAGCTGGGAAGGAGAATTCTAAGTTGGGCCTAATCACTTGGCTCTATTGCCGCCTATGGTTTAATGCAGGTAGAATAAAGGGGCACTTGATCCTACTTAATTAACTACTAAGATACCCCGGCCCATGCATTAGTCACAAGTACCCTATATGTCCTATTTTTAGCAAAGTCATGCTAAAATTCACGGAAAATTTCAGCATGACCTTTGCTGAAAATAGGACATATGGAGTACCCGAATTTGCCGGAACGAAAGTTAATCGACATTCCAGCAAACTCAAGGGCCTCTCGGGGTACCTGCAAAATCATTATCCCCGCCTAATGAAGTCGCCAATGGGTCATTTCAAAAGATCACAAGTAGCATCATCACAAGTACAACATCATGACAAGTACAGTAGCAACAGCAGTGAATACAGGCATAACAGCAGCATCAATAGTTAAGAAAAAGTTGCAGAAGCTTGTAAAACAATAGTTTGAAGTTCAAATATTTACAACAATAGTTTTAACTTGTGGTGCTCTCTATGCTATTAACATTTCAAGTCAAAACCTTTTCTGGTTAGTAACATTGCCCCCCCCCACCCCCAAGGGTCAATCCCTGTCTGCAAGGGACTGGACCAACTTCGGAATGGCTGCAAGGGACTGGACCAACTTCAGAATTGCTGTTAGACCACCTTTCAACCATCGTAGTGAGATCTAACTGTTCAGTATGTAGTTGTTATAGTAATTATTGATGATCATGGCCAGAAACATTTCAATGTTAAGCTAAAAGCATGACTGTCAAATTTTAGTTCTGAAAGAACACATGTAGTTGAAAGCTTCTTTTATTTCAGTTCTACAAGGAATAAGAGGTTTTTGATGAAAAAGAAGAAGAAATCGAAGGTACTCCCTCTGTAAACAAATATAAGAGCATTTGGATCACTACTTTAGTTATCTAAACGCTCTTATATTTCTTTACGGAGGGAGTAACATACGACAGAACAGTAGACAAGTTGAACTAAGATGATCATACCCACTTCTTAAATATATGCAGGGGACTCATTGGTTGTAAAAAAAATTCATAATTGTGCACTCAGTATAGCACATCATTGGGCCTAGTTTGGCAACAAAGTTTTTAGAGAACCATGGTAATTGAAAACCATAGTATTCAGATGTGTACACAGTGAATACTACAGTTTCTTTAAACCATGGTTTTTCTCAGTTTTAGCAAAACTACCACATTCTAACTTGTTCTAGTACAATATTGTCTTTGTTTGCAGTGGACATATTATCCACATTCTAACTTGTTCTAGTACTATGCTATCTTTAAGGAAATTTATAGAAAATACCCAAGTGCACTATCTAGCTTATAAATGCTTATGAACAAGGTTCATGTTTCTATATCCCATTTTCGTGCATGCTAGGTTTGTACTTCTGTTTGTATGGGCTTTGATACAGTTCATGTCAATTGGTAGCTCGTGTGTTCGATGAACAAATAGTTCTTCTTCCTAGAGAGATACTTAAGCACATCCATACTGCTTTTAAAATCCTATTTATTCTCCAGAAGCGCCTGCTGAACATGTTGGATCTGAGGATCAGATGGACACTAACAACTCTGATAGTGAAGATGCTAATGACGAGGAAGAGGAAGATAAAAAGGAATCACATGGTTATGATTCTCCAGCCATGGTATGTGTCACTGTTGGGGAACGTTGCATGGAAAACAAAAATTTTTCTCTACGTTCACCAAGATCAATCTAGTAGATGCAACTACGAGGGGAGAGTGTGATCTACGTACCCTTGTAGATCGCTAAGCGGAAGCGTTATGAACGCGGATGATGGAGTCGTACTCGCCGCGATTCAGATCGCCGAAGATCCTAGCACCGAAGCAACGGTGCCTCCGCGTTCTTCACACGTACGGCTCGGGGACGTCTCCTCCTTCTTGATCCAGCAAGGGGTGGAGGAGAGGTTGATGGAGAACCGGCAGCACGACGGCGTGGTGGTGATGGTGGAGAAGAACTCCAGCAGGGCTTCGCCTAAGCTCCGCGGGAGAAGAAGATATTACGGGAGAGGGAGGGCAGCACCGAGGCACGAACTTGTGTTGGCTGCCCTCCCTTTGCCTCACTATATATAGGGGGGTGGAGAGGTGAGGGCGCCCTAGGATTTCCCCCTAGGGGCCGGCGGCCAGGGCAAGGGGAGGGGGCGGCGGCCAGGGCAGGGGGGGGCGGCCAGGCCCTAGGGTTTCCCCCCCTAGGTGCCTTGCCCCCCAAGGCCAAGGGGTGCGGCCAGCCCTAGGGGGTCCCACCCCCTTAGCCGCATGAGGAGAGGGCCCAGGGGGGGCGCACAGCCCCCTGAGGGCTGTGGTGTTCCCCCTTGTGGCCCACTAGGCCCAGAACTTCTTCCGGACCCCCGAAAACCTTTCCGGTACTCCGCCGATTTCCCGATGCTCCCCGGAACACTTCCGGTACTCCGAAACCTTTCATCCTATATATCAATCTTCGTCTCCGGACCATTCCGGAGACCCTCGTCATGTCCGGGATCTCATCCGGGACTCCGAACAACCTTTGGTAACCATACACTTTTCTCACTAACAACCCTAGCGTCACCGAACGTTAAGTGTGTAGACCCTGCGGGTTCGGAAACTATGTAGACATGACCGAGACACTCCCAGGTCAATAACCAATAGCGGGATCTGGATACCCATATTGGTTCCTACATGTTTCTCGATGATCTCATCGGATGAACCACGATGTCAAGGATTCAGGCAATCCCGTATACAGTTCCCTTTGTGTCGTCGGTATGTTACTTGCCCGAGATTCGATCGTCGGTATCTCTATACCTAGTTCAATCTCGTTACCGGCAAGTCTCTTTACTCGTTACCGTAATACATAATCCCGTGACCAACTACTTAGTCACTTTGAGCTCATTGAGATGACGTATTACCGAGTGGGCCCGGAGATACCTCTCCGTCACACGGAGTGACAAATCCCAGTCTCGATCCATGTCAACTCAACAGACACCCTCGGAGATACCTGTAGAGTACCTTTATAGTCACCCAGTTACGTTGTGACGTTTGGCACACACAAAGCACTCCTACGGTGTCAGTGAGTTACATGATCTCATGGTCATAGGAACTTATACTTGACATGCAGAAAACTATAGCGATAACTGACACGATCAAAAGCTATGTTTACGTTTGGGTCTCGTCCATCACATCATTCTCCTAATGATGTGATCCCGTTATCAAATGACAACTCATGTCTATGACCTGGAAACCGCGGTCATCTTTGATCAACGAGCTAGTCCTGTAGAGGCTCACTAGGGACACAAAGTCTGTCTATTCATCCACACGTGTATTTGAGTTTCCAATCAATACAGTTATAGCATGGATAATAAACGATTATCATGAACAAGGAAATATAATAATAACTCTTTTATTATTGCCTCTAGGGCATATCTCCAACAGTCTCCCACTTGCACTAGAGTCAATAATCTAGCATTACAAGGTAATGAATCTAACACCCATAGAGTCTTGGTGTTGATCGTGCTTAGCCCGTGGAAGAGGCTTAGTCAACGGATCTGCAACATTCAAATCCGTGTGTACTTTGCAAATGTTTATGTCCTCCTCCTTGACTGAATCGCGGATGGAATTGAAGCGTCGCTTTATGTGTCTGGTCCTCTTGTGAAACCTTGGTTCCTTGGCTAGAGCAATGGCACCAGTGTTATCACAGAACAGAGTCATTGGGTTCAGTGCACTAGGCACAACTCCAAGATCTGTCATGAACTCCTTCATCCAGACACCTTCCTTAGCCGCCTCCGAGGCAGCTATGTACTCCGCTTCACATGTAGAATCAGCTACCACGCTCTGCTTGGAACTGCACCAGCTTACCGCTCCCCCGTTGAGAATATATACGTATCCGGTTTGTGACTTAGAGTCATCCGGATCAGTGTCAAAGCTTGCATCGACGTAACCCTTTACGACGAGCTCTTGATCACCTCCATAAACGAGAAACATTTCCTTAGTCCTTTTCAGGTACTTTAGGATATTCTTGACCGCTGTCCAGTGATCCATACCAGGATTACTTTGAAACCTTCCGGCCATACTTATGGCAAGGCTGACATCTGGTCTTGTGCACAGCATTGCATACATGATAGAGCCTATGGCTGAAGCATAGGGGATGACACTCATCTTTTCTCTATCTTCCGCAGTTACTGGGCATCGAGTCTTACTCAACTTTGTACCTTGCAATACCGGCAAGAACCCCTTCTTGGATTGATCCATTTTGAACTTCTTCAAAACTTTATCAAGGTATGTACTTTGTGAAAGTCCTATCAAGCGTCTCGATCTATCTCTATAGATCTTGATGCCCAATATGAAAGCAGCTTCACCGAGATCCTTCATCGAAAAACTCTTGTTCAAATACCCCTTCACGCTATCCAAAAATTCTATATTGTTTCCAATCAGCAATATGTCATCCACATATAATATTAGAAACGCTATAGAGCTCCCACTCACTTTCTTGTAAATACAAGCTTCTCCGTAAACTTGTACAAACCCAAACGCTTTGATCACCTCATCAAAGCGAAGATTCCAACTCCGAGATGCTTGCACCAGCCCATAAATGGAACGCTGGAGCTTGCATACTTTGTCAGCATTCTCTGGATCGACAAAACCTTCCGGTTGTATCATATACAACTCTTCCTTAAGAAAACCGTTAAGGAACGCTGTTTTGACATCCATCTGCCAAATTTCATAATCGAAATATGCAGCTACTGCTAACATGATTCGGACGGATTTAAGCATCGCTACGGGTGAGAAAGTCTCATCGTAGTCAATTCCTTGAACTTGTGAAAAACCCTTTGCCACAAGTCGAGCTTTATACACGGTGACATTTCCGTCAGCGTCCGTCTTCCTCTTAAAAATCCATTTATTCTGAATGGCCTTCCGCCCTTCAGGTAATACTTCCAAAGTCCATACTTTGTTTTCATACATGGATCCCATCTCGGATTTCATGGCCTCTAACCATTTGTAGGAATCCGGGCCCACCATCACTTCTCCATAGCTCGTAGGTTCACTGTTGTCCAACAACATGACCTCCAAGACAGGGTTACCATACCACTCAGGTGCAGTGCGTACCCTTGTCGACCTACGAGGTTCGGTAGTAACTTGATCAGAAGCTTTTTGATCATCATCATCGGCTTCCTCTTCAACCTCTGCAGGCTCCACAAAAACATCTTTCTGCGCTGCGCTACTCTCTGGTTGAAGCAGAGGTTCAATAACCTCATCAAGTTCTACCTTCCTCCCACTCGATTCTTTCGAGAGAAACTCCTTCTCGAGAAAGGACCCGTTCTTAGCGACAAACACTTTGCCTTCGGATCTGAGATAGAAGGTGTACCCAACAGTTTCTTTTGGGTATCCTATGAAGACACATTTGTCCGCTTTGGGTTCGAGCTTTTCTGGCTGAAGCCTTTTGACATAAGCATCGCAACCCCAAACGTTGAGAAAATACAACTTAGGTTTCTTACCAAACCACAGTTCATACGGTGTTGTCTCAACGGACTTAGATGGAGCCCTATTTAAAGTGAATGCAGCTGTCTCTAACGCATATCCCCAAAACGATAGTGGCAAATCGGCAAGAGACATCATAGAACGTACCATATCTAATAAGGTTCGATTACGACGTTCGGACACACCATTACGCTGTGGTGTTCCAGGTGGCGTCAACTGTGAAACAATTCCACATTTTCTTAAGTGATCACCAAACTCATAACTCAGATATTCTCCCCCTCGATCAGATCGTAGGAACTTGATCTTCTTGTTACGATGATTTTCAACTTCACTCTGAAATTGCTTGAACTTTTCAAAAGTTTCAGACTTATGCTTCATCAAGTAAATATACCCATATCTACTTAAGTCGTCAGTGAAGGTGAGAAAATAACGATATACACCGCGCGCCGTTACACTCATCGGACCGCACACATCAGTATGTATGATTTCCAATAAGTCACTTGCCCGTTCCATTGTCCCTGAAAACGGGGTCCTTGTCATCTTGCCCATGAGGCACGGCTCGCACGTGTCAAGTGATTCAAAATCAAGAGACTCCAAAAGTCCATCAGCATGGAGCTTCCTCATGCGTTTCACGCCGATATGACCGAGACGGCAGTGCCACAAGAAAGTGGTATTATCATTATCTACTCTACATCTTTTGGCATCAATGTTATGAACATGTGTATCATCACTATCGAGATTCAATAAGAATAAACCCCTAACTTCGGGTGCATGACCATAAAAGATATCACTCATATAAATAGAACAACCATTATTCTCTGACTTAAATGAGTAACCGTCTCGCAATAAACAAGATCCAGATATAATGTTCATGCTTAACGCAGGCACTAAATAACAATTATTCAGGTTCATAACTAATCCCGATGGTAATCGAAGAGCGAGCGTGCCGACGGCGATCACATCAACCTTGGAACCATTTCCCACGCGCATCGTCACTTCGTCCTTCGCCAGCCTCCGTTTATTCCGCAGTTCCTGTTTAGAGTTGCAAATGTGAGCAACCGAACCGGTATCAAATACCCAGGCACTACAACGAGAGTTGGTAAGGTACACATCAATAACATGTATATCACATATACCTTTGTTGTTGTTGGCCCCCTTCTTGTCCGCCAGATAGTTGGGGCAGTTTCGCTTCCAGTGGCCATTCCCCTTGCAATAGAAACACTCAGTCTCTGGCTTGGGCCCAGCCTTGGGTTTCTTCACTAGATTAGCAACTGCTTTGCCACCCTTCTTAGAGTTACCCTTCTTGCCCTTGCCATTCTTCTTGAAACTGGTGGTTTTATTGACCATCAACACTTGATACTCCTTCTGGATGTCTGCCTCAGCGACTTTCAGCATCGAGAACAGCTCGGCGATGGTTTTGTTCATCCCTTGCATGTTATACTGCTGCACGAAGCTCTTGTAGCTTGGAGGGAGTGACTGGAGAATTCTGTCAATGATAGCCTCATCCGGGAACACAAGTCCCAGATCAGCTATGCGGGTATAGTACCCAGACATCTTCAGCAAGTGCTCACTGACAGACGAATTCTCCTCCATCTTGCAAGCGAAGAATTTATCGGTGGTCTCATACCTCTCGATCTTAGCATTCTTCTCAAAGATGAATTTCAACTCCGTGTACATCTCATATGCACCATGACGTTCAAAACGCCTTTGGAGTCCTCCTTCCAAGCCGTACAACATGGCACACTGCACTATCGAATAGTCATCCGAACGCGTCTGCCAGACGTCCATAACGTCCGCAGAGTCTCCAGGAGCGGGGGGTTCACCTAGCGGTGCATTTAGGACATAAACCTTTTGGGCAGCTGTGAGGATGATCCTCAGATTGCGGAGCCAGTCCACAAAATTGCTCCCATCATCTTTCAGTTTAGCTTTCTCTAGGAACGCATTAAAATTCAGGGGAGCTACTGCGCGAGCCATCTACAACCAAAAATTTGCAAAGACATTTTAGACTATTGTTCATGATAAGTGAGTTATTACCTAATCAAATTATTTATAACTCCCACTCAAATTGACATCCCTCCGGTCATTCGAGCGTGACATGATCCAAATTCACCAACCCAAGTCCGATCATCACGTGAGATGAGGTGGTGTCAATGGTGAACATCAACATGTTGATCATATCTACTATATGACTCATGCTCGACCTTTCGGTCCTCCGTGTTCCGAGGCCATGTCTGTACATGCTAGGCTCGTCAAGTCTAACCCGAGTGTTCTGCATGTGCAAAACTGGCTTGCACCCGTTGTATGCGAACGTAGAGTCTATCACACCCGATCATCACGTGGTGCTTCGAAACGACGAACCTTCGCAACGGCGCACACTCGGGGGAACACAATTTTATCTTGAAATTTTAGTGAAGGATCATCTTATAATGCTACCGTCGTCCTAAGCAAAATAAGATGCATAAAAGGATTAACATCACATGCAAATCATAAGTGACATGATATGGCCATCAACTCATGCTTTTGATCTCCATCTCCAAAGCACCGGCATGATCTCCATCGTCACCGGCGCCACACCATGATCTCCATCATCATGATCTCCATCATCGTGTTGCCATCGGGGTTGTCGTGCGCCCACCATGCTCTTACTACTATTGCTACCGTTTAGCGATAAAGTAAAGCATTACAAAGCGCTTAATGATTGACACGCAGGTCATACAAAAATTAAAGACAACCCTATGGCTCCTGCCGGTTGCCGTATGCATCGACATGCAAGTCGATATTAACTATTACAACATGATCATCTCATACATCAAATATATTTCATCATGTCATTGGCCATATCATATCACATACATACCCTGCAAAAACAAGTTAGACGTCCTCTAATTTGTTGTTGCATGTTTTACGTGGCTGCTATGGGTATCTAGCAAGAACGCTTCTTACCTACGCAAAACCACAATGGTGATATTCAAGTTGCTATTTAACCTTCTACAAGGACCGCCTTGTTCTATTCCGATTCAACTAAGATAGGAGAGACAGACACCCGCCAGCCATCTTATGCAACAAAAGTCACATGTCTGTCGATGGAACCGGTCTCATGTACGTGGACATGTAAAGTTGGTCCGGGCCGCTTCATCCTATAATACCGCTGAATCAAGAAAGACTAAGGAGGGCAGCAATTTAAACATCAACGCCACAAACCCTTTTGTGTTCTACTCGAGAAAGCATCTACGCAAGATCCTAGCTCATGATGCCACTGTTGGGGAACGTTGCATGGAAAACAAAAAATTTTCTCTACGTTCACCAAGATCAATCTAGTAGATGCAACATCGAGGGGAGAGTAGGACCCACATACCCTTGTAGATCGCTAAGCGGAAGCGTTAAGAACGCGGTTGATGGAGTCGTACTCGCCGCGATTCAGATCGCTGAAGATCCAAGCACCGAAGCAACGGTGCCTCCGCGTTCTTCACACGTACGGCTCGGGGACGTCTCCTCCTTCTTGATCCAGCAAGGGGTGGAGGAGAGGTTGATGGAGAACCGGCAGCACGACGGCGTGGTGGTGATGGTGGAGAAGAACTCCGGCAGGGCTTCGCCTAAGCACCGCGGGAGAAGAAGATGTTATGGGAGAGGGAGGGCAGCACCGAGGCACGAACTTGTGTTGGCTGCCCTCCCTCTACCTCTCTATATATAGGGGGAAGGAGGAGAGGGGGGCGCCCTAGGGTTTCCCCTAGGGGGCCGGCGGCCAAGGCATGGGGGGGCGGCGGCCAAGGCAGGCCCTAGGGTTTCCCCCCCTAGGTGCCTTGCCCCCCAAGGCTAAGGGGGTGCGGCCACCCTAGAGGGGTCCACCCCCTTGGCGCACAAGGAGAGGGCCCAGGGGGGCGCACAGCCCCCTGAGGGCTGTGGTGTCCCCCCTTGTGGCCCATTAGGCCCAGAACTACTTCCGGAACCCCCGAAACCCCTTTCGGTCGTCCGCCGATTTCCCGATGCTCCCCGGAACACTTCCGGACTCCGAAACCTTTCATCCTATATATCAATCTTCGTCTCCGGACCATTCCGGAGACCCTCGTCATGTCCGGGATCTCATCCGGGACTCCGAACAACCTTCGGTAACCATACACTTTTCTCACTAACAACCCTAGCGTCACCGAACGTGAAGTGTGTAGACCCTGCGGGTTCGGAAACCATGTAGACATGACCGAGACACTCCCAGGTCAATAACCAATAGCGGGATCTGGATACCCATATTGGTTCCCACATGTTTCTCGATGATCTCATCGGATGAACCACGATGTCAAGGATTCAGGCAATCCCGTATATAGTTCCCTTTGTCTCGTCGGTATGTTACTTGCCCGAGATTCGATCGTCGGTATCTCTATACCTAGTTCAATCTCGTTACCGGCAAGTCTCTTTACTCGTTACCGTAATACATAATCCCGTGACCAACTACTTAGTCACTTTGAGCTCATTGAGATGACGTATTACCGAGTGGGCCCGGAGATACCTCTCCGTCACACGGAGTGACAAATCCCAGTCTCGATCCATGTCAACTCAACAGACACCCTCGGAGATACCTGTAGAGTACCTTTATAGTCACCCAGTTACGTTGTGACGTTTGGCACACACAAAGCACTCCTACGGTGTCAGTGAGTTACATGATCTCATGGTCATAGGAACTTATACTTGACATGCAGAAAACTATAGCGATAACTGACACGATCAAAAGCTATGTTTACGTTTGGGTCTCGTCCATCACATCATTCTCCTAATGATGTGATCCCGTTATCAAATGACAACTCATGTCTATGACTTGGAAACCGCGGTCATCTTTGATCAACGAGCTAGTCCTGTAGAGGCTCACTAGGGACACAAAGTCTGTCTATTCATCCACACGTGTATTTGAGTTTCCAATCAATACAGTTATAGCATGGATAATAAACGATTATCATGAACAAGGAAATATAATAATAACTCTTTTATTATTGCCTCTAGGGCATATCTCCAACAGTCACTACCTCCACCTTTGGCCCTATAATATGCTCTACAATAACTAATCGTTTACTATATCTATGTAGGCCGAGGATGTTCCTGATTTCGCCTTACATGAGTCATGTATCCTTAATACAATTCATTTTATGAAATTTGATTTCTCATGGGGAAAAAGTATGAATGAATGCACAAGAATGAACGCAAGCGGCCACGGCGCTGGTCCGCGAGGAGCGCCGTGGGAGCGGCAGGGTGGACGCGGCCAGCGCGGGCGGTACGCGCAGGGAAGTCGGTGTGCGAGGGGTCTACAGCGCTCGGGACGAGGGGAAACAAAAGAGGGGAAGCGAGGGGAGCTCACCGCGGAGGCACACGAAGGCCCGGCGGTGGATTAGGAGCAGCAGGCCGGCCGGACTTGAAGCAGAGGCGGCGGAATCCAAGGTGGAAGAAGGGCTCGGTGGCGGGTTCGTGGTGCTCCTCGGCTCGGCTCCGGTCCGGTTCGTCGACGTATCCGATGGAGACGACGTAGACCCTCGTGCTGGACTTCTCTGGCCTGCTTCGGTGCTCGATGGCGTGGAGAGGGAGGCGGCGGGGGCGCGGGGGCGGTGGCGCAGTGGGTCGGGGCAGCGGCGCGCAATGGGGGGGGGCTGAGAGAGATGTGAGATTGGGGATCGGGGCAGCGACCTAGCTGAAATATGGATGGGGCACAATACTAATGGCGCACCGCGCCCTGGTGCGCCATAAGTACGGACGTACTTATGGCGCACCTCCCCCTGGTGCGCCATTAGTATTTTTTTTTATTTCTGCGCGAGCCAACAGTTTATGTCCCACCATACCTCATACACATCAAGCCCCCCTAGCTAGCTCGACTAGTCAGCCTTCAATTCTCCCACCAGGAGGTCCTGGATTCGATTCCCAGGCTCCACAAATTTATTTTATGCATTTAAAATGTTGTTTGATACTTATTTGTGTTTAAATATGTTCAAACTTGTTTAAATCATAACAGTAATATTTTTTTATAAGACAGAAATATTTTTTTAAATATCATCAAATTTGCTATTGGAATATATTTATGAATCATGTGAGTTCATGGGTCAGCGGCGGCGGCCGGTGGAGCGGGGGAGGGTGCGGGGGGTCGGCGGCGGCGGTTGAGTAGGGGAGGTGTGCGGG
>LR738709.1:25248192-25273315 GCA_902687465.1 Secale cereale
ATATACATACATATACATCCATCCATATGAACATATATGAACAAAAAAATACATAGCCACATATATGAAAAAGAAAATACATATATGAAAACAAATGCCATGAACATATCAAAAAAATTCTATGAGGGCTCGAGGGCTGAAGGCAGGGCGGTGCAGCGACGGCGTCGAGGGCTCGAGGCAGGGCGGCGCGGCAACGGCGTCGGGGGCAGGGGCGCGCGCGGCGACGAGGGCTCAGGGTAGGGGTGTGGCGACGGCGTCGGAGGCAAGGGCGGCGCGGCGACAACATCAGAGGCAGGG
Organism: Secale cereale; assembly: GCA_902687465.1. Taxonomy (NCBI): domain Eukaryota; kingdom Viridiplantae; phylum Streptophyta; class Magnoliopsida; order Poales; family Poaceae; genus Secale; species Secale cereale. Next base: position 25,248,490 of record LR738709.1, read on the forward strand.
CCAACGCTGCGACGGCGTCAGAGGCAGGGCGACGACGGCGATGGTGGGGCAGAGGGGCATCATGGTGGCATCTTCGAAGGGATCGAAGACGAATTGAATGAATTGTTTTTCAAGTGTTGCTTATATAGACGAAGCATTGTTCCCGGTTCGTGGCACCAACCAGAACCAATGCCCCCTTTAGTCCCGGTTGGTGCCACCAACCGTGACCAAAGGTCAGTTTTCGCAAGCCCAAAGGGCGGGGAACAGGGACCTTTGGTCCCGGTTGGTGTCACCAACCGGGAGTAAATGGGGGCATTGGTCCCGGTTGGTACCACAAACCAGTACCAATGCCCCCCTTTAGTCCCGATTGGTGCTACCAACCGGGACCAAAGGCCTTGTGCTGCCCCGCGGCCAAAAACTTTAGTCCCACCTCCCTAGTTGAGAGGGGCTCGGAGTGGTTTATAAGCCCCACTGTCGCTGCCCTCTTGAGCTCCTCTGAAATGCAGGCTTACAGGCCTAAACACACTATATCTTCCTGTGGCCCTAATGGGCCTTCTGCGAGCCTGAATCCTGGCCTAACTAGCTGGGTTTCTAGTCGTATTGAGGCCGTGGTGGCCGAGTGGGTGGCATTTTTTCCTGTTTACTTTTTTGCTTTATTTTTTTTGGCTTTTTTCAGTTTTCCACTTATTCTTTTTGCTGTTAGGTCACAAAATTTATATACTTTCTGTTAGTGCCATTAATTTTCAAATTTGAATAGTTTAAATTTGAATTCTTTTAGGTCATTTTCAATGTTTGTTTTAATCAAGAACATATTTTGTTATTTCAGTTTGCTATTAAAGTTTCTAACAAAAAAATTCTTTATGAATTTTTTTTTGCCACTAATGTTTTGAACAGAAAATACTTTGATAATTTTAGTTGCATAAATTTTATATAATTTTAGTTTAAAAAATACTAGAGGTTTATAAAAGCTTTTTAGTTCATTCCTTTTGCTATTAGAGTTTTACAAAAGCACTTCAAATGAAATCTGAAGCGGTTGAAAGTTGGCATGGTATCATCATTTCACCCACATAGAATGTGCTAAAAAGTTGAGAGGTTACGGCAAAAACTGGATGCACTTCGTGTACAAAACGGGCAATCTGTTTCGAAGTATCATGGTTTCAAACGAAAACTCATCTGATACAAAGGGATTTCATTTTTGTGAACTTATTTGAACTCCAGAATTTTTGTGTGTTCAAAATGCACCATTCAAAGCCACATCATCAATTTTCAACCCTTCCTGACTTCATTTGTTATTTTTATTGCATTTACTGAATATTTTGAGCTAAATGGCCCTGAAATTGAAAAGCACTTCAAAGGAACTCTGAAGAGGTTGACAGTTGGCATGGTATCATCATTTCACCCACATAGCATGTGCTAGAAAGTTGAGAGGGTTACTGCAAAAATTGGATGCACTTTGTGTACAAAACAGACAATCTCCTTCGAAGTATCAGGGTTCCGTACGGAAACTCATTTGTTACAAAACGCATTTCATTTCTTCACATGTAACTGGAGTGATATTCTAGATCAAAGGCATCATCATAATTGTTGTGGAGATCAAGTCTTCACTTTTTCTTCGCTTGTTACCTTTTGCTTATTGCGCCTTGACTTTGATGGGTGGAATTTCATGAAACTTGTCATAATCTTCAGACATGTCTGTCTTGCCCTCCACTCCCATGATGTCTCTTTTTCCTGAAAGAACTATGTGGCGCTTAGGCTCATCGTATGATGTATTCGCTTCGTTATCGTTTCTTTTTCTTGGTTTGGTAAACAAGTCCTTCACATAGAAAACCTATGCCACATCATTGGCTAGGACGAATGGTTCTTCTGTGTACCCAAGATTGTTCAGATCCACTATTGTCATTCCGTACTGTGTTTCTACCTGTACCCCGCCTCCTGACAGATTGACCGATTTGCACTTAAACAAAGGGACCTTAAAATCATGTCCATAGTCAAGTTCCCATATGTCCACTATGTAACCATAACATGTGTCATTTCCCCTCTTGGTTGCTGCATCAAAGCGGACACCGTTGTTTTGGTTGGTTCTCTTTTGATCTTGGGCGATCGTGTAAAATGTATTCCCATTTATCTCGTACCCTTTGTAAGTTAATACAGTCGAAGATGGTTCCCTGGCCAAGGAGTACAGCTCATCAGAAACAGTGTTGTCACCCCTGAGACGTGTTTGCAACCAACTGCCGAAATTACTGATGTGTTCACATGTAATCCAGTCGTCACACTGCTCCGGGTGTTTGGAGCGTAGAACGTTCTTGTGTCCATCGACATACGGGGTCACCAAGGTAGAGTTCTGTAGAATTGTGTAGTATGCCTGAGACCAATAATGCCCGTCCCTAAGTATTATTGAGGCCCCTCCTAGCGTGCCTTTTCCAGTCAGTCTCCCCTCATACCGCGATTGAGGGAGACCAATCTTCTTAAGGTCAGGAATGAAGTCAACACAAAACCAAATGACATCCTCTGTTTGATGGCCCATGGAGATGCTTCCTTCTGGCCTAGCGTGGTTACGGACATATTTCTTTAGGACTCCCATGAACCTCTCAAAGGGAAACATATTGTGTAGAAATATGGGGCGCAGAACGACAATCTCATCGACTAGATGAACTAGGACGTGCGTCATGATATTGAAAAAGGATGGTGGGAACACCAGCTCGAAACTAACAAGACATTGCGCCACATCACTCCTTAGCCTTTGTATGATTTCTGGATCGATCACCTTCTGAGAGATTGCATTGAGGAATGCACATTGCTTCACAATGGATAATCGAACGTTTTCCGGTAGAAGCCCCCTCAATGCAACCGGAAGCAGATGCACATCATGAGACTTTAGGTTCTGAAACTTTTTCTCGGCCATATTTATTATTCCCTTTATATTTTACGAGAAGCCAGACAGGACCTTCATACTGAGCAGACATTCAAAGAGGATTTCCTTCTCTTCTTTGGTAAGAGCATAGCCGGTAGGACCTTCATACTTCTTTGGAGGCATGCCGTCTTTTTCGTGCAAATGTTGCAAGTCCTCACGTACCTCCGGTGTATCTTTTGTCTTCCCATACACTCCCAAGAAGCCTAGAAGGTTCACCCAAAGGTTCTTCGTCACGTGCATCACATCGATTGAAGAGCGGACCTCTCGGTCTTTCGAGTAGGGTAGGTCCCAAAATATAGATTTCTTCTTCCACATGGCTGCTTGTCCCTCAGCGTCATTCGGAATAGATAGTCCGTCGGGACCCTTTCCAAATATTACGTATAAATCATTGACCATAGCAAGTATGTGATCACCGGTACGCATGGCGGGCTTGTTCCGGTGATCAGTATTGCCTTTGAAATGCTTGCCTTTCTTTCGACATTGATGGTTGGTTGGAAGAAATCGACGATGCCCCAGGTACACATTCTTCCTGCATTTGTTCAGGTATATACTTTTGGTGTCATCTAAACAGTGCGTGCATGTGTGGTATCCCGTGTTTGTTTGTCCTAAAAGGTTACTGAGAGGAGGTCAATCATTGATGGTTACAAATGATGGCTTCTCGCCCCTCGTTGGTTACCCCAAGTGGAAGGTGTGAGATGTAGCGTAGCGCTAGTTTTCCCTTGGCAAAGATACCAAGGATCGAATTCCGTGAGACTCCGAGGGTCGACAAGTAGGTGTCAACTGCTAACGGCGCCAGATACTTAGCGATTGACAGGACCTGCACACAGATACAAATAACTTTGCTCCCAACGAGTACAGAGAGGTTGTCAATCCCTCCGGCCTTGTCATTTACAAAGGATCAAACGCAAGAGATAATAGTGATAGGTATGACTGCAACTAGTAAATAAGAACATGAAGTAAATAGCGGGTGTGATCAGTGATGGTAATATGGACCGGGGTCCCATGATGTTCACTAGTGATGTCTCTCTCCCAAAAGACGATAGAACAGCTAAGCGAGGTAAACAAATTACAGCTGGGTAATTGACAGGATTATGTGCGCAAACCAATGTTAACTACGCTGCAAAGAAAGGTAGAGGCTCAAAAGCATGGGCGGTACGCCAAGGCAAGTAGACCGAAATCCATCTGCATCTACTACTAATCATCCACCTTGAGATATCTATCCAGAACATCTCGCTGGTATTAAGTTGCGAGTCCCACCCATAGTGTAAATTCAAAGCAACAGACAACTGCATTAAAAGAACTTTGCGTAAAGTAAACAATCCTTGCACCCGCAAGTACAAGCACCGTTGTTTTCCCCCTTGTGGCAACTGCACATTCCCTAGACTCATGTTTCTGTCACTCAAGCTAGTCATCGGGGGGCATGAACCCACAATCAAGCATAAAGTTCCCTCTTGGAGTTACTACCTACTACTCGGCCAAAGCAATAAACAGCAACAGAGAACATGCAAGAATTACTCAAGAACATAAATATAAAAGAGGTGAATCAAATATATTACTCACACACAATCTGAACATAATCTCATAATCCATCGGATCCCAGCAAACTCAGCATAGCAACAGCATAAGGATTACATATGTGCCTCGATCATGTAGGGCAGCTCACGAGGTCTAATCGGTGAAGAACAAAGAGGGGAGGAGAACATCACATAGCTACTGGTCATGGACCCATGGTCCAAGGGGGACTACTCACAACTCATCCGGGAAGCGTCCATGGTGGTGGAGAAGCTCCCTGTGGTGGTTCTCCCCTCTGGCAGGGTGCCGGGAAGAGTTCTCCCGGTGCTCCCGATCTTGGAAGCGCGGCGGCGGCGGAACAGAGATGAGATCGCGAAAAAGGGTTCCGTCCTCGAGGGTTTCGGGACGCGGTGTAAATATATGCCAAAGGGGGTCACCAGAGGAGGTAAGGGGGGCCCAGGCGCCCCCCCCCCCCCGGCGCGGCCAGGAGGGGGGCCGCCCTCTCAGGGCGCCTGGAGCCCCTCTAGCCCCCCTCTGGCTCTACTTCTTCCGCATGGAAGCTTCTGGAGCGCTGATTTTTTATATATTTTTCCCGGAAATTTTCTGGCAATTTAAGTAATGGGAAAACCTGAAATACAAAAACAGCAGAAAACAGAAACTGGCACTGGGGTGCACTTAGTTAATAGGTTAGTCCAAATATGATCAAAAGTGTATGGAAGTGCATAAATATCATAGCAATATCACACAAAAGAGGCATGGAGCAAGCAGAAATTATAGATACGTTTTGGACGTATCAACATCCCCAAGCTTAATTCCCGCTCGTCCTCGAGTAGGTAAATGATAACAAGCATAATTTCTGTGGTGACATGCTACCAAAGAATCTTTTGCAGTCACATGACAAATGCTTACTGAGATAATGAATCTTTAGTAATTAAGTTGCCTCATGAGAATATCACAAAGAACTGAAAGTTTTACAATATGATACTGAAACACCCAATAGATTTGTAGTGAGCATGGCGTGCAAACATGACAAAGTGATACCTCGCTTGCCCCCTTTAGTGAAGCAAAACATAAATGCAGGAGCACCTCCGAAGTTTAAGTGACGACTAGATACAATGATTTCAGAATAGGCGATATCATAATCATGCAGAAGACAATGGTACTTTGGGACAATGCACATTACACTCAGAATGACAATCATGCTCTCAATAGTTGGTGCTTTGAAGAAAGAAGGTGGAGACTCTCGAACCGTGGCTTTTGATGGTAAGGTTGAAAACCCGTGGTTGGAAGCAAAGACTAAACATGTACTAGACGCTTAGTACAGGTGAAGGCTAGCAAAAGACTGGGAGCGACCAACTAAGAGAGCAATGACGGCCATAATCTTGCAGAGCGACAAAGCAACATTGAATCGGGCATGGAAGTTATATCGCTACTCAGAAATTAAAGATCATCAAGGCTTGATAGACTTTCTTTATAGTCTTAAATATGCGTGAGCATATGCCAAGTCAATCAAAATAAATTCTTGGAGGAAGATATCACTAAACCATACCACATCATAGGCAAACAAATCATGCTGGTACTTCAATAACACATTAAGAACCCCCCAGCTATTTGAGACTAACCATACGAAAACATGAACTACTAAGCACCATTATGCACATAGCATTTTTATCATAGACATATCAACCAGTGCCACGGAAGCCAACTCTCTTAACAAGATAAGCATGATAACTCAAGAGAGTTCCAGAAGCAACCAACTAAACAAAAGCTCTTTAAAAAGAAAAGCATGAAAACTAAGAGCTAAACATGACAGTAGCTATTGAAAGACAAAGAACATACACAGCAAAGATAAATATGAAAATCCTATGTTGTGTTCTAGGTTGAAGTGGAGCGTGTTTCTCTCCCACACAAAGAAAGCTGGGTTCTAACTTGTTATGAACAGCAAGCAAAGCTAAAGGAAACTAAAAAGGAAACTAAAAGCAAGACGCTCCAAGCATAGCACATAACGCATGAAGTGATTAAAATATAGTGGAACGAAAGACGAACTGATAATTGTTGATGGAGAAGGGGATGCACGGGGGCATCCCCAAGCTTAGACGCTTGAGTCTTCTTGAATATTTATTAGGGGTGCACGGGGGCATCCCCAAGCTTGAGCGTTTGACCCTCCTGAATCTTTTTATCATCTTCCCTCGCACACTTGAAAACTTCCTTCATACATAACTCATCATAATCTGATTAGCGAGGTTAGTACCCATAATAAAATAATTTTTCCTTGCTGGAAATAAGGATAATCTTGAAGGGATACTGTTTCTCAAGATTTCCAAAAGGTTTTTGCAAAGAAAAAGCAAGCTCAAGGTTTGCAAAACGAAGGAAAGGCAAAACAGGACAGAATCTGTGAAAAACAGACCAGCAGGTAGTAAATAATTTTTTCGGGGCACTTCTGCAACTCAAATTAAAAAACTCAGAACAGACGCCCGAAAGCCAATTGTGTAGAGCACGCTGTCAAAAAAATTCTGACCAAAAAGATGATCTGGTGATTTTATACGAATTTTTCTGTCCAAGGACAGAATCTGTTTCCTGGACAGCACGTCACAACTTTTGAACTTTCTTGCAATCAGAGGCTAAACTTGGCACAAAGCTGAAAAGTAAAGATACAATGATGATGCTACTGTAGTAACAAACATCAAGACACAACAAAAGCAAAACAAAACTTTATTCATTGTGGGCTGCCTCCCAAAAGCGCTTTCTTTTATGCCTTTAAGCTAGGCATAATGCAAAGAGATCAAGTTGTATCAATTGAACCATCATCAAGATCATCAAAAAGCTCTTCAATAGTACAACTAGTCTTAAGAGGACTTTCAAATAAAGGCCTAATAGAGATACTTCTAGGGAGAAGACCAAAAGGTAAAAAGTCAATGGAAGATTCATTTATAAATTTATCAAAGAGAGGTGTCTCTTCCAAAGTCTTCACAGTTTCAACCCTTTTGGCAATAGATGGATTACTTTTGGAACGAGGAGCCTTTGGAACGTAAACGAACTTAGGCTCCTTCTTTGCCGGAGTTTCTACCTTTTTGGTTTTGATTGAGGAGAAAGTAGTTCCTAAAGTATCAAAGATTTCCTCAATCTTGTCTATCCTAGAAAAATCCAAGTCATGGGATTTGATGGTCTCCAAAGTAATGAGAATTTTATGCATGGAGCTATCAAGCCTATTCAAATTCCCTTGCATCTTATGGTCCAACTCATTTATCTTATTAATGTTTGGCATCTCTAGCTCTATCTTTTCAAGTTTTTTCATAATGTGAGCTAGGGTAATGTCCTCTTGAATGCTAACAAGAGGGGGATTTCCAACAAGATTTTCAATAATACTAAGAGATTCCCAAACTGGGGCTTCTAGGAAATTTCCATTGATAGCAGAATCTAGAATAAACCTATTCCAAGAAGTAATTCCAACATAAACATTTCTAAGCAGGATAGTAGTAGATTGCTTCTTGGTGGCTCTTTTTATAGAATCATTAATTCTATACCAAGCATCTTTTAGACTTTCCCCACTTCTTTGTTTAATGGTGAGAACTTCTGCCTCACCAAAGGCAAAAGGACCAGACATAATGCCAACTAAAAAGCGAGATAACTATTTTTGTGATTTTTGATAAAGGGAACTAAAGCAAAAAACTGAAAGGTAAACTAACAAGACTAAAAAGCAAAGATAAAAGATAGCGTGCAACTCCCCTATCTTGAAGAGTGGAGTCCCCAGCAACAGCGCCAGAAAACTTTGTTTGATGGCTTCTCGCCCCTCGTTGGTTACCCCAAGTGGAAGGTGTGAGATGTAGCGTAGCGGTAGTTTTCCCTTGGCAAAGATACCAAGGATCGAATCTCGTGAGACTCCGAGGGTTGACAAGTAGGTGTCAACTGCTAACGGCGCCAGATACTTAGCGATTGACAGGACCTGCACACAGATACAAATAACTTTGCTCCCAACGAGTACAGAGAGGTTGTCAATCCCTCCGGCCTTGTCGTTTACAAAGGATCAAACGCAAGAGATAATAGTGATAGGTATGACTGCAACTAGTAAATAAGAACAGGAAGTAAATAGCGGGTGTGATCAGTGATGGTAATATGGACCGGGGTCCCATGATGTTCACTAGTGATGTCTCTCTCCCAAAAGACGATAGAACAGCTAAGCGAGGTAAACAAATTACAGCTGGGCAATTGACAGGATTATGTGCGCAAACCAATGCTAACTATGCTGCAAAGAAAGGTAGAGGCTCAAAAGCATGGGCGGTACGCCAAGGCAAGTAGACCAAAATCCATCTGCATCTACTACTAATCATCTACCTTGAGATATCTATCCAGAATATCTCGCTGGTATTAAGTTGCAAGTCCCACCCATAGTGTAAACTCAAAGCAACAGACAACTGCATTAAAAGAACTTTGCGTAAAGTAAACAATCCTTGCACCCGCAAGTACAAGCACCGTTGTTTTCCCCCTTGTGGCAACAGCACATCCCCTAGACTCATGTTTTTGTCACTCAAGCTAGTCATCGAGGGGCATGAACCCACATTCAAGCATAACGTTCCCTCTTGGAGTTACTACCTACTACTCGGCCAAAGCAATAAACAGCAACGGAGAACATGCAAGAATTACTCAAGAACATAAATATAAAAGAGGTGAATCAAATATATTACTCACACACAATCTGAACATAATGTCATAATCCATCGGATCCCAGCAAACTCAGCATAGCAACAGCATAAGGATTACATATGTGCCTCGATCATGTAGGGCAGCTCACGAGGTCTAATCGGTGAAGAACAAAGAGGGGAGGAGAACATCACATAGCTACTGGTCATGGACCCATGGTCCAAGGGGGACTACTCACAACTCATCCGGGAAGCGTCCATGGTGGTGGAGAAGCTCCCGGTGGTGGTTCTCCCCTTCGGCAGGGTGCCGGGAAGAGTTCTCCTAGTGCTCCCGATCTTGGAAGCGCGACGGCGGTGGAACAGAGATGAGATCGCGAAAAAGGATTCCGTCCTCGAGGGTTTCGGGACGCGGTGTAAATATATGCCAAAGGGGGTCACCAGAGGAGGTAACGGGGGCCCAGGCGCCCCCCCCCCCGGCGCGGCCAGGAGGGGGGCCGCCCCCTCAGGGCGCCTGGAGCCCCTCTGGCCCTACTTCTGCCGCATGGAAGCTTCTGGAGCGCTGATTTTTTATATATTTTTCCCGGAATTTTTCTGGCAATTTAAGTAATGGGAAAACCTGAAATACAAAAACAGCAGAAAACAGAAACTGGCACTGGGGTGCACTGAGTTAATAGGTTAGTCCAAATATGATCAAAAGTGTATGGAAGTGCATAAATATCATAGCAATAGCACACAAAAGAGGCATGGAGCAAGCAGAAATTATAGATACGTTTTGGACGTATCAACAAACAGCAACGCATGAAGGTCAAATTCCTTCTGGTTGTGCTCATCCCACACACGTATACCTTGTCCATTCCACAGCTGTAAAATTTCTTCAACTAATGGCCTTAGGTACACATCAATGTCGTTGTCGGGTTATTTAGGGCCTTGGATGAGTACTGGCATCATAATGAACTTCCGCTTCATGCACAACCAAGGATACATAGAGTCACGGGCCAGGTGATGTGATTGCTGCAGTGCTCCCCAAAAGGATTAATGCCATCCGTGCTTAAACCAAACCATACGTTCCTTGCGTCACCTGCAAACTCCTCCTAGTACGTTCTCTCGATTTTTCTCCACTGCGACCCATCAGTGGTGCTCTCAACTTCCCGTCTTTCTTACGGTCCTCTCTATGCCATCGCCTAAACTTCGCATGCTCTTTGTTTTTGAACAGACGTTTCAACCGTGGTATTATAGGAGCATACCACATCACCTTGACTGGAACCCTCTTCCTGGGGCGCTCGCCGTCAACATCACTAGGGTCATCTTGTCTGATCTTATACCGCAATGCACCGCATACCGGGCATGCGTTTGAATCCTCGTACGCACCACGGTAGAGGATGCAGTCATTAGGACATGCATGTATCTTCTGCACGTTCAATCCTAGAGGGCATACGACCTTCTTTGCTGCGTACGTACTGTCGGGAAGTTCGTTATCCTTTGGAAGCTTTTTCTTCAATATTTTCAGTAGCTTCTCAAATCCTTTATCGGGCACACCATTCTCTGCCTTCCACTGCATCAATTCCAGTACGGTACTGTCGGGGATATACCCCGCGGCGTAACCCGGCCGGAAGTATAACCCAGCCGGGCTTAGCGACTCACTAATGACCTGCCTTGACTGGACGACTCACTAAGTGACCCGCCCGAGCCTCGCGACTCATGGGTGACCCGGCGAGCGGGTCAGAGGAACGACAAGACCCGGTGGCCCAGAAGGCGGTTTATGGAAGGCTGGTTCATGTTATGGTGGGCCGGTTTATGAGGAAAGCACAAGGAATATTCTCCTACAAAGGAAGCAAGACTAGGACTCCACTTGTAATAGAGTAATCCTAATCCTACTAGGACTAGTCATGTAACCCGCCCCTTCAACATATATAAGGAGGGGTAGGGCTCCCCGAAGAGGGACAAGCAAGAAGAAAGAATCTTAGGGCTAGACATAACTGGGAGAGCCGGTTTACGGCGACTCCCTCGTGATGATAATGAGACCTAGCCACAAACAACATGTAGGGTTGTTACCGGATGATGTTTCCTAGGGCCCGAGGCTGTCTAAACCCTTGTCTTGTGTTGCGTTTCTTGATTCCGCTCAACCCCTCTCAAGCTACCACATAGATGCGTTGGCCTCGCGACTAAGTCCTCACACTAGGACATCTGCCATGATAATTCCACGACAGTTGGCGCCCACCGTAGGGCTAGCGCACGGTGGTCTTGAGTTCTTGGAGGGATCTTTTTCCAGGGTTTCGAGAAGTTCGCAATTGGCCAGATGAAGAAAATTTGGCAGGAGATAGTCTTCGGCAGAGCCGGCAAATTCCATATTGGTGATCAGAATTGTTGTTAACTTTGGAGATGGCAGTATGAGTTTTTTTCGTTCAAGACAAAATTAGGGGGTTGGATTTTTTGCCGTGCGCCGCCGACGCAACATAATCCGTCGAACCCAAAATTAAGTTTATTCTTTCTGCAACTGCTTGTCGGCCCCGAGGCCGACAGGAATTATTCCTTCCCGGGGCCAAGGGGAAAAGAGGGTCAAATCGGATACTTGTTTGACTCCCGTACACATGCTGGAAGAAAAATCAATTAGTACTATAGAATACTACTACCCCACGCGGAGCTCCTGGAGGAATTGATCTAAGTTTTAAAATGAGCAGACGCTTCTTACCAACAAAGCCATGCTGATCCGCCCCTGCCACACGTTGAGCTGCCGGGGATTATATTGAGTTGCCGGTCTGCCTAAGCCACCTCTATCGTGTTGAACGGATCATCCGTCATCCGAACAAATCAGGTGATATTCATCCAAGTTTGTTTTATTAGCACATATTTTTTTAAAGAGCAGTTTATCTTTGCCTTGGTCTGCAATATTGTTTATGCAGGACAAGTGTTCACTGCAAGAGTGATGGCCGTGTCATGGATGTATAGCTTGTGCCACCATTATCATGTGCCAGCATCTGACCGTGCCATGATGCTCGACGAATATATGTGCAAACCGCCGATTTACGGCCCAATTTACATCAACATGACGCGGTTGAATTGCCCATCTGCGCGGCTTACCGTGCTTGCGATTGAATAGCCCGTGCGCGCTGGCTTGTGCCGCGGCCGGCTCATCTGTATGCTCATGCGGTTGACTCGGCTGTGATTGATTTCAGCTTCACTGTGGTGATCATCAACTCCATAGTAGATAATTACTGGCCTGTTATATCAGGACAAATTTTCTACTACAAAAGTGACCGTCGTATCACGGAGGTTTATTGAAAAATTCATACAGGAAGTGTCCAATGATTATTGCGAAGATTGTCAATTCGCTTCAAACCTCCAGTTTACATAAATTTCAGCGTTCCGCTGTTCACTATATGCCTGTTTATATCACGGCCAAGTATGAAGAATCTCAAGCCAACTCCTCGAGTCGTCTTGAGACTCGAGGGCTACAATGACATGACTCGGCAGAATTGGCCGGTTTCAATGAATTCAAGAACTCTCGGTCATTGGAGGGAAATATAACCCGGCCCCGGAGACTGCTGCTATATTGATGAAAATTTAAAGGCCGTCAGAAAATTTCCGGCTTAAAAAGTATATGACAATTACAAAATCCCGGCTCAATGAAGAAGTTTCCGGGTCATCAGAAAGGAATCCGGTTTAAAATCCGGCTCAAGGGACATAACTCTTACTGAAGCTCTCAAATATCCGGTTTACAATCCGGTTCAAGGGAAATCTGTCTCCTACAAAGCTCTGAAGCTCTCAAATTTGGTTTAAGAATATCTGGTTCAAAAATAATTAATCTCTCGCAAGTTCGAGTTTAAAGGCCGTCAGAAAAATTCCGGCTGAAAATGAAGATTCTGGTTTAAGATCCGGTTCAAGGGAAACATGTCTCCCACAAAGCTTTTAAGCTCTCAATATCCGGTTTAACATCCGGTTCAAGAAGAAATATCTTCCGCAAAGTTCGAGTTCTCTGAAAAGTCGAAAGGGGCCAAAGAGAGTGTTGCAAAAGCACAACTCAAACATAGGTACCCACTGAGCACAGCTCAAAATATTACCTGGGGACTCTTTTTGCACAGCAACAAAGAGATTTAAAGACCCTTGTAATAGGCTATCAAGCCAAGCTTGGAAGCTCGGTGTATTCACCTAAAACCCCGGGTTAACCTACCTTCATCAAGTAAGTCACTCCGCCCAGGTAATCCTGGTATGACCCGCCGAACGTTTGGCAAGTCAATCTTATACAGACCCTGTGTTGGAAATATGCCCTAGAGGCAATAATAAAAGAGTTATTATTATATTTCCTTGTTCATGATAATCGTTTATTATCCATGCTATAATTGTATTGATTGGAAACTCAAATACATGTGTGGATGAATAGACAGACTTTGTGTCCCTAGTGAGCCTCTACAGGACTAGCTCGTTGATCAAAGATGACCGTGGTTTCCAGGTCATAGACATGAGTTGTCATTTGATAACGGGATCACATCATTAGGAGAATGATGTGATGGACGAGACCCAAACGTTAAACATAGCTTTTGATTGTGTCAGTTATCGCTATAGTTTTCTGCATGTCAAGTATAAGTTCCTATGACCATGAGATCATGTAACTCACTGACACCGTAGGAGTGCTTTGTGTGTGCCAAACGTCACAACGTAACTGGGTGACTATAAAGGTACTCTACAGGTATCTCCGAGGGTGTCTGTTGAGTTGACATGGATCGAGACTGGGATTTGTCACTCCGTGTGACGGAGAGGTATCTCCGGGCCCACTCGGTAATACGTCATCTCAATGAGCTCAAAGTGACTAAGTAGTTGGTCACGGGATTATGTATTACGGTAACGAGTAAAGAGACTTGCCGGTGACGAGATTGAACTAGGTATAGAGATACCGACGATCGAATCTCGGGCAAGTAACATACCGACGAGACAAAGGGAACTGTATACGGGATTGCCTGAATCCTTGACATCATGGTTCATCCGATGAGATCATCGAGAAACATGTGGGAACCAATATGGGTATCCAGATCCCGCTATTGGTTATTGACCTGGGAGTGTCTCGGTCATGTCTACATGGTTTCCGAACCCGCAGGGTCTACACACTTAAGGTTCGGTGACGCTAGGGTTGTTAGTGAGAACAGTGCATGGTTACCGAAGGTTGTTCGGAGTCCCGGATGAGATCCCGGACGTGACGAGGGTCTCCGGAATGGTCCGGGGACGAAGATTGATATATAGGATGAAAGGTTTCGGAGTCCGGAAGTGTTCCGGGGAGTATCGGGAAATCGGCGGATTACCGAAAAGGGTTTCGGGGGTCCCGGAAGTGGTTCTGGGCCTAATGGGCCACAAAGGGGGGACACCACAGCCCTCATAGGGCTGTGCGCCCCCCCTGGGCCCTCTCCTATGGCGCATGGGGGGCTGGACCCTCCTAGGGCAGCCGCACCCCCCCTGGCTTGGGGGGCAAGGCACCTAGGGGGGGAAACCCTAGGGCCTGGCCCTTGGCCGCCGCCCCTCCCTTGCCCTGGCCGCCGGCCCCCCTAGGGGAAACCCTAGGGCGCCCCTCCCCTCTCCACCCCCCTATATATAGTGAGGCAAAGGGAGGGCAGCCAACACACGTTTGTGCCTCGGTGCTGCCCTCCCTCTCCCATAACATCTTCTTCTCCCGCGGTGCTTAGGCGAAGCCCTGCTGGAATCCTCCACCACCATCACCACCACGCCGTCGTGCTGCCGGTCTCTCCATCAACCTCTCCTCCACCCCTTGCTGGATCAAGAAGGAGGAGACGTCCCCGAGCCGTACGTGTGAAGAACGCGGAGGCACCGTTGCTTCGGTGCTTGGATCTTCAGCGATCTGAATCGCGGCGAGTACGACTCCATCAACCGCGTTCTTAACGCTTCCGCTTAGCGATCTACAAGGGTACGTGGATCCAACTCTCCTCTCGTAGTAGCATCTCCTAGATTGATCTTGGTGAACGTAGGAAAATTTTTGTTTCCCATGCAACGTTCCCCAACAGTGGCATCATGAGCTAGGATCTTGCGTAGATGCTTTCTCGAGTAGAACACAAAAGGGTTTGTGGGCGTTGATGTTTAAATTGCTGCCCTCCTTAGTCTTTCTTGATTCAGCGGTATTATGGGATGAAGCGGCCCGGACCAACTTTACATGTCCACGTACATGAGACCGGTTCCATCGACAGACATGTGACTTTTGTTGCATAAGATGGCTGGCGGGTGTCTGTCTCTCCTATCTTAGTTGAATCGGAATAGAACAAGGCGGTCCTTGTAGAAGGTTAAATAGCAACTTGAATATCACCGTTGTGGCTTTGCGTAGGTAAGAAGCGTTCTTGCTAGATACCCGTAGCAGCCACATAAAACATGCAACAACAAATTAGAGGACGTCTAACTTGTTTTTGCAGGGTATGTATGTGATATGATATGGCCAATGACATGATGAGATATATTTGATGTATGAGATGATCATGTTGTAATAGTTAATATCGACTTGCATGTCGATGCATACGGCAACCGGCAGGAGCCATAGGGTTGTCTTTAATTTTTGTATGACCTGCGTGTCAATCATTAAGCGCTTTGTAATGCTTTACTTTATCGCTAAACGGTAGCAATAGTAGTAAGAGCATGGTGGGCGCCGACAACCCCGATGGCGACACGATGATGGAGATCATGATGATGGGGATCATGGTGTGGTGCCGGTGACGATGGAGATCATGCCGGTGCTTTGGAGATGGAGATCAAAAGCACGAGTTGATGGCCATATCATGTCACTTATGATTTGCATGTGATGTTAATCCTTTTATGCATCTTATTTTGCTTAGGACGACGGTAGCATTATAAGATGATCCTTCACTAAAATTTCAAGATAAAATTGTGTTCCCCCCGAGTGTGCGCCGTTGCGAAGGTTCGTCGTTTCGAAGCACCACGTGATGATCGGGTGTGATAGACTCTACGTTCGCATACAACGGGTGCAAGCCAGTTTTGCACATGCAGAACACTCGGGTTAGACTTGACGAGCCTAGCATGTACAGACATGGCCTCGGAACACGGAGGACCGAAAGGTCGAGCATGAGTCATATAGTAGATATGATCAACATGTTGATGTTCACCATTGACACCACCTCATCTCACGTGATGATCGGACTTGGGTTGGTGAATTTGGATCATGTCACGCTCGAATGACCGGAGGGATGTCAATTTGAGTGGGAGTTATAAATAATTTGATTAGGTAATAACTCACTTATCATGAACAATAGTCTAAAAAGTCTTTGCAAATTTTTGTTGTAGATGGCTCGCGCAGTAGCTCCCCTGAATTTTAATGCGTTCCTAGAGAAAGCTAAACTGAAAGATGATGGGAGCAACTTTGTGGACTGGCTCCGCAATCTGAGGATCATCCTCACAGCTGCCCAAAAGGTTTATGTCCTAAATGCACCGCTAGGTGAACCCCCCGCTCCTGGAGCCTCTGCGGACGTTATGAACGTCTGGCAGACGCGTTCGGATGACTATTCGATAGTGCAGTGTGCCATGTTGTACGGCTTGGAAGGAGGACTTCAAAGGCGTTTTGAACGTCATGGTGCATATGAGATGTACAAGGAGTTGAAGTTCATCTTTGAGAAGAATGCTAAGATCGAGAGGTATGAGACCACCGATAAATTCTTCGCTTGCAAGATGGAGGAGAATTCGTCTGTCAGTGAGCACTTACTGAAGATGTCTGGGTACTATACCCGCATAGCTGATCTGGGACTTGTGTTCCCGGATGAGGCTATCATTGACAGAATTCTCCAGTCACTCCCTCCAAGCTACAAGAGCTTCGTGCAGCAGTATAACATGCAAGGGATGAACAAGACCATCGCCGAGCTGTTTTCGATGCTGAAAGTCGCTGAGGCAGACATCCAGAAGGAGTATCAAGTGTTGATGGTCAATAAAACCACCAGTTTCAAGAAGAATGGCAAGGGCAAGAAGGGTAACTCTAAGAAGGGTGGCAAAGCAGTTGCTAATCCAGTGAAGAAACCCAAGGCTGGACCCAAGCCAGAGACTGAGTGTTTCTATTGCAAGGGGAATGGCCACTGGAAGCGGAACTGCCCCAAGTATCTGGCGGACAAGAAGGGGGCCAACAACAACAAAGGTATATGTGATATACATGTTATTGATGTGTACCTTACCAACTCTCGTTGTAGTGCCTGGGTATTTGATACCGGTTCGGTTGCTCACATTTGCAACTCTAAACAGGAACTGCGGAATAAACGGAGGCTGGCGAAGGATGAAGTGACGATGCGCGTGGGAAACGGTTCCAAGGTTGATGTGATCGCCGTCGGCACGCTCGCTCTTCGATTACCATCGGGATTAGTTATGAACCTGAATAATTGTTATTTAGTGCCTGCGTTAAGCATGAACATTATATCTGGATCTTGTTTATTGCGAGACGGTTACTCATTTAAGTCAGAGAATAATGGTTGTTCTATTTATATGAGTAATATCTTTTATGGTCATGCACCCGAAGTTAGGGGTTTATTCTTATTGAATCTCGATAGTGATGATACACATGTTCATAACATTGATGCCAAAAGATGTAGAGTAGATAATGATAATACCACTTTCTTGTGGCACTGCCGTCTAGGTCATATCGGCGTAAAACGCATGAGGAAGCTCCATGCTGATGGACTTTTGGAGTCTCTTGATTTTGAATCACTTGACACGTGCGAGTCGTGCCTCATGGGCAAGATGACAAGGACCCCGTTTTCAGGGACAATGGAACGGGCAAGTGACTTATTGGAAATCATACATACTGATGTGTGCGGTCCGATGAGTGTAACGGCGCGCGGTGGATATCGTTATTTTCTCACCTTCACTGACGACTTAAGTAGATATGGGTATATTTACTTAATGAAACATAAGTCTGAAACTTTTGAAAAGTTCAAACAATTTCAGAGTGAAGTAGAAAATCATCGTAACAAGAAGATCAAGTTCCTACGATCTGATCGAGGGGGAGAATATCTGAGTTATGAGTTTGGTGATCACTTAAGAAAATGTGGAATTGTTTCACAGTTGACGCCACCTGGAACACCACAGCGTAATTGTGTGTCCGAACGTCGTAATCGAACCCTATTAGATATGGTACGTTCTATGATGTCTCTTGCCGATTTGCCACTATCGTTTTGGGGGTATGCGTTAGAGACAGCTGCATTCACTTTAAATAGGGCTCCATCTAAGTCCGTTGAGACAACACCGTATGAACTGTGGTTTGGTAAGAAACCGAAGTTGTCTTTTCTCAAGGTTTGGGGTTGCGATGCTTATGTCAAAAGGCTTCAGCCAGAAAAGCTCGAACCCAAAGCGGACAAATGTGTCTTCATAGGATACCCAAAAGAAACAGTTGGGTACACCTTCTATCTCAGATCCGAAGGCAAAGTGTTTGTCGCTAAGAACGGGTCCTTTCTCGAGAAAGAGTTTCTCTCGAAAGAATTGAGTGGGAGGAAGGTAGAACTTGATGAGGTTATTGAACCTCTGCTTCAACCAGAGAGTAGCGCAGCACAGAAAGATGTTTTTGTGGAGCCTGCAGAGGTTGAAGAGGAAGCCAATGATGATGATCAAGAAGCTGCTGATCAAGTTACTACCGAACCTCGTAGGTCGACAAGGGTATGCACTGCACCTGAGTGGTATGGTAACCCTGTCTTGGAGGTCATGTTGTTAGACAACGGTGAACCTACGAGCTATGGAGAAGCGATGGTGGGCCCAGATTCCGACAAATGGTTAGAGGCCATGAAATCCGAGATGGGATCCATGTATGAAAACAAAGTATGGACTTTGGAAGTATTACCTGAAGGGCGGAAGGCCATTCAGAATAAATGGATTTTTAAGAGGAAGACGGACGCTGACGGTAATGTCACCGTGTATAAAGCTCGACTTGTGGCAAAGGGTTTTTCACAAGTTCAAGGGATTGACTACGATGAGACTTTCTCACCCGTAGCGATGCTTAAATCCGTCCGAATCATGTTAGCAATAGCTGCATATTTCGATTATGAAATATGGCAGATGGATGTCAAAACAGCGTTCCTTAACGGTTTTCTTAAGGAAGAGTTGTATATGATGCAACCGGAAGGTTTTGTCGATCCAGAGAATGCTGACAAAGTATGCAGGCTCCAGCGTTCCATTTATGGGCTGGTGCAGGCATCTCGGAGTTGGAATCTTCGCTTTGATGAGGTGATCAAAGCGTTTGGGTTTATACAAGTTTACAATGAAGCTTGTATTTACAAGAAAGTGAGTGGGAGCTCTATAGCGTTTCTAATATTATATGTGGATGACATATTGCTGATTGGAAACAATATAGAATTTTTGGATAGCGTGAAGGGGTATTTGAACAAGAGTTTTTCGATGAAGGATCTCGGTGAAGCTGCTTTCATATTGGGCATCAAGATCTATAGAGATAGATCAAGACGCTTGATAGGACTTTCACAAAGTACATACCTTGATAAAGGTTTGAAGAAGTTCAAAATGGATCAATCCAATAAGGGGTTCTTGCCGGTATTGCAAGGTACAAAGTTGAGTAAGACTCAATGCCCAGTGACTGCGGAAGATAGAGAAAAGATGAGTGTCGTCCCCTATGCTTCAGCCATAGGCTCTATCATGTATGCAATGCTGTGCACAAGACCAGATGTCAGCCTTGCCATAAGTATGGCCGGAAGGTTTCAAAGTAATCCTGGTATGGATCACTGGACAGCGGTCAAGAATATCCTAAAGTACCTGAAAAGGACTAAGGATATGTTTCTCGTTTATGGAGGTGATCAAGAGCTCGTCGTAAAGGGTTACGTCGATGCAAGCTTTGACACTGATCCGGATGACTCTAAGTCTCAAACCGGATACATATATATTCTCAACGGGGGAGCGGTAAGCTGGTGCAGTTCCAAGCAGAGCGTGGTAGCTGATTCTACATGTGAAGCGGAGTATATAGCTGCCTCGGAGGCGGCAAAGGAAGGTGTCTGGATGAAGGAGTTCATGACAGATCTTGGAGTTGTGCCTAGTGCACTGAACCCAATGACTCTGTTCTGTGACAACACTAGTGCCATTGCTCTAGCCAAGGAACCAAGGTTTCACAAGAGGACCAGACACATAAAGCGACGCTTCAATTCCATCCGCGATTCAGTCAAGGAGGAGGACATAAACATTTGCAAAGTACACACGGATTTGAATGTTGCAGATCCGTTGACTAAGCCTCTTCCACGGGCTAAGCACGATCAACACCAAGACTCTATGGGTGTTAGATTCATTACCTTGTAATGCTAGATTATTGACTCTAGTGCAAGTGGGAGACTGTTGGAAATATGCCCTAGAGGCAATAATAAAAGAGTTATTATTATATTTCCTTGTTCATGATAATCGTTTATTATCCATGCTATAATTGTATTGATTGGAAACTCAAATACATGTGTGGATGAATAGACAGACTTTGTGTCCCTAGTGAGCCTCTACAGGACTAGCTCGTTGATCAAAGATGACCGTGGTTTCCAGGTCATAGACATGAGTTGTCATTTGATAACGGGATCACATCATTAGGAGAATGATGTGATGGACGAGACCCAAATGTTAAACATAGCTTTTGATCGTGTCAGTTATCGCTATAGTTTTCTGCATGTCAAGTATAAGTTCCTATGACCATGAGATCATGTAACTCACTGACACCATAGGAGTGCTTTGTGTGTGCCAAACGTCACAACGTAACTGGGTGACTATAAAGGTACTCTACAGGTATCTCCGAGGGTGTCTGTTGAGTTGACATGGATCGAGACTGGGATTTGTCACTCCGTGTGACGGAGAGGTATCTCCGGGCCCACTCGGTAATACGTCATCTCAATGAGCTCAAAGTGACTAAGTAGTTGGTCACGGGATTATGTATTACGGTAACGAGTAAAGAGACTTGCCGGTGACGAGATTGAACTAGGTATAGAGATACCGACGATCGAATCTCGGGCAAGTAACATACCGACGAGACAAAGGGAACTGTATACGGGATTGCCTGAATCCTTGACATCATGGTTCATCCGATGAGATCATCGAGAAACATGTGGGAACCAATATGGGTATCCAGATCCCGCTATTGGTTATTGACCTGGGAGTGTCTCGGTCATGTCTACATGGTTTCCGAACCCGCAGGGTCTACACACTTAAGGTTCGGTGACGCTAGGGTTGTTAGTGAGAACAGTGCATGGTTACCGAAGGTTGTTCGGAGTCCCGGATGAGATCCCGGACGTGACGAGGGTCTCCGGAATGGTCCGGGGACGAAGATTGATATATAGGATGAAAGGTTTCGGAGTCCGGAAGTGTTCCGGGGAGTATCGGGAAATCGGCGGATTACAGAAAAGGGTTTCGGGGGTCCCGGAAGTGGTTCTGGGCCTAATGGGCCACAAGGGGGGACACCACAGCCCTCATAGGGCTGTGCGCCCCCCCCCCCGGGCCCTCTCCTCATGCGCAAGGGGAGGTGGACCCTCCTAGGGCAGCCGCACCCCCCCTGGCTTGGGGGGCAAGGCACCTAAGGGGGGCCACCCTAGGGCCTGGCCCTTGGCCGCCGCACCCCCTGCCCTGGCCGCCGGCCCCCCTAGGGGAAACCCTAGGGCGCCCCTCCCCTCTCCACCCCCCTATATATAGTGAGGCAAAGGGAGGGCAGCGAACACACGTTTGTGCCTCGGTGCTGCCCTCCCTCTCCCACAACATCTTCTTCTCCCGCGGTGCTTAGGCGAAGCCCTGCTGGAATCCTTCTCCACCATCACCACCACGCCGTCGTGCTGCCGGTCTCTCCATCAACCTCTCCTCCACCCCTTGCTGGATCAAGAAGGAGGAGACGTCTCCGAGCCGTACGTGTGAAGAACGCGGAGGCACCGTTGCTTCGGTGCTAGGATCTTCAGCGATCTGAATCGCGGCGAGTACGACTCCATCAACCGCGTTCTTAACGCTTCCGCTTAGCGATCTACAAGGGTATGTGGATCCTACTCTCCCCTCGTAGTTGCATCTCCTAGATTGATCTTGGTGAACGTAGAGAAAATTTTTTGTTTTCCATGCAACGTTCCCCAACACCCTGAACTTGTCAAAGTTAAAACAACGATTGGTTAATGTGAGGTCCATCTTAAAAGGCTTTGTAAAATGGTTTAACTCAGTGGCCTGGCAGCCCATGAAAAGCCTCGATTTTAGGCCTGGCAGCCCATGGAAAGCCTCGCGTCATCTCATGCTTTTATTTGACAAATTTTCTCCTTTTGAGGTTTACAACACTTTATGATAAACCGGTGTTTGTTGACCCGGTCTGGCTTTTGACTATAAGTCGGCCGTACAAACTGACAAGATTGTTGGTGTCTATTGACCTGGCCTGGCTTTCAATTATAAGTCGCCATTATGATTATAAATCACCGGTGTTAATTAACCCGGCCTGGCTTTCTACTATAAGTTGCTAGTATGATTATAAATCACCGGTGTTTATTAACCCGGCCTGGCTTTCTACTATAAGTCGCTAGTATGATTATAAATCACCGGTGTTTATTAACCCGGCCTGGCTTGGGACTATAAGTCGCCAGTATATATTTGGATTGCGCCATTGGAATCATGCGCTCATAAATCATTGGATTATATTATTCGAATCTTCAAATAGCCAACATGGCTGGATTTTATTATGGTTATCAATAACCAGTATTATGATTAAGGTTTTCAAAGTCGCTTTCGCGCAATGGCTATTATCTTATCAATGGATATGATTTATTCTACAATGGAAGAAATAGTCCCAAGTCGTTGCAGGCTTACGACCCGGCACTTGGGGGCTACATTATTCAAGTTGAGATTACATCAAATATGCAAGTCTCATGTCGATGCAAGCATGCACCATGACACTTGGGGGCTAATGCAAAGTCATTTTTTGCTCACCATATTGAAGACCCGACTCATCACATTGTAAAGAGCCGGCCCTTGGGGGCTACCAATTCCTCCTGTCAACAATTCAAGGTACACAAGTCTTAAAACCATTATATTGAAAGGTCCACTGTTCAGTTGGTAAAGCACAAAGCTCTTAGCCTTATGGACGTGGATTCAAAGCCCAATGGTGGAGTTACATCATATGATGTTATTTTCAATGAAGCGTGATCATATTTATAAAGTCCCTGCTCATTATTACATAATGACCCGGCCCTTGGGGGCTACATTGGTTGAAGTTTTTTGAGCATCAAGCAATTACAAGTCCCAGGTTATTGCAAGCATGAAAACCCAGCACTTGGGGGCTACATAATGTGGAGTATTCAATTTTACTAGTGACTGGGATGAACAATCTGGATTTATTCAAGGTTGCAACATTTATATTGAAACAAGTCTTAAGCTATCACTATGTTCTCCTCTTAAGACTTGGGGGCTACAGGTAATATGCATATAAAGGAGGAACATCTTCAAAATCTCAGTTTTGGGAAAATCAGGAAGATTAATTGTGTTACCCGGCGTTGGCAACCATCATAACCCGACGCCTATAAACAGTCATGACCCAGATCATCAATTTGTATAACCCGGTAATTTTGGCAATCATAAACCGGCAAGTTCTACATTTTCAAACCGGCTGAATATCAGTTGAATATTTGAAGACCAATATTTTTGTCAAATCAGAGCATTGAAGGCCGATTCAAATGGATTCTTTATTTACAAAATATCTTCTGCAAGCAAATTGATTATGAAGCTGGTCTATTGACTCGGGTTTTTTAGAAGGAAGAAATGACAAGGATTTAAGGATGATCAAGTGTCGGTTTATAAGAATATTTAACCCGGAGCACAAGCCTCCAAATTTGTTATTGCGTTTATGTTGCAGATCAGTTTAACATGGATAAATCCAAATTAAACTAGGGGCTAACGTCGGGGATATACCCCGCGGCGTAACCCGACCGGAAGTATAACCCGGCCGGGCTTGGCGACTCACTAATGACCTGCCCTGACTGGACGACTCACTAAGTGATCCGCCCGAGCCTGGCGACTCATGGGTGACCCGGCGAGCGGGTCAGAGGAACGACAAGACCCGGTGGCCCAGAAGGCGGTTTATGGAAGGACGATTCATGTTATGGTGGGCCGGTTTATGAGGAAAGCACAAGGAATATTCTCCTACAAAGGAACAAGACTAGGACTCCACTTGTAATAGAGTAATCATAATCCTACTAGGACTAGTCATGTAACCCGCCCCTTAAACATATATAAGGAGGGGCAGGGCTCCCCAAAGAGGGACAAGCAAGAATAAAGAATCTTAGGGCTAGACATAACTGGGAGAGCCGGTTTACGGTGACTCCCTCTCACTACTAGGAAAAGGGCTATAGATGGAATTGACACTAATGGCGCACCATGTGTTGGTGCGCCATTAGTATCCAAATACTAATGGCGCACCGTTGACGTGGTGCGCCATTAGTAACAATTTTTTTTTCATTTTATTCTCAAAACTACTAATGGCGCACCAGTGGATAGTGCGCCATTAGTAGTTGAACTACTAATGGCGCACCTCCACGGTGCGCCATTAGTAATTTTTTTAAAATTTTGTTTTTATTTTTTTTAATTTTATTTTCAAAAAATACTAATGGCGCACCGTGGGAGTGGTGCGCCATTAGTAGTTCAACTTACTAATGGTGCACCGTGCGCCATTAGCATTATTTTTTCATATTTTATTTTTATTTTTTTATTTTATTTTCAAAAAATACTAATGGCGCACCGTGGGAGTGGTGCGCCATTAGTAGTTTCAACTACTAATGGCGCACCACTCCCACGGTGCGCCATTAGTAACTTGGCCATTACTGCA
>LR738709.1:25273371-25341635 GCA_902687465.1 Secale cereale
CCCCCCGGACCGCCTTTTCCAGTTCAAAAATAAATAAAAGAAAATGATGTAAATGTCAAAAAAATAAAAGAAAATAAGTTTCCCGTGTGATATGTGGTCTACTTGTTGGGAAAATTTACAAATATGAATTTTGACTTTATTTGCAAAATATCTCTGGAATTTAGTAAAACAGGTATAACTTTTGCATACGAACTCGGATTAAAAAGTTTTTTATATGAAAAATCATCTACTCGAAAAGTTACATCCGAATTTAACTGGGGGAACCCCGTTAAACATTTTCAAAATGCCCAAAAACCTAACAAAAAAAAAGTTACGGTGCTTTTACGATCTACAGGCAAAAAAATTCAAAAAATTTCAAACTTACTAGTGGCGCACCGTTTGCTAGGTGCGCCACTAGTAACAGAAAAAAGTATATAAAATTTTTGAAAAAAAAAATTTATAAATTTTTTTCAAAAATATGATACGTAATATGACCGGAAAGTTTGAAATATATTTTGAAAATTTCATCATATTCATGAACATTAACAAACTCCTAGACATCAAGAAGGGTTAATAGGATTGATATGATAGATATATCAGCAAGTGCGTGTTAAGTGAGCTGGTGCTGGGGTTGGATAGAACTATGAAGTTAAGCGTGCTTGGGCTGGAGTAGTGTGAGGATGGGTGACCTTATGAGAAGTTTGACCACAGAGTGCGATTTGACTTGAGATTAAGCAAATTGACCCCATATTAAGCCATAATGATCTGCGATTAAGAAAAAAAAAATTGGAAAAAAATTTTATGAAAAAAAATTTGAAAAAAAATTTATAAAAAAAAAATTGAAAAAAATATTACTAATGGCGCACTTCTATGTAGTGCGCCATTACTATGCCAAAGCACCTGGGTATAGATGGCCCCCTGCGAGGCATACTAATGGCGCACCGTGCACTATACTAATGGCACACCAGTGGTGCGCCATTAGTATACCAGATACTAATGGCGCACCAGAGGTGCGCCATTAGTAAATAATACTAATGGCGTGCTACTAATGACGCACCAGTAGTGCGCCATTAATCGGCAAAACCGGTGCGCCATTAGTAGCCCTTTTCCTAGTAGTGTCTTGATGATAATGAGACCTAGCCACAAACAGCATGTAGGGTTGTTACCGGATGATGTTTCCCGGGGCCCAAAGCTGTATAAACCCTTGTCTTGTGTTGCGTTTCTTAATTCCGCTCAACCCCTCTCAAGCTACCACATAGATGCGTTGGCCTCACAACTAATTCCTCACACTAGGACATATGCCATGATAATTCCACGACAGGTACCGAGCTTTGTGTTGCCATCTTCGCAATTGGGATACAACCCTTTTCTGTGATCCTCTAACATGTGATCGAGCTTCAGCTTCTCCTTTTCACTTTTGCACTGTCTCTTTGCATTAACAAGGACCCGGCGGAGATCATCATCGGGCACATCGTCTGGTTCCTCTTGATTTTCAGCTTCTCCCGTTGCAGCATCTCCATATTCAGGGGGCACGTAGTTGTCATCATCCTCTTCTTCTTCGCTGTCTTCCATCATAACCCCTATTTCTCCGTGCTTGGTCCAAACATTGTAGTGTGGCATGAAACCATTATAAAGCAGGTGGGTGTGAAGGGTTTTTGAGTCAGAGCAAGAACTCGTATTCCTAGAGCTAGGGCATGGACAACACATAAAACTGTTCTTCTTGTTTGCCTCATCCACTTCGAAAAAATTATGCATGCCCTTAATAAACTCGGAGGTGTGTCTGTCACCGTACATCCATTGTCGGTTCATCTGCATGCATTATATACAATTAAGTGTGTCAAAAACCATTACAGAACATCATGAATAGATATGTGACCAAATTAATAGAAGTTCATCATCATATTAAAACCAAAGTACATACATAGTTCTCTAAAGCATCTAATTAAACCATACATTGAAACTATGTAAAACATTTCAATGCAACAACAAATGCGATCATAATCATAACCAAGGTAACAATTGATCCAATGGCATAATGATACCAAGCCTTAGTATGAATGTAATATTTTCTAATCTTTCTAATCTTCAAGCGCATTGCATCCATCTTGAGCTTGCGATCATTGACGACATCCGCAACATGCAACTCCAGCATCATCTTCTCCGCCTTAATTTTTTAATTTTTCCTTCAAGTAATTGTTTTCTTCTTCAACTAAATGTAACCTCTTGACAATAGGGTCCATCTTGATCTTGTGATCATCGACGACTTTCGAAACATGCAACTCTAGTTCCATCTTCTCCTCCTTAGTTTTTTTTCCATTTTTTCTTCAAGTAAATGTTTTCCTTTTCAACTAAATTTAACCTCTCCACAACAGGGTCGGTTGGAATTTTCGGTTCATATACCTCCTAGATAAAAACATCTATGTCACGTTGGTCGGCATAATTGTCACAAACACTAAAACAAATAGTTATAAATTAAAGATAATACACCACATCCGAATCATGGACAAGACGAGGGCCGACGTGGGCGGATACCAAAACCATCACACTATATAATAACAAACAATAATTAAAGTAAGAAAATTATACAAATATCTTTCTAAATCATACAAGTAAGAATTTTTTATAGAAAGAAGATAAGAACAAGAGGCTCACCACGGTGGTGTCGGCGACGAGATCGACGCGGGCAAATAACGGCGGTGAGGACAGGGACGGGACATGAGGTACCGACAAACCTAGACAAATCTTAAGGAAAATGGAGCTTGGACAAGGAGTTTCGAGAGAAGAAAGCTTAAGTAGTCTGGCTAAGGTATTTCAAAGCTGTATAAACGACCAACATAGATTTTTTTTCCTAAGAATTCTAACCCTCCAAAAATCATATAAAGAAGCCCTTAATTATTTACCTTATCTACTTTGACTGTTTAGCTAGCAATTAGCTAGTAGCCACCGCCTCCTCTCCCAAGTTTAAGTTGTCTCCGCTTCCAGCCAGCGCCGTCGCCGGTCCATCTCATCTCCTTTGGCCTTAGCATCATGGAGGTGTGGTGGATCTCGGTCCTTATTCGTGGGAGGGCTTCGTTTTTAGATGTTGCTTTTTGTTTTGATAGGGTTTTTGCCCATGCTCAGAAAGGTGAGACGGCGACGGCTCTCTGAAAATGGAATAAGGTTCTTCCCGCTTAGCCCTCATTCCGGTGGTGCGTCTAGCATCGTCGGTGGCATGTGGAGATATGTCTTCGGCAGATCTATCTTTGTTGGTTCTGCTCGGATATGTTCGTCGTTCGTCTATGCGCGTTCATGTATCTTTCAGTTGGATCCTTCCGATCTATGCTACTCTTCATCGGCGATGATTGTTGTTCTGATGCGTTGGTCTTATGGGGCATTAGCACGACGACTTCTCGACTGTCCACCGAAACAAGTTTTGTCCAGCTCTGACGAGAGAGGGGCGATGATGACGGCGCACCTTAGGCTCGCTTCAGTTCTTATAGTCATCAGTAAGTGGTTTATGAATCTAAATGTAATTTTTATTATTTCTGAAGTTTGTTGTACTGTCATGATTGAAGATGAGTAGACTGGAAGTTTTCGCGTAAAAAACAGTTAGTATTATTACGCCTAGATAATAAACCACCTGCCTAGAACCCTCTGGATCGTTCGTAGTGGCGAATTATTGTACTGGAAGGAAGGAATTGGAGGAGTGGTGGTACGTGCTAATGTACACCGTCCGTTTCTAAAGTAGTAACCATTGATTAAAGCGAGTGATCGATCGAGCGGGAATCCTGCTTGTTTTGTACAGCGGCGGACGGCTTGAATCGATTCCATTGAGTGCCCGCTCGCCTTTTCTCCAAGGGACGAAAAGTAGAGCTGGGAGCAGCACGAGTAGTACATGCGAGCGATACCCAGCTGGTAGTCACTTTGTCACTTCATTGTAGTAGTAGTACTGTAGCTGGGTCGCGTGTATCTTCTGAAAGAAACTTGCCTCATCTAGCTTTATCCAGTCAGCGGCTATTTTCGCAAAAGTAAAATAAAATCAGCGGCTAGATGGACATCACGAGCGGCGGGTGTGTTGATGTGCATTCCTCCTACAAAAGCACAAGGGCAAAAAGGTGCCATACAACAAGTAGCTAGCTCCCCGTGGACTGGGCAAAAAGGTGCCTTTTCATTAATTTACAGCGAAGACTACCCGTGGGCCTCTGTGTGTGCGTGCGTGCATCAATAATCCTACACTACTACATGTCAGTTACTTAGAGCATCTCCAGCCGTTGGACCACAAGAGACGCGTAAAATCGCCGCCTGGGGACGAACCGGCGCTAAACCACATCGTGAGGGCGTGATGCTCCCAGTCGCCGCTCCCACGGCGCATTTTCATTTTTTTCAAAAACAAAATCCGGCCTCACATTCGGACAAACAAGGCGCAAATTTAACCAAACTTCGGCGAGTTCATCAAATATTTTACAAAAAAGAAAAAAACAACACTACTAGACCCGCCGTCGTCCTCGCCCACGCCCTCGTCGTTCATCGCCGCCCTGATGCTCTACATGCCGAGGAGCCTATAGAACTGCGTGTAGTCGCCGCCATCGCCGTCGTCGTCGTCGTCGCCTCCGCCGCGGACACCGTCCCTGCTGCTCCCCTGCCCAGGGTCGCCGAGGCGTGGCGGGTTGGACGGTCCGAGGGCATCCTCGTCTTAATCGCTGTCGAGGATGACGACGCCGTCCTCCCCATCGCGCCCACGCCGGCGGGCGGCTATCTCGTCCAGGGAGGTAGTCTTCCCGCGCCCACTGTAGGGCGACCTCATCGGAGAAGATGGACCAGGCAATGGCCTCGTACTCCGCGGGAGGCACGACTCCTCCTTCGGCCTGACGAGGCGGGCAGAGGTGGGGGAGGACTCGGCGATGCGGATGCCGTCACTGCGGGTGCGCCGGCTGATCGGCGTGTCCTGGGGCTCCGGCTTGACGGGGAGGAGGGAGGGAGAGCCAGAAAAGTGGCCGGACGAGGAGGAGAACGCCGGGTCCATGCGTCTCGGCGTCCACGAGCTACCACGCCGGCGGGAGAAGGTGGGGGGCGCGGGGTACTCCAGCCTCGGCGTGTTGCCGCCCTCGATGTACTCGAGGACAGCCTCCAGCGTGCGGCCGGGCACGCCCTACCATCGGCGGCGCCCGTCGGAGTTGTAGTTCCCGGAGGGCACGACGCCGTTGGTGGCCTCGAGCAGCTCGTCGTGGCGACGCCAGAAGTACGGCTCCCACAGCGTGCTGTCGAAGGCGTACCTCGGCTCGTCTCTCGCCGCATGCGGAAAAGACGAGCGGATGTGGGCGATCTCTGCATGTCTGGCCGCCCCGGTGGGCAGCGGTGGTACAAGGACCCCGCCGGCGCTTATTATCCACGCCCCGGGCACCCGCATGTCTGGCGGGACCGGGTACTCGGCCTCATAAAGAAGTCGGGCTTCGTCCTCGTGAAGCTGGCAGCGGCCAAAGCCGTTCGTCACCGCGCCATCGCCTGGGTAGCGCTCAGCCATGGGGTGAAATGGAAACGGCGAGAAGAGAGGAGGAACGGGGGCGTCGTCGGTGGAGAGCGATGTCTGTGCGTGGCTCACCGGTGCGGGAGGTGGCGGCTTATATAGCCACGGCCGGACGGCGCCCGCGTGGCCGCCGTGTGTACGCGTGGCGGGCGAGGGACGCGCATCGCAGCGCCGCCCGTGAGGCATCAGTGGAGGCTGACCGACGCGGCTGCGCGCAGCAGCTTTGGCATTGATTCCCCCGCGGGAACCGAGGCGATGAGAACGACGAAGCGACGAGAACCGCCCATTCGCTGCCAAGGAGGGCCCATCGATTTTCGCGCCAAAAACGATTCCAGCGGCGCCCCCTGGTGCCCCCAGCACTCCGGGTTCGGCCTGGGTCCGCCGGCGCCAATTTCGGCTCCAGCCAGCGAAAAAAGGATCTTTGGGGACGCGACTGGCCGATTTTTCGAGGCTGACGGCAAAAAAAACGTCTGAGGGGCCTTGTTAAGGGCGCGGCTGGAGATGCTCTTAGGAGTGCGAATAATCCTACAAAAGCATAAGTACAAACGAAGTTACCAAAGTTTACCAATTTTCTTCGGCTTCCTGAATTTCAAGGGGGTGGCCTCTCCCTCCTCTCCCCTCCTACCCATCACAATTTGCCAACTGGCTAGTTAGGTCCAATGTAACTTGTTCGTAGGTGGTGTAACATTGCTCGTGTGTGCATACATCTTGCCATGCATAACATGTTAGTACAAATTTACAAGCCACATGGGTACTTGTACTTCTTTCCGTGCAAGGAAATATTTTCGTTGATAGCTAGGCAATCCTAAAGCTTTGCAACTCCAATCCAATCTTCAACAGGCGTTGTGTGAATACGTGTGTGATGGTGAGTGTCTGTGCGCGCGCGTGTTTACGTTGTAACTGATGTTTCTAGGATAAAAAACATATTTTGCACCATGTGTCTGTGTATTTTGATCGTCCCGTACATGAAAACGCAGCAATTACCTATGTACAGTAATGGGGAGACTGGCATTGCGACAAGCTTCACTACCACAGCCAAAAAAGATGATGGTCTCATCAAGTCTCGGCTGGTCCAGCCAATTATTCCATTCATCTTATTTCTTGTTCGCGATGATCCATCTTGCTAGAGGGAAATCCTACATAATTGAACTGCAAAAGCGTGTTAGATATTGGCATTTGGCCAATTCCGGAGTCAGGGCCCATCAACGCTTCTTGTCTACCGTAGGTATACTGTTGTCTAACAACAATATCTCGTTTGCGCACCTGAGAGGTTTGCACGAGCTTTGCCTACGTTGTTCAGCTGCAAGTTCGAGCGAAGTCCATACATCTCATGTAGAGGCTTTCATAGGCTTCCGTATCAGTCGCAGTAGGAAACTCTGGAATCACTTCCAATGTTCCTTTCCTTTGACCTGATGACGAAGATACTTGTTATTTCGTCGAGTTGCACTGTCCTCCCACTCACCCTTTTTCAAGAACTATTCTCTTTAAAAGCATACCATTATTTTGGCAAAATCCTTTGCCTTGGTATAGTGGTGGGGGAATACCCAATGACTTGGGATAACTTACAAAGTAGCACTTGTCTGATTTGGAATAGGTTTGTAACCTTTTACACAAACCCCATATTCCAAATGTTAAGAAAAGATATAACATGGTTCGGCGTAATATACCATTATGGCGTCATTTCAACAGACCCGATGGAGCTCTTTTCAGTGTAAAAGCCGCAGTCTCTAAAGCATTACTATTAAAAGTGATAATGGCAAATTTATTTATGTCATCTTTGATCTTACCATGTCAGAAATGGTTCAATTATATCTTCATGGACTTGCTACTTGCAGTGGTGTTCTGGGAGGTGTAAGTTATGAAACCCCTTTCACAACTCATCAGACATTCGCTAAACTTGTAACTCAAATATTTCTTTCTGCAATCGAATTGTAGAAACATAATATTCTTGTTACAAAACTTCTACTTCATTTTTGAAAACCTTTTGAATGAATTCAAAAGATCCAGACTTACGTCTCATAAAATAAATATCAATATATCTACTTGAGTCATTTTAGAAGATAGACAAATCCACTGCCAGCAACAACATTTATTGGACTACACACATCATGATGTATGATTACCAATACGTTCTTTGCTCGTTCTTCATGGCATGTGAATGGTATTTCAGTCACTTCACTTTTCGGAGGGAACTTGCAAGTCTCAGATGATTCAAAATCAAACGACTTCAAAATCCATCATAATGGAATTTTTCCATGCCGGTTTTTCTCCAATGTGACCAAATGCAATGCCACACATGTGTGGTATTCTGTTAGTCTTGCGACATTTTAGTGTCAGTGTTATGGATGTATCATTTTACCATCAATATTCATAACATACATCCCATCTTGGATGGAAGCATGACCCTTCATGTTATTCATAATACTAAACAACAATTGTTCTTTTACGAACAACCCTTTTGCAACAAACATTATGCAATGGGCTAGAGTGTACGAAACACTAAAATGAATTATGAAAGAAAACACAGAGGTAATATATTAATAACATTATTCATAACATAGATCTCATTCATAATGAATGTATGGCTCTTCTGTTTATCCATAACACTGAACGTCAAAAGTTCTCTTATGAACAACCATTTTGCAAGATACCTTATTCAAAGGGCTAGAGTGTGTAAAGCTCTAAAATGAATTATGATAGAAAATACATAGGTAATACACCGATGGAAGGTACAATAACTTTTACTATGTTCCAACACGTATTAAAAACCTCATTCCTGGCTAGTCTTTTAGGCCATAGTAGTTCTTACATTGATTCGCAACAGAATGCAACCGAGCGGGTATCTTTGTGATTAACTCACAATACCCAAGAATTAGTGATTAACATGTTTAACCATAATTCCCAGGAACTATATCTTTGACCAGCCTCCTATACAACAAAAACTTGTATGACATTCATAAATGAGCTGGATATTCCAGTCTCCTTTCTTCTGCCTTTATACTACTAATAGTTTAACTTTTAGTATTTCTCCTACTCTCAGAAGAAGCACCCAACTTAAGAGTGGCGTTAGCCCCGCACTTGCTAGGGTGAAAGTTTCACTAACACCCTTCAGACACTTCCTTTCTCTTTAAGTTGTTGTATTATTCACCTTTCATCGTATGACATGTGTTCTTCTGGATCCCTCTCTTATCAGTCTAATGCATAGTAAACCCCTTTACTAATAGTTTGCAAAACAAACATTGCTTTGGACATCACATGTCTGTTAGCTTTTATTTGTGTCTGAAATGATTTTCAGTTCCACGAATATCACATAGCTATCCCAAAACTTTCGAAGTTTGGGTCTCATGGAAGCAAACATATTGCACTTGACCGTAAGGGAATTCTAGCTTTTGGATCGAAGGACGAGAGTCTCATCATCCATAGCATTTAGCGGGACTATACGGAAAGCATGCGATAGGACAAAGTCCTTCTCGACACTATTGAGGACAATCCTCACGTTACGTCACCAACCGTAAAGTATTAACCAGATATTTAACAGCTATTCAATTTTAATAGAGAAGGTAGAAATGCGAGCCATTATTCTACAACTATTATGCTAATCACACCTAGACGATGTTGAAAATTAATTGCACTGAGAATTTAAACAAGTCAATTCTACAGAGCGCTCCCACTCAAATCAATATCTCTCATAATTTATGGTGAGTGATACAAGACCCATATTACAATTCAATGCCAAGGATGCATCCATCTCAAGTGACGAGAATTGAATCAGTAGGCCAACTAGCCAATCACATCTTTATGTGACTCTTGTTCATCTTTCGATGCGCGTGTTCCGAGCTCATGACTTTCATGCCTGAATGTCAAGAAAACCAAGTGATCTCACTACGAGATCTCAACTCACCCCCTCACACTTCTCTAATCGTTCATATCCATGCATCCATGTGATACGCCAAAGAAATAGGTGCCGTGACGATGCTACACTTGGGAGAACACTAACTACTTGATATTTTTGTAAGAGATCACCTAATAAAAAGCGACTACCGCACAATCAAGCGGGGTGCATCATAAGGATAAACATCTTAGGAAATTCATAATAGCATGATATGGTATAGCCCTTTCTGACGGAGAAGTCTTTCATTTCTTTGTCTTCGGCATTCGCGTCAGTGTTCACCTTCGCGAAGATTGCCACCACCTTGTCGATGCACCAGATAATATTGCTATCTCTATAGCTAATAAAATAAGTGCATTACTTAAGGTTGACTCGCAGGTCATTAAAATGACAATCATATGGCTCCAACCATCATGCCGAATCATGACACGCAGGTCATGTTAATCAATTTACATTATATAGTCATCTCATACATAATCAAATTATTATGAGCACTGCTATACCACATCACATGCACATGCAAACCATCCTGCAAAACCAAGTTAGACGCCTCGAATCGGTTCATGCAAAAACTTGTTTTTCATGGCTTCTAAGGTTTCGAAACAAACTGAAGCTACCAACGTCCATCATCAAGTATGATAATTCAAGTCGCTAGATTAAATTTGCGGGGTGTATAAAGCACGAGATAATAAAATCTCGAACCCCATACTAAACTTCGTCATACGCATGACCCCCGTGCAGATCATATCTGCATTGCCCTTTCTTCTACGAAACATCCATCTTTCTTTTAACTATGGTGGACCCCAAGAACTGTTAGCACTTCATTGATCTATCAATCAGCATACTCAAGAGCAGCATGAAAGGATCGCGGACTGCCAGAACTTTGTGAGATTCCACCACGCCATCAAGATCAGGATTATGCAAATTCAAGGGAAGCAACAAGAACATCGGGTAACAGATTTCATCTGCTACCCGCACAAATAATTTTTTGCAATAGAACTCATCTACTACCTAATTATACCGTGCAACACCCATACATCTCTATTTATTCTAGATCGCAGCCTGCATCTACGCATAGCACGGCTCATGATGCCACTATTGGATAACACAGCAGAACACACAAAAAATTGACCTACGAACCAGCCTAGGAGCACTATGGAGACTCCATACAAGGTTTGATCTTTTTCGTTACTGACTCGTAGCGCAATGGAAGTAGAGTCGATGACGATCGGCGGTACAGATCCCCGCAGCTAGGATTTACAACCTCCCAACCGCGAGGATGTATACCCTCATCTGCCCCTCGGACAGCCCTTCGGGAGAACTCACAGAACTCGGACTATCACTTGGACAGCCCTTCGGGAGGCACTCTCAAAACAGCCTCTGAGGCACAAAGATCGAAACTATGACCTCTCTACGTTGTTGCACACATACAATGTCATCTATCCGCCAGGGCTTCGCCATCCAGAACTAGTTCCTGTCAGAACCCAGGCAACCTTTCGGCTCTACGAAACTATTTCACTGGAAGGGAGAAAGAGTGCCAGATCATGCATGGCATTTTTATGAGAGTAAGGAGTGAAGAGATGGCAGCCCTCACCTCCTCTATTTATAGGAAACCCAAGGGATAGGGTTGTTTTACAAGAAAACCAAAACCCACATGAAATGAAGTCCTTCCCAAGGACCTAAAGAGTGAAAACAAGGGACAAGTGGGGACCCATGGATGAGCTGCACCCATGAATGTCCCACCCCTTGTGGGGACCCCCAGAAAGAGGTTCCCACCCTTCCATGTCATCCCTAGATCTTTTGGAAAGATCACCTTTAGATATTTTTCCAAAAATCAACCATTAGTGCTTTTCACTATTCACGACAACCTTTTTCAGCGTCGGTTCGAACTGAAAATATTTATTTAGGCTTAGAACATTTCCGGTACCCACTAAAATAATTTTCAACACATTTCGGAACAATTCTGGTTTAGTGATTTTCATCTGCGAAAAGCATCTGAAGTGGTTCCGGCAGCCCAGGAACATTTCCTGTTTTTATCCTGGAAAATTCTAAGTTTCTAGAATAATTCTGGCACCCTTAAAGAATTATCAGGCATGTCCCGAAACCAATTTGACTTAATGGAACTCCAAAACTCTTCCATTCTCTCCGAAACTCTTTCGGCGAATTGCTATCATACTCCCTGTCTAGTATTCAGTAGATAGATGACCTTTAAGTGTGTGACCCAATAGGTTCGGTGAAGCATAGACATGACTATAACACTTTCCGATCATTGATCAACATTGGAGCCGTGGATACCCATATTGACCCCTATACCCACACGAATGAATATTCGAGTGAACCTCCAGTTGCAAGTGTTATTCCCGTTGCTTTGCGATATGTTACAAATACCCGAGGTGAGATTTACTTGCATCCCCGTGGATCAACAACTTGTCCACTATGCTAGTTACCTCATTACCTGTTTTGTTCTCTTTTCTCGTTTCCGTGTTCCGGCATCCATGTGATCAAATCACACTACGTTTGGCCAGACGATGATGGATACCGTAACATCGAGAGGTCCCAGAGATATGTCTCCATCATCGAAGGACCAAATCCCAATCTTGAGCTATCAAGTTACTTGACATACTTTCCCATGAACCCGTAAGCCGCCGTAGTAGCCATCCAGTTACGGATGACGTTTAACAAACCACAAAGTTCATGAATCAAGCATGAAGAAACTCGATACTCTCATGATCTGAGGAATCATGCAAACATTAACCATCTCTGTGTTATTAACCATAAAATTATGACGAATGTATCTCATTGCATAACATCAATTCTGGTCAATTCAACACAAGTGTTCTCCTAACATTGTGCCCTCAAAGTTGCCGGCATAGTCATGCCGATGATCCGAAAAACAGAACCATCACGCAACACAGGAGCTATTCTTAGAGGCGAGATTAGGAATACATTTTACCGTTTATTATTCCACACGTGCGTATGAGTCTTCCTCCGAGCCTCGTGTTTTTGCAGACTCGAGAACCATAGCAGTTATAGCATGGAACATAAACATAATTATGAACATGGAGATAAATAATAGCATTTATTATTGCCTCTCGGGCATATCTCCTACACTACATTACATTGATGAATTAGAGCTAGTTCTGTGTCACCCTAGGTTATAGCTGCTACATGATGAATATTATCTGACACCTATCATTGCCGATCCATTGCCTACGATTTCGTTCCATATTGATACTTGCTTTGTTACTTTCGTTACTGCTACTGTTATTTTTGCCACTGTTACCGTTACTTCCATACTACTTTTCTACTAAATACTTTGTTGCAGATATTAAGTTTTCCGGGTGTGGTTGATTTGACAACTCAGCTGCTAATACTTGAGAATATTCTTTGGCTCCCCTTGTGTCGAATCAATAAATTTGGGTTGAATACTCTACCCTTGAAAACGGTTGCGATCCCCTATACTTGTGGGTTATCAAGACCTTTTTCTGGCGCTGTTGCCGGGGAGCATAGCTCTATTCTCTGAGTCACTTGGGAGTTATATCTGTTGATCACTTTGAAAAATATGACGAATCTGAAGGATGACAGAACCAAGATCGTTCCCTCTAGAACGAGGGGAGGTAAGGATCTGCCATCTAGCTCTGCACTTGATTCACCATCTGTTTTGAGTAAACTTGCGACACCTACACCTGTTATTGATTCTGATATGTCACATGATATTGATGATGCCACTTCTATTATGAATGATGCTTATGATGAAACCGTGCCATTGGGTGAATTACTTGATAAATATCTGGCTAGAGCCAGTACTATTGATTATGCTAAAGATGATGATATTTCTAAAACTGATGAAATTTATGAAATTGAAAACTTTGAAACACCTGTTAGACCTACTTCCCCTATATACGAATTGCCCATTGTTCCAGAGGGATATGTTATGCAAGGAGAAGTAGCTAGAGACTTTCTTGCTTGTAAGGTTAGGAATGATCTTAAGAAATTACCACGTAAGTGGAAAGAACAACTTTGAATTCTAGAATGCAATATGATCCTGAATTTGCTACTTCACCTATCCGTGTTACTGATAAGGATTATGAATTCTCTGTTGATCCTGAGTTAATTACTTTTGTTGAATCTGATCATTTTCACAGTTATGAATCTGAAACTGTTGTGGCACATCTCACTAAATTAAATGATATAGCGACCCATTTCGCTCATTAGGAAAAAAATCGCCATTATTATATTCTTAAATGGTTTCCCTTCTCATTAAAGGGTGATGTTATGTTATGGTTTAATTCTCTTACTCCTGGTTGTGTGCGTAGTCCCCAGGATTTGATTTACTACTTCTCTACAAAATATTTTCCTGCTCATAAGAAACAAGCAGCCTTACAGGAAATATTTGATTTTGTACAAATTGAAGAAGAGAGTCTCCGACAAGCTTGGGGAGGCTTCTCCAATTACTGAATGATTTGCCTGATCATCCTCTCAAAAAGAATGAAATACTTGATATCTTTTATAATGGACTAACCGATGCTTCTAGGGATCACCTAGATAGTTGTGCTGGTTGTATTTCCAGGGAACGAACTGTTGAACAAGATGAAAAGCTATTTAATAATATATTGAGTAATTATAACAATTGGAATCTTACCGAACCAATTCCGAAGCCAACTCCGAAGAAAAGAGGTATTATATTTCTTAGTCCCAAAGATATGCAAGAGGCAAAGAAATCTATGAAGGAAAAAGGTATTAAAGGTGAAGATGTTAAGAATTTACCGCCTGTTGAAGAAATACATGGTCTTGATAACCCGATACAGGTAGTGGAGGTAAATTCTCTCTATATATTTGATGAAGGTGATATTCCACATAATAAGTCTGCTAGCCAATGCCTAGAGGAGTTTGATAATTTTATTGTCAAACAAGAAGATTTCAATGCTTATGTTAGTAGACAAATGAAACGTAATTCTTATATGCTTGACCGCTTGGGTGATCTTGTGAATAGAACTTCTAATGATCTTAAACTTATTAGTAAACATGCTTTCATGGTTACCACTCAAGTAGAACAAGTACTTAAGGCACAAAATGATTTGCTTAATGAGTTGAATAGTAAAAATAATGATAAAATTGTTATGGTTGCTACTAGAGGTGGTAAAGTAACTCAGGACCCTTTGTATCCCGAGGGCCATCCTAAGAGAATTGAGCAATATTCTCAGAGAATTAATATTGATAAACCAGTCCTAGTAATAAAAAGAAAAAGAAAACTCATAGGACTTTGCCTGCTTCTAGTGAACCTGTTGTAGACACTCCTGAGAATCCCAACAATATTTCTATTTCTGATGCTGAGACTCAGTATGGTAATGAACATGAACCTAGTGATAATGTTAATAATGATGTTCATATCGATGCTCAACCTAGTAATGATAATGATGTAGAGATTGAACATGATGTTGAACTTGATAACCCACAATCAAAGAATCAACATTATGATAAGAGAGACTTCATTGCTAGGAAACATGGTAAAGAAAGGGAACCATGGGTTTAGAAACCCATACCTTTTCCTCCTAAACCATCCAAGAAAAATGATGATGAGGATTTTGAATGCTTTTGTGAGATGATTAGACCTATCTTTTTGCATATGCGTTTGACTGATCTGCTTAAACTGCCTCCTTATGCTATGTATATGAAAGAAATTGTTACTAATAATAGAAAGATACCGGAAGCTGAGATTTCCACCATGCTTGCTAATTATATTTTAAAGGGTGGAATACCAAAGAAACTTGGAGATCCAGGAATACCTACTATACCATGCTCCATTAAAGGAAATTATGTTAAAACTGCTTTATGTGATCTTGGAGCCGGTGTTAGGGTTATGCCTTTCTCTTTGTATCGTTGACTTGAATTGAATAAGTTGACACCTACTAAAATTTATTTCCAAACAGCTGATAAATCAACTGCTATACCTATCGA
The DNA here is from genome assembly GCA_902687465.1 of Secale cereale. Lineage (NCBI taxonomy): Eukaryota > Viridiplantae > Streptophyta > Magnoliopsida > Poales > Poaceae > Secale > Secale cereale. The sequence continues at coordinate 25,288,701 of LR738709.1, forward strand.
TATTTGTGAGGATGTGCCTGTTGTGGTTGCAAACATTACTATCTTAATGGACTTTGTTATTCTTGATATTCCCGAGGACGGCAGTATGTCGATTATCTTTGGTAGACCCTTTTTGAATACTACAGGGGCTGTTATTGATTGCAACAAAGGCAATGTCACTTTTCATGTAAATGGTAATGAGCATATGGTACACTCTCCGAAGAAACAACCTCAAGTCAATAGCATCAATTCTATTGGAAAAATTTCAACTATCACTATTGGAGGTTTTGAATTCCCTCTTCCTATTGTTAAGAAGAAATATGATATACTTATTGTTTGGGACATGCATATCCCCATTGAGGTAACCTAGTGTTATTAAAAAATTCTCCGATTATATGTTATTTGAAAGAAGTTTGTTAATGAGACTTGATCAACCTCATTTACGGATTCCATTTGATGACCATGAGATGGATGAATTTAGAGAACACCACCTTCTGTACCCAACTTTTACTTTCTGTTATTTAGATTAAATAAAGCAAAAATAGTATTATCTGTCTATTTTCTGAACTTTCCGTGCAATAAAAAATGTCTCGAAAATAAAAGTTCTCCAAATGCCCTGAAAATTTAATATGATTTTTTCTAGAATATTTTAAGATTTGTGGCACTGAGTATGCACCAGGGGGCAGCACCAGTGGACCACAAGGGTGGAGGGCGCGCCCCCTGTCCTTGTGGGCCCCACGTGGTGCCCCTTCACTTATTCCAACACCCATCCTCTCCTTCTTCCTCCAGAAAAGATCTTCCACCATCTCAAACTCGTGTTCTAGCTCATCTTGCTGTCATTTTCGATCTCCTTGCTCAATCCATGATTTGCTAAACTGTTTTGGGGGATTGTTCTTCGTTATGTGACTCCTCCAATGGTCCAATTAGTTTTTGTTCTAGTGATTTATTTATTGCAATTTTTTGCTGCTGTGGTGATCTTGTTCTTGAGCTTGCATGTCAAATTTAGATGGTCCAAAGTAGTTTTAATGCATGATATAGTCTCTAGACACTTGTAGGAGTAGTTGCTATCAATTTTGTTGAGTTTGGTTCACTTTTATTTTGAGTCACTAAAAATTTCAGAATTTTGCAGAAAAAGATAATGTCTAGGAGAACATATCAAGGTGGCCCTTCAAGGAAACAAGCACCGATGCGCGCGATACGTGAACCGGACCTTGAACCACCAAGAGATGCTCAAGTACGTCCTTGTGAATTGCCGTCGGATGAATTTATGATTTGCGCATGGTTCAAGGATGAGTTTGATGCATACATACGAAATGCCCGACTTGAGGACTTCTTGTCAGATAAGTGCCGACAACATTATTACCTCACCGATTCCTTTGTGTGGAGGTTTGAATTTTCATCCAAGCGCAATACTCATACTGTCCTTTTTTATCTTTATGATGAATCTTATACCATGTACCTAGAAGTTTTTTGTGTTGCATGCAAAATCCCACAGTGGGGTAGTCTCGATGATCCTTACAAATCCGAATACCGTGATTTCCTTGATAGCATCACTGTGGGGGAAACTAGAAACATTACACAAGCCACCATATGGAGCATTCACTTTCCTGCTATACATTATTTTGCTCTCTTCATAGGTAGATGCATTAACGGTAAACATGAGAATAGCCATCTTTGTGTCCCAGATCTTAGTAGCCTTAAAAGTGCGGTGTAGGTGATATGATTTATGATTTGGTAGGAATTATTGCAAGGAGGTCACACCTTAATGCTAAAGATGGAGATTTATTTGGTGGGATATATACAACCCGTTTAGCTAATTATTTAGGTGTACCCATAGGAGGATATGATGTTGAGTTGCCACCTGCTTTCCTAGATTATGAATCAATGATAGGTTATCTGTTTCTCGAGAAGAATGAGCATCACCTTCAGTACCGACTAATCTTTGAAAGACGGCGTGCCGTCCATATTACTCTTCATGCTCTTGCTTTATTTGACTTTCAGGCAAAAGGGAGATATTTTATAACCAGAGAGTAGGCAAACGCATATGAAAGAGAGGCGGAGATCGCTCACCTTCATGAAGAAGCTCGCTTAGCAGCAGCTGCCGCAGCACAGTACAACCCCAACTATGATTTCGGATATCATCCAGGCCAGTGCTGGCCTTAGACCAACTTAGGCAAAATCCTAAGCTTGGGGGAGTACGTATTTCTCACCGACATTACATTCATGTTCACACATTCGTTCCAATTGTCGGTGTTCATGCTTTTTCGTTGTATTATCCATGTTAGTTTATTTTTCTCGCTTTCTTCTTGTGTGTTTGAAAATTTTAGAAAACAAAAAATATTTCTGACTTCTTTTTGTCTTTTCTTTCTAGTTAGTTTCTTAGTAGTTTATAGTATTAAAAGAAAATCTAAAAATATTTCTCGTTCTTCTTTTGTTTGTTGGGAGCTTTCCCATCTAAATAGTTTTCCTCATTCTTGTTTTGCTCTCTTCAGAAGAAAAAAACTCTAAAAATATTTCAGTTTATCTCTTTGAAATTCTTTTCTTTTTTTGGGGTGGGGGGTCGAGAGGCGAAGACCACAATAAAATTGATGAGTGGCTCTCATATGCATCATTGTCAAACTAACGAAGAGCCCATATTACCTTGTCTTGTCCTCTGAATAAATGTTTGCAGATTCCAGCTTGGTCCGTGATATGTCTCCAACGTATCTATAATTTTTGATTGTTCCATGTTGTTATATTATCATTATTGAATGTTTTACAATCATTTTATATCATTTTTTGGTACTAACCTATTGGCATAGTGCCAAGTGCCAGTTGATGTTTTCTGCATGTTTTTTACATCGCAGGAAATCAATATCAAACCGAGTCCAAACACCGCGAAACTTTTTGGAGATTTTTTATGGGCCAGAAGACACCCAATGGGCCAGAGCTGCAGCTGGGGGGTGCGCCAAGGGGGGCACAACCCACCAGAGCATGCCAGGCCCCCTGTCGTACCCAGGAGGGTTGTGCCTGAAGGAAATATGCCCTAGAGGCAATAATAAAGATGTTATTTGTATTTCCTTATATCATGATGAATGTCTTTTATTCATGCTAGAATTGTATTAATCGGAAACTTAGTACATTTGTGGATACATAGACAAAACAGTATGTCCCTAGTATGCCTCTACTAGACTAGCTCATTGATCAAAGATGGCTATGTTTCCTAGCCATAGACATGAGTTGTCATTTGATCAACGGGATCACATCATTAGGAGAATGATGTGATGGACTAGACCCATCCGTTAGCATAGCACTATGATCGTTTAGTTTTACTGCTATTGCTTTCTTCATGACTTATACATGTTCCTATGACTATGAGATTATGCAACTCCCGAATACCGTAAGAACACCTTGTGTGCTATCAAACGTCACAACGTAACTGGGTGATCATAAAGATGCTCTACAGGTGTCTCCGAAAGTATTCGTGGTGTTGGCATAGATCAAGATTAGGATGTGTCACTCCGAGTGTCGGAGAGGTATCTCTGGGCCCTCTCGGTAACACACATCATAATAAGCCTTGCAAGCAAAAGACTAATGAGTTAGTCACGAGATGATGTGTTACGGAACGAGTAAAGAGACTTGCCGGTAACGAGATTGAACTAAGTATAGAGATACCGACGATCGAATCTCGGGCAAGTAACATACCGATGACAAAAGGAACAACGTATGTTGTTATGCGGTTTGACCGATAAAGATCTTCGTAGAATATGTAGGAGCCAATATGAGCATCCAGGTTCCGCTATTGGTTATTGACCGGAGATGAGTCTCGGTCATGTCTACATAGTTCTCGAACCCGTAGGGTCCGCACGCTTAACGTTTGATGACGATCGATATTATGAGTTTATGAGTTTTGATGTACCGAAGGTAGTTCGGAGTCCCGGATGAGATCACGGACATGACGAGGAGTCTCGGAATGTCCGAGACATAAATATTGATATATTGGACGACTATATTCGGACACCGGAAGTGTTCTGGAAAGTTTCGGAATTTACCGGAGTGCCGGGGGGTTACCGGAACCCCCCGGGGGATTGGTGGGCCCTGGTGGGCCATAGGGGTGAGAGAGGGCAGCAGCCAGGAGGTGGCGCGCCCCCTCCCTAGGAGGAGTCCGAATAGGACAAGGGAAAGGGGGCGCGGCCCCTCTTTCCCTCTCCCTCTCCCTTTATTTCCTTCCCCCTTCTTCCTTCTTTGGTAGTTCCTACTAGGAATAGGATTGCAATCCTATTCCTAGTAGGATTGCAGCCCTAGCCGCACCATAGGAGGCCGGCCGGCCCTCCACCCTTGATCCTTTATATACGGGGGCAGGGGGGCACCCAAGCACACACAAGTTGAATTGTTCTAGAAGTGTGCGGTGCCCCCCTCCACAGAAACACACCTCGGTCATACTGTCGCAGTGCTTAGGCGAAGCCCTGCGCCGGTAGATACATCATATCCGTCACCACGCCGTCGTGCTGACGAAACTCTCCCGTGAAGCTCAGCTGGATCAAGAGCGCGTGGGACGTCATCAAGCTGAACGTGTGCTGAACGCGGAGGTGCCGTACGTTCGGTGCTTGATCGGTTGGATCGCGAAGAAGTTCGACTACATCAACCGCGTCACTTGACGCTTCCGCTTCCGGTCTACGAGGGTACGTAGACACACTCTTCCCTCTCGTTACTATGCATCTGGTAGATAGATCTTGCGTGATCGTAGGAAAATTTTAAAATACTACGTTCCCCAACAGTGGCATGAGAGCCAGGTCTATGCGTAGATGATATGCACGAGTAGAACACAATGAGTTGTGGGCGATACTAGTCATACTGCTTACCAGCATGTCATACTTTGCTTCGGCGGTATTGTGAGATGAAGCGGCCCGGACCGACATTACGCGTACGCTTACGCGAGACTGGTTTCACCGTTACGAGCACTCATTGCTTAAAGGTGACTGGCGGGTGTCTGTCTCTCTCACTTTAGCCAAATCAAGTGTGGCTACGCCCGGTCCTTATGAAGGTTAAAACAGCACATACTTGACGAAACATCGTTGTGGTTTTTGTATGCGTAGGTAAGAACGGTTCTTGCTAAGCCCGTAGCAGCCACGTAAAACTTGCAACAACAAAGTAGAGGACGTCTAACTTGTTTTTGCAGGGCATGTTGTGATGTGATATGGTCAAGACATGATGATTTATACGGTGTTGTATGAGATGATCATGTTTTGTAATGTTATCGACAACTGGCAGGAGCCATATGGTTGTCGCTTTATTGTATGAAATGCAATCGCCATGTAATTGCTTTACTTTATCACTAAGCGGTAGCGATAGTCGTAGAAGCAATAGTTGGCGAGACGACAACGATGCTACGATGGAGATCAAGGTGTCGCGCTGGTGACGAAGGTGATCATGACGGTGCTTTGGAGATGGAGATCAAAAGCACAAGATGATGATGGCCATATCATGTCACATATTTTGATTGCATGTGATGTTTATCTTATTATGCTTCTTATTTTGCTTAGAACGACGGTAGCATTATAAGATGATCCCTCACTAAATTTCAAGATATAAGTGTTCTCCCTGAGTATGCACTGTTGCAAAAGTTCGTCGTGCCGAGACACCACGTGATGATCGGGTGTGAAAAGCTCTACGTTCAAATACAACGGGTGTAAGCCAGTTTTGCACACGCAGAATACTCGGGTTAAACTTGACGAGCATAGCATATGCAGATATGGCCTCGGAACACTAGAGACCGAAAGGTCGAGCGTGAATCATATAGTAGATATGATCAACATAAGATGTTCACCATTGAAACTACTCCATCTCACGTGATGATCGGACATGGTTTAGTTGATTTGGATCACGTGATCATTTAGATGACCGGAGGGTTGTCTATCTAAGTGGGAGTTCTTTAATATGATTAAATTGAACTTTAATTTATCATGAACTTAGTCCTGATAGTTTTTGCATATCTATGTTGTTGTAGATCAATGGCCCGTGCTACCGTTCCTTTGAATTTTAATGCATTCCTAGAGAAAGCTAAGTTGAAAGATGATGGTAGCAATTACACGGACTGGGTCCGTAACTTGAGGATTATCCTCATTGCTGCACAGAAGAATTATTTCCTTGAAGCACCGCTAGGTGACAAGCCCCCTCCCGCTAATGTAGACGCTTTGAACGTCTGGCAGTCGCGGTCTGATGACTACACGATAGTTCAGTGTGCCATGCTTTACGGCTTAGAACCGGGACTTCAACGACGTTTTGAACATCATGGACCATATGAGATGTTCCAGGAGTTAAAGTTAATATTTCAAGCAAATGCCCGGATTGAGAAATATGAGATTTCCAATAAGTTCTACAGCTGCAAGATGGAGGAGAATAGTTCTATCAGTGAACACTTGCTCAGAATGTCTGGGTACTACAATCATATGACTCAACTTGGTTGCAAAGTTGACGAGGATAGTGTTATTGATAGAGTTCTTCAATCACTGCCACCAAGCTATAAAGGCTTCGTGATGAACTATAATATGCAAGGGATGCAAAAGACAATTCCCGAGCTCTTCGCTATGCTTAAGGCTGCGGAGGTAGAAATCAAAAAGGAGCATCAAGTGTTGATGGTTAACAAGACCACTAGTTTCAAGAAAAAGGGCAAGGGAAAGAAGGGGAACTTCAAGAAGAATAGCAAGACAGTTGCTACTCCCACGAAGAAACCCAAGTCTGGAGCCAAGCCTGAAACTGAGTGCTTCTACTGCAAGGGGACTGGACACTGGAAGCGGAACTGCCCCAAGTATTTGGCGGATAAGAAGGATGGCATGGTGAATAAAGGTATATGTGATATACATGTTATTGATGTGTACCTTACTAATGCTCGTAGTAGTACCTGGGTATTTGATACCGGTTCGGTTGCTAATATTTGTAACTCGAAACAGGGACTACGGATTAAACGAAGATTAGCTAAGGACGAGGTGACGATGCGTGTGGGAAATGGTTCCAAAGTCGATGTGATCGCCGTCGACACGCTACCTCTACATCTACCTTCGGGATTAGTTTTAGACCTAAATAATAGTTATTTGGTGCCAGCGTTTAGCATGAACATTATATCTGGATCTTGTTTGTTGCGAGACGGTTATTCATTTAAATCAGAGAATAATGGTTGTTCTATTTTTATGAACAATATCTTTTATGGTCATGCACCCTTGAAGAGTGGTCTATTCTTATTGGATCTCAATTGTAGTGATACACATATTCATAATATTGAAACCAAAAGATGCAAGGTTAATAATGATAGTGCAACTTATTTGTGGCACTGCCGTTTAGGTCATATTGGTGTAAAGCGCATGAAGAAACTCCATAGTGATGGACTTTTGGAATCACTTGATTATGAATCACTTGGTGCTTGCGAACCATGCCTCATGGGCAAGATGACTAAAACTCTGTTCTCCGGAACTATGGAGCGAGCAACAGATTTGTTGGAAATCATACATACTGATGTATGTGGGCCAATGAGTATTGAAGCTCGCGGCGGGTATCGTTATTTTCTGACCTTCACTGATGATTTGAGCAGATATGGGTATATCTACTTAATGAAGCACAAGTCTGGAACATTTGAAAAGTTCAAAGAATTTCAGAGTGAAGTAGAAAATCATCGTAACAAGAAAATAAAGTTTCTACGATCTGATCATGGAGGAGAATATTTGAGTTACGAGTTTGGTCTTCATTTGAAACAATGTGGAATAGTTTCACAACTCACGCCACCCGGAACACCACAGCGTAATGGTGTGTCCGAACGTCGTAACCGTACTTTATTGGATATGGTGCGATCTATGATGTCTCTTACCGATTTACCACTATCGTTTTGGGGTTATGCTTTAGAGACAGCTGCATTCACATTAAATAGGGCACCATCTAAATCCGTTGATACGACACCTTATGAACTATGGTTTGGCAAGAAACCAAAGTTGTCGTTTCTTAAAGTTTGGGGTTGCGATGCTTATGTGAAAAAGCTTCTACCTGATAAGCTCGAACCCAAGTCGGAGAAATGTGTCTTCATAGGATACCCAAAAGAGACTGTTGGGTACACCTTCTATCACAGATCCGAAGGCAAGATATTCGTTGCTAAGAATGGATCCTTTCTAGAGAAGGAGTTTCTCTCGAAAGAAGTGAGTGGGAGGAAAGTAGAACTTGATGAGGTAATTGTACCTTCTCCTGAATTGGAAAGTAGTACATCACAGAAAATTGTTCCAGTGATTCCTACACCAATCAGTAAGGAAGTTAATGATGATGATCATAAAATTTCAGATCAAGTTTCTGCTGAACGTCGTAGATCAACCAGAGTACGTTCCGCACCAAAGTGGTACGGCAACCCAGTTCTGGAAATCATGTTACTAGACCATGATGAACCTACGAACTATGAGGAAGCGATGATGAGCCCAGATTCCGCAAAATGGCTTGAGGCCATGAAATCTGAGATGGGATCCTTGTATGAGAACAAAGTGTGGACTTTGGTTGACTTGCCCGATGATCGGCAGGCCATCGAAAATAAATGGATCTTCAAGAGGAAGACCGACGCAGACGGTAATGTTACTGTTTACAAAGCTCGACTTGTTGCGAAAGGGTTTCGACAAGTTCAAGGAGTTGACTACGATGAGACTTTCTCACCTGTAGCGATGCTTCAGTCTGTCCGAATCATGTTAGCAATTGCCTCATTTTATGATTATGAAATCTGGCAAATGGATGTCAAAACTGCATTCCTGAATGGATATCTCAAAGAAGAGTTGTATATGATGCAACCAGAAGGTTTTGTCGATCCAAAAGGTGCTAACAAAGTATGCAAGCTCCAGCGATCCATCTATGGACTGGTGCAAGCATCTCGGAGTTGGAATATACGCTTTGATGAGGTGATCAAAGCATATGGTTTTATACAGACTTTTGGAGAAGCCTGTATTTACAAGAAAGTGAGTGGGAGCTCTGTAGCATTTCTAATATTATATGTGGATGACATATTATTGATTGGAAATGATATAGAATTTCTGGATAGCATAAAAGGATACTTGAATAAGAATTTTTCAATGAAAGACCTCGGTGAAGCTGCTTATATATTAGGCATCAAGATCTATAGAGATAGATCAAGACGCTTAATTGGACTTTCACAAAGCACATACCTTGATAAGATTTTGAAGAAGTTCAAAATGGATTAGTCAAAGAAAGGGTTCTTGCCTGTATTACAAGGTATGAAGTTGAGTAAGACTCAATGCCCGACCACTGCAGAAGATAGAGAGAAAATGAAAATCATTCCCTATGCCTCAGCCATAGGATCTATCATGTATGCAATGCTGTGTACCAGACCTGATGTGTGCCTTGCTATAAGTCAAGCAGGGAGGTACCAAAGTAATCCAGGAGTGGATCACTGGACAGCGGTCAAGAACATCCTGAAATACCTGAAAAGGACTAAGGATATGTTTCTCGTGTATGGAGGTGACAAAGAGCTCGTCGTAGACGGTTACGTCGATTCTAGCTTTGACACTGATCCGGATGACTCTAAGTCACAAACCGGATATGTATTTTTATTGAAAGGTGGAACTGTCAGTTGGTACAGTTCCAAGCAGAGCGTCGTGGCGGGATCTACGTGTGAAGCGGAATACATAGCTGCTTCGGAAGCAGCAAATGAAGGAGTCTGGATGAAGGAGTTCATATCCGATCTAGGTGTAATACCTAGTGCATCGGGTCCAATGAAAATCTTTTGTGACAACACTGGAGAAATAGCCTTGGCGAAGGAATCCAGGTTTCACAAGAGAACAAAGCACATCAAAAGACGCTTCAATTCCATCCGCGATCTAGTCAAGGAAGGAGACATAGAGATTTGCAAAATACATACAGATCTGAACGTTGCAGACCCGTTGACTAAGCCTCTTCCACGGGCAAAACATGATCAGCACCAGGACTCCATGGGTGTGAGGATCATCACTTTGTAATCTAGATTATTGACTCTAGTTCAAGAGGGAGACTGAAGGAAATATGCCCTAGAGTCAATAATAAAGATGTTATTTGTATTTCCTTATATCATGATGAATGTCTTTTATTCATGCTAGAATTGTATTAACCGGAAACTTAGTATATGTGTGGATACATAGACAAAACAGTATGTCCCTATTATGCCTCTACTAGACTAGCTCATTGATCAAAGATGGCTATGTTTCCTAGCCATAGACATGAGTTGTCATTTGATCAACGGGATCACATCATTAGGAGAATGATGTGATGGACTAGACCCATCCGTTAGCATAGCACTATGATCGTTTAGTTTTACTGCTATTGCTTTCTTCATGACTTATACATGTTCCTATGACTATGAGATTATGCAACTCCCGAATACCGTAGGAACACCTTGTGTGCTATCAAACGTCACAACGTAACTGGGTGATCATAAAGATGCTCTACAGGTGTCTCCGAAAGTATTCGTGGTGTTGGCATAGATCAAGATTAGGATGTGTCACTCCGAGTGTCGGAGAGGTATCTCTGGGCCCTCTCGGTAACACACATCATAATAAGCCTTGCAAGCAAAAGACTAATGAGTTAGTCACGAGATGATGTGTTACGGAACGAGTAAAGAGACTTGCCGGTAACGAGATTGAACTAAGTATAGAGATACCGACGATCGAATCTCGGGCAAGTAACATACTGATGACAAAAGGAACAACGTATGTTGTTATGCGGTTTGACCGATAAAGATCTTCGTAGAATATGTAGGAGCCAATATGAGCATCCAGGTTCCGCTATTGGTTATTGACCGGAGATGAGTCTCGGTCATGTCTACATAGTTCTCGAACCCGTAGGGTCCGCACGCTTAACGTTTGATGACGATCGGTATTATGAGTTTATGAGTTTTGATGTACCGAAGGTAGTTCGGAGTCCCGGATGAGATCACGGACATGACGAGGAGTCTCGGAATGTCCGAGACATAAAGATTGATATATTGGACGACTATATTCGGACACCGGAAGTGTTCTGGAAAGTTTCGGAATTTACCGGAGTGCCGGGGGGTTACCGGAACCCCTCGGGGGATTGGTGGGCCCTGGTGGGCCATAGGGGAGAGAGAGGGCAGCAGCCAGGAGGTGGCGCGCCCCCTCCCTAGGAGGAGTCCGAATAGGACAAGGGAAAGGGGGCGCGGCCCCTCTTTCCCTCTCCCTCTCCCTTTCTTTCCTCCCCCCTTCTTCCTTCTTTGGTAGTTCCTACTAGGAATAGGATTGCAATCCTATTCCTAGTAGGATTGCAGCCCTAGCCGCACCATAGGAGGCCGGCCGGCCCTCCCCCCTTGCTCCTTTATATACGGGGGCAGGGGGGCACCCAAACACACACAAGTTGAGTTGTTCTAGACGTGTGCGGTGCCCCCCTCCACAGAAACACACCTCGGTCATACTGTCGCAGTGCTTAGGCGAAGCCCTGCGCCGGTAGATACATCATATCCGTCACCACGCCGTCGTGCTGACGAAACTCTCCCGTGAAGATCAGCTGGATCAAGATCTCGTGGGACGTCATCAAGCTGAACGTGTGCTGGACGCGGAGGTGCCGTACGTTCGGTGCTTGATCGGTTGGATCGCGAGGAAGTTCGACTACATCAACCGCGTCACTTGACGCTTCCGCTTCCGGTCTACAAGGGTACGTAGATACACTCTTCCCTCTCGTTACTATGCATCTGGTAGATAGATCTTGCGTGATCGTAGGAAAATTTTAAAATACTACGTTCCCCAATAGTGCCCACCTCGTGGCCTCCCGCACCGCCTCTTTGCTCTATAAATACTCAGATATTCTAGAAACCCTAGACGAGTCGACAAAATTCTATTCCAACCGCCGCAAAGTCCAGAACCACTAGATCCAATCTAGACACCATCACAGAGGGGTTCACCATCTCCACTGGTGCCTCTCCGATGATGTGTGACTAGTTCCTTGTAGACCTACGGGTCCGTAGTTAGTAGCTAGATGGCTTCCCCTCTCTCTTTTGATTATCAATACAATGGTCTCTTGGAGATCCATCTGATGTAACTCTTTTGTGGTGTGTTTGTTGGAATCCGATGAACTTTGAGTTTATGATCAGATTTATGTTTTTATATCCATGAAAGTTATTTGAGTCTTCTTTGATCTCTTATATGCATGATTTCTTATAGCCTCGTATTTCTTCTCCGATATTTGGGTTTTGTTTGTCCAACTTGATATATTTATTTTGCAATGGGAAGAGGTGCATTGTAGTGGGTTCGATCTTACGGTGCTTGATCCGAGTGACAGAAAGGGAACCGACACATATGTATCGTTGCTACTAAGGATAAAACGATGGGGTCTATTTCTACATCATGTCATCGTTCTTATTGCATTACTTTGTTTCTCCATGAACTTAATACACTAGATGCATTCTGGATAGCGGTCGATGTGTGGAGTAATAGTAGTAAATGCAGGCAAGAGTCGGTCTACTAATCTTGGACATGATGCCTATATAAAGATCATTGCCTGGATATCGTCATGATTATTTGAAGTTCTATCAATTGCCCAACAGTAATTGTTTTCCCACCATTTGTTATTTTCTCGAGAGAAGCCGTTAGTGAAATCTACAGCCCCCGGGCTTATTTCTCATATTATTTTCCTTTGCGATTTATTTTCCTTTGCTTTTATTTTCAGATCTATTAAACCAAAAACCCAAAAATACCTTGCTGTAATTTATCTTATTTGGCATTCGATCTATCAATATTTATATCTCTCTCACGTCCGTTACCCGAAAGGGATTGACAACCCCTTTTACATGTCGGGTGGCGAGTATTTGTTATTTGTGTGCAGGTGTTGTTTACGTTATGTTCCTTGGTTCTCCTAGTGGTTCGATAACCTTGGTCTCATCACTAAGGGAAATACCTACCGCTGCTATACTGCATCACCCCTTCCTCTTTGGGGAAATACTAACGTAGTTCTAGCACACATCAAATTGAATTTCTGGCGCCGTTGCCGGGGAGCACCTTCAACATATACCAGGTTCCAAATCAGAAATCTCATCTCCTCGCAATTTATATTGTTTGCCATTTGCCTCTCGTTTTCATCTCCCCCACTTCACAAACATTTTCCGTTTTTATTTGCCCTCTTCTATCGTCTGCTTAAGTTTTCTACTTTGTCACCATGGCCGACCTTAAAAATACTAAGGGTTTTCTCGCATGTTTTAGTGCTTTGGATAGCCCCTCTGTCCTCTCCAAGCTCATAAATAAAGATGCTATGGAAAGGCTTACCGGGGTTGTTAAAGAAAATCCTAGCAATTTTGATGAAGATGATCTCGGGATTTTTTCGTTATTTGCTTGAAGAATCTTTGAAAGATTCTTGGGATAGGTTATTGAGAATCCGAGCTAGTTATGTACCCCAATACCAGATAGAGATTTACCTGAAAAGTTTTTATGCTGGCTTGCCTTCTTCCTTGAAACAAGTTTAGGATTCTATATTTGAAAACGGTTTTCTTGGAGGGGACGCCATTGATACTTTTGAAAAGATGAAAACCCTATTTTAGAATCCCAAGGAAAAATATGTTGAATCCACTACCCTTATGTGCTTTTACCAAAATGAAATAATCAAAGAGATGAAGACTAGTCTAGATATAAATTTTCGCAACGTTCTTAATCTTTCATCTACTATTAATGTTCATATGCTTTCACAAAATAGAAAAATAAACACCATTGATAAGAAATTTTCTTTTTGCTTTCAAAAGGGGGCGGGTGAGAAAACTTAGATCTTTGCTTTTTGCCTAGCTAAGGGCGTAAAACGATAGCGCTTGTTGGGGGGCAACCCAACTTGTATATTTTTGCTTTTTGATTTCCTTTCTGTTTTCAATAAAATACCCTCTAGTACCTCTGTTTAGATGTGTTTTTGTGGTTTGAATAAAGGTTTGTGCCAAGCAAAGCCTTAGGATCATGTTGGGTGTTAGTAGATTTCATCTTGCTGAAAAACAGAAACTTTTGCGCTCACGAGAAAAATTCTCATTTTTAACAGAAGAGTGATTTTTGGTTGATTCTTTTTGTAGAAGATTAATATACAAATTTCCCACGTGAACCTATGTTTTTAAAGATTTTTAGAGTAACAAAAGTATTCGAAACTTCCAGATTGCTACAGACTGTTCTGTTTTTTGACAGATTCTGTTTTTATTGTGTTATGTGCTTGTTTTGATGACTTCATGGTTTTCTTTGATGAGTTTTTGCCATAGAAAAGTTGGAATACAGTATATATAATACAAATAAAAAATAATAATTGGTTTTCTACAGTACTTATAGAAGTGATTTGTTTTCTTATACTAATGGATCTCACAAAAGTTTTGTTGAGATTTGTGTGATTGAAGTTTTCAAGTTTTGTGTTATCTTATGATGGATGAAGGAATAAGGAGTAAGAAGAGCCTAAGCTTGGGGATGCCCCGAAATCCCAAGCCATTATCTAAAAGAGAAGCAAGCAACTAAGCTTGGGGATACCCCCGGGTGGCATCCCCTCTTTCTTCTAACGACCATCGGTATTTTACTCGAAACTATATTTTTATTCGTCACATGATATGTGTTTTGCTTGGAGCGTATTGTATGAGATGAGTCTTTGCTTTTTTTAAAGTTATTTATCCTTGTTGTACACACCAATTAGAGAGAGCCAAAATTATGCCATGACTTGTTGGAATAGGTCTTTATGCTTCACTTAAATTTTTATGAGCTATGGATTTGCTCTAGTGCTTCACTTATATCTTTTTGAGCACGGTGTGATTTAGTATTTTTGAAGAAATACTCTCTTGCTTAACTTAGATTTATTTGAGAGTTAGTAAATTTTTAAGAAATTCTCTCTTGCTTCACTTAAATTATTTTGCGAGAAAGAAAAAAATTATGCTCATGATCTTCACTTATATTTGTTTGAGCTTATCAAAAGCAATACATGAAAATTAGTTCCAAAGTGATAGATATGCAAGAAGGATATAATAAAAACTTTCATGAAAATCATTGGACAAAATAAACTTTAATCCTTGTAATAGTTTCGAGACATGATGATGTGATATGTGAGTCATGTTAATGAGTAATTATGCTTTAGTAATAATATTAGTGTTAAAGTTGTGATTCCCTATGCAAGCACGAAAGTCAGTGATCATGCAATGAAATTACATCCTACTTGTGGTGCATTATTCGGTGTTATTTATGCTCAATGCTCTCTTCTGAGATTATTCGTTTCATGGTTGGTCGCTTCCTAGTCTTTTGCTAGCCTTCATTTTGCACTAAGCATGATCACTACTTGTGCATCCAAGATCCTTTATCTCGGTTTTGCCACATGAGTCCACCATACCTACCTATATGCAGTATTCTCTTGCCGTTCTAAGCAAATTTGTATGTGCCATCTCGAATTTTCAAAATAAATTTCCCTTTTGTGTGCCCGTACCGCTCGTGAGGCCGTGAGGGGTGGCCAATATTTTCCATGTTAGATGTGTTATTCTCACGATGAGTGTTTATTCACTTGTCATTGCACGAGAGTAAGGCAAAGGTATTAGGGATGCCGAATCCCAAAATTAAAGACAAATTTACTTTATGTTGTCAAATAATAAATTCCTTGGAAAGTGTTGGTATGGAAGGCAACCGTGGATTCGGCTAGCCATGGCTTGTGAAAGTTTGGTGGAAAAGGAATAAACTTTATTTTATGTTTGGGAACCGCCTATGATATATCTAGCATGGAAAGTGTTGGGAACCTTAAGTCATTTTTGTTGGTGGGAAAAGTATACCTCCCAAAATAATTTTACTCTCAATTTAAGCTTTGAGCTCTGGCACCTCTGCAAATCCCTACTTCCCTCTGCGAAGGGCCTTTCTTTTACTTATGCAATTTTTATTTTTGAATTTGAGTCTCCATCTTCTCTTATAAAGCACCAACTAGGAAACACTGTCATTGTACTTGAGCATTGGGTGTAACTAATATGCGAATGTGTTTCATGAATGGATCAATGGTTAAGCATGATGGGCTAGGGATAACTTATTTTAGCATTGATATTTTGAAAGACATGGGTGTTTGCTGATATGCTTGAGTATTTAAATCTCATGTCAAAACTAGACTATTGCTTTGAACCATATAAAAGTCCAAATTTCCATGCTATAAAGAAAAGAATATGATATGACATGATAGGCAGCATTCCACATCAAAAATTCTGTTTTTATCATTTACCTACTCATGGACGAGCAGGAATTAAGCTTGGGGATGTTGATACGTCTCCAACATATCTATAATTTTTTTTATTGTTCCATGCTGTTATATTTTCATTCTTGGATGTTTTACAATCATTTTATAGTCATTTTATATCAATTCTTCGTACTAACCTATTAACATAGTGCCAAGTGCTAGTTGTTGTTTTATGCATGTTTTCTACTCCCTCCGTCCCAAAATAAGTGACGCAATACAAATGGAGTCCAAACACCGTGAAATATTTTGGAGATTTTTTTTATGGGCTAGAAGACACCCAATGGGCCAGAGCTGCACCTCGGGGGTGCCCCGAGGGGGGCACAACCCACCAGGGCGCGCTAGGCCCCCCTGGCGCGCCCAGGTGGGTTGTGCCCACCTCAGTGGCTGAGGGAGTCCTGGATCGGCGGATCCTCAGGTGGCCGGACAAACTCATGATGGGCCGGACTGGTGGGCCGTGAAGATTATTAACAAAGATCATCTGTCGTATCCGGATAGGACTCATGTATTCATGTATTGACAAGTTTAGGTTCGGGTGTAGATTTTCCTTCCTCTGCAAGATGACATGTACAAACCCTAGGCCCCCTCCGGTGTTTATATAAACCGGAGGATTTTAGTCCGTAGGGGCGAGAACAAAATCATCACAATATCCTCATAGGCTAGACTTAGGGTTTAGCCATTACGATCTCGAGGTAGATCAACTCTTGTATTCATATTCATCCATACTAATATAGCAGGAAGTAGGGTATTACCTCGATCGAGAGGGCCCGAACCTGGGTAAACATCGTGTCCCCAGCCTTCTGTTACCATCGATCCACAAGACGCATAGTTTGGGACCCCCTACCCGAGATCCGCCAGTTTTGACACCGACATTGGTGCTTTCATTGAGATTTCCACTATGTCGTCGACGAAAGGATTGATGGATCGTGTCATCAACTGCAATGGCGACGCCGAGGGAATTTTTTCCTCCTGGCCAACTCTTCGTGTTCGCCGGCTTCACGCTCCGTGCCAACACTGAAGGCCACCTTGAACAGATCAAGAGCTACGCCCCTGGCCATCACGTCAGATTCGGAAGCTTGAACTACATCGTTGATATCCGTGGAGACTTGATCTTCGCCGGATTTGAGCCAACGGAAGCCTCTCTTTGTCACCACGATGATCATGACCTAACTCTGTCATCGGATCAGGAAATAGCGCATGAAATGGTTCTGGCTCTAGGTCCAGAATAGATCGCGTCCCCCTGAGATGGGAAGCTCAACCCCACCACGGGAGCCACAGACTCTACGGCGTTGGAGCCGCGCACGGACCCGACTACAAGTGAGGTATGTGCTACCGGAACCCAGGACTCAACTCCGGTCTCTGATTCCGAATTGGGCATAACTACGCCCTTCAAATCCCATCAGGCACGTATCGCCGAATTCTGTGCTGCAGATATTTTGCAGCACTCACCCCTTGGCGACATGTTAAGGTCGTTAAGATCTCTCTCCTGGGATGAGAGCACACAACCGAATTATATCCGATTCGAACTAGAGGCTGATGGAGAATTTCGTTCCCCACACACCACCCACTTGGTAGCCACGGTTGAAGATCTAACCGATCTACTTATCTACGCTTCCGAAGACTTCGAAGGGATGGACCTCGAAGCTGAAGCGGATCCAGATCAAAGCCGGCCCATAACGGGGCGGTGGAAAGCTATGTCTTCATACGACGTGTACATGGTGGATACACCCAAAGAGGCGGAATGTCAGGCCCAAGATGCGATTCTATCCCGATCACGTGACACTTACATGATTGGGGCACAACCGCATTTCAGGCGCTTAGCAAGATGGATATCATTACATCGTACCATTACATACATACATGGGGGATACAACAATACATACAAGTCACATGAATACAACAACATCAATACAAGGTATCCGACTACGGATACAAACAGGAAAAGAACAACGACATCCATCTGCTATCCCAGGCTGCCGACCCGGAACCTAACCCAAGACTGAAGAAGAAGAAGAAGAAGAAAGAACTCCAACACAACGATCATCGCTCTCACGTCAAGACATCGGAAACCTGCACCTCCAACTGTTGTTGTAGTATCTGTGAGCCACGAGGACTCAGCAATCCCATAACCATGGGTAACAAGACTATCAAAGCTTAATAGGAAGGAAGAGGTAAAGTGGTGAGGTTGCAGCAGCGGCTAAGCAATATATGGTGGCTAACTTACGAGTACAAGAATAAGATGAGCATCTACGCAAGCGGTTGCAAACTAGTAGTGATCGCAAAAGATCAAGAACTACCTACGAGTCAAACATAACCCCACCGTGTTCTCTTCTCAAAGTGAAAAGAAACAGTCACGGTTACTCACATAGTTGTGTTTTTTACTTCGGATCCTCTGTCAAGTTTTCTCCAACCGGACATTAACAAATTCCAATCTGCCACATAACCGCGGGCACGGCTTTCAAAAGATCATAACCCTGCAGGGGTGTCCCAACTTAGCCCATCACAAGCTCTCACGATCAGCTGAAGTGATAAATAGAATATCATCACCCCTTATCTTAGGGAAATCCGATCAGGCTCGGCATCCCGGTGCACAAGACATTTCGACAATGGTAAAACAAGTCCAGCAAGACCTCCCAGCGTGCCGACACCCTGATAGTAGCCGCGCGTATCTCGCCTCAGGCCACGTCCGGATGGGACAAGCTACGAGTAAAACCAGCCCTCGGGTTTCCCCATGGTGACCCCGCAGGTTGCCCGTTTGGGACCAACACCATCAGCACTGCCCCCCCTGCTATGTAGAAGAATCCTCGGGTAGTGCTAACTCCCTATGCAATTTAATTAATTAATTAAGTTGTTATTATGAGCAAATTAAAACCAATGTTGGGCCTTGCTGGAGGAGTTTTATTCAAAGACGAACTGTCAAGGGGTCCCCATATACCCAACCGTGTAAGGAACGCAAAATCAAGGAACATAATGCCGGTTTATCGGCCCCTAAGGTGGCATGAGTGGAACAAAACACCGAGCAAAAGGCCAAGCCTTCTACCCATGCCTAGTATATAAGTGTGTTAATAATAATTATAGATATTGTGATATTCCAACAACAAGTTCCCTCCTGGAACAATCTTCATCTTCACCTACAGCTAACAACGCTATAAGAGGGGCTGAGCAAGCGGGTAACATAGCCAAACAATGGTTTATGCTAGGAGGGTGTCAAAGGTTAGAGGTTTCATGGCAACAAGGAGAGGGGCTGACAATAATGATGGGTAGCGCGACATATAACGATAGCATCGAGACACTAAGCATCGCAATGATAGTAAGGGTATCCAAGGGTATGGTCATCTCGCCTAAGATCCCACAAGGAAGAAGAACGGTTCCATGAAGAAGACGGAGAAGAAGCCTTGCTGAAGAACCACGGGTAGGCGAACGAATCCTCACGATCACAACGGAACAAGCACTAACGAGAAGAAGCAAGCAACACGGTAAACACACAGCACAAGAACATGACAATATGCTACACCAGGTATGATGCAAAACAAGTCTACATATGAAGCACAACAAGGCTATACAGGAAGCACAACATGGCAAGGTAGGAAGCACAGAAAAACAACACAAGTCTATATGATGCAATACATGGCAAGGTATGATGCATGACAAGTCTATACAGGAAGCACAATAGGTCTATACAGGAAGCATAACATGGCAAGGTAGGAAGCACAGAAAAACAACACAAGCCTATATGATGCAATACATGGCAAGGTATGATGCATGACAAGTCTATACAGGAAGCATGAAAAGTCTGTACAGGAAGCATTACATGGCAAGGTAGGAAGCATAGAAAAACAACACAATTTTATATATGATGCAATACATGGCAAGGTATGATGCACTGCAGATGCACTTAGGATGCATTACATGACAACATAGGAAGCACATCAGAACAACGCAAGAACAAGACAATAAGCTCAAGCAAGTAGGATGCAAGACAGATCCATATAGGAAGCACAACATGGCAAGGTAGGAATCACAGAGAAACAACACAAGAAACAACAAGTTTAAATGAGGCCGGAAACTACTTAAGACAAATCCGGTAAGCCCTCATATGCATAGTTGGAAAATAGTCCAGATCTGCACAAACCTTAAGTTAAAGTTGTTAAACAGCAATTTAACATGCACCATCATGATCTACACAGAATTCTAGTCAAGTTTCATATAAAGTTTGTTTAATTCGGAGCTACGGCCTAAAAGATATCAGCAAAACAAGTTAAGCATGGCAACGGTGCAAGATGCACCCAAACATCAAGCAAACTCACTCGAAACATGAAAACAACATGATATTATGATTCTACATGCAAAATCACACAAGTTTCATATAAGGAACACTCAAAACGGAGCAACGGGCTAAAAGATACACATGAAACAAGATATATCAACAAGCTGAAATTAACAGCCACATAGCAACTTTGGAGCAAGATATATATATATGCTACAGCACTTAAACATGATAACAAGAAGCATGGACATGAAGTAGTCATATCCTACAGCAAACAACTCCATTGGAGCATCTCCATAGGAGGCATGGATCAATAGCAACAAGCTACACCATTTTGATCATGACACTAAAAACCTGACAGCAATATTTTATAGCAACTTGGGAGCAAGAAATAAATAAGCTACAGCAGGCCAAATGAGCAAGTGAGGGCATTAATGGATAGACAATAACATATACAACAAGGAATGATCAATGGCCACACCAAAACTAACATGGATTTGCCTAGGGCATCAAGCAAACATAGCATCAGGATATTACAGATTCCAGACTTAGTGAAATTTCACTAAGTGTTAAAAAAGCAATAACAACATGGCATGTTTGCAAGCATGTTTAAGTCAACACAAGGCATCTCATGGAAAGTTAAATGCACCATCTCAAAGACCACATCATGGAGAATCTAAAACATCTAGGCATGTGACATGGGGACAAACACATCAATAGCAATGAGCTCCTCAACTAGGCTTCTCGTAAAAAGTTACAAACCTAACAGCCACATGCACTTTTGCAATAGAGATAAACATGGCAATATGACCTCAAACAAGCATGCTATAGCAACCAACATGTAGAGCATCTCATGATGAACATTTTGACATATCATTTGCATTATTTGGATAAACATGCACCAAGTTATCATATCACAAACATGGCAACAAAATAACAAGTAGCAGCAGTTTATAACAAGTAGCACTCTTGCAACAGATATTAGAGCATCTAGATGAACTCAAATGAGCATGGCACAATGGAACAAAGTGTAGAGCATATCACCACGATCATTTTGACATATAATACACTCAATTTGGACAAATACACACAAAGTTACCACTATGCAAAGATGCAACATAAATGCTGACCGAATAAAAGACTTTGCAGTTTAAGACTCCGGAAAAAACAAAACGAGCGCAGTATAGCTATAGCATGCACGGGCGGGATTTGGGGGTTTCTCACCATGGGCCTGGCCCGGTCGGGGGGAGATGAGGCAGGCCGGCCACTGGCTGGCCTTGGGCGCTGGATGATGGGGCGCCAGCCCACCGGGGCGGCTGGAGGCGGCTGGGCCTCCCGCGGGGCGGGGCCCATCTGGCCGGCTGGAGGCGAGCTGGAGCTGGGGACTGGGCCGGCCCTCGCGGTGGCCCACGCGGAGCGGCTGGGCGGCGTCGTGCTCCTCGCACGCACGCGCAGGAGGCAGGGAGCCATGGCGGCGATCGATCCCGACGGCCGGAGCGGCAAGGACGACCGCCGGCGATGCGGGAATGGCGAGGATAGGCCGGGGATGGGCGCGCGGATCCGGGCCGACGTCGCCGGATCCGACCGGACTTGGGGCGGCGGACGACTGAGCTCCAGGCGGCGGCGCCGCTCCGGCGGGCGGCGGCTAGCCGACCGGAGCTAGGGTGGCGGGGAGAAGCCGGAGCGCGAGGAGGCACGGGGCGCGCGGCTGCTGCGGCCTCGCACCGAGCGGCAGCGGCGTTTGGGCTCGTCGGGCCCGCGATAGGCTCCGCGGGCCCTGGCGGCGGGGTTGGCTGGCTGGCCACGTGGCGGACGCCCGTTGGCTGGAGGTGGCGGCGGCGCTGATGTGGCGGGCGTCGATTGGCTGCGGCGACGTGGAAGGTGGGGATGGACATGTCCAGGCAGAGTGGACATGTCCGGCTGCGCGGGGAGGAGCATTTTTAGGGTTGGATCTGCGCGAAAAATGGAAGGGAGACACATATTTATAGCTAGAGGGAGCTAGGAGTGTCCAAATGAGGAGCTGTTCGCGGCCACATGATCGTGATCGAACGGCCAAGAGCATGGAGGGGTTAGAATGTGCTAGGTGGGCTGTGAGAAAAGGGGTGCTGGGCCAAAAGAGAAGAGGCTTCCGGCGGTTAACACGGTTAACCGTTGGGCTATCAAACGAGCTCTGAATGCGATGAAATATGGCAAACGGCCTGTGTACAATATAATAAGACCACACGCCAAGTTTCCACCCATTCCGAGAACGTTTTTAGGCCACTCACAAAAATAAATATTCGGAGGCGTCGCGGGCGCGTGCAAGTGTGTCTGGGATCAGAACGGACAACGGAGAGGACGAGGGGACTCGGACGGATGCAAGTTTTGAAAACATGCTGATGCAACACATAAGATGACATGGCAAGATGCAACACGCAAGCAGATGACATGGCAACGAAGACGAATAACTGGCTGACACTTGGCGCACCGGTCTCGGGGTGTCACAACACTCCCCTACTAACAAGAGATCTCGTCCCGAGATCTTAGGAACGAGGCGGGAGGGAAAAGGAAGAACACAAGTTCTTTGATGACAAAAGAGCAAACCCAAAGAACTTTGAGAGGTTGAGCCACTTGAAAGAAAGGATACAACGAAGATGAACGAAGTTGCAAAGACTTCGTTAAACAAGAGGAACAAAGAATATGACGAGAATCAAGGAGGTTGAAAGGCATGAAGCAAGAGTTGACAGAATAAGAATGATTTCGCAACCACTCCGGTTAATAAGACATAGAAAAGAATCTCCAAGAAGGAATTCAGGTAGCACTCCGGCTGAAACTGAAAGAAAAAGCACACCGGTTGAACATGAATGGAATAGGACAAGAACTTGAGAAGATGAAACGATACTCGACGAGAGTAACAACACAGAGCCTCCGGAAAAATTGAAATAATGGAATTAAAGGAACGGAGAAGAAGATGACCACTTCCATCACGAAAGGATTGAAAGGGCATCTTCACAAAAAGGCTTGAACGGAGTTGTTGGGAAAATCAACAACAAAATAATAAGCTTGATTTGGACTTATGGAAATCATCCCGAAACTAGAGGTGAATTATGCCTCAACCAAATATTGAATAGATGAGATGAAGGAAGAAATGCAAAACTCCATTTCAAAAAGAATACGGAGAATTATTTGCACTCAAGAGGCAAAAGAATAAGATTGCTTGAGCTGCTCTAGAAGAATTAGATGAACGTTTGAAGAATGAATTAAATGATGTAGAACCACCATGAAGAACTCCGGTATTAAAGGATGATGATATAGAAATGGCTGGTGAAAGGAATAAGATTATAGCCTTGCGGAGATTAGTAAGAACTTCCGAAGAGATAACCGAGAAAATTGAACTCTGGAAAGAAAAGATAAAACACTTGGAACTAGAATTTATTCATCAAGAATAAACTCCGAACGAAGTGTCGGTGTACTAAAGTAGGGGTACCTTAGTATCCCGAACTTGTGCATGGGCAGTTGCAGCGTCCCGTGGCGGGGCTCGCCGCGCGACCGCCAAGGCCCACTGTGGTTCCTTTGGAGCCATTCAAGAACAAAGTATTCAAGTTAAGGAAACAAGGCCCCGGCAATAGGAGCTTGCCGGGAAGGCCACTCAAGGCTTAAGACCACTTCTTGGGCACAAGACCCTGGCGAGGAGAGTTTGCCGGGAAGGCCAAACATGGCATTTCAGGAGGCTTGCCGCGACGCGCCACGCGTCCCGGCAAGGCCCGGAGAGCGACAAGCTTCCGGGCGCGACAAGGTAGCAACCGCGGCAAGGCGCTTGCCGCGGCAAACTTCCACTAGGTACCCGCGCTCCAGCGCATCCATCCACGCGTCGCCCTGGGGCCCTTCCAGGCGCACGTGGCGGAAGGCTGTGCAGCCTGGGGTACACGGTGGCAAGCGGCGATGACAAAGCCACCGTCGTGGCGGACGGTGGCGCCCTGACGGACGCTTTTTACACTGTTTGGGGCGACGGCGACGGGCATTTAATGCCCTTGTCCCCTGCCGTCAGAGTTAGGTGTAGAGCACTATGCAAACACTGTTCCAACTACCACCATTTTTACATTTTTACCCTCATCTGCGTTGCCACCTGTCGGTGACCCCTTTGACCTATAAAAGGAGGCCCATGCGCAACGTAGAGGAGGTTCCGATCATCGATCACTCTCACGCTCGGTACTGTTAGCGATTAGCACTGTAGTTTTTCTCGCTCCCGAGCCCAGAACGCAATAGAAACCAAAGCAGGAGTAGGGTTTTACGCATCCGTGCGGCCCGAACCTGGGTAAACTGCTCGCGTGCTCGCCTCAATCTGCTCTTTGTGCAAACTCCGCCCCCTTGCCGTACCAAAAAGGGGCTCCGGTCCCATAGGTGTTCGTGGGCGATCAGTTTCCCCGACATCTTTGGCGCGCCAGGTAGGGGGAGGCGTTGAGGTTGTGTGAACCTGATCCGGCGTTCACGCGAGCGAAATCTCCACCAACTTCATCGACTTCATCGACATGCCGCCTAAGAAGAAGGCTTCGGAGGCAGCAGGCCCGTCCGCGTCAATCCCGCCACCGCCGGAGCCAACGGCCGGTGGGGTAGACGCCGGCGGAAAGACGAACATCGGTGAGGAAACTCACGGCGCCGCCAAGTCCAAGGATAAGACGGACGACCGGGCGGACTGCAAGACCTCGGCGTCCGTGCATGCACCGCGCCCGTCTCAGGAGGCGCGGGACCGGCAGCGACATGGTACTCAAGGTACCATACGCTTGCTGGGACAAGGTCAAGCTGGCGGGTCCCGGGATGCTCAAGGCCAATATGCGCACCAGCATGCCGGCACGAGCAAGGCTCGGTCGCCGGGACGGGACAATGCTCCTTCTAACGTAGTTAGAAGTCCGAGCATGTCCCGCTCCTTG
Organism: Secale cereale; assembly: GCA_902687465.1. Taxonomy (NCBI): domain Eukaryota; kingdom Viridiplantae; phylum Streptophyta; class Magnoliopsida; order Poales; family Poaceae; genus Secale; species Secale cereale. The sequence goes on from LR738709.1 coordinate 25,314,054, forward strand.
CACCGTTCGCCGCCGTTACCCTCCACTCCAGCGGAAGCTCTAGCTCGAGCTCAGCTACTCCTCGACTTCCCTCCAGCGGCAGACAAGGCCGACGACTGGAGGGCCACCATCCAGAGCCTCATCGCCTTCACCAACAACGATACTCCGCAGCAGCCGACGACATCGCGGCCGCGGCAAGTTAGCCAGGCGCGGACTGATGGCGACAAGACCGCCGGGGGTGCGACCACCGTGCACTCCCCGCCCCGAAGGCCAAAATCGCCGACTCCTCGGATCAACATCGACAACGATTCCACTGCGTCGTCAGATCCACGAACTCGCCGCGATCAGCGCCAAGTCCTAGACGACAGACAGCAAGAGGACGCTCGAACTCGCATCGAGCGTCGAAGAGAAGCACGGCGTCAATCTGACCAGCGCGCTGGGCCCGCTGTCGATATGCAAGCGCCAGGGGGACCAGGCGACCTGCCGTACGCGGCAGGTTGTCTTGCGTTCACTCGTAAGCTGCAGCAAGTCCAGTGGCCCTGCATGAAGAACTTCAAGCCCGACGTACCCGAGAAGTACGACGATAAGACACATCCGTCGGAGTTCCTCAGCATCTACACCATCGCGGTGCAGGCTGCCGGGGGACGAGACGAGAAGATACTCGCAAACTACTTCCCGCTCGTGCTCAAGCCAAACGTCAGATCTTGGCTCATGCACTTGCCGGAGAACTCCATTTCTTCCTGGGCCGACCTATGCCATTAGTTTGTCGGCGCCTTCACAGGTGGCCACAAGCCCCATGGCCAGGAGAGCGATCTTCACATACTCGCCCAGAAGGAAGGAGAGTCCCTGCGAAAGTATATCCAGAGATTCAACCGCGTCCAGCACAACATCCCGGACGTCCACCCTGCCGCGGTTATCAGCGCGTCCCACCAGAACGTGCGTAACCGCAGGATGAGGGAGGAAATGGCGATGTGCAAGATCCGAGACGTCAGTGAGCTTTATGCCCTGGCCAACAAGTGCGCACGCGCTGAGGAGGGGAGGAAACTCCCCGGAGAGGATACTGGAGCAGGGGGATCAGACAGCGAGGATGCCGCCCCAGCAAAGAAGAACCGGCGGTGAAACAACAGGAAGAAAAAGAACAAAGAAGTACTGGTCGTTGAGCAGTCCGGCAAGGAGGCTGGCGCCAAGAAAGCCCAGACTGGTGGCTCCGGCAAGGAGGCTGCCGCTGTGGCGGCCGCCGACAAGCAGGACGGCTCCGACAAGCAGTACTGCAAGATCCACCGCACCAAGGGCCACGACCTCCAGAACTGCAAAAGAGTCGAGTACCTCGTCGAGCAGCAGAAAGCTGAGTACGAGCGACGCGACAAGGAGAAGGCCCAGGGAGGTGGTCGAGAGTCCGGCAAGAAGCATCCTTTGAACGTCCGGGGAGGACGTCGCGGCAAGGCCAAGCAGGGGCAAGGAGATAGACCTCCCCACGGCCGCGACAAGGACGAAGACGAAGACGACGACGAAGACATGGATGACGGAGATAACAGCGAGCAGGAGTTCCAGAAGGCCACAGAGGTTCTGTGCGTTGACGGAGGTGCTTCTCTACATACTTCCCACCGCGAACTCAAGCAATGGGTGCGGGAAGTTAATGCAGCAGAGCCACCCGTCGAGTCGCGCAAACTTCTAAAGTGGTCCAGCACGCCCATCGTCTTTGACATCGAGGACCACCCTGATCGCACAACTGCGGTCGGGTGCTTGCCGATGTTGGTTTCACCAACTATCCGCCACCTCAAAGTCACCAAGATGCTAGTTGACGGCTGGGCCGGCCTGAACTTGATCTCCTCCGCTGTGGTCCGGAAACTCCAGATCCCCGACAGCGAGCTCGAGGAAACCGGCACGTTCCAAGGGATCAACCCGGGAAGGAGCAAGCCGAAGGGGAAGATCACATTGCCAGTGACATTTGGCGGAGAGCTGAACTTCAGGACTGAGAGGATCACCTTTGATGTTGCCGATATTCCATTACCCTACAATGGAATACTTGGCCGTCCAGCGCTCGCCAAGTTCATGGCAGCCTCTCACTATGCCTACAACATGCTCAAGATGCCAGGCCCGATAAGCGTCATCTCTGTCCCCGGCGACAAGAAAGATGCCCTTATCTGTGCCGACAAGATCTACCAGGATGCAGCAGCCGCAACAGATAGCAAAACACTTGCCGCTGAAGCTCCCGGGGGGAAGAACAAGACCAAGTCCGGCAAGAGCTCTGGGGCCCACTCCGGCAAACGCACCTCTTCGGAGTGCTACGCTGCCGTCGAGGACGCACCATCGAGCTCCACCGGCAAGTGCAAGAAGGCAATGGCAGCTCCACCAGAGACAAAGAAGGTGTCCGCCAAGGAGGACGACACTGGTGGTACTTTCACCATCAGTGCCACGCTCGACCCCAAATAGGAAAGCGCGCTCGTTGCTTTCCTGCGGGCGAATGTCGATGTGTTCGCATGGCAACCGTCTGACATCCCCGGTGTTCCCAAGAAAGTAATTGAGCACAAGCTTGTTGTTTGTCCTCACGCGCGGCTCGTCAAGCAGAAGGTTAGAAAACAAGCAGTGGAGCGCCAAGAGTTTATCGCTGAAGAAATCAAGAAGCTGGAAGCGGCAGGCCTTGTCAGAGGTGTACTCCATCCCACGTGGTTGGCCAATCCTGTCGTCGTGCACAAAGCAAATAGGAAGTGGAGGCTTTGTATAGACTTCACCGATGTGAATAAATCTTGTCCCAAAGATCCATTTCCCTTGCCGCGCATTGACCAGATTGTTGACTCCACAGCTGGATGCGAGTTGCTTTCATTTCTTGATGCATATTCAGGATACCACCAGATATTTATGGCTGAAGAAGACGAGGAGAAGACCGCATTCATTACTCCATGTGGCACTTATTGCTTCATACGCATGCCTTTTGGATTGAAGAATGTCGGTTCAACGTTTGCAAGGGTAGTCCATACAGCTTTTGAGCCGCAGATACACAGAAATGTAGAAGCTTACATGGATGATATATTGGTCAAGAGCAAGGACAGGGCTACTCTGATTCAAGATCTAGATGAAACCTTTGCGAATCTGCGCAAGATACAACTCAAGCTCAACCCCGAGAAGTGCGTGCTCGGAGTGTCCTCCGGCAAGCTTCTCGGGTTCTTCGTGTCCCAGAGGGGGATTGAAGCCAACCCCGACAAGATCAAAGCCATCGAGCAGATCGAAGCTCCGAAGCGCGTCAAGGATGTATGAAGGCTTGCCGGCTGCGTGGCTGCTCTCAGCAGGTTCATTTCTAAGTCTGCAGAACGCGCCCTGCCGTTTTTCAAAATCTTGAAAAAGGCAGGTCCTATGAAATGGACTCCGGAGGCGGAAGCAGCGCTGCAAGACTTGAAAAGGTACCTGTGCTCCACTCCAATACTTGTCGCACCTAAGCCACAAGAGAAATTGTTGTTGTACTTAGGAGCAACCAATCAAGTGGTTAGTGCTGCGTTAGTAGCGGAAAGGGAGGCAGATAACGAGCCAACAGCCCCGGCAAGCACGTCCAGCGACAAGCAGGGGGCTTCCCCGACAAGCCCTGGTCCCGACAAGAATGGGTCTGCGCAGATGCAAGAAGAGGTGCGGAAGAAGATGGTGCAGCGCCCAGTTTATTTTGTCAGTTCCCTCTTGCAGGGGGCTAGGTCAAGATACTCTGGGGTGCAGAAGATGCTTTTCGGCCTTCTCATGGCCTCGAGAAAGCTGCGCCACTACTTCCAAGCACATGAGATAACAGTGGTCACTCGTTTTCCGCTGAAGAGGATATTACAAAATCCAGAAGCAACAGGCATGATTGTCGAGTGGGCACTGGAGCTGTCAAGCTTTGGCCTTAAGTTTGAGAGTACTTCAACTATTCAGAGCAGAGCATTGGCAGAGTTCATAGCAGAATGGACGCCAACGCCCGACGAATAGATTCTAGAGACGAGCATCCCCGCCAAAGAAGCAAGCAAAGAATGGATAATGTACTTTGATGTTGCCTTCTCGCTGCAAGGCGCCGGTTCCGGCGTGCTGCTTGTCGCGCCCACCGGAGAGCACCTCAAGTACGTTGTCCAAATGCACTTTCCCAAGGAGCAAGCAACAAACAATACTGCAGAGTATGAAGGTTTGCTTGCCGGCCTCAGAATGGCAGCGGAACTTGGGATCAAGAAGCTGATTGTGCGGGGTGACTCGTAGTTGGTCGTCCGCCAAGTGAACAAGAGCTACCAGAGTCCGTTGATGGAAGCTTACGTCAACGAAGTGAGAAAGCTTGAAGAGCACTTTGAAGGCTTACAGATGGAGCACGTTCCAAGTGCTCAAAACGACATCGCAGATGGCCTGTCAAAGTGTGCTGCACTAAAGCTACCTGTGGAATCGGGGATCTTTGTGCTCAAGCTAACTCAACCATCCGTAACACCATCAGCTGGACAAAGTAAGAAGAGAAAGTTGGTTTCTGGTGACTACTTGCCGGCAGAGCTTCCTGAAGCCGCCGCCAACAAGGTCCCCAAGATCAATGACAAGATTGCTGAGGAGCAGTCTGCTCCTGCAAGCCCAAGGGTTTGTATAGTTGAAGCAGGCGTTCCCGACAAGCTTTGCCCTGGCAAGCTTGCCGGGGAACGTCAAGCTCCGGCTGAGCCGCAGGTTCTAGCCGTGGAAGCTGATGTTCCCGCAGCAGCACAGATGCCTTTAGTCCTTGTTGCTGAGCCGCAGGCCCCAACATGGGCACAGCAGATTGTCCAGTTCCTTCAAATAGGAGAACTTCCCGAAGAGCCAGAAGAAGCAGAAAGAATAACCCGACAGTCAAGTATGTATCAATTTGTTGGCAACGAACTGTACAGAAGAAGACTCAACGGCGTGAAATTGAAGTGTATTCCCCGGGAAGATGGACAGAAGATGTTGGCAGAGATACATGGAGGCATATGTGGTCACCACATTGGCGCAAGAGCACTTGCCGGCAAGGCGTTCCGGCAAGGTTTCTTTTGGCTAGAAGCCCTCCAGGATGCAACTGCACAAGTAACCAAGTGTGAAGCGTGCTAGTTCCATTCCAAACAGATACATCAACCAGCTCAAGCTCTCCAGACGATACCTTTGTCCTGGCCATTTTCGGTCTGGGGGCTCGACATCCTCGGCCCTTTTCCCCGCGCAGCCGGGGGCTTTGAGTACTTGTACGTCGCCATCGACAAGTTCACAAAGTGGCCGGAAGTGGAACCAGTGAGAAAGGTGACCGCACAGTCAGCAGTCAAGTTCTTCAGGTCGATTGTTTGCCGTTTCGAAATCCCTAACAGGATCATCACCGACAACGGCACACAATTCACAAGTCGCACCTTCATGCAGTACGTCCAAGACCTTGGCACCAAGGTCTGCTTCGCTTCTGGCGCTCACCCGAGGAGCAACGGTCAAGCGGAGAGGGCGAACGCTGAAGTGCTGCGCGGACACAAGACAAGAACTTTCGACAAGCTGCGCAAGTGCGGAAGAAACTGGATCGAGGAGCTGCCGGTGGTTCTTTGGTCGATCAGGACGACGCCAAATCGAGCCACTGGACAGACACCCTTTGCTCTTGTCTATGGAGCAGAGGCAGTTCTCCCCACGGAACTCGTATACGGGTCACCTCGAGTGCTCGCTTATGATGAGCTCGAGCAAGAGCAGCTGCGACAAGATGATGCACTGCTCCTTGAGGAAGACCGTCTTCAGGCTGCTGTACGAGCTGCTCGATACCAGCAAGCTTTGCGCCGCTACCATAGCCGCAAAGTTAAATCTAGAAGTCTCGAGGAAGGCGACCTTGTTCTTCGGCGCGTTCAGTCTACCAAGAATTCCAACAAGTTGACGCCGAAGTGGGAAGGCCCTTATCGGGTGAAACAAGTCACAAGGCCCGGCGCTGTCCGCCTTGAGACCGAAGAAGGCTTACCGGTGAGCAACTCCTGGAACATTGAGCATCTTCGCAAATTTTACCCGTAAGGCGCGGTTGCCGTGATCCGCTCCGGCAACCACCTTTTGTACAAGTCTTGCCGCTGTCGCATGTAAACCTTTGTACAAAGCCGGGCGCAGACCCCGTGCATCAGTAAAGCTTATGTGCCTCGCACAACCTGTCAATTCATGCCCTTTTTACTTCCTTGCATGTACTATCTGACACTTTGTGCAGCACCTATCCCCGGTAAGCAATAACGAGCCCTAGAGCTCCATATCTACATTTTCTCTTCTGCTTCCTTTCTCCAGCAGAGGAAGGTCTCCTCGCGCACAAGTTTGCCGGGGGGGGAAGGAAGATAGTGGTATGGACCAGGCGCCGTTCAAGAAAACCCTGCCTTGCCGGGAAGCAAACGACACAAAAGCTAAGATTCCAAAGTTTGAGCGATCAAATTTTTAAATTTTTAAGTTATCTTCCTTGAACGACCTCGTTTAGTATGGAAAACCTGTGCGTGGAGGAACCAACTCGTGGCTAGCCGAGCCCTTACTTTGTTTCGAGCATGCTCAACGACTTAAGTGTGCTGCGACCAATGTCGCACCCTTGCTTCGTTTTCGAATCCGCTCAACAACCTAAGTGTGCTGCGACAAGGTTTTTTGTCGGCAACGACATTGCCAGCAGGCTGCTGAAGTTCCGCACTCAGCGCTCGCGGCAAGGGTCCCTACGCCGGCAAGTTCCCTAAAAGCGTAGGGTAAAAGCATACGAAGCAAGGAATTCAAGTAAAGGAAATAACATTCCGTTAACTACCCAAAATAAAGTTATATTACAAAGCAACTTGTCGCAATGCTAATAAACTATTGTTCATAACGTGGTTGGCAGCGACAAGGAAAGAAGGAAATAAACAGGACTAATCTGCGCGGTCGCCCTCGACCCTCTTGATGCCGCCCACCTTGTTCACGATAGACGTGACAAGGGCCTTGAGCGCCTCCTGGTCAACGTCCGGTGGCAAGGTCCTGAGGACGTTGGTGAGGTTGAGGCCTGGGTTGCGGTGCACTATCTTCATCAACACCTTCTCGAGGGCCCCCGCGCAGAGCCGGCGCGACTCGTCCGCCAGCTGCCTTGGGATCCTTTCCCGGAGCTGCTGGAGGGCCGGCGCCACTCCCCTGAAGAACAAACTCAGCTTGGCGCTGTGAGGGAGATTCTCGTCGATGGAGTACCCGAGGTGCTCCGCCAGCTCCTTGTCGACGTCGGCAGCGGCGGCAACAAGACCCTCTGTCCAGTGCTCCACCGTCAGCCTGAAGTTGTTTTGGGAGAGAGCGACGCTGTCCAACAGTGCCTTCTCGGCCCTGACCTCCCCCTTCAGATTCGTCTCCCGCTCTCTGGCGCCGTCAAGCGTTGTGGTGAGGGTGGACAGCTTCAACTCCAGGTCGGCGATGGAGTCCTTGGCGACGGCGAGCTCCTTGCCCTTGTCGGAGAGGCGGACCTGCAGCTCAAAGTGGCTGTGGGCGTCCTTCTCCCTCTCAAGCACAAGTGCGGCAACCTTCTCTTCGCTCGTCATCAAGTTGGCCTCCAGTTGCGCCACCCTCGCCTCCAAGTCCCTCTTGGCGGTCTCGGCAGCCGCAGCAGCATCCTTTGCTTCCTGCAGGGCTCTGCCAAGAGACTGTTCACGCGCGGCAAGCTCGTCCTCATGGCTGTCGAGGTCGACCTTCCGCTGCGTCAATTCGCCTTCTCGCCGGGACAACTCCTCGGCGGCGAGCCGTTGCTGCTCCTCTGCCTCAGCCTTCTCCAGAATGAAGGCCTGATGCGCCTCTGCGAGCTGCTCTCGCTCCTCCGCCAAGGATCGGAGAGCAGCTTGGTTGCTGGCTCGGAGCTCTTCGGCGTGTTTCTCCAAGTCGACGCCCGCCTTGGCGGCCAGAGCCTCTCGGGACTCCAGCTTGGCTTGCCGTGCGCGGTATAAAGCCAGAAGCCTGCGCAGCAGTCGCTCCTCCTCGGGCTCGCTGCTACTGCTTGGCGCGTCGACGAACTTCAACCCGGCGGAGGCGAGGACCTCCCCGTCGAAGACCTCTCCCTCCGCAGGCGCCCTTGACATGGACGCCCACGGGAGCTGGATGAAGACTCCGTTGCCGGCCTCCAGATAGGCGCCTGGCGCGGCTGTGGCAGCGGAGGGGCCGGCAGCCAGTGCAGCGCTTGATGCTCCTGCGGCCTCAGGGCTGTCAGTGCGACTGCCGGTCCCCTCCTCAGCTGCCGCGCCAGCGGCCTTGGCTGCCTCTTCGTGGGCGGGCTTGTCAGCGCCGGCCGCCCCTTCAGTGGCTGCGGCGTCGCCGGTGTTGCCACGCGCGTCCTCCTCGACGGCGACCTCCGTCTCCATGGGCTCGGCTGCGGACGGGTCTGACAGAAGAAAAGAAGAAGAAAGAAAGATAGTCAAGCAAATATCCAAAAAAAGGAAGAAAATCACAAGGAGAAAAGTCCAAGGTTTTACCTGCACGGGCCTCCTCTTCGGTGGGATTCCTTGCCGGGGAGTTCTCCCTCGGCGGCGTGGTGGTAGCTCCCGCCGGCGGAGGGCCGCTGGCGCCGTCCCTTGGCGGCGTACTTGCCCTTGGCGGAGTACTTGCCCTTGACGGAGTACTCGCCCTTGGCGGAGTACTCGCCCTTGGCGGGGTGCTCACCCTTGGCGGCGTACTCGTCCTTGGCGGAGTGACCTCCCTTGCCGGGGAGCTTCCCCTTGGCGGTGCGGTCGAGACATGCGGCGCGTCGGGGGCGGTCTCCTGGCGCTCCTGATGCTGTTGCTCCGTTTCTGCATAAGTCAACAAACAAAACATCAACAAAAATAGAACTCCCACGCGCGCCCGACAAGCGGAAAGTGGACGAAAGACTTACGCTGGGGGCTGCGCTGGGGGCTGCTCTGGAGAACGGCTGTCGGGTCCGACAAGCTTGCCGCAGGCGCACCCCCTGCTGCTGCGGCGGGCTCGTCCTCGAGGACGATCACCGGAACCTTGGCCCTCTTCGCCGCCCTCTGGGCCAAGGTTCTGAAAGGAAGACAAGATCAGAATCAGGCGAAAGAGATACAAGACAAGAAAACCAAAGAGAAATAAGAAATCGCGAAGACTTACTCTTCTTCCTCCTCGTCGTCGGAGCTGAGCGCCGAGAAATCAAAGTCCGGCTCGTGCGTCCCGGCGCGAGGAGCTGGGGGAGTGGGCTCCCTTGGCCGCTTGGCGGGAGCAGGGGCGGCGGTCTGAGAAGACCCCTCTCCGGTTGTCGCCGAGGCACGGGGGGCGAAAAGAGCAGTGGAGCCTGTCCGGGAAGATCCCCCTCCAGCTGCCGTTGAAGCGCGAGGCACTCCCTTGGCGGCCTGGCTCGTCGCGGTGGCGCGTGTCGGGCGGCACTGCGGCTGCTGGCCCGCCTGCCGCCCCGCCACGTCGGCGGCCTTGCGGAGGCGCCTCCTTGTCTGAGCTGGAGGACTTGCTGGAGGTGGCGAGCTGCCCGACGAGGAGGATGAGGAGTCGAGGTTCAGCGAGCCGCCTGAGTCTTCGGCGGGATCGCTTGACCCGACGCCCTGCTCGGCGGGCCCGCTCGACTCGGCACCTTGCTCGATGGGCTCGCTTGTCTCGGCGAGTCGCCCGGCAAGCTTTCCCGCTTTGCGGAGCTCTTCCTCCTCGGCAAGACTTACCGCCTCCGCTGCCTCTGCCTCCTCCACAGTATATCCAAACTCGCCTGCGGCCCTGGCTGCAGCTGCCTCCTCCAACCTGGTGGCAATATATGCCATCTCATGGTCGGTGGTGTCGCGGGCGAGGCCCCTCTTCTCGTCGGCGTCGATCGGCAACTCCACCAGGTTGTCGAAGAACGTCTGCACGGCTTCGTCGGAAGGTTCCCGCCAAGTGGGGTCGATCCCGTGGGAATCGCACAACGGCATCGCCGCGCGGACGGCACTGAGCGCCGAGCTATTGCACAATGGAACTACACCCGGCGGCAACGCAAACCACTCCGGATGGGCGGAGTCGTACTTGAATAGCGCTTGGAGCATTGCGTTGAGCTCCAAGACAGTGAAGTTGTAATTGAGGCCCGGGCGCAGCCTCATGATGTATGCCGCATTCTCGAACTCCCAAGCAGCCCTCTTCCTCTCCTGCAAGGGAGCGATGCGGCGGCGGAGGAAATCTGCCCCGACGGCACCTACAGTAAGCTTGGCTTGCCGGAGGCGAAGAATCCGAGTGGTGGCTATCTTCAGCTTGTCGTCCTCAGGGGCCAGGTCACTCCAGTCATTGCCGCATACTACTGCGACTTGGCGCCGGGAAGTGAACTGCTGCGGGTCATCCTCCATAATCCAACACCAGTTAGCCCTCCACTCGTCCCATTTGCCGCGGAGCTCCCCCGTCAAGTAAGCCTCTTTCTTATGGAGCCTAAAGATCCATGAGATTCCGCCAGACAGAGGTGACCCTGACTCGACTCGAGGTATGAAATAATGGCGGAAAAGAGCTACATTGGGGTAAACTCCGACAAAATTTTCGCACAGATGTGCGAAAATGGCCATGGTCAAGACGGCGTTTGGGGTGAAGTCAAGGAGGTGAAACCCGTAGGTATTCATGATATCACAGAAGAACTCCGAGAAGGGCGGGCAGAGCCCGTAGTAGAAGAACAGAGCAAAAAAGGCATAGCCACCCGGGAACATCTCGCAGGCCACGGCGGGGAGTACCTTGGTGCGCTGATGCGCCTTTGTCTCCCTCGACCAGACGAGGTAGAAGGTGTCTTTCAGCTCCTCCGCGTCAAACCTCGGCGGGAAGACCGCCATCTTCTTCCGCATTGCCACTAGCCGCTGCGCCTTGGCGGACTTCGCGGCCTTCGCCTTATCGCCCTTCGGGGCCATGGCGGGGACGGTGAGGGAAGTCGACGGCGCTGGTGATGCTGGCGGCGGCGGAGGGGGGCGGAACGCTGCGCTCTTTCGACCTTCGGGGAGGAAGGGAGCGGCGGGGGTTTCTGGAGGATGAAGAAGCAACGGGCGAATGGAAGGGAACGCCCCTGTTTCCCCTGCTTTTAAGGGGGGAGAGGGGGGCGTTCCGCATTTCCCCATTAAAGAAACATGCCACGATCTCTCCCACGGCGCCGCGATTGACGCGTGCCGTTAGGGAGGGGCGCGGTGGATACGGAGTGGGATACGGCGTGTCGCGGGCCACGCGTGCCCGTGCACTCTTTTGGGCCTGGCCCAACAGCGCTCGGCACCGTGTATGGCCCAGGCCCGGGGGCTCCTGTCGGTGTACTAAAGTAGGGGTACCTTAGTATCCCGAACTTGTGCACGGGCAGTTGCAGCGTCCCGTGGCGGGGCTCGCCGCGCGACCGCCAAGGCCCACTGTGGTTCCTTTGGAGCCATTCAAGAACAAAGTATTCAAGTTAAGGAAACAAGGCCCCGGCAAGAGGAGCTTGCCGGGAAGGCCACTCAAGGCTCAAGACCACTTCTTGGGCACAAGACCCTGGCGAGGAGAGTTTGCCGGGAAGGCCAAACATGGCATTTCAGGAGGCTTGCCGCGACGCGCCACGCGTCCCGGCAAGGCCCGGAGAGCGACAAGCTTCCGGGCGCGACAAGGTAGCAACCGCGGCAAGGCGCTTGCCGCGGCAAACTTCCACTAGGTACCCGCGCTCCAGCGCATCCATCCACGCGCCGCCCTGGGGCCCTTCCAGGCGCACTTGGCGGAAGGCTGTGCAGCCTGGGGTACACGGTGGCAAGCTGCGATGACAAGGCCACCGTCGTGGCGGACGGTGGCGCCCTGACGACACTGTTTGGGGCGACGGCGACGGGCATTTAATGCCCTTGTCCCCTGCCGTCAGAGTTAGGTATAGAGCACTATGCAAACACTGTTCCAACTACCACCATTTTTACATTTTTACCCTCATCTGCGTTGCCACCTGTCGGTGACCCCTATCACTCTCACGCTCGGTACTGTTAGCGATTAGAACTGTTGTTCTTCTCGCTCCCGAGCCTAGAACGCAATATAAACCAAAGCAGGAGTAGGGTTTTACGCATCCGTGCGGCCCGAACCTGGGTAAACTGCTCGCGTGCTCGCCTCGATCTGCTCTTTGTGCATCCTCCGCCCCCTTGCCGTACCGAAAAGGGGCTCCGGTCCCATAGGTGTTCGTGGGCGATCAGTTTCCCTGAGACGAAGGAATTAAGTCAACTCGATGAAAAGAATAAGAATTATGTTATGCTTATCCTCCACCAATTAAATTGATGAAAACAATGGATTCACATATTACTTATTCTCGTTGAAATTGATTAAAGAGGGATATCTCGCGAACTTGCGAAATCTTTATGAACCACCGGTAAGATTGGAATAAAATGAATGGATTGATATGATAACGCCGGAAAAGAACTCTTGAGCGAACCACCGGGAAGAATTAAAATCGAGTGAAGAACGAGAATGACCATCGTAAGTAATGAACTTGAACGATGCAAGAGGACAAACCACCGTGAAGAATTGAGATTGAGTGAACACAAGAGAATGAATCTCCGGGAAAATAAAGCACTTGGGGAATTTAAAATGACGAGAACGAAGAGATCGCGAACTGATTAAAGAATGCTTGAACGAAGGACCGGAAGAATGTGAGACGAACGAAGAGGCATCAATGAAGAATATATGGAGGACGAAGTTGAAAACTGAGAACGAATAAATCTTCTGAAATGATGGCCTTCAGAGGAACACAAAGAAAGAATTCAAGAACTACTCCGGATGAATGAAAGAAGAAAAGGTTGAAGCCACGATGAAAACAATTAAAAGCGATCTTGGAGAAAGCGTATGACTGATGGAATCCATACTTACGTCACACTTGAAAAGAATTTTGGAACACTCCGGGAAATAAAAGAGTCAGGTAAGATCCTGGGAAAGACCTGTGGGTTATGAGCCCACCGAAGAGAAAACACCGTTGGAAGGATTTAGAAGGAGATAATGCACCGGAACAATTGAAAAACTCGAATGAGGTGACAACCTCAAATTAATTGGAACACAGACGAATCTGCTGAGATTTCTACGGAACTCCGGAATAATTAAATGACAAAAGACAAACAAGCAAGAGGAAACATCTGAGCCGAGGGAAAAGAATATGAACAACACCGAATACTTGAGTTGAATCCACTGGAACAGAAGAAGAGGTGAAGAATATCAAACGAGAGGAGAATTCATCTGAGAAGAAAACAGAAGAATGATGACGAGCTAGACGAGAATTCACCGGTTGAAATAACTGAGGAAAGAATGCAAAGGATTCACACGAGTAGGATGGATACCCGATTAAGGAATCCGGCTCCGAGAAGCAAAAGGGTGGGCGGGTGGGAAAAAGAAAGACCACAACGAACAGGGAAAACACCGTCGGTTAAAAAGAACCGAGGGTTGAACTTGCAAAGAAGAAGACGGTTGAATCCACTTGACGAGAGATGCACCAGATGAAAGAACTAACAACGCGACGAATGAAAACTAACCACGCGATCCTAAAAAAAATTTGAAGGGGAAGAGGGGTAATTCAAAATAACTACATCAGGATTCCTCACCAGAGCGACGAAGGGGCAGGGGAGTAAAAAGAATTCCTACTCTTCGATATAACTAGAATCCGAAAAAGTTTTCTGCTAGACTCAACGACGGCCAAACTACGATCAATCAAGGGGGCTCCTAAGGTCGGTCGAGGCTCTGATACCAACTTGTCAGGCCCAAGATGCGATTATATCCCGATCACGTGACACTTACATGATTGGGGCACAACCGCATTTCGGGCGCTTAGCAAGATGGATACCATGCCATCATACCATTACATACATACATGGGGGATACAACAATACATACAAGTCACATGAATACAACAACATCAATACAAGGTATCCGACTACGGATACAAACAGGAAAAAGAACAACGACATCCATGTGCTATCCCAGGCTGCCGACCCGGAACCTAACCCAAGACTGAAGAAGAAGAAGAAGAAAGAACTCCAACACAACGATCATCGCTCTCACGTCAAGACATCGGAAACTTGCACCTGCAACTATTGTTGTAGTATCTGTGAGCCACGAGGACTCTGCAATCCCATAACCATGGGTAACAAGACTATCAAAGCTTAATGGGAAGGAAGAGGTAAAGTGGTGAGGTTGCAGCTGCGGCTAAGCAATATATGGTGGCTAAATTACGAGTACAAGAATAAGATGAGCATCTACGCAAGCGATCGCAAACTAGTAGTGATCTCTAAAGATCCTGAACTACCTACGAGTCAAACATAACCCCACCGTGTTCTCTTCTCAAAGTGAAAAGAGACAGTCATGGTTACTCACACAGTTGTGTGTTTTACTTCGGATCCTCTGTCAAGTTTTCTACAACCGGACATTAACAAATTCCAATCTGCCACATAACCTCGGGCACGGCTTTCAAAATATCATAACCCTGCAGGGGTGTCCCAACTTAGCCCATCACAAGCTCTCACGATCAGCTGAAGTGATAAATAGAATATCATCACCCCTTATCTTAGGGAAATCCGATCAGGCTCGGCATCCCGGTGCACAAGACATTTCGACAATGGTAAAACAAGTCCAGCCAGACCTCCCGGCGTGCCGACACCCTGATAGTAGCCGCGTGTATCTCGTCTCAGGCCACGTCTGGATGGTACAAGCTACGAGTAAAACCAGCCCTCGGGTTTCCCCAAGGTGGCCCCGCAGGTTGCCCGTTTGGGACCAACACCATCAGCACTGCCCCCCCTGCTATGTAGAAGAATCCTCGGGTAGCGCTAACTCCCTATGCAATTTAATTAATTAATTAAGTTGTTATTATGAGCAAATTAAATCCAATGTTGGGCCTTGCTGGAGGAGTTTTATTCAAAGACGAACTGTCAAGGGGTCCCCATATACCCAACCGTGTAAGGAACGCAAAATCAAGGAACATAATGCCGGTTTTTCGGCGCCTAAGGTGGCATGAGTGGAACAAAACACCGAGCAAAAGGCCATGCCTTCCACCCATGCCCAGTATATAGGTGTGTTAATAATAATTATAGATATTGTGATATTCCAACAACAAGTTCCCTCTTGGAACGATCTTCATCTTCACCTGCAGCTAACAACGCTATAAGAGGGGCTGAGCAAGCGGGTAACATAGCCAAACAATGGTTTATGCTAGGAGGGTGTCAAAGGTTAGAGGTTTCATGGCAACAAGGAGAGGGGCTGACAATAATGATGGGTAGCGCGACATATAACGATAGCATCGAGACACTAAGCATCGCAATGATAGTAAGGGTATCCAAGGGTATGGTCATCTTGCCTGAGATCCCGCAAGGAAGAAGAACGGTTCCGTGAAGAAGACGGAGAAGAAGCCTTGCAGAAGAACCACGGGTAGGCGAACGAATCCTCACGATCGCAACGGAACAAGCACTAACGAGAAGAAGCAAGCAACACAGTAAACACACAGCACAAGAACATGACAATATGCTCAACCAGGTATGATGCAAAACAAGTCTACATATGAAGCACAACAAGGCTATACAGGAAGCACAGCATGGCAAGGTAGGAAGCACAGAAAAACAACACAAGTCTATATGATGCAATACATGGCAAGGTATGATGCATGACAAGTCTATACAGGAAGCACAACAGGTCTATACAGGAAGCATAACATGGCAAGGTAGGAAGCACAGAAAAACAACACAAGTCCATATGATGCAATACATGGCAAGGTATGATGCATGAGAAGTCTATACAGGAAGCACGACAAGTCTGCACAGGAAGCATTACATGGCAAGGTAGTAAGCACAGAAAAACAACACAAGTTTATATATGATGCAATACATGGCATGGTATGATGCACTGCAGATGCACTTAGGATGCATTACATGACAACATAGGAAGCACATCAGAACAACGCAAGAACAAGACAATAAGCTCAAGCAAGTAGGATGCAAGACAGATCCATATAGGAAGCACAACATGGCAAGGTAGGAAGCACAGAGAAACAACACAAGAAACAACAAGTTTAAATGAGGCCGGAAACTACTTAAGACAAATCTGTTAAGCCCTCATATGCATACCAGATCTGCACAAACCTTAAGTTAAAGTTATTAAACAGCAATTTAACATGCACCATCATGATCTACATGGAATTCTAGTCAAGTTTCATATAAAGTTTGTTTAATTCGGAGCTATGGCCTAGAAGATATGAGCAAAACAAGTTAAGCATGGCAACGGTGCAAGATGCACCCAAACATCAAGCAAACTCACTCGAAACATGAAAACAACATGATATTATGATTCTACATGCAAAATCACACAAGTTTCATATAAGGAACACTCAAAACGGAGCAACGGGCTAAAAGATACACATGAAACAAGATATTACAACAAGCTGAAATTAACAGCCACATAGCAACTTTGGAGCAAGATGTATATATGCTACAGCACTCAAACATGATAACAAGAAGCATGGACATGAAGTATACATATCCTACAGCAAACAACTCCATTGGAGCATCTCCATAGGAGGCATGGATCAATAGCAACAAGCTATAACATTTTGATCATGACACTAAAAACCTGACAGCAATATTTTATAGCAACTTGGGAGCAAGAAATAAATAAGCTACAGCAGGCCAAATGAGCAAGTGAGGGCATCAATGGATAGACAATAACATATACAACAAGGAATGATCAATGCCCACCCCAAAACTAACATGGATTTGCCTAGGGCATCAAGCAAACATAGCATCAGGATATTACAGATTCCAGACTTAGTCAAATTTCACTAAGTGTTAAAACAGCAATAACAACATGGCATGTTTGCAAGCATGTTTAAGTCAACACAAGGCATCTCATGGAAAGTTAAATGCACCATCTCAAAGACCACATCATGGAGAATCTAAAACATCTAGGCATGTGACATGGGGACAAACACATCAATAGCAACGAGCTCCTCAACTGGCATCTCGTAACAAGTTACAAAACCTAACAGCCACATGCACTTTTGCAACAGAGATAAACATGGCAATATGAACTCAAACAAGCATGCTATAGCAACCAACATGTAGAGCATTTCAAGATGAACATTTTGACATATCATTTGCATCATTTGGATAAACATGCACCAAGTTATCATATCACAAACATGGCAACAAAATAACAAGTAGCAGCAGTTTATAACAAGTAGCACTCTTGCAACAGATATTAGAGCATCTAGATGAACTCAAATGAGCATGGCACAATGGAACAAAGTGTAGAGCATATCACCATGATCATTTTGACATATCATACACTCAATTTGGACAAGTACACACAAAGTTACCACTATGCAAAGATTCAACATAAATGCTGACAGAATAAAAGACTTAGTAGTTTAAGACTCCGGAAAAAACAAAATGAGCGCAGTATAGCTATAGCACGCACGGGCGGGATTCGGGGGTTTCTCACCATGGGCCTGGCCCGGTCGGGGGGAGATGAGGCAGGCCGGCCACTAGCTGGCCTTGGGCGCTGGATGATGGGGCGCCAGCCCACCGGGGCGGCTGGAGGCGGCTGGGCCTCCCGCGGGGCGGGGTCCATGTGGCCGGCTGGAGGCGAGCTGGAGCTGGGGACTGGGCCGGCCCTCGCAGTGGCCCACGCGGAGCGGCTGGGCGGCGTTGTGCTCCTCGCACGCACGCGCAGGAGGCAGGGAGCCATGGAGGCGATTGATCCTGACGGCCGAAGCGGCAAGGACGACACCCGGCAATGTGGGAACGGCGAGGGTAGGCCAGGGATGGGCGCCGGAGGATGGAGGAAGGTCGGGGGAGCGGGGATCCGGGCCGACGTCGCCGGATCCGACCGGACTTGGGGCGGCGGACGACGGAGCTCCAGGCGGCGGCGCTGCTCCGGCGGGCGGCGGCTCGCCGTCCGGAGCTAGGGTGGCGGGGCGAAGCCGGAGCGCGGGGAGGCACGGGGCGCGCGGTTGCTGCGGCCTCGCACCTAGCGGCGGCTGCGTTTGGGCTCGTCGGGCCCGCGATGGGCGCGGCGGGCCCTGGCGGCGGGGTTGGCTGACTGGCCACGTGGCGGACGCCCGTTAGCTAGAGGTGGCAGCGGCGCTGATGTGGCGGGCACCGATTGGCTGCAGCGACGTGGAAGGTGGGGATGGACATGTTCAGGCAGAGTGGACATGTCCGGTTGCGCGGGGAGGAGCATTTTTAGGGTTGGATCTGGGCGAAAAATGGAAGGGAGACACATATTTATAGCTAGAGGGAGCTAGGAGTGTCCAAATGAGGAGCCGTTCGCGGCCACGCGATCGTGATCGAACAGCCAAGAGCATGGAGGGGTTAGAATGGGCTAGGTGGGCTGTGAGAAAAGGGGTGCTGGGCCAAAAGAGAAGAGGCTTCCGGCGGTTAACACGGTTAACCGTTAGGCTGTCAAACGAGCTCCGAATGCGATGAAATTTGGCAGGCGGCCTGTGTACACTATAATAATACCACACGCCAAGTTTCCACCCATTCCAAGAACGTTTTTTGGCCACTCACAAAAATAAATATTCCGAGGCGTCGCGGGCGCGTGCAAGTGTGTCTGGGCTCAGAACGGACAACGGAGAGGACGAGGGGACTCCGACGGATGCAAGTTTTGAAAACATGCTGATGCAACACACAAGATGACATGGCAAGATGCAACACACAAGCAGATGACATGGCAACAAAGACGAATAACTGGCTCACACCTGGCGCACCGGTCTCGGGGTGTCACACGGAAGGCGACGGCGAAAACAATCCCGTAGAGGATAAGCCCGTCGAAGAATCTCCCAAACGTCGGCGCCCAAAACGCCGAACTAAATCACGTAAAGGAAAGGACAGCAACACCATGACAAATGAAGATGAGATTCCGGAACAAGCCGAAGACCCCGCAGACCCAGCGATAGAGAAGGAGTAGCGAGAGGACGGCGAACAGAGTCCGAAGCCGCAGTCCGATGACAGCGATGCCGAAGACATTGACTATGAACCAACCTCCGAAGAAGAGGCTAGTCTGGATGATGATTAGTACACCGTCCCAGAAGAACCCTCTGAACAAAATTAGCACTTCCATCGGCGGCTTATAGCCACCGCACGGAGCCTGAAAAAGCAGCAGAGACAGCTTCGAGCTGCACAGGACACACTCAACGATAGATGGAACGAGGTGCTAGACGCCGAACAGAAACATGACTTTAACGGCCAAACCAAAGGCTATCCCAAGCGCAAGCTGCTGCCCGAATTCGACGACGAGGCCGTTGCGCCCGTCCCACCGAAAAATAACACCGCCGACAAGTCGGACCGACCACCTCGCGGACGGGATAGAGTAGCTAGCAATGTATACAAACCCGCGCTGTCAGGCCCAAGATGCGATTCTATCCCGATCACGTGACACTTACGTGATTGGGGCCCAACCGCATTTCGGGCGCTTAGCAAGATGGTACCATTACATACATACATGGGGGATACAACAATACATACAAGTCACATGAATACAACAACATGAATACAAGGCATCCCACTACGGATGCAAACAATGAAAAGAACAAGGACATCCATCTGCTATCCCAGGCTGCCGACCAGGAACCTAACCCAAGACTGAAGAAGAAGAAGAAGAAGAAGAAGAAATAACTCCAAACAACGATCATCGCTCTCACGTCAAGACATCGGAAACCTGCACCTGCAACTGTTGTTGTAGTATCTGTGAGCCACGAGGACTCAGCAATCCCATAACCATGGGTAACAAGACTATCAAAGCTTAATAGGTAGGAAGAGGTAAAGTGGTGAGGTTGCAGCAGCGGCTAAGCAATATATGGTGGCTAACTTACGAGTACAAGAATAAGATGAGCATCTACGCAAACGGTCGCAAACTAGTAGTGATCGCTAAAGATCCTGAACTACCTACGAGTCAAACATAACCCCACCATGTTCTCTTCTCAAAGTGAAAAGAGACAGTCACGGTTACTCACACAGTTGTGTGTTTTACTTCGGATCCTCTGTCAAGTTTTCTACAACCGGACATTAACAAATTCCAATCTGCCACATAACCGCAGGCACGGCTTTCGAAAGATCATAACCCTGCAGGGGTGTCCCAACTTAGCCCATCACAAGCTCTCACGATCAGCTGAAGTGATAAATATAATATCATCACCCCTTATCTTAGGGAAATCCGATCAGGCTCGGCATCTCGGTGCACAAGACATTTCGACAATGGTAAAACAAGTCCAGCAAGACCTCCCGGCGTGCCGACACCCTGATAGTAGCCGTGCGTATCTCGTCTCAGGCCACAACCGGATGAGCTATGGTTACAGCGACCAGATACCCCAAGTTTCCAAGGGGCGGCGCCGCAAGCTGCTCTATTTGGGACCAACACCATCGGCACTGGCCCCCCCTGCTATGTAGAAGAATCCTCGGGTAGCGCTAACTCCCTATGCAATTTAATTAATTAATTAAGTTGTTTTTATGAGCAAATTAAAACCAATGTTGGGCCATGCTGGAGGAGTTTTATTCAAAGACGAAATGTCAAGGGGTCCCCATATACCCAACCGTGTAAGGAACGCAAAATCAAGGAACATAATGCCGGTTTATCGGCGCCTAAGGTGGCATGAGTGGAACAAAACACCGAGCAAAAGGCCAAGCCTTCCACCCATGCCCAGTATATAGGTGTGTTATTATACATATAACATATTGTGATATTCCAACAACAAGTTCCAACATGGAACGATCTTCATCTTCACCTGCAACTAACAACGCTATAAGAGGGGCTGAGCAAGCGGGTAACATAGCCAAACAATGGTTTTGCTAGGAAGATTTCAAAGGTTAGAGGTTTCATGGCAACAAGGAGAGGCTGACAATAATGATGGGTAGCGCGACATATAACGATAGCATCGAGACAACTAAGCAATGGCAATGATAGTAAAGGTATCCAAGGTTACGGTCATCTTGCCTGAGATCCCGCAAGGAAGAAGAACGGATCCATGAAGAAGACGGAGAAGAAGCCTTGAAGAAGAACCACGGGTAGGCGAACGAATCCTCACGATCGCAAAGGAACAAGCACAACGAGAAGAAGCAAGCAATACGGTAAACACACAACACAAGATCATTACAATATGCTCAACCAAGTATGATGCAAGACAGTTCTATATAGGAAGCACTACAAGTCTATACATGAAGCATAACATGACAAGGTAGGAAGCACAGAAAAATAACACAAGAACATGACAATATGCTCAACGGATTAGGATGCACGACAAGTCTACATATGATGCACAGCAAGTCTATACAGGAAGCAAAACATGGCTAGGTAGGAAGCACAGAAAAACAACACAAGTCTATATATGATGCAATACATGGCAAGGTAGGATGCATTACAAATCTATACAGGAAGCAATACATGGCAAGGTAGGAAGCACAGAGAAACAGCACAAGAAACAACAAGTTTATATATGATGCAATACATGGCAAGGTATGATGCACTGCACATGCACTTAGGATGCATTACCTGACAACATAGGAAGCACACCAGAACAACACAAGAACAAGACAATAAGCTCAAGCAAGTAGGATGCAAGACAAATCCATATAGGATGCAAAACATGACAAGGTAGGAAGCACAGAGAAGCAACATACGAACAACAAGTTTAAATGAGGCCGGATGCTACTTAAGACAAATCCGGTAAGTCCTCATATGCATAGTTTGAAATTAGTCCAGATCTGCACAAACCTTAAGTTAAAGTTGTTAAACAGCAATTTAACATGCACCATCATGATCTACACGGAATTCTTGTCAAGTTTCATATAAAGTTTGTTTAATTCGGAGCTACGGCCTAGAAGATATGAGCAAAACAAGTTAAGCATGGCAACGGTGCAAGATGCACCCAAACATCAAGCAAACATACTCCAAACTTGAAAACAATATGATATTATGATTCTACATGCAAAATCACAAAAGTTTCATATAAGGCTCACCCAAAAAGGAGCAACGGTCTAAAAGATATACATGAAACAAGATATAACAACAAGCTGAAATTAACAGCCACATAGCAACTTTGGAGCAAATAAAATATACTCTACAGCACTCAAACATGGTGACAAGAAGCATGGACATGAAGTAGACATATCCTACAGCAAACAACTCCATTGGAGCATCTCCATAGGAGGCATGGATCAATAGCAACAAGCTACAACATTTTGATCATGACACTAAAAACCTGACAGCAATATTTTAAGCAACTTGGGAGCAAGAAATAAATAAGCTACAGCAATCCAAATGAGCAAGTGAGGGCATGAATGGATATACAATAAAATATACAACAAGGAATGATCAATGGCCACCCCAAAACTAACATGGATTTGCCGGGCATCAAGCAAACATAGCATCAGGATATTACAGATTCCAGACTTAGTGAAATTTCACTAAGTGTTAAAACAGTAACATTATCATGGCATGTTTGCGAGCATGTTTAAGTCAAAACAAGGCATATCATGGAAAGTTAAATGCACCACATCAAAGAACACATCATGGGGAATCTAAAACATCTAGGCATGTGACAAGCGGACAAACACAACAATAGCAACGAGCTCCTCAACTAGGCATCACGTAACAAGTTACAAAACCTAACAGCCACATGCACTTTTGCAACAGAGATAAACATGGCAATATGAACTCAAACAAGCATGCTATAGCAACCAACATGTAGAGCATCTCATGATGAACATTTTGACATATCATTTGCATCATTTGGATAAACATGCACCAAGTTATCATATCACAAACATGGCAACAAAATAACAAGTAGCAGCAGTTTATAACAAGTAGCACTCTTGCAACAGATATTAAATCATCTAGATGAACTCAAATGAGCATGGCACAATGGAACAAAGTGTAGAGCATATCACCACGATCATTTTGACATATCAAACACTCAATTTGGATAAGCACACAAAAAGTTATTAGCTCCACAAAAATGCATCAAGCAACAGTTTAACAGGGACTTGGCCAAAAATTACACTAAGGGAAAAAAATAGTGGGCGTCGAATAGTTATTCAACGCACGGGCGGAGAATAGAGGGTAGGCCGGGGCTCGGCCCGAGGTGAAGAGGGGCTGGCTGGGCCGGCTCGGTGGAGGAGGCCCACTCGGGCCGGTGGCTGGCGCTGGGCCGGCTCGGTGGAGCGAAGGGAATCGGCCGTGGAGCTGGGGCAATGGGCTGAGCGGATCGACCGGGCAGGCTGGCGCGCTGGCCAGGCCGAAGCACGGCGCTGCCACGGACGAAGCACGGCGGCCGACGAGCTGGGACTCCGGCGAGCCGAGGCGAGGCCGGGAATGGATCGAGGGGCCCTGGATCCGGAGCTTCCCGGCCGGATCCGACGAAGTCGAGGCCGGCGACGGAGATCCAAGGCGGCAAGGTCTGGCCATGGAGCTCCTGTGCGAACAGAGAAGAGGGAGAGAAAAACGTGAGAAAGAGGGAGCGAGCGGGAGGAAGGAGAAGGCCGTGGGGCACTGGCCTGTCCGGGGGCGGCGGAGTCCGACGGGGTCGTCGGCGAGACGCGAGGTCCGGCGAGCGGCGATGGAGCAACGGGGACGAGCAGGAGGTCGGGGTCGAGGGACGGATGGCGGCGCGGTGCGGGCGCCTCGGGCCCAGATCGGCCCGGGGCGGGCCCTGGATGGGCTCTGGAGGGCTGGAGCGGGAGGTGGGAGACAGGGGGCATGGGGAGGCGCGAGGTGGCGGCTGGGGGTTGGGGATGCACGGATTTCGAGGAAGGGGCTAGGGTTTCCAGAATAGGAAGGCTAGAGCGTCCATATATAGGCAAGAAGGGCTAGGAGAGGGGGCTTTTGTCCGTTTTCGGACCCTCCGATCGCAATCGGACGGCACCGGAGCGGAGAGGGACTAGGAGAGGCCTAGTGGGCTGTGTAGATGCATTGGGCTGAGATGAGAGGATAGATAAAGAGGCCCACGGAGGTTTTCGGAGACCGAAAACGTCCGACATTTTATCCGGCGACTAGTGCCGCTATATGTAACCGTTGGGTTATCAAACGAGCTCCGAATGCGATGAAATTTGGCAGGCGGCCTGTCTACACTATAATAAGACCACACGAAAAGTTTCATCCCATTCCGAGAACAATTTTTGGCCACTCATAAAAGAAATATTCGGAGGCGCCGCGGGCGCGTGCAAGTGTGTCTGGGCTCAGAACGGACAACGGAGAGGACGAGGAAACTCGGACGGATGCAAGTTTTGAAAAACATGCTGATGCAACACTCATGATGACATGGCAAGATGCAACATGCAAGCAGATGACATGGCACTGACAACGAATAACTGACTGACACCTGGCGCACCGGTCTCGGGGTGTCACACGCACCACCACCCCGTAAAGGAAAGGAGGGTGCGGCACAAGTCCGACAACACGATCTGCGTGAGGACCTAAACAAAAAAGCTAGCAAGACCAGGTCCATATTCGGTCCTAGGGACCGAGCTCCCTCACGAGACAGCGACTATCAAGCCAATCACGCCAGTGACATACCAGTTCGGGGTCAGTACCGAACACCACAACCATCGGACATACGCCATGACATAGCAAGATACAGAGGAGCTTCACACCCTATATGCTTCACGGATGAGGTGCTGGGTCATGAGTTCCCAGAAGAGTTTAAGCCCGTAAACATCAAAGCGTACGATGGAACGGCGGATCCCGCCGTCTGGATAGAAGACTTTATTCTTCCCATCCACATGGCTCGAGGAGATGATCTCCACGCCATCAAATATTTACCCCTCAAGCTAAAAGGACCAGCTCGGCACTGGCTAAACAGCCTCCCAGAGAACTTCATTGGGAGTTGGGAAGAACTTGAGGAAGCTTTTCGGGCCAATTTTCAAGGGACTTATGTCCGGCCCCCGGACGCTGACGATCTAAGTCACATTATCCAACAACCCGTGGAGTCAGCCCGCAGTCTTTGTAATCGGTTTCTTACTAAGAAGAACCAAATCGTGGACTGTCCGGATGCTGAAGCCCTAGCAGCATTCAAACACTGTATCCGGGGCGAATGGCTAGCCAGACATCTTGGACAGGAAAAGCCGAGGACAATGGTAGCCTTAACCACACTCATGACTCGCTTTTGCGCAGGTGAGGATAGCTGGTTAGCTCGTAGCAGCACCAGCGACCCTGGAATATGTGAAGTCAGGGATGGCAATGGAAAGCCATGGCGCAATAAAAACAAGTGTCGAAACAATCCTGGAAGCCCAGATGATACAGTGGTAAACGCCGGATTCAGTTGCTCCAGACCCGGTCAACGGAGGAAGCCAATTAAAGGCAGCAAAGATGGTCCATCAAGTTTGGACAGAATATTAGATAGGCCCTGCCAAATCCATGGCACCCCAGAAAAACCTGCCAACCACACCAACCATAACTGTTGGGTTTTCAAGCAGGCCGGCAAGCTAAACGCTGAACACAAAGGGAAGGAGCCTTAGAGCGAAGACGAGGATGAACCTCGCCAGCCGAATATAGGGGGAAAGAAGAAATTTCCACCGGAGGTCAAAACAATGAACATGATATATGCCACTCATATCCCAGAGAGGGAGCACAAGCGCGCACTCCGAGACGTCTACGCCGTTGAGCCCGTCGCCCCCAAATTCAACCTGTGGTCAGCCTATCCGATCACTTTTGATCGCAGGGATCATCCGACTAGTATTCGGCATGGGGGTTCGGCTGCCCTAGTGCTTGACCCAATAATAGATGGATACCATCTAACCCGAGTCCTTATGGTCGGCGGCAGTAGTCTCAATATGATATATCAGGACACTGTCCGCAAGATGGGGATCGACCCTTCAAGAATCAAGCCAAGCGGCACGACCTTTAAAGGAGTAATACCGCGCGTTGAAGCCCGCGGCATAGGCTCTTTAGTTTGGAGGTTCTATTCGGTTCTCCCAACAACTTTTGAAGCGAAGAACTAATGTTCGACATAGCTCCGTTCTGAAGCGGCTATCACGCACTACTCGGAAGAACGGCCTTCGCCCGCTTTAATGCAGTCCCGCATTATGCCTATTTAAAACTCAAGATGCATGGACCACGGGGCGTTATCACAGTAAATGGAAATATGGAGCGCTCTCTCCGTACGGAGGAGGACAATGCGGCCTTAGCAGCCGAAGTCCAAAACGGCATATTTAAGCCGGATAATCTATCTATAGCGGACATAACTAAACGTGTCCGGCAAATGCCTCAGTGCGGCACCTTAGATGAACCTGAACAAGATTGACAACTATGCCTCTGTCGACTGCCCCATAAGGTGATAGCATATGTGCCTCGAGTACATAATTATGCCCTAAAAATTCCTTGGGCAGCGACCGGGGGCACCTGCATATAGTCCATAGTTTGGCTAGACCCTATTAGAACTCTAAACCTATCTTCTTTAGGATCGTTAAATGAACCAAACTTGTTATGGCCACACTAGATTGGTTTTTCTTTTCCAGGATTATTTTTCCTTTCTTTTTTTTGTACAGATGGCCATCATACTCACACCTTCAAGTACACATTGCAGAGGAGAAAACGGCGCAGACGTGCAGCAGGGACCCGCACTAAGGTTTCTTTTTAGATTAAGACCGTGTGTAAACCTTTTTTCTCTTTCTTGTTATATACCTTTTTGGCATGTAAAATGTCCAAAAAAGGTCATCTGCATTATCTGTAAAGTTTGCGGCTCTCCGTACTATAGAAGGATATTAGTAGAACTGTTTCATTCGTATTATGTCCAGAGTTTTCCACTCATCATGACATGTTCTCTTCTCGCATTAGATCGCCATATGTGCCTTGTAAATAAGGATTTATTTACCAGGGGCAGTGTTCAGCCCTGGTATCTACTTTTCCAAACTCTTTTGCCCTTGTTTTGGACTCTAATTTGCATGATTTGAATGGAACTAACCCGGACTAATGTTGTTTTCAGCATAATTGTCTTGGTGTTATTTCTGTGCAGAAATAAAAGTTCTCGGAATGACCTGAAACTTCACAGAGAGTATATTTATAGTATATAAAAAATAATGACAGAAAGAATCACCGAAGGGGGCTCACATCCAGGCCACAAGGGTGGAGGGCGCCCCCTACCTTGTGGGCCCCCTGGAGCTCCACCGACCTCAACTCCAACTCCATATAATCTCTTTCGGGGAGAAAAAAATCAGAAAAAAGATCCCATCGCATTTTACGATCTGGAGCTGCCGCCACATCTTGTTCTTCATCGGGAGACCTGATTTGGAGTCCGTTCAGGGCTCCGGAGAGTGGAGATCGTCGCCGTCGGCATGATCAACCATCCTCCATCACCAATATCCTTATGCTCACCGCCGTGCGTGAGTAATTCCATCATAGGCTTGCTAGACGGTGATGGGTTGGATGAGATTTATCATGTAATCGAGTTAGTTTTGTTAGGGTTTGATCCCTAGTACCCGCTATCTTCTGGGATTGATGTTCCTATGACTTTGTTATGCTTCATGCTTGTCGCTAGGGCCCGAGTGCCATGATTTCAGATCTGAACCTATTATGTTTTCATGAATATATTTTTGTTCTTGATCCTATCTTGCAAGTCAATAGTCACCTACTATGTGTTATGATATGGCAAACTCGGAGTGACAATAACCGGGGCACTTCCTGGAGATGACCATAGTTTGAGGAGTTCATGTATTCACTAAGTGTTAATGATTTGGTTCGGTACTTTATTAAAAGGAGGCCTTAATATCCCTTAGTTTCC
Source organism: Secale cereale (assembly GCA_902687465.1). Taxonomy (NCBI): domain Eukaryota; kingdom Viridiplantae; phylum Streptophyta; class Magnoliopsida; order Poales; family Poaceae; genus Secale; species Secale cereale. Next base: position 25,341,619 of record LR738709.1, read on the forward strand.
ATTAGGACCCCACTGCC
>LR738709.1:25341662-25426792 GCA_902687465.1 Secale cereale
GGGGGGGAGGTAGGGCAAAAGATGTCATGCATGTTCGTTTCCACAAGCACGTATGACTATTTACGGAATACATGCCTACATTACATTGATGAATTGGAGCTAGTTCTGTGTCACCCTAGGTTATAACTGCTACATGATGAATATTATCCGACATCTATCATTGCTGATCCATTGCCTAAAAGTTCGTTCCATGTTGATACTTCCTTTGTTACTTTCGTTACTGCTACTGATACTTTTGCCACTGTTACCGTTACTTCCATACTACTTTGCTACTAAATACTTTGATGAAGATATTAAGTTTTCCAGATGTGGTTGAATTGACAACTCAGCTGCTAATACTTGAGAATATTCTTTGGCTCCCCTCGTGTCGAATCAATAAGTTTGGGTTGAATACTCTACCGTCGAAAACTGTTGTGATCCCCTATACTTGTGGGTTAACATTGGGCCATGTAGAGAGGAACACACCAGCCCACATGGGCTGGTGCGCCCACTTTAGGGCTGCTACGCCTAATACATGGTAAAGGGGGAGGGGGCGCCAACCCCTCTTACCAAATTCCGGAGAAGGGAGGAAGTAAAGAAGGGGGCGCCTCCCCCATTCCTTCCCCCTTTTGCAATTATTTGGCAGGGGAGGCACACCACTAGGAAAACCCTAGGGTGGCCGCCGACCTTGTTGGAGGCTCCCTAGGGCTGCTTCCTCCCCTCCCACACAATACACAGACAATTCCACGCCGTGTGCCGGCACCCCTCCGCCTCTAGATTACTCCTCCATTCTAGATCATCACAGTGCTTGGGCGAAGCCCTGCAGGATTGATTCACCACCACGGTCACCATGCTGTTTTGCTGATGGAACTCATCACCACCTCGCTACGCTTCCTGGATCAAGATGTCGAGGACGACACCAAGCTGAACCTTTGCAGAACACGGAGGTGTCGTACGTTCGGTACTTGATTGGTTGAAGCGCGAAAAAGTTCGACTACATCAACCGCGTTGTGAAACGCTTCCGCTTATGGTCTATGGGGATACATAGACACACTCTCCCTATCATTCCTATGCATCTCCATGGATAGATCATTGCATGTGCGTAGAATTTTTTTTGTTTTCCGTGCAACATTTCCCAACAGTGGCATCATGAGCCAGGTCTATGCATAGATGATATGCAAGAGTAGAACACAAAGAACTATGGGCGATGATCTTCATACTGCTTACCACCGTCTTATTTTGATTCAGCGGCATTGTAAGATGAAGCGGCCCGGACCAACCTTACATGTCCACGTACATGAGACCGGTTCCACCGACAGACTTGCAACTTGTTTTGCATAAAGGTGGCTGGCGCGTGTATGTTTCTCCTACTTTAGTTGAATCGAATTTTACTGTGGGCGGTCCTTGTTGAAGGTTAAAACAGCAAACTTGATAAATCACCGTACGCTGTGTTCGGATGTCTGTATTGGAGACCTACATATTGAATTGGTTTCATTTCCAATTCGGAGCGGAAACTATAATGAACATGAATACAAATTCACATGTTTGGATGCTCATCAAATTGGGCCATGGAATCTCAATACTAAAACCTGTTCGGTTGACATGGTATGGAATTGCATATGCTTTTTTGTTTATGCATCAAATCAATATATGTACAATTTTTGAACACCTTAAATCAGCCTCATAGGATTCCCCTTATCAGCAACACCTGCAAAAAATGAACATGTGGTTAGTAAATCGTGGCAACGAAACAAGGGAAAAACAGAACATGTTGAACATGGCCAGCAGGTGAAGAACAAAACAAGGGAAGAGTAAGAAGGGGATCCAGGGAGGGGAATAAGAAGATGGAAGAGGAAGGGAAAGAAGAGGGCAGAGGAGAAGGGGAAGAAGATAAGTGGTGGAGGGGCTGCGCCGGCGGGCAAGGTGGTCGAGACGTAAGGCGCGCTGCCGGGCAGCAAGATGGCCGGGATGAAGGCAGTTGAGCCAGCCAGCAAGATGGAATGAGCGGATGTCGTGCTGACTAGCGTGACAGAAGGGGCGGAGGTCACGCCGGCCATCGATACAGGTCAGATCTAGGAGCTACGCCGGCTCTCGCAATATAGAAAGGAGCTCTCGAAGGGACAGAAAGGGTCAGCGGACGCGAGGGCTTGCTCCGTCGGCATCAGAGAAAGGAGGGGGATGAGGGCCATGGCGTGGAGGTCCATACCTGCACCGCCGCCAGCTACTGGGGTTTGGGGTTCGCCTCTCATGCGGGGAAGAAAGGGCATGTCGGGAGCGAGACATGTCTCCAAAGCGGTATGTTTTGCGGGGCTAGTCAATTCAACCCAAATCGGAGGCTCACACCTCCGTATCGCTGGAGTGTTGCGCACGTGGGCTAATTCGGCTCTATATCAGGTCTGTCTCTCTTCGGTCGATTCAATATACATCCGAAAGTCTGAATTGGCAGCTAGTCAATACCATATCCAATTGAGAGGACCTAATTCAGACACCTGAACACAGTGGTAGTGGTTTTGTGCTGTAGCTAAGGACGGTATTTAATAAAAGCCAGTAGCAACCATGTAAAACTTGCAACAACAAAGTAGAGGATGTCTAACTTGTTTTTGTAGGGCATGTTGTGATGTGATATGGTCAAGACGTGACGAGTTATACGTTATTGTATGAGATGATCATGTTTTGTAAATTATCGAAAACCGATAGGAGCCTTATGGTAGTCTCTTTATTGTATGAAATGCAAGCGCCATGTAATTGCTTTACTTTATCGCTATAAGTTAGCAATAGACATAGAAGCAATAGTTGGCGAGACGACCACGGCGCTACGATGGAGATCCAGGTGTCAAGACGGTGACGATGGAGATCATGACGATGCTTTGGAGATGGAAATCAAAAGCACAAGATGATGATGATGGCCATATCATGTCACATATTTTTGATTGCATGTGATGCTTATCTTTTATGCATCTTATTTTGCTTAGATCGATGGTAGCATTATAAGAAGACCCCTTCACTAAATTTCAAGATAATAGTGTTCTCCCCGAGTATGCACCGTTGCTACAGTTCATCGTTTCGAGACACCACGTGATGATCGGGTGTGATAAACTCTACGTTCACATACAACAGGTGTAAGACAGTTTTACACACGCAGAATACTTGGGTTAAACTTGACTAGCCGAGCATGTACAGACATGGCCTTGGAATAATGGAGACCGAAAGGTCGAACATGAGTCATATAGTAGATATGATCAACATAGAGATGTTCACCAATGATGACTAGTCCATCTCACGTGATGATCGGACATGGTTTAGTTGATTTGGATCATGTATCACTTAGATAACCTGAGGGATGTTGTTTTAAGTGGGAGTTCATTAGTAATTTGATTAATTGAATTTAATTTATCATGAACTTAGTCATGATAGTATTTGCATATCGATGTTGTAGATCAATAGTTTGCGATTTCGCTCCCTTGTTTCTGATATGTTCCTAGAGAAAACTAAGTTGAAATATGTTAGTAGCAATAATGCAGACAGGGTCCGTGATCTAAGGATTATCCTCATTACTACCCAGAAGAATTATGTCCTTGATGACCAGCTAGGTGACAAACCTATTGCAGGAGCAGATACAGATGTTATGAACGTTTGGCAAGCTTAATATGATGATTACTTAATAGTTTAGTGCACCATGCTTTACGGCTTAGAACCGGGACTTCAAAAAAGTTTTGAATTCCACGGAACATATGAGATGTTCCAAGAGCTAAAATTGGTATTTCGGACTCATGCCCATGTCGAGAGGTATGAGACCTCTAACAAATACTTTACCTACAAGATGGAGGAGAATAGCTCAGCTAGTGAGCATGTGCTCAGAATGTCTGGGTGCTACAATCACTTGAATCAAGTGGGAGTTAATCTTCCAGATAAGATAGTGATTGACAGAGTTCTCTACTCACTATGACCAAGCTACTAGAACTTCATGATAAACTATAATAAGCAAGGGATGACGAAAAAGATTCCTGAGCTCTTCGCGATGCTGAAATCGGCAAGGTAGAAATCATGAAAAAGATCAAGTGTTGATGGTTAATAAGACCACTAGTTTCAAGAAAGGGACAAGGTAAAGAACGGCAAGCAAGTTGTCAATCCCGAGAAAGAAGCCCAAAACTAGACCCAATCCTGAAACTGAGTGCTTCTACTACAAAGGAAATGGTCACTAGAAGCGGAACTGCCCCAAAATACTTGGCGGATAAGAAGGATGACAAAGTGAACAAAAGTATATTAGATATACATGTTATTAATGTGTACCTTACTAGTATTCGTAGTAGCCCCTGGGTATTTGATACTAGTTCAAGTTGCTAAGATTAGTAACTCGAAACATGAGTTGCAGAATAAACGGAGACTAGTTGAGGGTGAGTTGACGATGTGTGTTGGAAGTAGTTCCAAGATTGATATGATCATCATCGCACACTCCCTATACTTTCGGGATTAGTGTTAAACCTAAATAAATGTTATTTGGTGTTTGTGTTGAGCATGAACAAGATTGGATCATTTTTATTGCAATACGATTATTCATTTAAGTCAGAGAATAATTGATATTCTGTTGACATGAATAAAACCTTCTATGGTCATACACCCAAGGTGAATGGTTTATTGAATCTCGATCATAGTAATACACATATTCATAATATTGAAGCCAAAAGATGCAGAGTTGATAATGATAGTGCAACATACTGGTGGCACTTTCGTTTAAGTCACATTGGTGTAAAGTGCATGAAGTAACTCCATGCTGACGGCCTTTCGGAATCACTTGATTATGAATCATTTGATACTTGCGAACCATGCCTCATGGGCAAGATGAGTAAAACTCCGTTCTCTGGAACAATGGAGCGAGCTAATGACTTATTGGAAATAATACATACCGATGTATGCGGTCCGTTGACTGTTGAAGCACGCGGCGGATATCTTTATTTTCTCACCTTCATAGATGATTTGAGTAGATATGGGTATATCTACTTAATGAAATACAAGTCTGAAACATTTGAAAAGTTAAAAGAATTTCAGAGTGAAGTAGAGAATCATCGTAACAAGACAATAATGTGTCTACGGTCAGATCGCGGAGGCGAATATTTGAGTCACGAGTTTGCTCTTTATTTGAAACAATGTAGAATAGTTTCACAGCTCACGCCACTTGGAACACCACAGCATAATGGTGTGTCCAAATGTCGTAACCGTGCTCTATTGGATATGGAGCGTTCTATGATGTCTCTTATCGATTTGCCTTTTATCAATTTGGGGTTATGCATTAGAGACAGCTGCATTCACGTTAAATAGGGCACCGTCTAAATCCGTTGAGACGACACTGTATGAACTATGGGTTGGTAAGAAACCAAAGCTGTCATTTCTTAAAATTTGGGGTTGCGATGCTTACGTGAAAAAGCTTCAGCCTGATAAGCTCGAACCGAAATCGGAGAAGTGCATCTTCATAGGATACCCAAAAGAAACTATTGGGTACACTTTCTACCACAGATCCGAAGGCAAGATCTTTGTTGCTAAGAATGGATCAATTCTACAGAAGGAATTTCTCTCGAAAGAAGTGAGTGGGAGGAAAGTAGAACATGATGAGGTAATTGTACCTTCGCTCGAATTGTAAAGTAGATCATCAGAGCAAACCGTTCCCGTGATGCCTACACCAACTAGAGAAGAAGATAATGATAATGATCATGAAACTTCGGATCAAGTTACTACCAAACATCGAAGGTCGACCAGAACACGTACCGCACCAGAGTCGTACGGTAACCCTGTCTTGGAAATCATGTTGTTAGATAACGGCGAACCTTCAAACTATGAAGAAGCTATGATGAACCCAGATTTCTATAAATGGTTTGAGGCCATGAAATCTGAGATAGGATCCATGTATGAGAACAAAGTGTGGACTTTGGTGGACTTGCCCGATGATCGGCAAGTGATAATCCCCAAGTGTAAGGAGTCATCGTAGAAATTTCCAAAGATGGAAGTGATAAGTATGGACTGGCGAACCCATAAGAATATGACTCAAGTCATATGGTAAAACCCAACCATAGCATTAAAGTACCAAGTCCCCTTTATCCCATACGCAACAACCCCCTTACTCGGGTTTAAGCTTTTGTCACTCTAGCAACCCACTATAAGCGAATCATGAACGTATTGCAACACCCTACAGCGAGAATCCTTCTCGTGTGCGCGGCACGGAAGGCACCATAGGACATCACCAAAATAAAAAATACAACTCAAACCAATCTAGATCATCAATCAACCCAAAAGACAAAGGAAATCTACTAAAAACATCATAGGATGGCAACACATCATTCGATCATAATATGTGGTATAAAGCACCATGTTCAAGTAGGGGATTACAGCGGAGTGCGGGAGAGTGGACTGCGTAAAAGAGATGATGATGGTGATGTTGATGAAGACGATCACCATGGCGATGGTTCCCTCGATGGCACTCTAGCACCACCGAGAGAGGGGGGGAGAGGTTCTCCCCCTTGTCCTTCCTCCTCCATGCTCCCCCTAGATGGGGAGAGGTTCTCCCTCTGGTCCTTGGCTTGCATGACAATGATGGTCTCCTCCAGGATCCTCCTCCATGGCCTCCGGTGATGATGGACCCCTCAGGCAGGGTGCCAAAGAGGGCCTAGATTGGCTTTTCGTGGCTACAGAGGCTTACGGTGGTGGAACTCTGGATCTCTCTTCTGATCTGGGTTTTTTTGGATTTATAGGAGGGGTTGGCGTCGGTTTCACGTTAGGGGGCCCCACGAGGCGATGACAAGATAGGAGGCGTGCCCTAGGGGGGGCACCCTTGTGGTGGCCCCGGGACTCCTCTTCCATATCTTTTTCTCCCATTATTTTTTATATTTTCCAAAAAAATTCTTTGTTAATTTTCAGCTCGTTCTGAGAACTTTTATTTCTGCACAAAAACAACACCACGGTAGTTCTGCTGAAAACAGCGTCAGTCCGGGTTAGTTCTAATCAAATCATACCAAAATCATATGGAATTGTTGTAAATATGGCATGAATACTTCATAAATTATAGATACGTCGGAGATGTATCAGCATACCCAAGCTTAATTCCTGCTCGTCCTCGAGTAGGTAAATGATAAAAGAAATAATTTATGAAGTGTGAATGCTTGCAGGTGCACAAGTTTGATCAATGATAATTTCAATCACTTTTCATAGCATCATTATATATCATAATAGTAGTTCATCTCATAAAACTTCTCATGATCAAGTAACAAGCTATTCACATGTTAAAGCATAGATCATAAACTTTCTTGAAAACTAACAAACTATGTTCTCAGTCAACAAACAATTGCAATTCGTCTTATTTTCATGAAGGGTCTATGTAAGAGCTTTGATTTAGCAAATTCCACATACTCAACTATCATTTAATCATTCACAATTGCTAACACTCACGTGATATTTATGGGTTCAAAATTTTAATCGGACACAGAGAAAGATACGGGCTTATAGTTTCGCCTCCCAACCTTTTACCTCAAGGGTAATGTCAACAATAATACTTTATGAAAACCTACATCTGAGTGGATATATATATATATATATATATATATATATATATATATATATATATATATATATATATATATATATATATATATATCTGGATCATTCCAACACATAGTGCTTGCCAAAGGAAAAAGTTAAAAAAAAGGGAAAGGTGATGATCACCATGACTCTTCTATAGGGGTAGAAGCTAAAAGTAAAAGATAGGCTCTTCACGGAGGGAAGGAGAACATCACCTTATATTGCCGCTTGTAATAATTACCTTTATTATGCAGTCCTTCGCTTTTATTTCTTCAATATCACAAGTTCGTATAAAGCTTATTTTCTTCACACTAATAGATCATACATATTTAGAGAGCAATTTTTATTTCTTACACCAATGAAATCTTACTTGAAGGATTTTACTCAATCCATAGGTGGGTATGGTGAACTCTCATGGCAAAATTAGTTTAAGGAATGTTTGGAATCACAAGTAGTATCTCTACTTGGTGCAAAGAATTTGGCTAGTATGAGGGGGGAAAGGCAAGCTCAACATGTTGGATGATCCATGACAATATAACTTCTATTTGGATATAAGAAAACATAACTCATTATGTTGTCTTCCTTGTCCAACGTCAACTTTTATCATGTCATATTTTAATGAGTGCTCACAATTACAAAAGATGTCCAAGATAGTATATTTATATGTGAAATCTCTCTTCCTTCAATATTCTTTCATGAATTGCTCAAGTGACCAATGTTGTGTTTGCTAACCTTCAATAAATTTACCACCTATGCTTCTTATATGTGAAGTCATTACTCCCCATGGGATAAGTATATGAAACATATATAATTTCAGATTTATGATATTCTATTCATTCAACCATTTACTCATACGATATAAGTGAAGCATGAGAGTAAAAATGACAAACTACTCCAAAAAGATATAAGTGAAGAACACTGAGTAGTCAAATAATTAACTAGCCATGGGAGGACTCTCTCTCATTCAAGATTTCAGATCCAATGATTTTATTTAAACAGAAAGTAAAATGACAATACGCTCCAAGAAAAACACATACCATGTGACGAATAAAAATATAGCTCCGAGTAAGGTATACCGATGGTTTTGAAGACGAAAGAGTGGGTGCCTTCCGGGGCATCCCCAAGCATAGGCGCTTGATTCTTCCTTGAATATTACCGTGGGGTGCCTTGGGCATCCCCAAGCTTAGGGCCTTTACACTCCTTATTCTCCGCATGTCGACATCTCACTCAAAACTTGAAAACTTCAATCACAAAATTTAACGGAACTTTGTGAGATGGGTTAGTATGATAAAGACAACTCATTTACTTTGTCACTGTCAAGATAAGATTCATAATTGTTCTCACACAATTCCTACTGTACCCTATCATTTCCACAATTCATATTAACCAATATAAGCCATGGAAACTATAAAGACAAGCAAACTATTTATTGAAAACAGAATCTGTCAAAAACAAAACAGTGTGTAATGATCTGGACAACCACCATACTTATGCAACTTTAAAAATTCTGAAAAATTAGGACAACGTAGGAAATTTATATATCAATCATGTGTAAAAATGTCAGCTAATTATCACGATCCAGTAATTTATTGAATTTTCTGCACTGGACGCAAAACTTTCTGTTTTTGCACACTATCCAAAGGCTTTACTTGGCACTTTATATAAACAAAAGCTATAAAACATGAATACGGTAGCTTAATCATGTGGACACACAAAAATAGTAGGTAAAAGTATTGGGTTGTCTCCCAACAAGCGCTTTTCTTTAATGCCTTTTTAGCTAGACATGATATTTTAATGACACTCTTCCCAACCCAATTTCAATGATAGTCTTATTCCTACTCCAAAAGATATAAGTGAAGTTCATGGATCAGTCTACAATTAATATAGATTTACCAACATCCAAGCTCAAAGTATATAAGTGAATCGCACGAAGCATTCTATAAAGCCATACTCAAGAAATTTAAGTGAAGCACAAATAGAACTCTATAAAGCCATACTCAAAAGATGTAAGTGAAGAACATGAAGCATTCTATAAATATATGAAGGAATATCTCATACTAGCATGGTGCATAAAGGAAAAGAAAGGAAAAATAAACTCAAAATACATATATCATGTGAACAAAACAAAAACCGAGGTATACCGATAATTGTTGAGGAATAAAGATGGGATGCCAACTGGGGCATCCCCAAGCTTAGATGCTTTGATTATCATTGAAATATTTACTTGGTGTGCCTTGGCATCCCCAAGCTTGAACTCTTGCCTCTCCTTACTCTTCTCATATCGATAACTCCTCGATCTTTGAACACTTCATCCACACAAAACTTAACAAAAACCTTGTGAGATCCGTTAGTATAATAAACCAAATCACTACTTTTAGGTAATATTGTAAACTCATTCCAATTTCATATTAGAATTATATCTACTATATTCCAACTTCACCATGGTCCATACCCCCCAATACAACCCATAGATAAATCAAAATAAGTAAACAACCCATAGAAAACAGAATCCGTCAAAAAAGGACACTCTGTAGCAATCTAGAAACTTCGTATACTTCTCTAACTCTAATTTTTTAGAAAACATAGGAAAAAATAAACAATTTGTATAGCAGTACTGTGTAAAAAAATTAAAAACTTTGACGTTCCAGTAAAAAATGTAAATTCACGCACTACAGCCAAAGTTTCTGTTTTTGCACTACACATAGCAAACAAGCAATCTAATCATCCTAAAACCAAAACTTGGCACATTATTTTTATAATACAATGGATATGAGAGGCGATTTCCTATGCATGGTGGTAGCTACGCACGCATGGTGACAACTACACACTCTTTGGATAAGTGCCTTTTTTGATATATGAGGTGTCAGGTTTCTTGTGGCATTGGTACAAGTGCATTTTTGTTGTATAGAAATGACTTTTTCTCACATCTCTTTGCCTTTTTTATTTCATTTTTGACACAAGTGCTTTTCCGATGTGTGGAATGGGCCTTTTCTCACTACTCTCGGTATTTTTGCTTGCATTTTGGCATAATTGCCTGTTTGCTTGCCTAGTTGGTCCAAAGTCACGATATTTTCGTTATAGAGTTATTTTCATAATCCGAAATAATTTTTCAAATTAGTTAGAGATAAAAATTGGGGACGTGCGTAGCTACCACCATGGGTAGCAAATTATTTTTGCAATGGATATATACAATGGGATAACCATTTTTATTGAAAAGTTTCTGTAATTCAAGATTTGCAAAGTTTCCATGGGCATGAATAAAGTTCAAGGAGCTCCCCCACTTCAACAGTGCTCGTCCTTCTTACTTTCATTTTTCTTTTCAAAAAAGTATTTAGGCAAATGAGGCAAGTAATATTTTTGGTATTTTCATTCTTTAAAAAAAATGTTTGTTTCACCCACAACTAAAGAAAACAAAAAGGGGAAACAAAATCTACTTAGTGAAGAAAGCAAACAAGCACACATGAGAATATCAACCCCACGCTATTGCTCCCCGGCAACGGCGCCAGAAAAGAGCTTGATAATCCCAAAGTGCAAGGAATCATCGTAGCAATTTCCAAAGGTGGAAGTGAGAATTATGGAGTGTCGAACCCACAAGGAGCTAAAGGTAAGATCAATATTCTCTCAAGTCCTATCTACTACTGATACGACTCTACGTACACCAAACGTTTGCTTCCATCTAGAAAAGAGAAATAAAACTATTTGTGGGTATGAAGAGGATAACTTTTCATGATATCGGAGAAGTAACATATAAAAATAGGTGATGTTAATATAAAGTTATAATATATTACTATATATTATAAATAGCGAGTGTGGAATAATGATGGATCGGTGTGCGGAATTGTCCTAGGAAATTGTTAACAAGATCGGTAGTCGTCATTGCAATTTCATATGAGGGAGAGGCATAAGCTAACAGATTTTCTATTCTTGGATCATATGCACTTATGATTGGAACTCTAGCAAGCATCTGCAACTACTGACGATCATTAAAGTAAAACCCAACCATAGCATTAAAGTACCAATTCCCCTTTATCCCATACGCAACAACCCACTTACTCGGGTTTAAGCTTCTATCACTCTAGCAACCCACTATAAGCGAATCATGAACGTATTGCAACACCCTATAGCGGGAATCCTTCATGTGTGCACGGCATGGAAGGAACCATAGGACAGCACCAAAATAAAACATACAACTCAAACCAATCTAGATCATCAATCAACCCAACAGACAAAGGAAATCTACTCAAAACATCATAGGATGGCAACACATCATTGGATCATAATATGTGGCATAAAGCACCATGTTCAAGTAGGGTATTACAGCGGGGTGCGGGAGAGTGGACCGCGTAAAAGAGATGAGGATGGTGATGTTGATGAAGACGATCACCGCGGCGATGGTTCCCCCGATGGCACTCCGGCGCCACTGAAAGAGAGGGGGAAAGGTTCTCCCCCTTATGATTCCTCCTTCATGGCCTCCCCCTAGATGTGGAGAGGTTCTCCCTCTGGTCCTTGGCCTCCATGACGATGATGGCCTCCTCCGGGATCCTCCTCCATGGCTTCCGGTGATGATGGACCCCTCCAGCAGGGTGCCAGACACGGCCTAGATTAGTTTTTCGTGGCTACAGAGGCTTACGGTGGCGGAACTCCCGATCTCTCTTCTAATTTGGGGTTTTTTGGATTTATAGGTGGGGTTGGTGTCGGTTTCACGTCAAGGGGCCCCACGAGGCGATGACAAGATAGGGGGGCACGCCCTAGGGGGGCACCCCCCACCTTTGGGTGGCCCTAGGACTCCTCTTCCGTATCCTTTTCTCCCAGTATTTTTTATATTTTCAGAAAAAATCTCCGTTAATTTTTATCTCATTATGAAAACTTTTATTTCTGCACAAAAACAACACCATGGTAGTTCTGCTGAAAACAGCGTTGGTCCGGGTTAGTTCTAATCAAATCATACCAAAATCATATGAAATTGTTGTAAATATGGCATGAATACTTCATAAATTATAGATACGTTGGAGACGTATCAGCAAGCCATTGAAAATAAATGGATCTTTAAGAGGAAGACAGACACTAATGGTAATATCACTGTCTACAAAGCGTTGTGAAAAGTTTTTCGACAAGTTCAAGGTGTTGACTATGATGAAATTTTATCACTCGTAGCGATGCTTAAGTCTGTCTGAATCATGTTATGAAATTTGGCAAATGGATGTCAAAACTGCATTCCTTAATGGATTTCTTAAAGAAGAGTTGTATATGATGCAACTAGAAGGTTTTGTCAATCCTAAAGGTGCTAACAAAGTGTGCAAACTCCAGCGATCCATATATGGACTGGTGCAAGCATCTTGGAAGTTGGAATATACGCTTTGATGAGTTGATCAAAGCATATAGTTTTATACATACTTGTGGTGAAGCCTGTATTTACAAGAAAGTGAGTGGGAGCACTACAACCTTTTTGATAAGTATATTTGAATGACATATTGTTGATCGGAAATGATGTAGAATTTTCTGGAAAACATAAAGGAGTGTTTGAAAGGAGTTTTTTCAAAGAAAGATCTCGGTGAAGCTGCTTTCATATTGGGCATCAAGATCTATAGAGATAGATCAAGACGCTTGATAAGACTTTCGATGAGTACATACCTTGATAAGATTTTGAAGGAGATCAAAATGGATCAGTCAAAGAAGGAGTTCTTGCCTGAGTTGTAAGGTATTAAGTTGAGTAAGACTCAAAGCCTGACCATGGTAGCAAAATAGAGAGAGAATGAAAGTCATTCCCTATGCCTCAGCCATAGGTTCTATAAAGCATGACATGTTGTGTACCCGACCAAATGTGTGCCTTGCCACGTGTATGGCAAGGGAGTGCAAGAGTGATCCCGGAGTGGATCACTGGATAGCGGTCAGAATTATCCTTAGTGGACTAAGGAAATGTTTCTCAATTATGGAGGCGATAAAGAGTTCGTCATAAAAGGTTACGCCGATGCAAGCTTTAACACTAATCTAGATGACTCTGAGTATCAATCTGGATGTGTATTGAACGTTGGAGCAATTAGCTAGAGTAGCTCTATGCATAGCACTATAGACATAGAAATTTGCAAACTACACACGGATTTTAATGTTGCAGACCCGTTGACTGAAAACTCTCTCACAAGAAAAACATGATCATACCTTAGATTATTAATCACATAAATGATGTGAACTAGATTATTGACTCTAGTAAACTCTTTGGATGTTAATCACATGGTGATGTGAACTATGGGTATTAATCACATGGCGATGTGAACTAGATTATTGACTCTAGTAAACTCTTTGGGTGTTAATCACATGGTGATGTGAACTAGATTATTGACTCTAGTGCTAGTGGGAGACTAATGGAAATATTCCTTAGAGGCAATAATAAAATGGTTATTATTATACTATTTCCTTAATCATGATAAAGGTTTATTATTCATGCTAGAATTATATTGACCGAAAACGTAAATACATGTGTGAATACATACACAAATATCATGTCCCTAGTAAGCCTCTACTACACTAGCTCGTTAATCAAAGATGGTTAAGGTTTCCTAACCATGGACATGAGTTGTCATTTGATAACGGGATCAGATCATTATGAGAACGATGTGATGGACAAGACCCATCCGTTAGCTTAGCACTTGATCGTATAGTTTATTGCTACTTCTTTCATGTATATCAAATACATATTCATTTGACTATGACATCATGCCACTCCCGAATACCGGAGGAATACCTTGTGTGATATCAAACGTCACAACGTAACTGGGTGATTACAAAAATGCTCTACAGGTATCTACGAAGGTGTTTTGTTGGGTTGGCATGAATCGAGATTAGGATTTGTCACTCCGAGTATCGGAGAGGTATCTCTGGGCCCTCTGGGTAATACGCATCATAATAAACCATGCAAGCAAATGACTAATGAGTTAGTCACGGGATGATGTATTACGGAACGAGTAAAGAGACTTGCCAGTAACGAGATTGAACTAGGTATAGAGATACCGATGATCGAATCTTGGGCAAGTAACATACCGACGAACAAAGGGAATTGTGTATGATGTCATAACGGTTCGACCGATAAATATCTTCGTAGAATATGTAGGAGCCAACATGGGAATCTAGGTTCCGTTATTGGTTATTGACGAGAGAGGTGTCTCGGTCATGTCTACATAGTTATCGAACCCGCAGGGTCCGCACGCTTAACATCTGAGTTATGTGGTTTGGTGACCGAATGTTGTTCGGAGTGTCGGATGAGATCACGAACATGACGAGGAGCTCCGGAATGGTCCGGAGGTAAAGATTGATATATAGGACAATACTATTTGGTCTCTGGAATGGTTTCGGGACGCACTAGAAAGTTATCGGAATACAGGATGGGGTTCCGGATGCACCGGGAGTGTATTGGGCCTTATTGAGCCATGTAGGGAGGAACACACCATCCCACATGGGTTGGTGTGCCCCCTTTAGGGCTGCCACACCTAATACATGGTAAAGGGGCGCGCCAACCCCTCTTACCATATTTCGGAGAAGGGAGGACGGAAAGAAGGGGGCGCCTCCCCCCTTTCCTTCCCCCTTGTGCCATTATTTGGCAGGGGGGCGCTGAAGGAAATATGCCCTAGAGGCAATAATAAAGTTTTATTTTATATTTCCTTATTCATGATAAATTTTTATTATTCATTCTAGAATTGTATTGATCAGAAACCTTAATACATGTGTGAATACATAGACAAGCACTATGTCCCTAGTGAGCCTCTACTAGACTAGCTCGTTGATCAAAGATGGTTAAGGTTTCCTAACCATGGACATGAGTTGTAATTTGATAACGGGATCACATCATTATGAGAACGATGTGATGGACAAGACCCATCCGTTAGCTTAGCACTTGATTGTATAGTTTATTGCTACTTCTTTCATGTATATCAAATACATATTCCTTTGACTATGACATCATGCAACTCCCGAATACCGGAGGAATACCTTGTGTGATATCAAACGTCACAACGTAACTGGGTGATTACAAAAATGCTCTACAGGTATCTACGAAGGTGTTTTGTTGGGTTGGCGTGAATCGAGATTAGGATTTGTCACTCCGAGTATCGGAGAGGTATCTCTGGGCCCTCTGGGTAATACGCATCATAATAACCCATGCAAGCAAATGACTAATGAGTTAGTCACGGGATGATGTATTACGGAACGAGTAAAGAGACTTGCCAGTAACGAGATTGAACTAGGTATAGAGATATCGATGATCGAATCTTGGGCAAGTAACATACCGACGAACAAAGGGAATTGTGTATGTTGTCATAACGGTTTGACCGATAAATATCTTCGTAGAATATGTAGGAGCCAATATGGGAATCCAGGTTCCGCTATTGGTTATTGACGAGAGAGGTGTCTCGGTCGTGTCTACATAGTTATCGAACCCGCAGGGTCCGCACGCTTAACATCTGAGTTATGTGGTTTGGTGACCGAATGTTGTTCGGAGTGTCGGATGAGATCACGAACATGACGAGGAGCTCCGGAATGGTCCGGAGGTAAAGATTGATATATAGGACAATACTATTTGGTCTCTGGAATGGTTTCGGGATGCATTAGAAAGTTATCGGAATACAGGATGGGGTTCCGGATGCACCGGGAGTGTATTGGGCCTTATTGAGCCATGTATGGAGGAACACACCATCCCACATGGGTTGGTGTGCCCCCTTTAGGGCTGCCACACCTAATACAAGGTAAAGGGGCGCGCCAACCCCTCTTACCATATTTCGGAGAAGGGAGGAAGGAAAGAAGGGGGCGCCTCCCCCCTTTCCTTCCCCCTTGTGCCATTATTTGGCAGGGGGCGCTGAAGGAAATATGCCCTAGAGGCAATAATAAAGTTTATTTTATATTTCCTTATTCATGATAAATGTTTATTATTCATGCTAGAATTGTATTGATCAGAAACCTTAATACATGTGTGAATACATAGACAAGCACTATGTCCCTAGTGAGCCTCTACTAGACTAGCTCGTTGATCAAAGATGGTTAAGGTTTCCTAACCATGGACATGAGTTGTCATTTGATAACGGGATCACATTATTAGGAGAACGATGTGATGGACAAGAGCCACCCATTAGCTTAGCATCATTATAGTTCAGTTTTACTGCTATTGCATTCTTCATGTCAAATACATATTCCTTCGACTATGATATTATGCAACTCCCGGATACCGGAGGAATGCCTTATGTGCTATCAAATGTCACAACGTAACTGGGTGATTATAAAGATGCTCTACAGTTATCTCCGAAGGTGTTTATTGAGTTGGCATAGATCAATATTAGGATTTGTCACTCCAAGTATCAGAGATGTATCTTTGGGCCCTCTCGGTAATACATCATAATAATCCTTGCAAGCAAATGACTAATGAGTTAGTCTCGGGATGATGTATTACGGAACGAGTAAAGAGACTTGTCGGTAACGAGATTGAACTAGGTATGAAGATACCGACGATCGAATCTCGGGCAAGTAACATATCGATGGACAAATGGAATAACATATGTTGTCATAACGGTTCGACCGATAAAAATCTTCGTAGAATATGTAGGAACCAATATGGGCATCTAGGTTCCACAATTGGTTATTGACCGGAGAAGTGTCTCGGTCATGTCTACATAGTTCTCGAACCCGTAGGGTCCGCACGCTTAACGTTCGATGACGATATTGTATTATATGAGTTATGTGATCTGGTGACCGAATGTTGTTCAGAGTACCGGATGTGATCGCGGACATGACGAGTTGAGAGATATGAAGTCTCCAACAAGTTCTATTGATGCAAGATGGAGGAAAACAGTTATGTCAGTGAACACATACCCAAAATGTCTGGGTATTAAATAATCACTTGACTCAACTGGGAGTTAATCTTCCAGATGATAGTGTTATTGACAGAGCTGTCCAATCACTGTCACCAAGCTACAATGGCTTCGTGATGAACTATAATATGCAAGGGATCGTGAAGAAAATTCCCGAGCTCTTTGCAATGCTCAGAGCTGCGGAGGTAGAAATCAAGAAGGAGCATCAAGTGTTGATGGTTAACAAGACCACCAGTTTCAAGAAAAAGGGAAATAAAGGGAACTTCAAAAAGAATGGAAAGCAAGTTGCCACTCCCGGGAAGAAACCCAAAGCTGGACACAAGCCTGAAACTGAGTGCTTCTACTGCAAAGGGACTGGTGATTGGAAGCGGAACTGCCCCAAGTATTTGGCGGATAAGAAGGATGGCAAAGTGAACAAAGGTATATTTGATATACATGTTATTGATGTGTACCTTACTAATGCTCATAGTAGCGCATGGGTATTTGATACTGGTTCGGATGCTCATATTTGTAACTCCAGACAGGAGCTATGGATTAAACGAATATTGGCTAAGGACGAGGTGACGATGCGCGTCGGGAATGGTTCGAAGGTCGATGTGATCGCCGTCGGCACGCTACCTCTACATCTACCTTCGGGATTAGTTTTCGACCTAAATAATTGTTATTTGGTGCCAGCGTTGAGCATGAACATTATATCTGGATCTTGTTTAGTGCGAGACGGTTATTCATTTAAATCAGAGAATAATGGTTGTTCTATTTATATGAGTAATATCTTTTATGGTCATGCACCCTTGAAGTGTGGTCTATTTTTGTTGAATCTCGATTGTGGTGATACATATATTCATAATATTGATTCCAAAAGATACAAAGTTGATAATGATAGTGCAACATATTTGTGGCACTACCGTTTAGGTCATATTGGTGTAAAGCGCATGAAGAAACTCCATGCAGATGGACTTTTGGAATCACTTGATTATGAATTATTTGGTACTTGCTACCATGTCTCATGGGCAAGATGACTAAAACTCCGTTCTCCGGAACAATGGAGCGAGCCAATGACTTATTGGAAATAATACATACCGATGTATGCGGTCCGATGAGTGTTGAGGAACGCGGCGGGTATCGTGATTTTCTGACCTTCACAGATGATTTGAGCGGATGTGGGTATATCTACTTAATGAAACACAAGTCTGAAACATTCGAAAATTTCAAAGTATTTTAGAGTGAAGTAGAGAATCATCGTAATAAGAAAATAAAGTTTCTACGATCTGATCACGGAGGCGAATATTTTAGTTACGAATTTGGCCTTAATTTAAAACAATGTGGAATGGTTTCACAACTCACGCCACCTGGGACACCATAGCGTAATGGTGTGTCTGAACGTCATAACCATACTTTATTAGATATTGTACAATCTATGATGTCTCTAATCGATTTACCACTATCGTTTTGGGGTTATGCATTAGAGACAGCTACATTCACCTTAAATATGGCACCGTCTAAATCCGTTCAGATGACACTGTATGAACTGTAGTTTGGCAAAAACCTAAGTTGTCCTTTCTTAAAATTTTGGGTTGCGACACTTATGTCAAATGGCTTCAGCCTGATAAGCTCGAACCTAAATCAAAGAAGTGCCTCTTCATAGGATACCCTAAGGAAACAATTGGGTACACCTTCTACCATAGATCCGAAGGCAAGATTTTTGTTGCCAAGAATGGAACATTTCTAGAGAAGATGTTTCTCTCGAAAGAAGTGAGTGGGAGGAAAGTAGAACTTGATGAGGTAATTGTACCTTCTCTTGAATGGGAAAGTAGCTCATCACAGAAAACCGTTCCTGTGATTCCTACACCAACTAAAGAGGAAGCTAATGATGATGATCATGAAACTTCAGATCAAGTTACTACCGAACCACATAGGTCAACCAGATCACGATCCGCACCAGAGTGGTACGGTAATCCTATTCTGAAAGTCATGTTACTAGACCATGACGAACCTACAAACTATGAAGAAGCTATGATGAGCCCAGATTCTCACAAATGGCTTGAGGCCATGAAATCTGAGATAGGATCCATGTATGAGAACAAAGTGTGGACTTTGGTGGACTTGCCCGATGATCGGTGAGCCATAGAGAATAAATGGATCTTCAAGAAGAAGACTGACGCTAATTGTAATGTTACTGTCTACAAAGCTCGACTTGTCGCGAAAGGTTTTCGACAAGTTCAAGGAGTTGACTACGGTGAGACTTTCTCACCTATAGCGATGCATAAGTCTGTCCGAATCATGTTAGCAATTGCCGCATGTTATGATTATGAATTTTGGAAAATGGACGTCAAAACTGCATTCCTTAATGGATTTCTTAACGAAGAGTTGTATATGATGCAACCGGAAGGTTTTGTCGATCCTAAAGATGCTAACAAAGTGTGCAAGCCCTAGCGATCCATCTATGGACTGGTGCAAGGATCTCGGAGTTGGTATATATGTTTTGATGAAGTGATCAAAGCATACAGTTTTGTACAGACTTTCGGGGAAGCCTGTATTTACAAGAAAGTGAGTGGGAGATCTGTAGCATTTCTGATATTATATGTGGATGACATATTGTTGATCGGAAATGATGTATAATTTCCGGATAACATAAAAGGATACTTAAATAAGAATTTTTCAATGAAAGACCTCGGTGAAGCTGCTTATATATTGGGCATCAAGATCTATAGAGATAGATCAAGACGCTTGATAGGAATTTCACAAAGCACATACCTTGATAAAGTTTTGAAGAAGTTCAAAATGGATCAGTCAAAAAAAGGGTTCTTGCCTGTGTTACAAGATGTGAAGTTGAGTTAGACTCAATGCCCAACCACTGCAGAAGATAGAGAGAAAATGAAAGTCATTCCCTATGCCTTAGCCATAGGTTCTATCATGTATGCTATGCTATGTGCCAGACCTGATGTGTGCCTTGCCATAAGTCTGGCAGGGAGGTACCAAAGTAATCCAGGAGTGGATCACTGGACAACGGTCAAGAACATCCTGAAGTACCTGAAAAGGACCAAGGATATGTTTCTCGTTTATGGAGGTGACAAAGAACTCGTTGTAAATGGTTATGTTGATGCTAGCTTTGACACTGATCCCGATGACTCTAAGTCACATACCAGATACGTATTTTTATTGGATAATGGAGCTGTCAGTTGGTGCAGTTCCAAGCAGAGCGTCGTGGCGGGATCTACGTGTGAAGCGGAGTACATAGCTGCTTCGGAAGTAGCAAATGAAGGAGTCTGGATGAAGGATATCATATCTGATCTAGGTGTAATACCTAGTGCATCGGATCCAATGAAAATCTTTTGTGACAATACTGGAGCAATAGCCTTGGCGAAGGAATTCAGATTTCACAAAAGAACCAAACACATCAAGAGACGCTTTAACTCCATCCGTGATCAAGTCAAGGACGGAGACATAGATATTTGCAAAATGCATACGGATATGAATGTAGCAGACTCGTTGACTTAGTCTCTTCCACGAGAAAAACATGATCAGCACCAAGACTCCATGGGTGTTAGAATCATTACTATGTAATATAGATTATTGACTCTATTGCAAGTGGGAGACTGAAAGAAATATGCCCTAGAGGCAATAATAAAGTACCGAGACAAGGACAAGATCCATGCATACCAGGTTGACATGCTGCTGATGTGTGAAGCGGCTCGCACGGCGCAGTCTCCACCACTTGACATATCCCATATCATGTGGTTTGAGCTCCGCTTTGCGATCTACACTCGCAAGGTACCCATCTATGGTCCATTCCTGTTTCTGCTGATCTCCAATACTTGGGAGAAGTTGTACCCTGATGAGGAGTTTGAGGCCGACTGTATCCGTCATGATCCCATTCGTCTTCGCATCAAGACTCGATGGGCCAACACTACCACTCGTGCGCAAGCTGCTGCGGCTCAGATGGGCACTGATGAGGAGCCTGTGGAGGAGGCTGATGAGGAAGGCCCTGGAAGATTTGCTCCTTCCTCCTCAGAGCCCTCTTGGGCTAAAAAGCTGAAGAAGAAGATGAAGGCACTTTTCTGCACGCAAGCTCAAGGTTAGTACAGGGCTCACGTCACTAACAAGAAGTCTCGCCAGCGTGACAAGAAGCTCATGGCGGTCTACGGTGAGGATGTGTCTAACGGGTCCGAGGACAACATCACCCCTGAGGCAGCTTCGATGGCTCGTCAGGGGTACAAATGGTCTGAGTCTGACGAGGAGCAGCAGGAGGAGCAGCAGGAGTCCGATGGCAAGTACGATGTCTGAGATCCTCCGTCGGGGCTGCCACCCTTCTTTGTGTCCTCTTTCCCCTTTGTGGTGTCTCGATGCCAAAGGGGGAGAGAGTGATTTGCGTCTTGTGCCGTTCGTTTCGTTTCGTTTCGTTGGTCGAACTCTGTTTATTTGTGTGCTTTTGTGTCGTGTGCGTGAGTCTATCGTATGGTGTAAGACATATGCTTCTCTTTCGTTAAACTCGTCGTTATGTCTTTATTATTATATCGTGAGCAGTTAGTTTACTTTCCCTTGTTTATGTGCTCAGTTTTTATATAAGGAGTATATTACTTGTAGAATATAGGGGGAGCATTGAACCTAGTATGTGTGTTGTGCAGTCCAAAGCACTCTCTCGTGTAGGCACACATCTAGGGGGAGCTCACCTATATTCTAGTGTTTAGGATTGCATACTCTCTTATTTTATCCCTGTGCAAATCCCGTATTGTCATCAATCCACCAAAAAGGGGGAGATTGTAAGGGCATATTTCTCCCTAAGTAGTTTTGGTGATTGATGACAATGCATTTGCGGACTAATCATGTGTTCTAAGCTCCTACAGTTATATCTCACTTACGCACAAGACGATTACTTGCCCCTCGGATTCGATGGAAGACGGTGTTTCCTTTTTTGCTCCCTGACGGTGGCTTTGAGTAATAGGAAAGCCGTACTATTAAGAGGGGGTCCGTTTCGGAAAGGTTTGGGTGGAATCAACACGTACACATCTTACTCTCACACCACCTTTCCGTTGCTTCTCTGGAGTTCAAACCGTATATTATCGTATATGCAAACCATGACTTCTTAACTAAAACATCTGTCTGGCAAGCGGTAGTACCGCTCCATAAGCGGTAGTACCGCACAGCCACACGGTAGTACCGCCTGAAGACACGGTAGTACCGCACAAGCGGTAGTACCGCGGCTCCAGAACGGTAGTACCGTGTATCTGGCCCGGCACTGTACCAAGTGTGGAAGTAGGTGCGGAAGTAATTTTTTACTTCCGCATCCTATGCGGTAGTACCGCTTGCTCCAAGCGGTAGTACCGTGTCGTGTTTTGCTACTACCGTATTTCTGCGGATGTAGCCACGAATATAATTTATTTCATCCGTGGTTGTCATCAACTCGCTTGTTTCTGCCTAGCGGTAGTACCGCCCCCAGAGCGGTAGTACCGCTCAGCAAGCGGTAGTACCGCAACTTACGTGCGGTACTACCGCTCTCTGCGGGCAGAAAACGTGCATAACGGTTGGATTTGCTCTCCCACTATATATAGGGGGTCTTCTTCCCCAAGAAGACTTACCTCTTCCCCCATATACTCCATTGTTGCTCCAAAGCTCCATTTCCGCCCGATCTCTCTCCCTAGCCAATCAAACTTGTTGATTTGCTCGGGATTGCTTGAGAAGGCATCGATCTACACTTCCACCAAGGGATATTTGATTCCCCCCACTAATCCCTTGCGGATCTTGTTACTCTTGGGTGTTTGAGCACCCTAGACGGTTGAGGTCACCTCGAAGCCATATTCCATTGTGATGAAGCTTCGTGGTTTCGTTAGGAGCCTCCAAGTTGTGGAGATAGCCCCAACCTTGTTTGTAAAGGTTCGGTTGCCGCCTTCAAGGGCACCACTAGTGGAATCACGGCACCTTGCATCGTGTGAGGGCGTGAGGAGAATACGGTGGCCCTAGTGGCTTCTTGGGGAGCATTGTGCCTCCACACCGCTCCAATGGAGACGTACTTCCCCTCAAAGGGAAGGAACTTCGGCAACACATCCTCGTCTCCATCGGTTCCTCTTGTGGTTATTTCTTACCTTTCCTTGTGCAAGCATTACTTGTTTAACTCCTATAGCTTGCTTGTGAAGTTGTTATCTTTACTTTCTATTAGCTGTCATCTTAGTAGCTCATCTAGACAACTTACTTTGACGCTTAATTTAAAGTGGTTAAGAAAAGCTAAAAATTGTTAGTTGCCTATTCACCCCCCCCCCCTCTAGTCAACCATATCGATCCTTTCAATTGGTATCAGAGCCTCGTCTCTTTTTAAGGACTTTACCGTCCAAAGAGTATGGGTGACAACGTAGTCGAGACGGAGGATCATTCCGGTGGAACTCCGTCCTTGCCTACGTCAGATGGGGGAGCCTCGGTCTCTCGTGAGGAGTTCAATGTGGCCTTGACCACATTGAAAGAGTCACTAGCGAGCGAGGTCAAAGGCATGTTTAAAGATTT
The DNA here is from genome assembly GCA_902687465.1 of Secale cereale. Classification (NCBI taxonomy): domain Eukaryota; kingdom Viridiplantae; phylum Streptophyta; class Magnoliopsida; order Poales; family Poaceae; genus Secale; species Secale cereale. The sequence continues at coordinate 25,365,545 of LR738709.1, forward strand.
GCTTGAGGGGATTAAATTATCCACCGCACCGTTGGAAGTGGTTCGTCCCGCTACCAACCTGTCGGAGGCTAATGCCGACAAGGGAGAAGCTAGTAGTGAACAAGCCCCTGTTACTAAGAATGGGAGTGGGATCTTTGCCCACTCCGCTCCTCCTACTCACTATGGAGGACCCGTTCCCATAGCGCATTTAAATTCCGTTGGGCCTCCTCCCAAGTTTATCAAAAATTCTGATTTTGCTACTTGGGTGTTTCGTTTCAAACGTCATATAAATCATTGTTCTACTAATCTTTGGAGAATCATTGAGCAAGGTTTTTATCCGCATGATCCCGACAACATGACTCCAAGAGAAACTGCGGATCGTCAATTCAACGAGTCCGCTCTTTGCATTCTACAAGATGCCATCCCTCCTGAAGACATTGCACATCTTCGACCCTTCACTGTGGCCAAGGAAGCTTGGGAGCATGTTGGCACGATGTACAAGGGAAGCACCAGTATTCAACGCTCCAACTATGAAGTTGTGCAAGATGAAGCCGATGAGTTTGCCATGATCGAAGAAGAAGATCCTCATGAACTTTATCGGAGATTAACTATACTTGCGGTCTCTCTTCGAGATCATGGCAGTAAGGACACGGATGACAATTGGATCAAGCGCAAGTTCCTCAAGGCCATGATGCCCTATCATAAGTGTAGGAGATATGCCCTAGAGGCAATAATAAATTCTATTATTTATCTCACTGTTCATAATTAGGTTTATGTTCCATGCTATAACTGCTATGGTTCTCGAGTCTGCAAAGAAAACGAGGCTCGGAGGAAGACTCATATGCACGTGTGGAATAATAAACGATAAAATGTATTCCTAGTCTGGCCTCTAAGACTAGCTCAAGTGTTGCATGATGGTTCTGTTTTCCTGATCATGGGCATGTCTATGCCAGCAACTTTGAGGGCACAATGTTATAGGAACATTTGTGTTGAATCGACCCGAATTGATGTTATGCTATGAGATACATTCGTCACAAGTTTATGGTTAATAACACAGGAAGTTAATGTTTGCATAATTCCTTAGACCATGAGAGTATCGAGTTTCTTCATGCTTGCTTCATGAACTTTGGGGTTTGTTAAACGTCATCCGTAAATGGGTGGCTATTACGGCGGCTTACGGGTTCATGGAAAAGTATGGCAAGTAACGAGATAGCTCAAGATTGGGATTTGCTCCTCCGACGGTGGAGAGATATACTCGGGCCCTCTCGGTGTAACGGTATCCATCATCGTCTGGCCAGACACAGGGTGATTTGATCACTGGGATGCCGGAACACGAAAACGAGAAAAGAGAACAAAACCGGTAACGAGGTAACTTGCATAGTGGACAAAGTGTTTGCCCACGGGGATGCAATAAATCTCACCTCGGGTGTTTGTGACATATCATGAAGCAAAAGGAATAGCTCACGGCAACTGGAGGTTCACTCGAATATTCATTCGTGTGGGTATAGGGGGTCAATATGGGTGTCCACGGCTCCGATGTTGATCATTGATCGGAAGAGGTTCCGTGTCATGTCTATACTTCACCGAACCTATAGGGTCACACGCTTAAGGGTCATCTATCTGCTGAATACCAGACATGGAGTTTGAGAGAAAGTTTCCGGAAAAAGTTTTTCGGAAACATCAGAAAAGTTCTGACGAGAGAGGTCACCGGATGAGTTCCGGTGAAACTGAAAAGTTGTTTCAGAGGATGCCATAAAGTCAAATTGGTTTTGGCACATGCCTGATAATTCTTGAAGGATGCCAGAATCATTCTGGAAACTTTCTGGAATTTTCGGAGATGAAAACCGGAAATGTTCTGGAGCTGCCGGAACCGCTTCAGATGCTTTTCGCAGATGAAAATCACTAAACTGGAATTGTTCTAGAACGCGTTGAAAATAATTATGGTGGGTATTGGAAATGTTCTAAGCCCACATGAATATTTTCAGTTCGAACGGACGCTGAAAAATGTCGTCGTGAATAGTGAAAATCAGCTTTATGGTTACTTTATGGAAAGCCACCTTTTGGGGCTTTATCCCAAAAGATCTAGGGTGACATGGATGGATGAGAGGCCCCTTGGGGGGGGCCCTCAAGGGTGTGGCCGGCCAAGGGTGGAGCTCCCTCATGGAGCTCCACATGGCACTCACTTCCCCTTTATGCCCTTGGAAAGGTGTTTCCTTAGTGGGCATTTTTGGTATTTTTGAATACCCATCCTACCCCTTGGTTTTCCTATATAAGGAGGAGAGTGGGCTGCCCACTTCCTCATCCCTTCTCACATACAAGTGCCATTGCAATGATCTGGCTTCTCTCTCCCTCCCACGAAATAGTTTCGTAGAGCTGAAAGGCTGTCTGGGTTCCGGTGGGAACTAGTTCTGGACGGCGAAGCCCTGCCGGATAGATGACACCGTATGTGTGCAACTCTGTAGAGAGGTCGTAGTTTCGATCTTAGTGCCCTGAGGGGCTGTTCGTGAGTGCCTCCCGAAGGGCTGTCCAAGTGACGGTCCGAGTTCTGTGAGTCCTCCCGAAGGGCTGTCCGAGTGACCGTTCGAGTTTCGAAGGTCCTCCCGAAGGGCTGTCCGCGACACCGTCCGGGGGACTGTTCGACCGTCTCCCGGAGGGCTGTCCGAGGAGCGGATGAGGGTATACATCCTCGCGGTTGGGAGGTTGTAAATCCTAGCTGCGGGGATCTGCACCGACGATCGTCATCGACTCTACTTCCGCTGCGCTACGAGTCGGTAACGAAACAGATCAAACCTTGTATGCAGTCTTCATAGTGGTCCTGGGCTGGTGCGTAGGTCAGAAATTTTTATTTTCTGCTGCGTTACCCTACAGTGGCATCAAGAGCCGTGCTATGCGTAGATGCAGGTTGCGATCTAGAATACATGGAGATGTATGGGTGTTGCACAATATAATTAGGTAGTAGATAAGATCTATTACTGAAAATTATTTGTGCGGGTAGCAGATGAAATCTGTTACCCGGTGTTCTTGTTGCTTCCCTTAAATTTGCGTAGTCCTGATCTTGACAGCATTGTGGAATCTGACAAAGTTCTGGCAATCCGCGATCCTTTCATGCTGCTCCTGAGTATGCTGATTGACAGATCTACGAAGTGCTAACAGTTCTTTGGGTTCCACTTTAGTCAAAGAAAGATGGATGTTTCGCAGACGAAAGGGCAATGCAGATATGATCTGCACGGGGGTCATGCGTATGACGAAGTTTAGTATGGGGCTCGAGATTTTATTATCTCGTGTTTCATACACCCTGGAAAGTTAATCTAGCAACTTGAATTATCATACTTGATGATGGACGTTGGTAGCTTCGGTTTGTTTCGAAACCTTAGAAGCCACGTAAGATAAACTTTTGCATGAACCGATTAGAGGCGTCTAACTTGGTTTTTGCAGGAGGGTTTGCATGTGCATATGATGTGGTATAGCAGTGCTCATAATAATTTGATTATGTATGAGATGGCTATATAATGTAAATCAATTAACATGACCTGCGTGTCATGATTCGGCATGATGGCTGGAGCCATATGATTGCACTTTAAATGACCTGCGTGTCAACCTTGTGTACTGCATTATTTTATTAGCTATAGAGATAGCAATATTATCTGGTGCATTGACAAGGTGGTGGCAATCTCCGCGAAGGTCAACACCGACGCGAGTGCCGAAGACGAAGAAATGAAAGACTTCTCCGTCAGAAAGGGCTATACCATATCATGCTAATTATGAATTGCCTGAGATGTTTATCCCTTTGATGCACCCTTCTTGATTGCGCCGTAGTCGCTTTTTATTAGGGTGATCTCTCACAAAAATATCAAGTAGTTAGTGTTCTCCCAAGTGTAGCACCGTCACGGCATCTTTCCTTTCGGGGTGCGCCATGATCTACATGGGTACGAACGATTGTACGGGTGTGAGGCGGGTGAGGTCAGACCTCGCAGCGAGATCACTTGGTTGTCTTGACGTTCAGGCATGAAAGTCATGAGCTCGGAACACAAGCATCGAAAGATGAACAAGAGTCACATAGAGATGTGATCGGCATGTTTGCCCACCAATTGAGATTTTCGTCATCAGTGGTGACTAACATCAATGGCGTTGAATTGAATTGTGGATCTTGAATCGCTCACAATCAATTATGAGAGATATTGATTTGAGTGGGAGCGCACTGTTGAATTAACTTGTTTAATTCTCAGTGCAATTAATTTTGAACACTGTCTAAGTGTTTTTTGCATAATAGTTGTAGAATAATGGCTCGCATTTCCACCTTCCCTATTAAAATTGAATAGCTGTTAAATATCTGGTTAAAACTTTACGGTTGGTAACGTAATGTGAGGATTGTCCTCAAGAGTGCCGAGAAGGACTTTGTCCTATCGCATACTTTCGGTATTCTCCCGCTAATGCTATGGATCATGTGACTCTCGTCCTTCGATCCAAAAGCTAGAATTCCGTTTTTTGGTCAAGTGCAATATGTTTGCTTCCATGAGACCCGAACTTCGAAAGTTTGGATAGTTATGTGATATTCATGGAATCTGAAAATCATTTTCAGAGACAGACAAAGGATGAAAGATATGAGATATCCAAAGCAGTGTTTGTTTGCAAACTATTAGTAAAGGAGTTTACTATGCATTAGACTGATAAGAGAGGGATCCAGTAGAACGCCTGTCATATGATGAAAGGTGAATAAAACAACAACTTAAAGAGAAAGGAAGTGTCCGAAGGGTGTTAGTAAGACTTTCACGCCTAGGAAGTCCGGGGCTAACGCCACTCTTAAGTTGGGTGCTTCTTCTGAGAGTAGGAGAAATACTAAAAGTTAAACTATTAGAAGTATAAAGGCAAAAAGAAAGAAGACTGGAATATCCAGCTCATGTATGAATGTCATACAAGTTTTTGATGTATAGAAGGCTGGTCAAAGATATAGTCCTTGGGAATTATGATTAATTTGTTGATCACTGATTCTTGGGTGTTGTGAGTTAAATCACAAAGATACCCGCTCGATTGCATTCTGATGCAACTCGATGAAAGAACTACTATGGCCTAAGAGACTAGCCAGGAATGAGGTTTAGGTATACACAGGGAACATAGTAAATGTTACTATACCTTCCATCGGTGTATTACCGTCTGTATTAATTTTCATAATTCATTTAGAGTTTTACACACTCTAGCCCATTGCATAAGGTATCTTGCAAGAAGGTTGTTCATAAGAGAACTTCTGATGTTCGGTGTTATGAACAACATAAGGGCCATACTTTCATTATGAATGAGATGTATGTTATGAATGTTGATAATAATATATTACCTCTGTGTTTACTTTCACAATTCATTTTAGAGTTTCATACACTCTAGCCCATTGCACAATGTTTGTTGCAAAGGAGTTGTTCATAAGAACAACAATTGTTGTTTAGTATTATGAATAACATGAAGGGCCATGCTTCCATCCAGATGGGATGTATGTTATGAATATTGATGGTAATATGATACATCCATAACACTAACGCTAAATGTCGCAAGACTAAAAGAATACCACACAAGTGTGGCACTACATTTGGTCACATTGGAGAAACCCGCATGGAAAATTCCATTATGATGGATTTTGAAGTCGTTTGATTTTGAATCATCTGACACTTGCAACTTTTCTCCGAAAAGTGAAGTGACTGAAATACCGTTCACAGGCCATAAGGAACGAGTAACAAACTTATTGGTGATCATACATTTGATGTGTGTAGTCCGATAAATGTTGTTAGTAGTGGATTTATCTATCTTCAAAAATGACTCAAGTAGATATATGGATATTTACTTGATGAGACGTATGTCTGGATCTTTTGAAATCATTCGAAAGGTTTTCAAAAATGAAGTAGAAGTTATTGTAACAAGAAAATTATGTTTCTACAATTCGATTGCAGAAAGGAATATTTGAGTTACAAGTTTAGCGAATGTCTGATGAGTTGTGAAAGGGGTTTCATAACTTGCACTTCCCGGAAAACCACTGCAAAGTGGAAAGTCTGTGAAGATGTAATCGAACCATTTATGACATGGTAAGATCAAAGATGACATAAATAAAATTGCCATTATCCCTTTTTAAGTGATGCTTTAGAGACTGCGGCTTTTACACTGAAAAGAGCTCCATCGGGTCTGTTGAAATGAAGCCATGGTATGGTACGCCCAACCATGTTATATCTTTTCTTAACATTTGGAATATGGGGCTTGTGTAAAAGGTTACAAACCTATTCCAAATCAGACAAGTGCTACTTTGTAGGTTATCCCAAGGAATTGGGTATTCCTCCCTCACTATACCGAGGCAAATAGTTTTGCCATGAAACGGTATGCTTTTAAAGAGAATGGTTCTTTCAAAAAGGTGAGTGGGAGAATAGTGCAAACTCGACGAGATAACAGTATCTTCGTCATCAGGTCAAAGGAAAGGAACCTTGGAAGTAATTCCAGAGTTTCCTACTGCGACTGATACGGAAGTCTCTATAATAAAATGTATGGACTTTGGTCGAACTTGCAGCTGAACCATGTAGGCAAGGCTCGTGCAAACCTCTCAGGTGCGCAGACGAGATATTGTTGTTAGACAACAATATACCTACGATACACAAGGAAGCGTTGATGGGCCCTGACTCCGGAATTGGCTGAATGCCAATACAACCCGAGTTAGTTTCCATATAAGTGATTCAAGATTAAAACCTTGATACACCTTTCGGAAGACTTAGAGTCTGACGAATATTTATGGAACTTAAAACTGATACGGATAAAATGTTTTATCCATAAAGCTCGACTTGTTGCAATAAACAAGTTCAAGGAGTTGACTACGATGAGATTGTCTCACCGTAGCGATGCTTAAAGTCGGTTCGGGTTGAACTAGCAATTAATAAATATTTCAATCTTGAGATATGAAACATGGATGACAAAAGGATTTCCATCTGATGGAAATGAAACCTAGGACTTGTATGTGATACAGTCCAAAGTAATTTGTCGATCCAAAGGATGCTAGTAAATGTGCAAACTTCAGAGTTCCAGCGATGGACAGAAGAGAGCAAAAAGGAGTTGGAATCTTCGTGTTTTGATGAAATGGTCAAAAGGGGTTTTGACTTCATAAATGGGTAACGAAGATGCTTGTAATTCAAGAAAGTAAGTGGGAGCATATTAATATTTCTAAAAACCTTGTGTGCTTGACACATTGGTAATTGGAAATAAATTTCTTGACACGAATTAAGGACTTCATTTGAAAATAGTTTTTCGATGAAGTGCTTAGGCTAAATAGCCTTGATATTAGGCATGATGATCTATGGAGATAGATTTACCTAATGGGGCTAAGCAATGAATACATATTGACAAGATGCTAAAACCTTTTAGCATATAAAACGCCAAGGAGTGATTCTTGCCGAAGTCACATGGAAAGAGTTTTTGCAAGACTCGGTGTCCCAAAAACACCGATGAGCAAAATACATGATGGAGATTCCACACACCTTCGTGTTTGGATTAATCATGTATTCCATGGTATGTAAAACAACCAGATATGTCCGATACTCCAAAGGTGTTGAGAGTATGGATACCTAAGTGATCAAAGTACTGATCATGGGACAACAGTGAAAGATGTTTTTGAGTACTAGAGTAAGTACTGATGACATGGTTTCTCGCAAGCGGAGATCATGAAGAGTTCGTTGTAAAATGTTACATCGATACAGTCTTCATCTTTTCCCCGTGCGATTTTCGATTTAAATTAAGGGTTTTGTGTAACACACATTGTGGTGGCACAGTTAGTTGGAAAATGTTCCAAACAAGTTACTGTGGCGAATTCTATAACAAAGGCGAAGTATGTTGCCGCTTTTGAAGCGACAAAGAAGATGTTGAATCATATAGTTCATTCATGAACTTAGTATGGTTCCAAGATGGCTTTTGTCAATGGGACACTACTGAGGTAGTTGCTCCATAACTCAGTCTGAGGAATCCAGGTTCGACCTGTGATTTGCATACATACAAAGCGAAATCCACACAAAATATGAATTTTGTGAAGGCGTGAAAACGCGAACGATATGCAAAGATACACACGGAGCTGAAGTCGTCAGATCCGTTGGACATCAGGCTATACCACAAGCGAAGCATATTTACACCAATGTGTCATAGGTGTAAAGTGCATTAGCATTGACTAGATTATTGACTCTAGTGCAAGTGGGAGTCTGTAGGAGATATGCCCTAGAGGCAATAATAAATTCTATTATTTATCTCACTGTTCATAATTAGGTTTATGTTCCATGCTATAACTGCTATGGTTCTCGAGTCTGCAAAGAAAACGAGGCTCGGAGGAAGACTCATATGCACGTGTGGAATAATAAACGATAAAATGTATTCCTAGTCTGGCCTCTAAGACTAGCTCAAGTGTTGCATGATGGTTCTGTTTTCCTGATCATGGGCATGTCTATGCCAGCAACTTTGAGGGCACAATGTTATAGGAACATTTGTGTTGAATCGACCCGAATTGATGTTATGCTATGAGATACATTCGTCACAAGTTTATGGTTAATAACACAGGAAGTTAATGTTTGCATAATTCCTTAGACCATGAGAGTATCGAGTTTCTTCATGCTTGCTTCATGAACTTTGGGGTTTGTTAAACGTCATCCGTAAATGGGTGGCTATTACGGCGGCTTACGGGTTCATGGAAAAGTATGGCAAGTAACGAGATAGCTCAAGATTGGGATTTGCTCCTCCGACGGTGGAGAGATATACTCGGGCCCTCTCGGTGTAACGGTATCCATCATCGTCTGGCCAGACACAGGGTGATTTGATCACTGGGATGCCGGAACACGAAAACGAGAAAAGAGAACAAAACCGGTAACGAGGTAACTTGCATAGTGGACAAAGTGTTTGCCCACGGGGATGCAATAAATCTCACCTCGGGTGTTTGTGACATATCATGAAGCAAAAGGAATAGCTCACGGCAACTGGAGGTTCACTCGAATATTCATTCGTGTGGGTATAGGGGGTCAATATGGGTGTCCACGGCTCCGATGTTGATCATTGATCGGAAGAGGTTCCGTGTCATGTCTATACTTCACCGAACCTATAGGGTCACACGCTTAAGGGTCATCTATCTGCTGAATACCAGACAAGGAGTTTGAGAGAAAGTTTCCGGAAAAAGTTTTTCGGAAACATCAGAAAAGTTCTGACGAGAGAGGTCACCGGATGAGTTCCGGTGAAACTGAAAAGTTGTTTCAGAGGATGCCATAAAGTCAAATTGGTTTTGGCACATGCCTAATAATTCTTGAAGGATGCCAGAATCATTCTGGAAACTTTCTGGAATTTTCGGAGATGAAAACCGGAAATGTTCTGGAGCTGCCGGAACCGCTTCAGATGCTTTTCGCAGATGAAAATCACTAAACTGGAATTGTTCCAGAACGCGTTGAAAATAATTATGGTGGGTATTGGAAATGTTCTAAGCCCACATGAATATTTTCAGTTCGAACGGACGCTGAAAAATGTCGTCGTGAATAGTGAAAATCAGCTTTATGGTTACTTTATGGAAAGCCACCTTTTGGGGCTTTATCCCAAAAGATCTAGGGTGACATGGATGGATGAGAGGCCCCTTGGGGGGGCCCCTCAAGGGTGTGGCCGGCCAAGGGTGGAGCTCCCTCATGGAGCTCCACATGGCACTCACTTCCCCTTTATGCCCTTGGAAAGGTGTTTCCTTAGTGGGCATTTTTGGTATTTTTGAATACCCATCCTACCCCTTGGTTTTCCTATATAAGGAGGAGAGTGGGCTGCCCACTTCCTCATCCCTTCTCACATACAAGTGCCATTGCAATGATCTGGCTTCTCTCTCCCTCCCACCAAATAGTTTCGTAGAGCCGAAAGGCTGTCTGGGTTCCGGTGGGAACTAGTTCTGGACGGCGAAGCCCTGCCGGATAGATGACACCGTATGTGTGCAACTCTGTAGAGAGGTCGTAGTTTCGATCTTAGTGCCCTGAGGGGCTGTTCGTGAGTGCCTCCCGAAGGGCTGTCCAAGTGACGGTCCGAGTTCTGTGAGTCCTCCCGAAGGGCTGTCCGAGTGACCGTTCGAGTTTCGAAGGTCCTCCCGAAGGGCTGTCCGCGACACCGTCCGGGGGACTGTTCGACCGTCTCCCGAAGGGCTGTCCGAGGAGCGGATGAGGGTATACATCCTCGCGGTTGGGAGGTTGTAAATCCTAGCTGCGGGGATCTGCACCGACGATCGTCATCGACTCTACTTCCGCTGCGCTACGAGTCGGTAACGAAACAGATCAAACCTTGTATGCAGTCTTCATAGTGGTCCTGGGCTGGTGCGTAGGTCAGAAATTTTTATTTTCTGCTGCGTTACCCTACAATAAGGGCATGTCCTCTGTCATTCGTCAGAGACCGGACTTCCACCACTTATCCTCAAATGAAGTGTTGAATGAGTTTGTTGCCATGAGGATCTTGGATATGACCGCCGACAATGCGGTCTTGAGAGCTCAACGATCGAAGAAGCCTAATCTTGCCCTGAAGGCCAAGGCTTGTGTGGAAGAAGAGGAGGTGGAAGATGATGATGAGTGTAGCCCCGTGGACACCAAATATGCCTATCATGAGCACATGGCTCTTGCTTCAAGGCAATTCTGGGGCAAGAAGAACACAAGACCCAACTTCAACAGGAACAACTCAAGTGGAAACAATGGCAAGCAACGAGTAAGGACATGCTTCAACTGTGGCAATGTAAGTCACTTTGTTGCAGATTGCCCTTATGAGAAGAGAGAAGACTTTGGAGGCAAGCTTATCTGGAAGGACAAGTCAAAGTCCTATCCTAACAAGAACAACTTCAACAAGAAGACTCCTCCGAAAGGGTTGGTGGCCCAAGAAGAATATTTTGAGGATGATGATGATGATGAAGATGATGAGACGATCACCATGGCCACAATTGCTATTGCTACTACTCCGCACTCATCTCTCTTCGACTCGCCTAATGAGAACATCACCGCCAAGTGTCTCATGGCCAAGGCCACCAACAAGGTAACCCCAAACATCAATACTACTATCACTTCTCCGTCATTAATGAATTGTATTGATGAAAGTGAGGTAATTAAGGAGGGAGAGAATGAATTTGAGTTGTTCATGAAAAATCTCAAGGGCAAACCCAAGAAGCATTTTGTTGCTCTCTTGGAACAACTCGGTGAGGCAAATGACATGATCGAGGCTCACAAGGAAACCATTACTAAAATGGAAGGACATAGTCGAGACTATGCCGATGAGATATCGGATCTCTCTAACGCCCTAGAGGAAGAGCATGGTCTTCGTTTGGCTCTTGAGGAGTCACACAACGATGATCATGCTAAATTAAAGAAAAATCTTGATCATGCTTTAGTTGTCTCTCGTGTGCTTAATTCCGAGAAGGCAAAACTTGAGGTTGACCATGCTAAACTCAAAGAAGAGTTTTCCATACTCGACAAGGCTCACAAGGCCTTGAAAGGTATGCATGCTACTCTCAAGGAGTCTCATGATCAACTCCAAGTTTCGCTAACCAAGGAAAAGGCTATCTTTCCTCGCATGGTATTAATTGATAATGCAAATGCTACTAACCCGTGTTGCGAGCATGTGTATCTTGCTGAAGAAAATGCCAAGTTGAAGAAGAAACTTGAGAAAGGCCTTGTGACTTGTATACAAGGTGAGAAGAACCTCAACAATCTTTTGAGCAATCAAAAGGAGGTTGTGGCAAAGGAAGGAATTGGGCTTGTTCCTAAGCCCAAGAAGAAGAAGAATGACAAGACCAAGCAACCACCCCCTCTCCGACAATCTTTTGTGAAAGAAGGAGAGGGCACATCAAAGAAGAAGAAAATGGTGAACAATGGTGGTGTCAAGAAAAACTCCACCATACCATCAAACATGGCCGGCGACTTTAATCCTACATATGTTTTATTGAAGGAAATATGCCCTAGAGGCAATAATAAAGTTATTATTTATTTCCTTATATCATGATAAATGTTTATTATTCATGCTAGAATTGTATTAACCGGAAACTTAATACATGTGTGAATACATAGACAAAACAGAGTGTCCCTAGTATGCCTCTACTAGACTAGCTCATTGATCAAAGATGGTTATGTTTCCTAGCCATAGACATGAGTTGTCATTTGATCAACGGGATCACATCATTAGGAGAATGATCTGATGGACAAGACCCATCCGTTAGCTTAGCATTATGATCGTTTAAGTTTTACTGCTATTGCTTTCTTCATGACTTATACATGTTCCTATGACTATGAGATTATGCAACTCCTGAATACCGGAGGAACACTTTGTGTGCTACCAAACGTCACAACGTAACTGGGTGATTATAAAGGTACTCTACAGGTGTCTCCGAAGGTACTTGTTGGGTTGGCGTATTTCGAGATTAGGATTTGTCACTCCGATTGTCAGAGAGGTATCTCTGGGCCCACTCGGTAATGCACATCACTATAAGCCTTGCAAGCATTGTAGCTAATGAGTTAGTTGCGGGATGGTGTATTACGGAACGAGTAAAGAGACTTGTTGGTAACGAGATTGAACTAGGTATTGAGATACCGACGATCGAATCTCGGGCATGTAACATACCGATGACAAAGGGAACAATGTATGTTGTTATGCGGTTTGACCGATAAAGATCTTCGTAGAATATGTGGGAGCCAATATGAGCATCCAGGTTCCGCTATTGGTTATTGACCGGAGACGTGTCTCGGTCATGTCTACATAGTTCTCGAACCCGTAGGGTCCGCACGCTTAAGGTTTCGATGATAGTTTTATTATGAGTTTATGAGTTTTGATGTACCGAAGGAGTTCGGAGTCCCGGATGAGATCGGGGACATGACGAGGAGTCTCAAAATGGTCGAGACGTAAAAATCGATATATTGGACGACTATATTCGGACATCGGAAAGGTTCCGAGTGATTCGGTTATTTTCGGAGTACCGGGGAGTTACGGGAATAGAGGAGAGAGGCCAAAAGGAAGGAGGCGTGCACCCCCCTTCTGGTCCGAATTGGACAAGGGGTGCAGCCCCCTTTTCCTTCTCCCTCTCCCCCTCTTTCCTTCTCTCCTACTCCGGAAAGGAAAGGGGAATCCTACTAGGACTTGGGAGTCCTAGTAGGACTCCCCACACTTGGTGCGCCCCCTCTAGGGCCGGCCTCTCCGTCCCTCCTTTATATACGGGGGCAGGGGGGCACCTCTAGACACAACAATTGATCTCTTGATCTCTTAGCCGTGTGCGGTGCCCCCCTCCACCATAGTTCTCCTCGATAAATATTGTAGCGGTGCTTAGGCGAAGCCCTGCGACGGTAGAACATCAAGATCGTCACCACGCCGTCGTGCTGACGGAACTCTCCCTCGACACTCGGCTGGATCGGAGTTCGAGGGACGTCATCGAGCTGAACGTGTGCTAGAACTCGGAGGTGCCGTAGTTTCGGTGCTTGATCGGTCGGACCGTGAAGACGTACGACTACATCAACCGCGTTGTTCTAACGCTTCCGCTTTCGGTCTACGAGGGTACGTAGACTCACTCTCCCCTCTCGTTGCTATGCATCTGGTAGATAGATCTTGCGTGATCGTAGGAAAATTTTAAAATACTACGTTCCCCAACAGTGGCATCATGAGCCAGGTCTATGCGTAGATGATATGCACGAGTAGAACACAAGTGAGTTGTGGACGATACTAGTCATACTGCTTACCAGCTTGTCATACTTTGATTCGGCGGTATTGTTGGATGAAGCGGCCCGGACCGACATTACGCGTACGCTTACGCGAGACTGGTTCTACCGATGTGCTTCGCACACAGGTGGCTGGCGGGTGTAAGTTTCTCCAACTTTAGTTGAATCAAGTGTGGCTACGCCCGGTCCTTGTGAAGGTTAAAATAGCACATACTTGACGAAATATCGTAGTGGTTTTGTATGCGTAGGTAAGAACGGTTGTTGCTAAGCCCGTAGTAGCCACGTAAAACTTGCAACAACAAAGTAGAGGACGTCTAACTTGTTTTTGCAGGGCATGTTGTGATGTGATATGGTCAAGACATGATGAGTTATACGGTTTTGTATGAAATGATCATGTTTTGTAAAGTTATCGGCAACTGGCAGGAGCCATATGGTTGTCGCTTTATTGTATGAAATGCAATCGCCATGTAATTGCTTTACTTTATCACTAAGCGGTGGCGATAGTCGTAGAAGCAATAGTTGGCGAGACGACAACGATGCTACGATGGAGATCAAGGTGTCGCGCCGGTGAAGAAGGTGATCATGACGGTGCTTTGGAGATGGAGATCAAAAGCACAAGATGATGATGGCCATATCATGTCACATATTTTGATTGCATGTGATGTTTATCTTATTATGCTTCTTATTTTGCTTAGTTCGACGGTAGCATTATAAGATGATCCCTTACTAAATTTCAAGGTATAAGTGTTCTCCCTGAGTATGCACCGTTGCGAAAGTTCGTCGTGCCGAGACACCACGTGATGATCGGGTGTGATAAGCTCTACGTTCAAATACAACGGGTGTAAGCCAGTTTTGCACACGCAGAATACTCGGGTTAAACTTGACGAGCCTAGCATATGCAGATATGGCCTCGGAACACTGGAGACCGAAAGGTCGAGCGTGAATCATATAGTAGATATGATCAACATAAGATGTTCACCATTGAAACTACTCCATCTCACGTGATGATCAGACATGGTTTAGTTGATTTGGATCACGTGATCATTTATATGACTAGAGGGATGTCTATCTAAGTGGGAGTTCTTAAGTAATATGATTAAATTGAACTTTAATTTATCATGAACTTAGTCCTCGTAGTATTAGCATATCTATGTTGTAGATCAATAGCTCGCGATGTTGCTCCCCGTTTATTTTTTATATGTTCCTAGAGAAAACTAAGTTGAAAGATGTTAGTAGCAATGATGCGGAATTGTTCCGTGATCTGAGGATTATCCTCATTGCTGCACAGAGAATTATGTCCTTGATGCACCGCTAGGTGACATACCTATTGCAGGAGCAGATGTAGACGTTATGAACGTTTTGACAAAAGCTCGGTATGATGACTACTTGATAGTTTAAGTGCACCATGCTTTATGGCTTAGAACCGGGACTTCAAAAACGTTTTGAACGCCACGGAGCATATAAGATGTTCCAAGAGTTGAAATTAGTATTTCATACTCATGCCCGTGTCGAGAGGTATAAGACTTCTGACAGTACTTTGCCTACAAGATGTTGGAGAATAGCTCAACCAGTGAGCATGTGCTCAGATTGTCTGGGTACTACAATTACTTGAATCAAGTGGGAGTTAATCTTCCAGATAAGATAGTAATTGACAAAGTTCTCTAGTCACTATCACCAAGTTAGTAGAACTTCGTGATGAACTATAATATGCAAGGGATGACGAAAGGAATTCCCGAGCTCTTCGCAATGCTGAAGTCGGCGAAGGTAGAAATCATGAAAAAGCATCAAGTGTTGATGGTTAACAAGACCACTTGTTTCAAGTAAAGGGCAAAGGGATAGAAGGGGAACTTCAAGAAGAATGACAAGCAAGTTTTCACTCCCGTGAAGAAACCCAAAGCTAAAACTCAAGCCTGAAACTAAGTGCTTCTACTGCAAAGGAAATGGTCACTGGAAGTGGAACTGCCCTAGATACTTGGCGTATAAGAAGGATGGCAAAGTGAACAAAGGTATATTTTGATATACAGATTATTGATGTGTACTTTACTAGTGTTCATAGCAACCCCTGGGTATTTGATACCGGTTCAGTTGCTAAAATTAGTAACTCGAAACGAGAATTGCAGAATGAACAGAGACTAGTTAAAGGTGAAGTGACGATGTGTGTTGGAAGTGGTTCCAAGATTGATATGATCATCATCGCACACTCCCTATACTTTCGGGATTAGTGTAAAACCTAAATAAATGTTATTTGGCATTTGCGTTGAGCATGAATATGATTTGATCATATTTGTTGCAATACGGTTATTCATTTAAAGTCATAGAATAATTGTTATTGTGTTTACATGAATAAAACCTTCGATGGTCATACACCCAATGAAAATAGTTTGTTGGATCTCGATCGTGGTGATACACATATTCATAATATTGAAGCCAAAAGATGCAAGGTTAATAATGATAGTGCAACTTATTTGTGGCACTGCTGTTTAGGTCATAATGGTGTAAAGCGCATGAAGAAACTCCATAGTGATGGACTTTTGGAATCATTTGATTATGAATCACTTGGTGCTTGCGAACCATGCCTCATGGGCAAGATGACTAAAACTCCGTTCTCCGGAACAATGGAGCGAGCAACAGATTTGTTGGAGATCATACATACAGATGTATGTGGACCAATGAGTGTTGAAGCTCGCGGTGGGTATCGTTATTTTCTGACCTTCACTGATGATTTGAGCAGATATGGGTATATCTACTTAATGAAGCACAAGTCTAAAACATTTGAAAAGTTCAAAGAATTTCAGAGTGAAGTGGAGAATCATCGTAACAAGAAAATAAGAGTTTCTACGATATGATCGTAGAGGTAAAATATTTGAGTTAGCGAGTTTGGCCTTCAGTAAAAACAATGTGAAATAGTTTCACTACTCACGCCACCTGGAACACCATAGTGTAATGGTGTGTCCGAACGTCATAACCGTACTTTATTAGATATGGTGCGATCGATGATGTCTCTTACCGATCTACCACTATCGCTTTTGGGGTTATGCATTAGAGACAGATACATTCACGTTAAATAGGGCACCATCTAAATCCGTGGAGATGACACCGTATGAACTGTGGTTTGACGAGAAACCTAAGCTGCCATTTCTTTAAGTTTGGGACTGCGATGCTTATGTGAAAAAGTTTCAACATGATAAGCTCGAACCCAAATCGGAGAAGTAAATCTTCATAGGATACCCAAAAGAAACTGTTGGGTACACCTTCTATCACAGATCCGAAGGCAAGGTCTTTGTTGCTAAGAGTGGATCCTTTCTAGAGAAGGAGTTTCTCTCGAAAGAAGTGAGTGGGAGGAAAGTGGAACTTGATGAGGTAATTGTACCTTCTCCTGAATTGGATAGTAGTACATCACAGAAACTGGTTCCAGTGATTCCTACACCAATTAGTGAGGAAGCTAATGATGATGATCATGAAACTTCGGATCAAGTTACTGCTGAACTTCGTAGATCAACCAGAGTATGTTCCGCACCAGAGTGGTACGGCAACCCGGTTCTGGAAGTCATGTTACTGGACCATGATGAACCTACGAACTATGAGGAAGCGATGATGAGCCCAGATTCCGCAAAATGGCTTGAGACCATGAAATCTGAGATGGGATCCATGTATGAGAACAAAGTGTGGACTTTGGTTGACTTGCCCGATGGTCGGCAAGCCATCGAAAATAAATGGATCTTCAAGAGGAAGACTGACGCTGACAGTAATGTTACTGTTTACAAAGCTCGACTTGTTGCGAAAGTTTTTCAACAAGTTCAAGGAGTTGACAACGATGAGACTTTCTCACCCGTAGAGATGCTTAAGTCTGTCCGAATCATGTTAGCAATTGCCGCATTTTATGAAATCTGGCAAATGGATAACAAAACTGCATTCTTTAATGGATTTATTAAAGAAGACTTGTATATGATGCAACCAGAAGGTTTTGTCAATCCTAAAGGTGCTAACAAAATGTGCAAGATCCAGCGATCCATCTATGGACTTGTGCAAGCATCTCGGAGTTGGAATATACGCTTTGATAAGTTGATCAAAGCATATAGATTTATACAGACTTGCGGTGAAGCCTGTATTTACAAGAAGTGAGTGGGAGCACTACAACCTTTCTGATAAGTATATGTGAATGACATATTGTCGATCGGAAATGATGTAGAATTTTCTGGAAAGCATAAAGGAGTGTTTGAAAGGAGTTTTTCAAAGAAAGACCTTGGTGAAGCTGCTTACATATTGGGCATCAAGATCTATAGAGATAGATCAAGACGCTTGATAAGACTTTCGATAAGTACATACCTTGATATTATTTTGAAGTAGTTCAAAATGGATCAGTCAAAGAAGGAGTTCTTACCTGACTTGTAAGGTGTGAAGTTGAGTAAGACTCAAAGCCAGACCACAGCAGAAAAATATAGAGAGAATGAAAGTCATTCCCTATGCCTCAGCCATAGGTTCTATAAAGTATGCCATGCTGTGTACCAAACATGTTGTGTACCTTGCCATGAGTTTGTCAAGAGGGTACAATAGTGATCCAGGAGTAGATCACTGTACAGCGGTCAAAATTATCCTTAGTAACTGGATGACTAAGGAAATGTTTCTCGATTATGGAGGTGATAAAGAGTTCGTCGTAAAGGGTTACGCCGATGCAAGCTTTGACACTAAATCCAGCTGACTCTAAGTATCAATCTGGATGCGTATTGAAAGTGGGAGCAATTAGCTAGAGTAGCTCCATGCAGAGCATTGTAGACACATAAACATTTGCGAAATACATACGGATCTGAATGTGACAGACCCGTTGACTAAACTTCTCTCACGAAGCAAAACATGATCACACCTTAGTACTCTTTGGGTGTTAATCACATAGCGATGTGAACTAGATTATTGACTCTAGTAAACCCTTTGGGTGTTAATCACATGACGATGTGAACTATCGGTGTTAAATCACATGGCGATGTGAACTAGATTATTGACTCTAGTGCAAGTGGGAGACTGAAGGAAATATGCCCTAGAGGCAATAATAAAGTTATTATTTATTTCCTTATATCATGATAAATGTTTATTATTCATGCTAGAATTGTATTAACCGGAAACTTAATACATGTGTGAATACATAGACAAAACAGTGTCCCTAGTATGCCTCTACTAGACTAGCTCATTGATCAAAGATGGTTATGTTTCCTAGCCATAGACATGAGTTGTCATTTGATCAACGGGATCACATCATTAGGAGAATGATCTGATGGACAAGACCCATCCGTTAGCTTAGCACTATGATCGTTTAAGTTTTACTGCTATTGCTTTCTTCATGACTTATACATGTTCCTATGACTATGAGATTATGCAACTCCCGAATACCGGAGGAACACTTTGTGTGCTACCAAACGTCACAACGTAACTGGGTGATTATAAAGGTACTCTACAGGTGTCTCCGAAGGTACTTGTTGGGTTGGCGTATTTCGAGATTAGGATTTGTCACTCCGATTGTCAGAGAGGTATCTCTGGGCCCACTCGGTAATGCACATCACTATAAGCCTTGCAAGCATTGCAGCTAATGAGTTAGTTGCGGGATGGTGTATTACGGAACGAGTAAAGAGACTTGTTGGTAACGAGATTGAACTAGGTATTGAGATACCGACGATCGAATCTCGGGCATGTAACATACCGATGACAAAGGGAACAATGTATGTTGTTATGCGGTTTGACCGATAAAGATCTTTGTAGAATATGTGGGAGCCAATATGAGCATCCAGGTTCCGCTATTGGTTATTGACCGGAGACGTGTCTCGGTCATGTCTACATAGTTCTCGAACCCGTAGGGTCCGCACGCTTAAGGTTTCGATGATAGTATTATTATGAGTTTATGAGTTTTGATGTACCGAAGGAGTTCGGAGTCCCGGATGAGATCGGGGACATGACGAGGAGTCTCAAAATGGTCGAGACGTAAAAATCGATATATTGGACGACTATATTCGGACATCGGAAAGGTTCCGAGTGATTCGGGTATTTTCGGAGTACCGGGGAGTTACGGGAATAGAGGAGAGAGGCCAAAAGGAAGGAGGCGTGCACCCCCCTTCTGGTCCGAATTGGACAAGGGGTGCAGCCCCCTTTTCCTTCTCCCTCTCCCCCTCTTTCCTTCTCTCCTACTCCGGAAAGGAAAGGGGAATCCTACTAGGACTTGGGAGTCCTAGTAGGACTCCCCACACTTGGTGCGCCCCCTCTAGGGCCGGCCTCTCCCTCCCTCCTTTATATACGGGGGCAGGGGGGCACCTCTAGACACAACAATTGATCTCTTGATCTCTTAGCCGTGTGCGGTGCCCCCCTCCACCATAGTTCTCCTCGATAATTATTGTAGCGGTGCTTAGGCGAAGCCCTGCGACGGTAGAACATCAAGATCGTCACCACGCCGTCGTGCTGACGGAACTCTCCCTCGACACTCGGCTGGATCGGAGTTCGAGGGACGTCATCGAGCTGAACGTGTGCTAGAACTCGGAGGTGCCGTAGTTTCGGTGCTTGATCGGTCGGGCCGTGAAGGCGTACGACTACATCAACCGCATTGTTCTAACGCTTCCGCTTTCGGTCTACGAGGGTACGTAGACTCACTCTCCCCTCTCGTTGCTATGCATCTGGTAGATAGATCTTGCGTGATCGTAGGAAAATTTTAAAATACTACGTTCCCCAACATTTATGTCGTGCTAGTGATGGTCATGTGTTTGCTAAATTTGTTGGTTCCTCTTATGAGTACATTGAATGGTTCATTTGGGTTCCTAAGACCCTTGTTACTAACCTCAAAGGACCCATTACCAAATGGGTACCTAAAACCAAGCATTGATCTCTTGTAGGAGTTTGCTTCCGGTGGGGGATCATGGTTACTCGATAGCGGAGCCACAAATCATATGACCGGAAGCAAAGATTTGGTGGTGGACGTGCATCTAGGTTCCTCTATGGCCACCAACGTCGAATGGGGTGATGCCTCATCTTCTAAGGTATTGGGGCTTGGCAAGGTTGTTGTCTGTCATGATCTCACGATCGAGAAAGTCATGCTTGTTGAGTCCCTTGCATACAATTTACTTTCTGTTCGCCAACTTGCACTCATGGGCTTTGCTACATTCTTTGATATTGATACCGTGGCCCTCTTGTGGAGCAAGACTCTTAAAGTAGCCTATGTTGGGCATGTCGAGAACGGCCTTTATGTGGTTAACTTCTCGAAGCAACCCACTAAGGTCGCGACATGCCTAATGGCTAAAGTTGATGTGGGATGGCTTTGGCATCGCCGTTTGGCCCACGTCAATATGAGATCTTTGCAAAGTCTTCTCAAGGGGGACCATGTCCGTGGACTAACAAATGTTAGCTTTGCCAAAGATCGTGCTTGCAGGGCTTGCATTGAAGGAAAGTTACATGAGACGGCTCACCCTCCCACGACTATCGTGATACGTCCAAAACGTATCTATAATTTCTGCTTGCTCCATGCCACTTTTGGGTGATATTGCTATGATATTCATACACTTCCATACACTTTTGATCATATTTGGACTAACTTACTAATCCAGTGCACCCCAGTGCCAGTTTCTGTTTTCGGCTGTTTTTGTATTTCAGGTTTTCACGTTACGAGAACTGTCAGGAAAAATCCAGAAAAATTATATAAAAAATCAGCGTTCCGGAAACTACCGTGCGTCCGAAGGATAGCCGGGGGGGCACCAGGACCCCAGGCGCCCTGGCGGCGCGCCCCCCCCCTGGGCCGCGCCGGGGGGCGCCTGGGCCCCCCGAGCCCCGTCTGGTGCCCCCTTTGGCATATATTTAAAGCGTCCTTCGAAACCCTGGGGACGGGAACTCTTTTTCGCGATCTCATCTCTGTTCCGCCGCCGCCGCCGCTTCCAAGATCGGGAGCACCAGGAGAACTCTTCCCGGCACCCTGACGGAGGGGAGGATCATCATCGGGAGCCTCTCCACCACCATGGACGCCTCCCGGATGAGTGGTGAGTAGTCTCCCTTGGACCATGAGTCCATGACCAGTAGCTATGTGATGTTCTCCTCCCGTTCTTGTGCTTCACTAATTAGTCCTCGTGAGCTGCCCTACATGATCGAGGCACATATGTAATCCTTATGTTGTTGCTATGATGAGTTTGCTGGGATCCGATGGATTATGAGATTATGTTCAGATTGTTCTTGAGTAATATATTTGATTCACCTATCTTATATTTATGTTTGTAAGTAATTCTTGCATGTTCTCCGTTGTTATTTATTGCTTTGGCCAAGTAGTAGGTAGTGACTCCAAGAGGGAACGTTATGCTTGATTGTGGGTTCATGACCCTCGATGACTAGTTTAAGTGACAGAAACATGAGTCTAGGGGATGTGCTGTTGCCACAAGGGGGAAAACAACGGTGCTTGTGCCCGCGGGTGCAAGGATTGTTTACTTTACGCAAAGTTCTTTTAATGCAGTTGTCTGTTGCATTGAGTTTACACTATGGGTGGGGCTCGCAACTTAATACCAGCGAGATGTTCTGGATAGATATCTCAAGGTGGATGATTAGTAGTAGATATTGATGGATTTCGGTCTACTTACTTTGGCGTACCGCCCATACTTTGAACCTCAACCTTTCTTGCAATGTAGTCAGCATTGGTTTGCGTTCGTGGTCCTGTCAATTGCCCAGCTGTAATTCGTTTACCTCACATAGCTGTTTTATCGTCTTTTGGGAGAGAGACATCACTAGTGAACATCATGAGACTCCGGTCCACATTACCATCATTGATCACATCCACTATTTACTTTTCGTTATTACTTACTATTGCAAACACTATCTATCACTACTATCATTTGCGTTTAATCCTTTGTGAACTACAAGGCCGGAGAGATTGACAACCTCTCTGTACTCGTTGGGAGCAAAGTTATTTGTATATGTGTGCAGGTCCACGTTGATTGCTAATATCTGGCGCCGTTAGCAGTTGACACCTACTTGTTGAACCTAGGAGTCTCTGGGGATTCGATCCTTGGCATCTTTGCTAAGGGAAAAACTTCCACAACACTGCATCTTACACCTTCCACTTGGGGTAACCAACGAGGGGTTAGAGGCCCATCAAGGAGTTTTTCTGGCGCCGTTGCCGGGGACTCCACTCTTCAGGATAGGGGAGTTGCATGCTATCTTTTACCTTTGCTTTTTAGTCTTGTTAGTTTACCTTTCAGTTTTTGCTTTAGGACCCTTTTATCAAAAATCACAAAAATAGTTATCTTGCTTGCTTGCTACTATGGGTTCCACCGAGAACACCAAGTTGTGTGACTTCACTAGTCACAACAACGATGACTTTATCAGCACACCTATCACTACACCTGCCACTTCAGCACCTTCATATGAAATTAAACCTGCTTTACTGAACTTAGTCATGAAAGATCAATTCTCCGGTGCTGGAGATGATGCTGCTTTACATTTAAACAACTTTGTTGAACTTTGTGATATGCAAAAGTACCAAGAAATAGATGGTAATATTGTTAAGCTTAAGCTTTTCCCTTTCTCCTTTAGAGGAGGAGCTAAAATTTGGTTTCAGTCTTTGCCTAGAAATAGCATAGATTCATGGGACAAGTGCAAAGATGCTTTTATCGGAAAATACTATCCACCTGCTAAAATTATCCAACTTAAACAATTGGATAATGAGCACGTTGCCCAAGCTTGGGAACGTATGAAATCTCTTATCAAGAACTGCCCTACTCATGGTTTGACTACTTGGATGGTTATCCAAACTTTTTATGCAGGCTTGAACTTTACCTCGCGGAACTTGTTAGATTCGGCCGCGGGAGGAACTTTTATGTCAACTACACTTGGTGCTGCCACGAAGCTTCTCGATGAGATGATGACCAACTATTCCCAATGGCACACCGAACGCGCTCCAACAGGTAGGAAGGTAAACTCTGTCGAGGAGATTTCCTCCCTTAATGAAAAAGTTGACTTGATCATGTCTCTACTTTCGAAGCAATCTACTGTTGATCCTCGTGATGTTCCTTTAAATTCTTTGATTGCTCAAGAACAAGTAGATGTGAATTTTATCTCTAGAAACAATTTTAACAACAATGCTTATAGGAGTAACTTTGGTAGCAATCCTAGACCGTTCCCCTCTAATTCTTATGGGAACAACAATGCTTATCCTAGTACCAAGAACTCCACTACTGAACTAGAGATTATGCTTAAAGATTTCATCACTACCCAAAAAACCTTTAATAAGAGTGTAGAAGAAAAACTACATAAACTAGATGATCTTTCTTTTAAGGTAGACCATTTAGCCAATGAGGTAAAATTGCTAAAAATTAAAACGTCTCCTCTTGAGGAGAGGGAAGTCACTCCTATAAATGCTATTCAAGTGCAAATTAATGAAAACATTAGGATGATGGCTAAACTTAAAGAAAGATGGGCTAGAGAAAGGGAGGAAGAAGATAGAATTAAGAGCCTTCCTACCCACCACACTGTTGCTACTATCCAAGTTGTTGAGGATGTTCAAACTCTTAGCACCCAATGTACTCCTGGTCCCAATGGACCTATTAATGGTGATGCTATGACTATAGAAACTACCAAACAAGTGAACCTAAAGGACACCGCTACCACTTTACTTGATGCTAATGACCTTGATTTTGATAATTGCACTCTTACCGAAGTTATTGATTTCCTTCACAAGATGTCTAGAGATCCCCGCACTAGCACGCTTAACCTTGCCTTCACAGAGCATATCACTAATGCTCTCATCAAAGCTAGGGAGGAGAAACTTAGAGTAGAAGCCTCCATACCTAGAAAGCTAGAAGATGGTTGGGATCCTATGGTAAAAATTAATTTGAATGACTTCTCTTGTTATGCATTATGTGATGTTGGTGCTAGTACCTCTGTTATGCCCAAAAGGATATATGATATGCTTAAATTGAAACCTTATGATTCTTGTTCTTTTGGTGTTCGTCTCGTTGATTCTTCCATAAAGAAACCTTTGGGGAGGATCGACGATGTTCTTATCGTTGTCAATGATAATTATGTGCCCGTTGATTTCACTATTATGGATATTGAATGTGATCCTTCATGTCCAATTATTTTGGGACGTCCCTTTTTACGCACCGTTGGTGCTATCATTGACATGAAAGAGGGTAATATAAAATTTCAGTTTCCTCTCAAGAAAGGGATGGAACACTTCCCTCGAAAGAATATCAAGTTACCTTTTGAGTTCGTTGTACGGGCTAGCTATTCTTTTACTCTTGATAAAACTTGATCTATATGCATTATGCCTAGCTTAAAGGCATAAAAGAAAGCGCTTTTGGGAGGCAGCCCACATGAATAAATTTTTTGCTTTTGTTGTGTCTTGATGTTGTTTACTACTGTAGCATCATCATTGTATCTTTGCTTTTCATATTTGTGCCAAGTATAGCCTCTGATTGCTAGAAAGTTCAAAAGTTGTGAGGTGCTGTCCAGGAAACAGATTCTGTCCTTGGATAGAAAAATTCTTATAAAATCACCAGATCATCTTTTTGGTCTGAATTTTTTCGACAGCGTTCTCTATATAATTGTCTTTCGTGCGTCTGTTCTGAGTTTTTTTATTTGAGTTGCAGAAGTACCCCGAACAAATCAATTACTACCTGCTGTTCTGTTTTTCACAGATTCTGTCCTGTTTTGCCTTTCCTTCATTTTGCAAACCAAGAGCTTGCTTTTTCTTTGCAAAAACCTTTTGGCAATCTTGAGAAACAGTAGAAATTCAATAATATCTTTATTTCCAGCAAGGTATAATTATTTTATTAAGGGTACTAACCTCGCTAATCAGATTATGATGAGTTATGTATGAAGGGAGTTTTCAAGTGTGCGAGGGAAGATGATAAAAAGATTCAGGAGTGTCAAGCGCTCAAGCTTGGGGATGCCCCCGTGCACCCCCAAGAAATATTCAAGGAGACTCAAGCATCTAAGCTTGGGGATGCCCCCGTGCATCCCCTTCTCCATCAACATTATCAGTTCGTCTTTCGTTCCACTATATTTTTATCACTTCATGTGTTATGTGCTATGCTTGGAGCGTCTTGCTTTTAGTTTTCTTTTTAGTTTTTCATAACGAGTCGGAACTCAGCGTTCTTTATGTGGGAGAGAAACACGCTCCACTTCTACCTAGAACATAACATAGAATTTTCATGTCTATCTTTGCTGTGTGTGTTCTTTGTCTTTTAATAGCTACTATCATGCTCTGCTCTTAGTATTCATGCTTATCTTTTCAAAGAGCTTTTGTCTAGTTGGTTGCTTGAACTCTCTTTAATTATCCTGCTCACCTCATTAAGAGAGTTTGCTTCCGTTGCATTGGTTAATGTGTCTATGATAAAGATGCTACGTGCATGATGGCGCTTAGTAGTTCAGGTTTTCTTATGGTTAATCTCAAATAGCTGGGGGATTCCCAATGTGTTATTGGAATACCAACTTGATTTGTTTGCCTATGATGTGGTATGGTTTAGTAATATCTTCCTTCGAGAATTTATTTTGATTGACTTGGCGTATGCTCACGCATATTTAAGACTGTAAAGAAAGTCTGTCAAGCCTTGATGATCTTTTATTTCTGAGTAGCGATATAACTACCATGCCTGATTCAATGTTGCTTTGTCGCTCTGCATGATTATGACCGTCATTGCTCTCTTAGTTGGTCGCTCCCAGTCTTTTGCTAACCTCCACATGTACTAAGCAGACTAACCTTGCAATACATAGCTCATGGGAAAGTAGCTTAAAAACTATTGTGGTAAAGAATATGTTGCTTATGTATCTTATTTCTTATAAGTTGCTTGCTGAGCGGTAACCATGTTTCTGGGGACGCCATCAACTGTTACACTTTTGTTGAATATCATGTGAGTTACTTTGCATGTTCGTCTTGTCTGAAGTAAGGGTTATTTGCCATGGGTTGGTTTGAATATGCATATTGTTAGAGAAGAACATTGGGCCGCCAACCAAAGCCATGTATCATGGTGGAAGTTTTAGCTTGGACATTAATCCTCAATCTCTTATGAGAATATGCTTATGCATTAAAGAGGGGTCCATCATCTATTTTCTATGTTGTCCCGGTATGGATGTCCTCAAGTTGAGATCTATCAAAAACGAGAAATCAAATGCGATCTATCTCCTTAGACCTTTGTACAGGTGGCATAGAGGTACCCCTTTGTGACACTTGGTTGAAACATATGTAATGCAATGATAACCCATGGAAATCCGAGCTAATTAGGACAAGGTGCGAGCACTATTGGTATTCGATGCATGAGGCTTGCAACTTATAGGATGTCTTATGCATGACACATATGAAGTACTACTACCGTTGACAAAATTGCTTCCATGTTTTCAAAATAAAAAGCTCTAGCACATAGCCATTCTTTTACTTTTATGTTGAGTCTCCACCTTCTTTTAAAGCACCAACTACTGAGAGCATGATTGTCATTCTGAGTGTAATGTGCATTGTCCCAAAGTAGCATTGTCTTTTGCATGATTGTGATATCGTTTATTTTGAAATCATTGTATCTAGTCATCACTTAAACCTTGAAGGTGCCCCTGCATTTATGTTTTGCATCACTAAAGGGGGCAAGCTAGATATCACTTTATCATATTTGCACATCATGTTCATTGCAAATCCTTTTGATGTTTCAGTTTCATGTTGTAAAACTTTCAGTCATTTGTGATTTTCTCATGAGGCAACTTAATTACTGTAGATTCATTGTCTCAGTAAGCTTTTGTCATATGACTATGAAAAAGTCCTATATGGTTAATAGCATGTCACCACAGAAATTATTCTTGTTATCATTTACCTACTCGAGGACGAGCAGGAATTAAGCTTGGGGATGTTGATACGTCCAAAACGTATCTATAATTTCTGCTTGCTCCATGCCACTTTTGGGTGATATTGCTATGATATTCATACACTTCCATACACTTTTGATCATATTTGGACTAACTTACTAATCCAGTGCACCCCAGTGCCAGTTTCTGTTTTCGGCTGTTTTTGTATTTCAGGTTTTCACGTTACGAGAACTGCCAGGAAAAATCCAGAAAAATTATATAAAAAATCAGCGTTCCGGAAACTACCGTGCGCCCGAAGGACAGCCGGGGGGGCCACCAGGGCCCCAGGCGCCGTGGCGGCGCCCCCCCCCCCCTGGGCCGCGCCGGGGGGCGCCTGGGCCCCCCGAGCCCCGTCTGGTGCCCCCCTTTGGCATATATTTAAAGCGTCCTTCGAAACCCTGGGGATGGGAACTCTTTTCCGCGATCTCATCTCTGTTCCGCCGCCGCCGCCGCTTCCAAGATCGGGAGCACCAGGAGAACTCTTCCCGGCACCCTGCCGGAGGGGAGGATCATCATCGGGAGCCTCTCCACCACCATGGACGCCTCCCGGATGAGTTGTGAGTAGTCTCCCTTGGACCATGAGGCCATGACCAGTAGCTATGTGATGTTCTCCTCCCGTTCTTGTGCTTCACTAATTAGTCCTCGTGAGCTGCCCTACATGATCGAGGCACATATGTAATCCTTATGTTGTTGCTATGATGAGTTTGCTGGGATCCGATGGATTATGAGATTATGTTCAGATTGTTCTTGAGTAATATATTTGATTCACCTCTCTTATATTTATGTTCGTAAGTAATTCTTGCATGTTCTCCGTTGTTATTTATTGCTTTGGCCAAGTAGTAGGTAGTGACTCCAAGAGGGAACGTTATGCTTGATTGTGGGTTCATGACCCTCGATGACTAGTTTGAGTGACAGAAACATGAGTCTAGGGGATGTGCTGTTGCCACAAGGGGGAAAACAACGGTGCTTGTGCCCGCGGGTGCAAGGATTGTTTACTTTACGCAAAGTTCTTTTAATGCAGTTGTCTGTTGCATTGAGTTTACACTATGGGTGGGGCTCGCAACTTAATACCAGCGAGATGTTCTGGATAGATATCTCAAGGTGGATGATTAGTAGTAGATATTAATGGATTTCGGTCTACTTACTTTGGCGTACCGCCCATGCTTTGAACCTCAACCTTTCTTGCAATGTAGTCAGCATTGGTTTGCGTTCGTGGTCCTGTCAATTGCCCAGCTATAATTCGTTTACCTCACATAGCTGTTTTATCGTCTTTTGGGAGAGAGACATCACTAGTGAACATCATGA
This sequence comes from Secale cereale, assembly GCA_902687465.1. Classification (NCBI taxonomy): domain Eukaryota; kingdom Viridiplantae; phylum Streptophyta; class Magnoliopsida; order Poales; family Poaceae; genus Secale; species Secale cereale. The sequence goes on from LR738709.1 coordinate 25,394,356, forward strand.
GACTCTGGTCCACGTTACCATCATTGATCACATCCACTATTTACTTTTCGTTATTACTTACTATTGCAAACACTATCTATCACTACTATCATTTGCGTTTAATCCTTTGTGAACTACAAGGCCGGAGAGATTGACAACCTCTCTGTACTCGTTGGGAGCAAAGTTATTTGTATCTGTGTGCAGGTCCACGTTGATTGCTAATATCTGGCGCCGTTAGCAGTTGACACCTACTTGTTGAACCTAGGAGTCTCTGGGGATTCGATCCTTGGCATCTTTGCTAAGGGAAAAACTTCCACAACACTGCATCTTACACCTTCCACTTGGGGTAACCAACGAGGGGTTAGAGGCCCATCATATCATCTATTCAAAGAGACCCCTAGAGCTCCTTCACATGGACCTCTTTGGGCCTCCATCTTTTGATAGTCTTGGAGGTAGAAAGTACTGCTTAGTGATTGTGGACGATTACTCAAGATACACCTGGGTATACTTCTTCAAGAAGAAGAGTGAGACCCAACAAACCGTCATCAACTTTGCAAATGAAGCTCAACGACAACATGAAGCAAAGATTTTGATGATCAGAAGTGACAACGGCACCGAGTTCAAGAACTACACCTTGGATGAGTTTCTCAGTGATGAGGGGATCAAACATCAATATGCAGCCCCATATACCCCTCAACAAAACGGTGTAGCAGAGAGAAAGAACCAAACTCTGATGGATGCGGCAAGAACCATGATGGCTGAATTCAAATCTCCATACAACTTTTGGGCCGAAGCCATCAACACCGCTTGCCATGCATCAAACCGGCTCTATCTCCGCAAAGGCTTGAACAAAACCCCGTATGAGATACTTACCGGTAACAAGCCAAATCTCAAGTACTTCTGGGTATTCGGGTGTAAGTGTTTCATTCTCAAGAAAGGTGTTCGTTTGTCTAAATTTGAATCTAGAGCTCACAAGGGCATTTTTGTTGGTTATGCTTCAAACTCTCATGCTTACCGTGTCCTCAACAAGTCCAATGGACTCATTGAGGAGACGAGTAACGTAGAGTTTGATGAAAATAACGGCTCCCAAGTGGAGCAAAGTGGTACTTGTGATGTAGGTGATGAAATTCCTCCTCAAGCCATAAGAAGAAGGGTGTTGGATACATCCTACCCATTGAGGAACCCCTTGTGGCCGAAGGAGAAGGACAATGTTCCACTCAAGTGGAACCATCACCAACCCAAGACCCACACGCTTCCGAAGAACAAAGTGAAGGCCCTCAACCTGACGAACAAGGCCAAGTGCAAGATCAATCACAAGATGGTGGAGAACCACCAAATGATGCACAAGGCCAAGTTCTGTCCTCCGAGCAAGATCAAGATCAAGAGGAAGCTCAAGATCAAGATCTAGCTTCTGACGACACTCAAGATGATCAACTCAATGCTCCTCAGTTAACTCTTGACGAGCAATTAGAGCGTCGTGCTGCAAAAGTTGCCTCCAGGCTTGCTTCCAACGAACATCACATCGAGAACATTCTAGGAAGCATCAAAAGGGGGGTAAGCACTCGTAGACAATTAGCAAACTATTGTGCTCATCAATCTTTTGTCTCCTGTGTTGAACCTCAGAAGGTTTATGAGGCGCTCGAAGACCCTAATTGGCTCAATGCCATGCATGAAGAACTCCATAACTTCGAGCGCAACAAGGTGTGGCATCTGGTGCCAAGGCCAAAGGAGAACCATAATGTCATTGGAACCAAATGGATCTTTAAGAACAAGCAAGATGCTCATGGCATTGCCATCCGCAACAAGGCGCGTCTGGTGGCTCAAGGCTACTCCCAAGTCGAGGGTATCGACTACGGTGAAACCTTTGCCCCCGTTGCTCGTCTTGAATCCATTCGTTTGTTGCTTGCCTATGCCTCCCATCATAACTTTAAATTGCAACAAATGGATGTGAAAAGTGCATTTCTTAATGGTCCTATTAATGAGTTGGTGTATGTTAAACAACCCCCGGGGTTTGAGGATCCTAAGCTCCCCAATCACGTGTACCAACTCGATAAGGCACTCTATGGCCTTAAACAAGCCCCGCGTGCGTGGTATGAGCATCTTACCGAGTTGTTACAAGATCGTGGGTTTGAAATTGGGAAAATCGACCCCACTCTTTTTACTAAGAAGGTCAAAGGGGAGTTGTTTGTATGCCAACTATATGTTGATGATATTATCTTTGGTTCTCCTAACAAAGCTTTCAATGATGAGTTCGCCGCACTCATGACCACACATTTTGAGATGTCCATGATGGGAGAGTTGAAGTATTTCCTTGGGTTTGAGATCAAACAAAGAAGAGAAGGCATCTTCATCAAACAATCCAAGTATACTCAAGACATGCTCAAGAGGTTCAATCTAAGTGATGTCAAGCTAGCTACTACTCCAATGCCAACCAAATGCCAACTTGACATTGATCCCAATGGTAAAGCGGTGGATCAAAAGGTATATCGCTCTATGATCGGTTCCTTGCTTTACCTTTGTGCATCTAGACCGGATATTATGTTGAGTGTGGGAATCTGTGCACGGTTTCAAGCCTCGCCTAAGGAAAGTCACTTTGTGGCTGTCAAGCGAATCTTTCGATATTTGGCTCATACCCCAAACTTTGGCTTATGGTACCCAAGAGGAGCAAACTTCAACCTTGTAGGTTTCTCTGATTCTGACTGGGCGGGAGACAAAGTGGATAGGAAGTCCACTTCTGGAGGGTGCCAATTTCTTGGTTGCTCTCTTGTTAGTTGGTCTTCCAAAAAGCAAAGTTGTGTGTCTCTCTCGCCCACCGAAGCAGAGTATGTGGCTGCTGGCAGTTGTTGTGCTCAACTCTTATGGATGAGGCAAACTTTAAAGGATTACGGTGTCACTTGTGACAAAGTGCCTCTTTGGTGTGACAATGAAAGTGCCATCAAGATTTCTCTCAACCCGGTGCAACACTTCAAGACGAAGCATATAGAGATTCGGTATCACTTCATCCGGGATCACATAAGGCAAGGAGAGATCGAGCTTCACTACGTCAACACTCATGATAACCTTGCAGATATCTTCACGAAGCCATTGGATGAAGCAAGATTTCGCGAGTTAAGGCTTGGGCTAAATATCATCGATTTGAGCAATGTGGCTTGAGTCTTTGCACACACTCCTCACACTCAATATAGTTATCTTGTCTAGATGTAGGCATGGACAAAGGGGGAGTATTGTTCTCTCAATGAACGATTCCTCCCCCCATTATGCATAAATTGATCAAGTCTTTGTCATTTTGCCATACATAGTTGGCATAAGTGCTTCAAGACGAGTATTGGTCATGGGCCCAAGGATAGTTCTTCGCGGTGCCATACCAACAAACTCAAACATAGGTGGCCTCGGCCACCGCCCTCCTCTGTGGAGTTGCGTTTTTGCCTCGCCTGTGCGTCTTTTGTTTTTCTTCTCGTCTTTGATAAAAGCCTCGTGTCGAAACATGCAAGTTCTTGGAGAAGCGGTACTACCATGCGCAGACACGGTACTACCGCAAAGGAGGTTACGGTACTACCGCAAGTCCAGCACGGCAGTATTTATTTACTGCCGCTGGTAGAGCGGTACTACCGCTTGGCGTGCGGTACTTCCGCCCAAGCGGTACTACCGTGATGACAGCGGTACTACCGCACATATTCGAACGAGTGGGGGTTATAAGCGGGCAGGGGGAGTTCCAACTCCCCCATACCCATTCATCTCCTAACCCCCACGCCGTCTCTCTCTCTCTCCCTCTCAAGAACGCCGCCGGAGGACCTTGCCGGATCTCCTCCTTCGGCCACTCTCCTCGCTTTCCGACCGGTGGGATCGCTCCCCACCTCGCCCTCTTGCCATGGATGAAGGTTTCTCCCCTTTTCCCCTTTTCTTGTTGCCTTGTTGTTGTTTTAGGGTTAGGGGAGATGCTTAGAGTTCTTGCGTTCTTCGTGTTCTTATCCATGGAAGATTAGGTTGTAGGAGAGTGATTTTGCTTTAGAAATGCTAGTATGTATGTTGCTACCAAGTTACTATGATCAGCCGTAGTACCGTTGTTCGATCTACGCGGTCTTGTCCAGATCATCTCTTTTTAGATATGATCCGAGCGGTACTACCGCTGGCGAACCGCGGTACTACCGCTCGATCTGGTCCAGATCCGTTCGTCAGATCTGACCCGGGCGGTACTACCGCTGTCCTCCGCGGTACTACCGCTCTGAAGCGGAAGTAAAATATTACTACTGCACACCGAGCGGTACTACCGCAACCCCAACGCGGTACTACCGCTTCGTAAGCAGTACTAGTTTTGTACTTTCGTCTCTGATCACGAAAGTAAATTTTTACTACCGCAGAGTGTGCGGTACTACCGCATCCATCAAGCGGTACTACCGCTCACTAAGCGGTACAAATTTTTTACTTCCGCGATTGTCAGGCAGTACTACCGCTTGTGACATAGTTCCTTCGTAGCACATACATATTTCCCTTTCTACTCGTTTCTTGTGCTTGTGTTTGTGTTTTAGGTGGTGGCTCCGGTTCCGATGCTCGTCGTACCAATCCAGTCCGCGACACCGGGTCCAAGCGTCTGCGCAACCCCAGTGATGTGCCAGAGGGCTCCAATCCCCAGCGCAAGTTCAAGACCGCCGCCAACAAGCAAAAGGAATCCTCAATGACTATGGAAGAAATGCCAGCTAATGAGTTTATGGCACGGAGGAAGCACATCCCTTATGGATAACCCCGTGCTCAGTTTTATGGAGATGAACTTTTCTGGACTAAGAAGCAGTATCGCATCTACACAGAGGTGCTCAAAAGCAAGACCAACCTGTACGTGGATGCTCATTGGGTGGACGTGGCCCACATGCGGAGGGACACCAACCGGGCCTACTTTGCCGAGGCTCTGGATCTGGTGGAGCAGTTTGGACTTGAGCACTTCATGACCTTTTAGCATGATTTTGATCCAGAGATCATTGCTCAGTTCTATGCGTCTGTCCACTTCCACACCAAGGATGATCGCTCAATGACTTGGATGACCAATGGTCACAAGATGACTGCATCTTGGAAGGAGTTCATGGATCTTTTACAGATTGCTGACGAGGGACTCCACAACCCAGTTGGAGCTCGACCTCATGCCAATCCAGAATCTGCCAACAAAGACAAGCTGCTGCCATTCTATGTGGAGAAGACTCTTGCAAGTGGCAAGAATACGTGGGTGTTGAACCCATTTTTGGACATCATGCATCGGATCTTTCGCAACACTTTGTTTCCTCGCGTTGGAGACAAGGACAAGATCCATGCATACCTGGTTGACATGCTGCTGATGTGTGAAGCGGCTCGCACGGCGCAGTCTCCACCACTTGACATATCCCATATCATGTAGTGTGAGCTCCGCTTTGCGATCTACACTCGCAAGGTACCCATCTATGGTCCATTCCTGTTTCTGCTGATCTCCAAGATTTGGGAGAAGCTGTACCCTGATGAGGAGTTTGAGGCCGACTGTATCCGTCATGATCCCATTCGTCTTCGCATCAAGACTCGATGGGCCAACACTACCACTCGTGCGCAAGCTGCTGCGGCTCAGATGGGCACTGATGAGGAGCCTGTGGAGGAGGCTGATGAGGAAGGCCCTAGAAGATTTGCTCCTTCCTCCTCAGAGCCCTCTTGGGCTAAAAAGCTGAAGAAGAAGATGAAGGCACTTTTCTGCATGCAAGCTCAAGGTCAGTACAGGGCTCACGTCACTGACAAGAAGTCTCGCCAGCGTGACAAGAAGCTCATGGCGGTCTACGGTGAGGATGTGTCTAACGGGTCCGAGGACAACATCACCCCTGAGGCAGCTTGGATGGCTCGTCAGGGGTACAAATGGTCTGAGTCTGACGAGGAGCAGCAGGAGGAGCAGCAGGTGTCCGATGGCGAGTACGATGACTGAGATCCTCCGCCGAGGCTGCCACCCTTCTTTGTGTCCTCTTTCCCCTTTGTGGTGTCTCGATGCCAAAGGGGGAGAGAGTGATTTGCCTCTTGTGCCGTTCGTTTCGTTTTGTTTCGTTGGTCGAACTCTGTTTATTTGTGTGCTTTTGTGTCGTGTGCGTGAGTCTATCGTATGGTGTAAGACATATGCTTCTCTTTCGTTAAACTCGTCGTTATGTCTTTATTATTATATCGTGAGCAGTTAGTTTACTTTCCCTTGTTTATGTACTCAGTTTTTATATAAGGAGTATATTACTTGTAGAATATAGGGGGAGCATTGAACCTAGTATGTGTGCTGTGCAGTCTAAAGCACTCTCTCGTGTAGGCACACATCTAGGGGGAGCTCACCTATATTCTAGTGTTTAGGATTGCATACTCTCTTATTTTATCCCTGTGCAAATCCCGTATTGTCATCAATCCACCAAAAAGGGGGAGACTGTAAGGGCATATTTCTCCCTAAGTAGTTTTGGTGATTGATGACAATGCATTTGCGGACTAATCGTGTGCTCTAAGCTCCTACAGGTATATCTCACTTAGGCACAAGACGATTGCTTGCCCCTCGGATTCGATGGAAGACGGTGTTTCCTTTTTTGCTCTCTGTCGGTGGCTTTGAGTAATAGGAAAGCCGTACTATTAAGAGGGGGTCCGTTTCGGAAAGGTTTGGGTCGAATCAACACATACACATCTTACTCTCACACCACCTTTTCCTTGCTTCTCTGGAGTTCAAACCGTATATTATCGTATATGCAAACCATGACTTCTTAACTAAAACATCTGCCTGGCAAGCGGTAGTACCGCTCCATAAGCGGTAGTACCGCACAGCCACACGGTAGTACCGCCTGAAGACACGGTAGTACCGCACAAGCGGTAGTACCGCGGCTCCAGAACGGTAGTACCGTCTATCTGGCCCGGCACTGTACCAAGTGTGGAAGTAGGTGCAGAAGTAATTTTTTACTTCCGCATCCTATGCGGTAGTACCGCTTGCTCCAAGCGGTAGTACCGTGTCGTGTTTTGCTACTACCGTATTTCTGCGGATGTAGCCACGAATGTAATTTATTTCATCCGTGGTTGTCATCAACTCGCTTGTTTCTGCCTAGCGGTAGTATCGCCCCCAGAGCGGTAGTACCGCTCAGCAAGCGGTAGTACCGCAACTTACGTGTGGTACTACCGCTCTCTGCGGGCAGAAAACGTGCATAACGGTTGGATTTGCTCTCCCACTATATATAGGGGGTCTTCTTCCCCAAGAAGACTTACCTCTTCCCCCATATACTCCATTGTTGCTCCAAAGCTCCATTTCCGCCCGATCTCTCTCCCTAGCCAATCAAACTTGTTGATTTGCTCAGGATTGCTTGAGAAGGCATCGATCTACACTTCCACCAAGGTATATTTGATTCCCCCCACTAATCCCTTGCGGATCTTGTTACTCTTGGGTGTTTTAGCACCCTAGACGGTTGAGGTCACCTCGAAGCCATATTCCATTGTGGTGAAGCTTCGTGGTTTCGTTGGGAGCCTCCAAGTTGTGGAGATAGCCCCAACCTTGTTTGTAAAGGATCGGTTGCCGCCTTCAAGGGCACCACTAGTGGAATCACGGCACCTTGCATCGTGTGAGGGCGTGAGGAGAATACGGTGGCCCTAGTGGCTTCTTGGGGAGCATTGTGGCTCCACACCGCTCCAACGGAGACGTACTTCCCCTCAAAGGGAAGGAACTTCGGCAACACATCCTCGTCTCCACCGGTTCCTCTTGTGGTTATTTCTTACCTTTCCTTGTGCAAGCATTACTTGTTTAACTCCTATAGCTTGCTTGTGAAGTTGTTATCTTTACTTTCTATTAGTTGTCATCTTAGTAGCTCATCTAGACAACTTACTTTGATGCTTAATTTAAAATGGTTAAGAAAAGCTAAAAATTGTTAGTTGCCTATTCACCCCCCCCCCCCTCTAGTCAACCATATCGATCCTTTCACGGAGGAATGCCTTGTGTGCTATCAAACGTCACAATGTAACTGGGTGATTATAAAGATGCTCTACAGGTATCTCTGAAGGTGTTTGTTGAGTTGGCATAGATCAAGATTAGGATTTGTCACTCCAAGTATCGGAGTGGTATCTCTGGGCCCTCTCGGTAATACACATCATAATAAGCCTTGCAAGCAAATGACTAATGAGTTAGTCTTGGGATGATGTATTACGGAACGAGTAAAGAGACTTGTCGATAACGAGATTGAACTAGGTATGAAGATACCGGTGATCGAATCTCGGGCAAGTAACATACCGATAGACAAAGGGAATAACGTATGTTGTCATAACGGTTCGGCCGATAAAGATCTTCGTAGAATATGTAGGAACCAATATGGGCATCCAGGTTCCGCTATTGGTTATTGACCGGAGAAGTGTCTCGGTTATGTCTACGTATTTCTCAAACCCGTAGGGTCCGCACGCTTAACGTTCGATGACAATATTGTATTATATGAGTTATGTGATTTGGTGACCGAATGTTTTTCGGAGTCCCGGATGAGATCACGTACATAACGAGGAGTCTCGAAATGGTCGAGAGGTAATATATAGGAAGATAGTATTCGCACACCGGAAGTGTTCCCAAGTGTATCAGCTAATTATCGCAGTACCGGAACCCCCGGAGGTACATGGGCCATATGGGCCATAAGAGGGAATACCACCAGCCCACAAGGGGTGCCCCCCCCCCTTGGCATGTGGCCGAATTTGAGAAGGAACATTCTCTCTTCCTCCTTCCTTTCTTCTCCGGTGGAAAAAGGAAAGGGGCGCCACTTGGGGAAACCCCAAGTAGGATTCGGATCCTACTTGGGGCGCCCCCTGGCTGCCTCTCCTCCCCTCCAACCTATATATATATATGTGGGGAGGGGGCGCCTAGAACACAACATCAATTGTTAGTCATGTGCGGTGCCCCACTCCACATATTAGACCCCCGGTCATATTCTCGCAGTGCTTAGACGAAGCACTGCGCGGATCACTTCACCATCACCATCACCACGCCGTCGTGACGGCGGAACCCATCTACTTACTCGACATCTTGCTGGATCAAGAGGACGAGGGACGTCATCGAGTTGAACGTGTGCAGAACTCGGAGGTGCCGTACGTTCGGTGCTTGATCGGTCGGAGCTAGAAGAAGTACGACTACATCAACCGCGTTGTCAAACGCTTCTGCTTTCGATCTATGAGAGGTACATAGACATACTCTTCCCTTCTCGTTACTATGCATCTCCTAGATAGATCTCGCGTGAGCGTAGGAATTTTTTTGAAAGTGCATGATACGTTTCCCAACAGGTGCACCACTAGGAAAACCCTAGGGTGGCCGCCGGCCTTGTTGGAGGCGCCCTAGGGCTGCCTCCTCCCCTCCCATACCGTGCCACTCAATACACAAAGAATTCCACGACGTGTTTTGGGACCCCTCCGCCCCTAGATTACTCCTCCGTCCAGATCATTGCAGTGCTTGGGCGAAGCCCTGCAGGATTGCTTCACCACCACCGTCACCACGCCGTTGTGCTGACGGAACTCATCACCACCTCGCTACGCTTGCTGGATCGAGATGGCGAGGCCGACATGAACGTGTGCAGAACGCGGAGGTGTCGTATGTTTGGTATTTCATCGGTTGAAGTGCGAAGAAGTTCGACTACATCAACCGCGTTGTGAAAGGCTTCCACTTACAGTCTACGAGGGTATGTAGACACACTCTCCCTATCATTGCTATGCATCTCCATGGATAGATCGTTGCGCGTATGTAGAATTTTTTTTGTTTTCCATGAAATATTTCCCAACACTCCGAACCCCATTGTTTAGCATGTCAATGAACAACTGCAAAACGTGTCTACAGAACTCCAAATGCCCTCATCCTTTCTATCCACTTCTTGTTTCCGGCAAATGAGAACTTTTCTGGCCAATTGGGTCAGAGATGGTCTTGACAAAGGTAGTCCACGAAGGATATATATACCGTCAACCAGATAGTAGCCCATGTGTATTCATGGCCATTGGTAGTATAGTGGCAAGGATCGGCTTTCCCTTCAGTCAGCCTGGCAAACAATTAATGGTGATTGCTGCATCACATTGATGTCACTGTGAGATTTGGGCATGCCAAAGAAAGCGTGCCAATTCCAAAGATCCCGTGATGCAACCCTGATACTGCCCTTGTAGAGCTTTTGGAAAGTTCTTCCATCTCAAATGCATGAAATCAAGAAATCCGAGCAAACTTGGCCACCCACATGCTTCAAACATTTCCAACATCCTCTTAGTGCATCTCCAACGGCCGCACAAAAAATTCGCGCCCAATAAAATTTATAGTGCGCCACTGTAGCACTTTTAGTGCACCGGGACCAACATTGCTTTAGCAGACACCCAAAAACGTGCGCCCCAAAAGCACGCAGTGCAAATTGTGAAGCGCGCCCAATCCGGAGCTCAAAATATGGTGCGCGCGATGTCATTTTCAGCGCGTGCCCAAAACTTTTTAGCGCGCGCATAATTTTACAGCTTTTGTTGGAGCTGTTTGGCTCCAAAAAAACAACTTTTTAGCGTGCAGGGCTTTTTTGGGCGCCTGTTGGAGATGCTCTTAGTGTTTACGATAGTTGGTTCTCTCAGGTACTGAGGTCCAGACACCGAGACCACGACAATACCAAATCTTATCATGGCATCTCCACATGTGCTCTCGGACATCCGTAGGTATACGTCCCACAAATTAGCAACCATGCCATGTGCAAGTATCCGCACTGCAACAATGCACTTCTGGTAACTGGCGAACCCAATCGTTCCTACGGGATCCTTCATCAAGATCAAGTTTAGTCATCAAAGGACCAGACGCCATGGTAGAGACGATCAAAGACATTATTTCGCATCCGAAAGCGGCGGCGAAAACTGTCGGCGAATGGGGCATCCGGGGCAAAGTAGTTGTCCATCAATGTCAAATGGCCGCGCACCCCTGTTATGGTCCAGCACTCGATAATCCTTGATCGATCGCTTGAAATTGAGAACATGCTCTTCCACATGCTCCGCGTCTGCAAAGGACCGCCTGCGTCATTGCTGTCTCATCCGTGTAGTCCTCCTCGTCGGACCACTCAACATAGTACTCGTATATTTATATGTACTCCATATCTGAATCCATTGCCTCATAGAAGAAGGGAGAAAAAAATAGCACGGACATTTCACCGAACACTTGCCGGGCATGGTGAGTACCATAGGGGCGGATGGTACCTGTGTGACAGAAGGAGAAGAGGCATTGAACAGCGGCAGAGGACAGGCGAGGTGGAGCCCTGGTATAGTGATGGAGGCGATGGAGGCGACGGAGTCGTTGAGTTCCGACAATGGCTTGTCGGGGCGGCCTGGGTGGTGGAGCGGTGGCAGGACATAAAACGGATGCGCCGAAAGACGGGAGGATGGAGGTGCAGGGTCCGGAAGGGGCGTTATTAGGGTTCTGGGTGGACCGGGGGTGTCGGAGTCTTACAAGGCTATCGTCGAAAAAAAAAGACCTGCGTTGAACGGCTATACACGTCTGGATGGTTGCAGTTGCAGGCAGTTTGATGGTCCGCTGGTGCTGCTGCTATGTGCAGAATGAATGTATGGTGTGCTCAAATCTATCATAGGCAATCTACTCAGTCCACTTTGTCCACGTCGGCGAGAGAGAGAGAGCAGTCCCGATCACCAATTCACCGCTTCACATGCGGAGCAGAGCAAAAGCAGAGAGTGTCTTCTTCATCTCCTGTACATCACGAGCCCCCCGCGCCGCTTCCTCTCCCTTTTCTGCTCCTCACGGCACTACGAGTCGAGACACGCTCCACCACGACCCCACCCCACCTCCCCCGTGCAGTACGATTTGAACCGCCTCCGCCTTCGCGGGAACCAACGAGCCAACGAAGGAGAGCATCAAGCATGTCTGTGTCGTCGGCGGAGATGGCGGCGGTGAAGACGTCGTCCAACGGCATGTGGCAGGGCGACGACCCGCTGCACTTCGCCTTCCCGCTCCTCATCCTGCAGACGCTGCTCATCCTGCTCCTCAGCCGCGTGCTCGCCCTGCTCCTCCGCCCGCTCCGCCAGCCCAAGGTCATCGCCGAGATCGTCGCCGGCATCCTGCTCGGCCCCTCCGCGCTCGGCCGCAACAAGGCCTACCTCAACGCGCTCTTCCCGCCCTGGAGCGCGCCGGTCCTCGAGTCCGTCGCCAGCCTGGGCCTCCTCTTCTTCCTCTTCCTCGTGGGGCTCGAGCTCGACCTCCGCTCCGTCAGGCGCAGCGGCCGCCGCGCCTTCGCCATCGCCGCGGCCGGCATCTCCCTCCCGTTCGCGTGCGGGGTCGGGGTGGCCTTCGTCATCCGCCGCGCCATCCCGGGGGCGGACGAGGCCGGGTACGCGCCGTTTCTGGTCTTCATGGGCGTCGCCATGTCCATCACCGCGTTCCCCGTGCTGGCGCGCATCCTCGCCGAGCTCAAGCTGCTCACCACGGCCATCGGGGAGACGGCGCTGGCGGCGGCCGCGTTCAACGACGTGGCGGCGTGGGTGCTGCTCGCGCTGGCCGTGGCCATCTCGGGGAGCGGCGACGACAGGCGCAGCCCGGTGACGTCCCTCTGGGTGCTCCTCTCCGGGGCGGCGTTCGTGGCCGTGTGGATGCTGGCCGTGAAGCCGCTCATGTCGTGGGTGGCGCGGCGGTCGGACGCGGGCGGCGGCGGGGGATCCGCCGTGTGGGTGGCCTTCACGCTGGCCGGCGTGCTGGCCTCCGGCCTCGCAACCGACATGATCGGCATCCACGCCATCTTCGGCGCCTTCGTGTTCGGTCTCACGGTGCCCAAGGACGGCGGGTTCGCCGGGCGCGTGACGGAGCGCGTGGAGGACCTGGTGTCGGAGCTGCTGCTGCCGCTCTATTTCGCGTCGAGCGGGCTCAAGACGGACGTGGCCACCATCCGCGGCGGCGGCGCGCTGGCGATCCTGGCGCTGATCATCGTGACGGCGTGCGCGGGGAAGATCATGGGGACGTTCGCGGTGGCCATGGCTTGCGGGATGGGGGCCAAGGAGGCCATCGTGCTGGGCGTGCTGATGAACACCAAGGGACTCGTCGAGCTCATCGTCCTCAACATCGGCAGAGAGCGCAAGGTACGTATAATTCACGTATTTTGGTTGTTCTCTTGCGTGCTGGTACGTACTCGTAGACGCGTACACGTGAAGAGAGCCAAAAGAATGGCTCTCGGCCGTCTCCTCTCGTGAGGACAAAAGCAGGAGTCACCAGCTGCTGCTTCCTAGATTCCTCTCTCTGTTGGTGGTCACTTGAAACATGGGAGAGAATAGATAGACCATCTCGTACGTGCTAGCTTTCTTTCTACTGTAGATTCTACTCTGCCATGGCATCTAGGGAGTGATCGACCTGGTAGACATATTTTCTTTTCTTAGTGGCAGCACATGGAACTTCTCAGATACTCCTATAGTCCACTAACATGATGATCAGATCAGATGGTGCACCTTGCATTGCATGGGGAATTGGGAAGCACATGCATCTCCAAAGTCTAAATGTTACACACCTCATTTCCGGTGGCTCCAAAGCAAACAAAAACGCTCAAAACTCATAGCAGGTCAAAGGAGTAATCAGGGTTTGCTACTTGAGTGAGTGACTACTTGCCGCGTTGACCATGCATGGTATCCAAAGTCCAAAATAACGGTGCTGTGCATGTAAGATCCCAACCGTTCAAGTAGCTGGCACGTGGGTCAGTGGTGACGTGTCGGGTATCTAGGTGTCCGCGAGTCGCACATGCACAAGCTAGCTATGGTGGAGCTTGCGTCCAGTGCCGCCACGTGTGGCATCATACATTATGCTGCGCGCAGAGTTCGAGGAGAAGTCCACGCCATGCCAAGTCCATGCCATGCCATTAAGGCCGGTTGTAATGGAGAGTATTATATACTAGTATCATGCACATAATACTAGTATATGATACTACATTAGTATCATATGTTAGTATCATATGATAGTCATTTATTGTCATGCATGACATATACTAGCACATAATATGATACGGTATCATAATATGATACTCAACCCTTTCTCTCTTCATTTAATTCTATGACACGTCATTAAAATTGCCTAGTTGGCATACATGATACTCCCATTACGGGCAGCCTTATGCGGTTTGCCCCATACAAGTCAAACATTCGCTCTGAAGTCAAATACAAGATTCGGCCACGTGACATAATTTGAAGAATATTTTTTGTTGGGAGTGCCTATGACTCATCTAAATGAGATATAATTTCATCTCGTTCGCCTGAAAAACAAAAACAGATATAAAGGAGTATCACTCTACGTCAGGACACACGCATCTTATAGCATCATATCCAATGGTTATAAAGGTGAATGAGACCAATTTATATTTCATCTACATGAGTTCTAGCAAAGCCATTTTTTGTTACCACACTCAAGTCCTGTTAAAAGTCGATGTTTTTAGACAAAGTTATAGTTATCCTTTTCAAAAAAAAATTACCGTAAATGTCGTGAAAAATATTAAGATAGGATGTCTGTATATCATGAATTTTGACTTAAAAAATATCTTTACTACACTTTGAATTATAATACAAAGTGATGATCATATTGACTAGTGACTACATTTTGAAGATCTTGCTAATAGAAAGTTGTGATCCTCGAGCTTATTCTTGTGCTCATGTTGGTTCGTTGGTCGCAGGTGCTGAACGAGGAGACGTTCGCGATCTTGGTGCTCATGGCGCTGGTGACCACCTTTATCACCACGCCCACCGTCATGGCCATCTACAAGCCGGCGCGCGCCACAGGCCGTCGCCGCCGCCTGCACCCGCGCAAGCTCCACGGTCCAGCCTCCGCGCCGTCCTCCCCGTCCTCCGCTGCTGGTGGTGCCGCCGGGGCCAACGCCATGGAGCTGCGCGTGCTTGCCTGCATCCACGGCGGCCACGACGTGCCGGCGCTCATCAACCTCATCGAGACCATCCGGGGCCACACGCAGCCACGCCGCCTCGTCAAGCTATACATCCTCCGCATGGTGGAGCTCACCGAGCGCACCTCCTCCATCCTCATGGCCCGCGCCGCGCGCCGCAACGGCCTCCCCTTCCTCCGCCCCTACCGCCGCGGCGATGACCAGGTCGACGTCGCCTTCGGCACGTACGCGCAGCTCGGCCACGTCCACGTCCGCCCCATGACTGCCGTCTCCGCTCTCCACACCATGCACGACGACGTCGCCGCCGTCGCTGAGGACAAGCGCGTCTCCCTCATCGTCCTGCCCTTCCACAAGCGACAGCACGCCGCCGGGCACAGCCATGGCCACGGAGGCGGCGACGAGGTCGAGAACCTCGGGCCCGAGTGGCGCGCCGTGAACCGGAGGATCCTGCGGGAGGCGCCATGCTCCGTCGCCGTCCTCGTCGACCGCAGCTTTGGTGGAGGCGAGCAGGTGAGCTCCGAGCAGGTCGCGCACGGCGTGTGCGTCCTGTTCTTTGGCGGGCCCGACGATCGGGAGGCCCTCGAGCTCGCCGGGAGGATGGCGGAGCACCCAGGCGTGCAGCTCACCGTGGTGCGCTTCCTCGACGGCAAGGCCGGCAGCGAGGAGCACGCAGAGGTCACGCTGCGCCCGACCGACGCCAGGAACGCCGACAAGAGCTACACCTTCTCAACCGCCGTCGTCAACGGCCACAAGGAGAAGGTACATAGTCGATTACTGTTGAATTAATGGCGGCATTGTTGAACTCTGTGTATTGATTTGACGACGGTGCATGCGCGCAGGAGCTGGACGAGGCGGCGGTGGCGGAGTTCCGGCAGAGGATGGACGACGTGGTGCGCTTCGAGGAGCGTGTGGTCGCCGGCAATGTAATCGAGGAGGTGGTGGCGATCGGCAAGAGCCGGGAGTACGGGCTGGTGGTGGCCGGCAGGGGGCGGCTGCCGTCGGCGATGGTGGCCGAG
Source organism: Secale cereale (assembly GCA_902687465.1). Lineage (NCBI taxonomy): Eukaryota > Viridiplantae > Streptophyta > Magnoliopsida > Poales > Poaceae > Secale > Secale cereale. Next base: position 25,410,203 of record LR738709.1, read on the forward strand.
CTGGCCGTCCGCCCGGCAGAGCACCCGGAGCTGGGGCCCATCGGCGACACGCTCGCGTCGGCGGGGCACGGCGTGGCGTCGTCGGTGCTTGTGGTGCAGCAGCACGACGTGAACGCCGACGAGGTGCCGGTGTCCGTGGTCCAGATCGACGGGCAGGCCCATGATGGCGAGCACGGCAAGGACGACGTGGCCGAGCCGTAGGGATGCATCAAAGCTGCTCTGCTCCGGATCAAGCGTCACCTTCTTTCTACTTACTACCTAGGATGATGATGATGATGACATCACTTGTGTGTATCTTACTGAGTTTGGTGTTACCTCAGGTGTAATTAAATGGTTAATAAGTTAACACGCAGAATTTCTCACCAAATTAACCAAATTTTCAAGAACGCCAAATAATCAAGGGCCCCGTCATGCGTCGGCCGGCGGATCTTTTTAAAAGATCTGCCGTCTCTATGGACGTTAGATGAGGTGTCATCCGATGGATGGCTCAATACCGTTCTCAGACTTTGTGTTGCAGGAGCATTTGTAACAGAGGTCTTGTTGCAGAAATGTTTGCAACAAAGGTCTTGTTGTAGAAACATTTGCAACAAAGACTGTGTTGCGGTTTTTTTTCGTCTTTATCTTTTTGCAACATGAATAATGTTGCAACATTTTTATTACTGAAAAAGATGACGTGCCTGTGGTGTGAATCGAGAAATCTTCGCAACAATGATAGTGTTGGGGTGTACTTTTGCAACAAGGCCGTTGTTGCGGAAAAGTATAAAAAACATCGTCGGCCGGAGCAACAACGGAGGCGAGAAGGGAGTTCGAAGCGGAGCTCGGGTGCGCCCCTCGAGCGACGGTCATGGTAGCGAGGCAGCGGCGGCGACGCTTGCAACGCCATGGCGTGCGGGGTCAGGTTGCAAAAATGGGCCCCTCTCACACCAGTGGCGTGGCGGACAAATCTTGATGATGAATCCAGACGGCGAGTTCGGGCCAGTCGGAGCAGCGCGGGGAGGCGGCAGACTCGACGGGAGCTCGGGAGGAACCCAAGGAGCGATTTCTCTCTAGGATCCAGATCTTGCAACAAAGCCCTTGTTGCGATGAGAGAGATCGCAACAACGGGCTAGTTGGAAAAACTTGGGGTTGTGGCCATGAGGAACGTGGCGTGCAGACAGTGGCGGATCCAGGAATTGTAGCTGGGGCGAACATTTAACGTCTAATTTTTTTCGGCCCAAATGCAACTCTATTCAACCAAAACTCATACTCCCTCCGTTCCTAAATAGAAGTTTATTTAGAGATTCCTATGAGGACTACATGCGAAGCAAAATGAGCGAATCCACATTCGAAAATATGTCTATATATATATGTATGTATTTCGTATTGAAATCTCTAAAAAGACTCATATTTAGGAATGGAGGAAGTAACATTCAACAACAAAATAATAAAAAAGATTTTAGAAACTAGTAAACTGCTAACGTGGACTCTTGTTGCTTGGAATGGAGGAAGTAACATTCAACAACAAAATAATAAAAAAGATTTTTATGAGGACTACATAGAGTTGCAGTACCATGCATAAAATTAACCGGAGAGGATCGTCCAAGCATGACGCCACCACCGCGTCAGACTGCCCCGTGTTGCCCCTGCGCTACACCATCATTGACGCCACCACGCTGCCAAACCATCGCTGCCGGCTGCCGCCGCGCCACCTCGCCGCACCATCGTGCCATGAGATGACATTGGCCCAGCACTACTGCGTGACCGCGACTATTAGCTAGGCTTGTTTAGTGGAAAATAGAAAAGAAAATAGGAAGAAGTTTACGGAACCGAGAAAAGTAGTTGTCGGTCAACTTCCTATAAATTATATAGTCATCCCGTACAACCATTTTTTACGGGATTACAAGAGTTTTGGAGTATCCTCAAAAGAAATGTTCCAAGTTTCTAATCAATCGATGCCTTCATGGTTAGCTTTTCTGCCTTGACTTCGTATTCTTAACAAAAAAAGGAAAAGAGAATCGGTTGAAAAAAAGGCCATGTGTCTTACGTGTTTCTCAACTTTTCGCCGTTGCTAGCTCCCCCTGGTTATTGTAGGCATTCAGATAGATTTTTACGGGAATCAGTCAGATAGACCTACATAGTTAGCCGATCACTTGTCCGAAACTCTCTGTGGATCGTTGCTAGTGGCAAATTATTGTACTGGAAGCAAGGAATTGGAGCAGTGGTGGTACGTGCTAATGTACACCGTCCGTTTTATTTTATTAAAAGTAGTAAACATTATAGCAATCTGGCGGGAATCCTGCTGCATTATTCCTACTTGTTTTGCACCGCGGCGGACGGTTTGAATCCACCCATCAAGTGCCCTCGCGGCCGCGCCTTTTCTTCTCCAGGAATCCACGGTCTGGATTTCTCGATCTGAAAAGTAAAGTGGAGCTTCCATCTTGGAAGGGATTGGAGTTGTGCTAGTCACTCCATTACTGTATCTTTATTTGGTCCAAAATGCTTCGTACTGTAGCTAGGTTGCTGCATCCTCTGCGAGAAACAGCCACTTGCGTGAGTGCATCCAGCTTTTAGCTTAGTCGGCTAGACGGACATCGATCGATCAGGAGCGCAAGAGGGCAAAAAAGGTGCCATGTTAGCTCGCTCCCCGTGGAGTGATAGCCTTTTAATTAATTAGTTTTGCAGCGTGGACTACCCGTGGGGCTGTGCATATCATGCGATGCATCGAGCTGGCTTCTCGCTTGCAGGGCGTTCGACTAGCCCGTCATACACTAAAATAGAGGCGTACATAAGTCTCCCTGATGCGTATTATCTAACACCTGAATAACATCTATCGTGGGGAACAAACAAATGCATGCAAATATTTTGCAGTCAACACCCTAATTTTTTTGTTTTCTTACAAACACAGACAAACATTTTGCAGTCAACACCCTAAATCTTTTGTTTTCTTGCAAACACGGACACACATTTTGCGGTCAACACACTAAATCTTTTGTTTTCTTACAAACAAGGACAAAATTTCGACAAGTCATGGGAATTTTCGTTAGAAATTTCGGCAGCATAACGCGTTTGAAACCAATGCATCCACGACGACATAGTATCAGTGAAAAGAAACATTTGCTACAAAGGATGGATTAGTGCATGAGTGAAAAGCCAGCCATTTGATACCAAACATGTCAACACAAACAAAGGGAAGGAGGCAAGCTTGCAGTTGAGATTGCCAGCCAACCTCTGTTGCTCGACAGGCGAGTAACCTAAGACCACAACTTCGCTCTTGCCAAAGTTAATCTTAAGTCCCGACATGGTTTCAAAGCACAACAGAAGGAATTTAAGATTAACAATGTCCAACCGAATCCTCAACCATGATCATGGTGTCGTCAGCATACTGTAAATGGGTGACGCTTCCACCACGAATCATGTGGCTGACCAAATGCATCCACAACGACACAACATTAGTTAATCTTAAGTTATGAGAATTTTCGTTAGAAATTTCGGCAGCATAACTCGTTTGAAACAAATGCATCCACGACGACATAGCATCAGTGAAAAGAAACATTTTCTACAAAGGATGGATTAGTGCATTAGTGAAAAGCCAACCATTTGATACCAAACATGTCAACACAAACAAATGCATCCACAATGGCACAACATCAGTGAAAAAGAAAACTTGTTTGCTACAAATGATGGATTAGTACATGAGTGAAAAGCCAGCCATATGGTACCAAACATGCCAACACAGTTATACTTGCATGCAGAACTTTCTTAACAAATTTTTACTTACATATAAATCATCGTTGTGAATGATAATGATGGGATGTGGCAAACTTATCAAAACTTAGCAGGACCAACCAGCAAGTAAGGAATGCCCAAGAAAGAATTATCTCTACTGTTGTTCTCATCCATCTTCGTTATATAGAGGGCCCGCCCAAGAATTCGTATGGACCGGAAATCACAGGGTATTATTGCAGCTACTGAACTAGATTGTCGTTTTGTTTTACTACTACTAGGAACAAAAAAAAGAAAGAACCAAAGCTTTGACTAACTAGTTTGATGAGATCTTGGCAACCGCGCTTATGTGAACAACTAGTTTTGTACTCTACATGATCCCCCAACTAGCAGTAGTGTTCCACTAGAAATGCAAGTAAATTTTGCTATAATTAAGTTGTGACCAAGTAGTTTGATGAGATCTTGGAAACCACACTTATGGGAACAAATAAATCCGAGATGAACTTTAGATGGCTACATATATATAGTTAACAGATGAAAGGAAGACAACATTTATATGTGGATGTATATACAAATACTTGTCCTTACACAAAAGGTTTTGTGTTGTGTTGTTGTTTTTGGTGCCATGCCAGATCTAATCAGCAGTAAGTAAGTAGCATATGTATGGTGTGGAGGCCAAGCTGCTAGAACAACACACGAGTGGTGGCGAGCCAAGTAAGCTACCATTCAAATTGATAAAACAGATTACAAATGATTTCATTTCGATAAGGAGAGAATACATGATTAGTGAATATATAATTCAACCACTTTTTACAACTCTAAGAGCAAGACACACGTGGCAATAGGAAAACATCTTTGCCAACGCAAGGACGGAAGCGTTATATTGAACAAATGCCGATGCGTACATTATTTTTACACTGACCTTTGCTTGTGTGAATTTTCCGCAACAAACACCTCCCCTCATCCTTGATAGGAACATATCCATCCTATCTCACCTAGCGCACGGGTTGTCGTTGAACACCTCCCCTCATCCTTGACAGGAACAGATCAAGAAAGGCTTTTACCGAGTGCTAGGCAGCAGCCACACCAAGAATGACCGGCGCGTCGACGAGACAAGATGTTGGTGCTGCTCGCTCATCGGCGAGCATCTCTCAGACATCGTGTGAGGGGAAAAGAGAAAGGGGGAAAGAGGTGGTGGCGCTTGGGCGACGGACGGGGGAAGAGCAACCTGTGGGTCGCGCGAACGGCAGATCGAGATGCAGGAGAAGGGGAGTTGTACCTTTATGGAGAAGAGAAGGAGCGCGGAGAGACGTCGGATGGGAGGGCGATCCGCGTGAGGCGCGCGGCAGCCAATGGATTGAAAGGAGGGAGCAGCGGAGGAGGAGGCGCACCGATGGGAGCAATACAAGGAAGTGTTGCCTCGGTTTGTTTTTGGGGAGTATAGGATAGGAAGATTTGTTAAGTTTCCTAACAAATAGCAGCCCCTAACAAATCGGTGGGTAGTTTCCATTTTATTTCCTAGCTGCTGATTAGGATTGTGTGTTGATCCCTCCCTCCGTAATCCTCTCACTTTTCCCTCTCTCCTACCAAACTTAACTTGCATCTGCTTCCTAGTAGTACGGTACATAAGAGAGGGAAAGGGAAAACAGACGTCCAGGGCAGCACCTGAGCAGAGTTGTACGCCCGCCCGTACTCACCAGGTCGTCCTCGTTGCATGACGACTTCCTGTTGCTGATGGATAACTCGTCCGCGGCGGCGGCGGCGGGCAGAGCCAAAGGAAGGTCTGATATGGTAGGCCTTGGCCTTGGAGGGGAAGAGAGAGAAAGAGAGAGAGACAGGGAGGAGGAAGAAATGAAGAAAGAGAGAGAGAGCTTGATAAAAATAACACGCAACTCAAAACTCGTATAGTAATTAGATTAATATATACTATGAATATGTGGACAGACGAATACAATATATTTTCTTCTCAAGACAGAAAGATGAAGAGATAATAGTCAGTAAGAGATGATATATATGAATAGCACATAGAGACTTGAGCTAGCTGTAGGAAGTTGGTGCTTGCCTGCTAAGGAGATGGGCCAGCCACATAGTACTACAAACCAAACACCAGTCAGGTTCTAGTGGAAAATTTGAATCATGTCCTTCGATGGATGATGATCAAAACAACAACTCAAAACTAGCATCAATGTGTTGCAAATAAATAAACAATCATCTCCTCTGCTTGCTCACCTCACATGCATCCATACAAAAATCGATCACACATATTTTTTTCTTTTTCTTGCACCGGTCATTATTATATAAGTATGCATTCATTCATTCATGGCCATCCATTTGAGCTAGCCAAAAAAGCACACATTCATTCAACCAATCAAATTCAATGCAATCCCTTGTTGACATTGACCAAAAATACTAGACAATCCAAATCCAAATACAAATTTTACAACGGTCATCACCATTCCCGAGACAAGACCAAGGTTTTCGAGTCAGGCGAGTCGTTCTGGGGTAGCGACTCTTAACAAGTCGACCCTGCAGTTGCGACTCACTAGTCGTTCAACTAAAAAACAGTGGACAAGACCAACATATATCACCATTCTATCCATCCATCCACATTTTACAAACTCCCCAGACCATTCAACACCCAACAGAAAAAGTAAAACTAGACATATTTTTCAAGATTCGCCTGGGCCTCCCGAGTATCCATCCTGGTCCATTCCGCACAGCCACTTTAAACCATAAGAAGATTGGGACCTCTTAGTCCATCCACTGGCAAAGGGCTTCATCGTGATTGCTGATTGCTTGCTGAGCTGAGCTGCCTTAAACCAATAGGGCCACCGTCCGCCGCTTCCAAGGACTCCCAAGGACCGCAAGGTGTAGTTAGCCAGATCCATTGCTAGCTCACCATCATAAATCAATTCCATGACCCGGAACCTGACAGCCATAGCAACAAAACATCCAAATCAGAGCTTCAAATGCACATGCAACAAGTTAAAGAATCAGTGACCAGCACATAAACAAAAAAATTCAAGCACAGCAACCTAGGTCTTCTTTAAACAAGAAGCGCCACGACAATGTATGTAGCTATTTAGCTGGCACGATAATTTTCTAAACAAGGACCAAACTAGCCTGGACGATTTCCCTACATATATCTAGAATTTGGTAATACAGTCTGAATGAACAAATCGATGCTCTGAAGGCCAAAGAAAAACATATATCAAGTGCTTCGATTTAGCATGCAGCACAAATCCAATCCACAGTAGGCCAGTAGCATCAGAGGCTCACCAGATTTTAAATATCCAATACACTCTAACTGGTCCATCCTTTCAGCAAGCAGAACAACTCTTTTACTTAGAGACAATACACGTACCTACATCGATAATAAAGATGAAGTTAGAGCATGCCAAAGAGATGATAAGCTCACGCTGGAACTAGAAAACAAGGTGACGCATCAAAATAAAAAATCATAGTACGTTAGAATTCTGCAGCATGTATCAACTACTACTGGCACATAAACCATATTATCCAGGCATTCAGGATGTGTTGTCCATCATCATCGATTGATTACTCAAACACACATATAGTGAAAATACAACCTATATTTTTACATATGCAATAACTTAACAACCATACAATCTACTTTGAATCAGAAAATTGGGAGGACATGCAGGAGTTGGGCTACCAAGAAAATGGTAAGAGTTATACTACCAGCCGTGCAAAGCTACTTTGAAAATCAAATTTGTGAGATCAATGCTCCAATCAAAATTAATAAAATTAAACAAATATCCTACGAAATTAGTAGAGGCAATCTAGTCATGGGGTTGTTTTACATTTTTTGTTCAAAGCCTAGCGCATACAGGAAAATTTATAATGCAAGTAATGGTGTTTCGTAAGCTTCTATAACAGTCTAATTAGCTCTAATCATGGAGATTTGCTCGCGAGTGTTTGTGATTTTAAGTCATAATACCTTTTACTATAATATTCAAATGCATAAAACTGAAGAGAAAACGAATGGTGCCTTACCAAAATAAATTTTCTGATTCATAAAAATCACAAACAGGCAGAACAATAATACACTCATTTTGTAACAGTCGAAATCATGAACTTGGAATCAACAGTCTCATTCAAATCTAGGATCGAATGCATCAAACTAAATTGAAAGAACATATAATTGATCAAATGGACCTTAAGAAGATTCAGAAGAGAGTTCCCTACACAGAAGTGCTATACAGGTCAGCATTTTGACAAACTACAACATCTTATTCGGTGTCATCCTGATGAACAATGTGAGAAAATGCAGACCAGGACAAACAAAGCGAGGTGTTAATCATACGAGGACATGATCTTGTCTGCTACATGGTGGACCCTATTCTATGATCTGTAACGCATAGCAGGGTGGGGGGCTTTTTTCAGTCAAACAAACCACATGTACGCCATATGCAAAACAGAATCGCACACAGAGAGACGATAGCAAACACGAGAGCTCCCATAAACCAAAACAACCGAATTCCTTAAATCAGGAGTGTCGATCTGTCAGTGCTATTATGTCTGACCATGAGTGTCAATGCATTCAACATGAACATCATATGAAACAAAAGGCCATGTGACAGTCATCCGGAATGCGAAATCTGCAAATTCTCGTTCAACTACAGGGTCTAGAATGCGTCAAACAAAATTAAAAGAACATATACTAGATCATGTGGACCTCAAGAAAAAAGATTTGGACTGACAAGACTTCCTACCAAGGTGTTTAGCTGGCGTCGCCATTTCTGCTACAATGGTCTGTATTTTGACAGACAAGTGCAGCATCTCATTTGGTGTGATCCTGCTACACAACAAGTGTGAGGAAAAAGTAGACAAGGTCAGGTAAACTGATCCCACACGGCGGAAAACAGATTGAGGAACTAATAACTAGGGTGACTGCAAGTGGCGAAATTAAATAATCAACACTACAGGCCAATCAGATTCTGCTGCAACGGAGCGAACGGCCTCTACAATTGAGCGGTTGGGAAAAGGGGGAATTTCCATACGGACGCTGTACAGAGGAATCGCTAAAGTTTCTGTGCACATGAGGCAAGAACAAAAACAAAGTGTACAACAAGAGCATGAAGCAAGAACAAAAACATGGGTTGAATCAAACACACGGACATGAGAGGGGAAATGATCCTCACCTGTACAGCAAGCCCCCCACTGCCAGTGGCGGAGATGCAAACACAGTGTCCTCCACTCCTGGCGCGCGACTGTGGAGGAGCGGGCTTGGTTTTGGGCAGCGGCGGCCACCTTGAGCACCTTTAAAGGCGGCTCGTTCTTGTGGATCAGCCCGTGCCCATAAACAACTTACAAGAACAGCAAGTTCCCTCGGCCTGTAACAATCAAGTCAGGTCTCTCTCAATTGGACACGACACAAAATGATAGCATAAACTTTTCTGAGATCAATCAACGGATAGCCATGCTCCAAAACTAGAGGTACATCCAGCCGGCCAATAAACTACAAGTACAAGAACACATTTAACACTGAAATTTGTGGAAGGATAAATAAAAGGAGTATAGAACCCACCACAAAAAAAGTCATTAACTTTCATTTTACAAGGCAAGGTAGGTTAATTGGCTAATACGGTTACACTATTCATCCTTGTATTTCAGGTGGATTTCAGCCTGTCGAGACAGTGTTTAACATGCAAGTTAACCATGAACTACATTAGCAAACACATGTCTTTCATGGAAATGCAATGGAGCGACTGACTCATTAAGAAGTTGAAAGTGTGGATAATGGAGAAAACTGAGCAAAAGTGTCAATGGTCGCCTCTAGCAGAGGCTAACCAATGGAGACCAATACCATGACAACTCAAAAATCCTCATGATCCTGGCAGTTCCCCATCAACATATTCCATGGCACATCTGACATACAACTTTAGAGAGGATCAAAGTCCAGTTCTTGTTACCTCCTAGTCGCTTCCGGTGGTCTTGGCAAACCAAACCGAACCAGGAAGACATACATCGTGGGGACAGTGAGGTTCCACGCCATGTTGTTGGCGATACTCTTCTCCCTAAATGCCCAGGATCTACTGCCTCGAGTACGAATTGTCGACTATGGAGATGAAATAATTCACCTGCAAACAGAAAGTAAGCTACCACTTGAGATTCAGAGTTGCCCTGTTCTTGGACATGAGAAGATTGAGGCAGCCACTCGAAACGAAGTGGATGCAAAGGCTTTGGCCATACCTCGGGCACCCATATTTCTTCACATTTGCATGCTATGAGCATCGCTGCTAGCACGGTGGAGGAAATATCACATTCTCTTTCTCCCCTGACATGCGATTGTGAAGGAGGCGGGCTTGGTCTTGGGCAGCGGCATCCACCTGGGCAGAGTGAGAAAGAACAAGATTCATTAGTGACCCAGGTGTATAATTTCTAATTAAAAATGACGAAATGAACTGACTTGGCAAGTTTGAACATTCGATACGGTGGTATTCCATAATTTCAGTTAAAGAAATCTCTCTTCTATCTGAACAAAAATGTTTTTTCAGTTAAATGCAAAATGACAAGTAGAACCATCCACAGCAGAGAAGCTAGAAATAAGCTCTTAGATTGTCACGTAAGGAGAACAACATCATCAAGTAAGCCATCAAATTCTCAAAAAATAACGTGGGACGGGTGCACAACATCAAAAAGGTCTTCAGTTACAGTTAAAGTGGAGCGGTGTACAACATAATGTTAAAACTGTACAAATGAAAGGAGTAGTGATCCCTAAATTTGGGAGCGTGCATCATGTTATAATGAGAGCAACAGATGAAAATGTAAAAACTAGGATAACTGGCGCACAGGCAGAGGGAGTTGTACTATGGGTGCGGCACTAAGCAAACCACCAGCTTGAGTCCTCTCCGGGAAAGAACCACCGCGTACTAGATCATCTGCTTTACTAGTCACAGATTTCCTTCAACCATCCTTCAGGTCAAGCAATAGTTGTTTTTGTTGTGATGATATGGAGAAGGAAGGCGAGCCGCTAGCAGCGTTCTCACTAGCCGCTAGTAGGTCAAGCAATAGTCATGGGGTTGTTTTACATTTTAAGTTCAAAGTCTAGCGCTTACGGGAAAATTTGAAATGCAAGTAGTGTTGTTTTGTAAGCTTCGATTATAGTCTAATTAGCTCTAATCATGGAGGTTTGCTCGCAACTGTTCGTGATTTTAAGTCGTTATCCTTGATTATAATATTCAAATGCATAAGAACTGGAGAGAAAGCGAGTGGTGCCTAACCGAACAAAATAATAATACACTAATCTTGTGACAGTCTAAATCATCAACTCGGAATCAGCAGTCTCATTCAAATCTAGGATCGGATGCATCAAATTAAATTGAAAGAACATATATTTGATCAAATGGACCTTAAGAAGATTCAGAAGAGAGTTCTCTACGAAGAAGTGCTATAGAGGTCAGTATTTTGACAAACTACAACATCTTATTCGATGTCATCCTGATACACGAACAATGTGAGAAAATGTAGACCAGGACAAACTACTCGAGGTGTTAATCAGACAAGGAAAGATCTGGTCTGCTACATGGTGGAGCCTATTCTATGGTCTGTAACGCATAGCCAGGGCGGGTTGCTTTTTTCAGTCAAACAAACCACAGATACACCATATGGAACACAGAATGGAACACAGAGAGAGGATAGCAACCGCGAGAGCTCCCGTAAAACAAAGCAGCCGAATTCCTTAAATAACAATTGTCGACCTGTCAATGCTATGTCTAACCACGAATGTCAATGAGTTCAACATGAACATCATAGGAAACAAAAGGTCATGTGACAGTCATCCGGAACGCGAAATCAGCAGATTCTCGTTCAACTACAGGGTACAGAATGCGTCAAACAAAATTAAAAGAACATATACTAGATCAAGTTGACCTCAAGAAAAAAGATTTAGACAGACAAGATTTCCTACGAAGGTGTTTAGCTGGCATTGCTATTTCTGCTGCCCTGGTCTGTATTTTGACAGACAAGTGTAGCATCTCATTTGGTGTGATCCTACTACATAATAGCAAGTGTGAGAAAAAACACACAAGGTCAGGTAAACTGATCCCATGCGGCGAAAAACAGATTAAGGAACTAATAACCAGCCAATGCATCAGCAAGTCAGGGTGACTGCTAAGTGGTGACATTAAATAATCAACAATATAGGCTGATCAGATTCTGCTGCATCAGAGCGGAAAGCCTCTACAATTGAGCAGTAGAAAAAAATGGGAATTTCCGTACTGACGCTGTGCAGAGGAATCGCGAAAGTTTATGTGCACATGAGGCAAGAGCAAAAACACAGTGTACTGCAAGATAATGAAGCAAGAACAAAAACATGGCTTGAATCAAACACACGAACATGAGAGGGGAAATGATCCTCACCTGTACAGCAAGCCACCCGGCGACTGTGGAGGAGCGGGCTTGGTTTTGGGTGGCGGCGGCCACCTTGAGCACCGTGCGAGGCAGCTTGTTCTTGTGGACCAGCCGTGCCCATAAACAACCTACAAGAACAACAAGTTCCCTCGGCCTGTAACAACCAAGTCGGGTATCTCTCGAATGGACACGACACAAAATGACAGCACAAAAATATTTGAGACCAATCAACGGATAGGCATGCTACTAAACTACAGGTGCATCCAACCGGCCAATAAACTACAAGTACAGGAACACATTCAACACTGAAATTTGTGAAAGGTTAAATAAAAGGAGTATAGAACCCACCACAAAAATTAAGTCATTAACTTTCATTTTACAAGGCAAGGTAGGTCAATTAGCTAACACGTTAACACTGCTCATCCTTGTGTTTCAGGTGGATTTCAGCCTGTCCAGCCCTAGAGTGCTTAACATGTAAGTTAACCATGAACTACATTAGCAAACACATGTCTTTCTTGCAAATGGAATGGAGCGACTGACTCATTAAGAAGTTGAAAGTGTGGATAATGGACAACACTGAGAAAAAGTCTGAATGGTCGCCTCTAGCAGAGGCTAACTAATGGAGACCAAGACCATGACAACTCAAAAATCCTCATGATCCTGGCAGTTCCCCATCAACATATTCCATGGCACATCTGACATACAACTTTAGAGAGGATCAAATTCCAGTTCTTGTTACCTCCTAGTCGCTTCCAGTGGCCTTGGCAAAACAAACCGCACCAGGAAGACATACATCGTGGCGATAGCTATGGGGATGAAATAATTTAGCTGCAAACACAAAGTAAGCCGCCACTTGAGATTCAGAGTTGCCCTGTACATGGACATGAGCATATTGAGGCAGCTTCTCGAAATAAAGTGGATGCAAAGGCTTTGGCCATACCTCGGGCACCAATAATTCTTCATATTTGCATGCTATGACCATCGCTGCTAGCACGGCGGAGGAATTATCCCATTCTCTTTCTCCCTCGGCGTGCGATTGTGAAGGAGGTGGGCTCGGTCTTGGGCGGCGGCATTCGCCTAGGCAGAGAGAGAAAGAACAAGATTCATTACTGACCCAGGTGGAAGATTTCTAATTAAAAACGACGGAAGGAACTAATTTGGCAAGTTTGAACATTCGATACGGTGGCATTCCATAATTTTAGTAAAAGAAATCTCTCTTCTGTCTGAACTAAAATGTTTTTTAGTTGAATGTGAAATGAAAGTAGAACCATCCACAGTGGAGAAGCTAGAAATAAGCTCTCAGATTGTCAAATAAACAGAACAAGATCATCAAATAAGCATCAAATTCCCAAAAAATAACATGGAACGGGTGCACAACATCAAAAAGGTGTTCAGTTATAGTTAAAGTGGAGCTGAGTACAAGATAATGTTAAAACTGTAAAAATGAAAGGAGGATGATACATAAATTTGGAAGCATGCATCATGGTATAATGAGAGCAACCGATGAAAATGTAATAACTAGGAACACCGACCCACAAGTAGAGGGAGTCGTACCATGGGTGCGACACTAAGCAAACCACCAGCTTGAGTCCTCTCCATGAAAGAATCACCGAGTACTGAATCATCCGCTTTCCTAGTGACAGATTTCCTTCAACTATTCTTCAGGCCAAGCAATAGGTGTTTTTGTTGCGATGATCTGGAGAAGGAAGGCGAGCTGCTAGCAGCGCTCTCACTAGCTGCTAGTAGGTCAAGCAATAGTCCAGATATTTTGCCTGACTTCTGCATAAGTAGCATATATTAACAAGTAATTCAGATAGCTTATATTACTAACATTAATAGCTTATACAACTAAGCCACAAAGCTATATGAAAGATCAACAAAGATAGCTGAACAATTAGAGAGCATCCAACAAATGGTGAGAGCAGAGACCCGAGAGTGTTTCGCGTGTATATAAAAAATATGGGCACATAAGTGGAAGTAGACAGTATTAAAAATCATGTAAAAGATGGAGCTGATACTTATGACCTCAACCACCAAAACCCAGTACTAGATGTACTGCCAAAAAGACTATCACCCAGCCGAAATTTCAAAACTGCAATAGGAAAATCACAAACCAAAAACATCCACAATATAACGCAATTGAAATAGGTTATCAGGTTGACCAGGTTTGCCCATTATCACCCAGAACCTAACAAGCACTACTGCAGAACACTTTGAAGTCCAAATGAACTGCTCGAATGCATGAGCGGAAGTCCCAGAGAAGTAAGAATTCCCCTTTTCTTTTTCCTATTGTAACATAAACTAAAACAATAAGAGTGTCGATGATCGCATCAAACTCTCGATGGTGATCTTGTTTTTCCTATTTTATGTGAGTGAAGTGATCAAGTTGGTAAATCAAAAAAGGTGATCAGGTTGACCAGGTTTGTCCGTTATCACTCATAACCGAACAAACACTGCAGCAGACCGGATTGATGATACTCGTACTGACTGGATAATCAACGTGGTTTGTAGTCCAAATGAACTGCCCGAATACACGACCAGAAGTCCCAGAGAACAAGAATTTTTTCTTTTTTCGGTGCTTAAACATATAGGTGGATCACTGTAACATAAATTAAAACAACAAAATCCCAGTATTTAAGAGTGTTGACCTGTTAATGTTATGTCAAAAGACCGACCATGTGCCAATGTGTCAGCATGAAAAGCATGTGAAACGAAAGACCATGTGACAGTTAAAATCATGATTTGGAATCAGCGGTCTCATTAACCTCTAGGATCGAATGCATCAAACAAAATTGGTAGAACACATCTTATATCAAATGGACCTTAAGAAAAAAGATCCAGACAAGAGTTCCCTATGAAGAAGTTGTTTGGCATGTGCTGCTATCTCTGCTATAAAGGTCTGTATGTGATAAACTGCAGCATCTTATTCGGTGTCATCCTGATACATGAACAGTGTGATAAACAAGGACAAACAGATCAGGATGTTGATCAGAAAGGGACATGATCTGGTCTGCTATAGGGTGGGTTCGGTTCTATGGTCTGTAACGTATTGACAAAGGGGGAAACATTTTTTTAGTTGGACAAACCACAAAAACCTCATGTAAAACAAAATCGCACACGAAGATAAAGTTAGCAATAGCAAACGCGAGAGCTCACATCAACTAAAACAACAAAATTCTATACTTAAAGGATGTCGGGCTGTTAATTATATGTCTGACAACAAGAGTGTCAATGCATCAACAATAAATAGCATATGAAACAAAAGACCAAATGACAGTCATCCGAAATGTGATATCAGCAGCAGTCTCATTCAACTCTAGGGTCCTGAACGTGTCAAACAAAATTAAAAGAACATATACTGGAGGCGGACACTGGGATACTATCCTAGTTATGAAATTGGATAGATAAACCCTGACATACACGTGGTAATGGGAACTTTACACAAGTGACACTATGCATAACACATACACATGAGCTCCAGAACAGTAAGCAATCATAGTACTCCCTCCGTCCCAAAATTCTTGTCTTACATTTGTCCAAATACGGATGTATCTAGTTACACTTTAGTGTTAGATACATCCGTATCTAGAAAAATCTAAGACAAGAATTTTGGGACGGAGGGAGTAGTAGACAAGCAATTTTGGAACATTGATGGTACCCTCCGACCCTCTTTAGTTTAACAAAATGAAATAAATTTTCTAAATTGACTTCATTTTTTGAAACTTTAGTTCATTTGGTTGAACTAAGTAGGGTCGGAGGGTACACTAAAGGTTCCAAAATTGCATCCGTACATAGTAGTAGAGCAACCAGAATTAATAATAGTAGCTACATTCTGGAATCTGTTCAAGGCAAGGATACATTGCACAACATCTACAGATGGAGTAGACAGTAGCGTAATTTACCTCCATAACTAAAAACAAAACCCTATCAAAACATGGACAAAAACAATCAATGCATGACCAAATCAAATGTAGCATCTGTTAATCCTATAGGCTCAAGGACGTGAACTTATGCCAGAATTATATCACTAAATGTTATGAAACCTGCGCTCCTACAAGATCAAAGTATTGATCAAAGAACCTGCACCAGCGATACCAACTATGGCTTTTGACCACAACCATTATAGACATGGTACGAAATCGATCACGACATGACCAGGAACACCGAAGTTAACCATGGCATACAAATGAAAGCCTAAACCCTAGCATGATCAGAAACCCAACCAAACGAGGGCATGAACATGGCATCACCACAAACACAACCTTCGGCTCGACGGCCAGCAAACTGAGCGCCCATAGCTCACATGCTAGATCCCAGAGCAACGGGGGTTAGAGGGCTGAACCGCTGGACCGGCGTAAACCAGGAATTTACCAAAACAGTCGGAGTCGAGGTTGTAAAGGACCACCGCTGCAGCCGCATGACAGTTGAAGCCATAGGCACCGAACTGAGCGTTGAACTGCATACAAAACAAAGAAATGATTAATATGTATGAGAAGAGGGATCTAACAAAGG